>JBAIAA010000728.1:0-600000 GCA_037893245.1 Crossaster papposus
GCCATTTTCGTTCGAAAACAACACGACAAAACGCAAGGGGTTCACAGGCAGATTTTAAAAAAAATTCAGTATATCACTGCTACATCCTTTTTTAAACGTATCTATGGAAAACAATTAGTGGGTTCGAAGCACGATTTATTTATCGATTATTATTGCCCTTTTTAGGGGAGGTATTTGTTAACGTCGTTTGAGTATTTGTGCACAATCTCCACGTGCATCAACGGTACGTCAACGTTTCATTTTTTCGACTGCTTTTTTTTTTTTCAATACAATTGTTGTCATTGCATGATAACAATTAGGTAAATAACAACGTTTTACAACTACAAAAAGACAAGATGTTAAGAATTGGATGCCCAAAAACTCTTTATTTTTTGCGTGAGAAAATTGTTCCCCCCCCCCCCTATTTTGAGAATGGACGGTACCACAGCGTTTCGCAATCACAGCCTCGAAGGCCCCCCCCCCCCCCCCCCCCCCCCCCACCCTGTGGTGCAACTTCGTAATGTATCAATGTTTAAGAGCGGTACAAACATGGACGATGTCACTTTGCACCGGGAAGGAACATGAAGGCCCCGTTTCTCCAACGTAAAAGCTCGATTTTTGACCTGATTTTGTTTCCGTGAGAATGCAATTTAGTGCAACGGGGACTTCACAGGGTATGTTCAACACAGTAACATCTATGTACCCGCCAAAATCCAGGTTGACTAAAACAATTAATTAGTCGAAGTTTCAAGATACAGCCTTCAGCTTATGGCCTAAAGTGGGTCGCGCGTATCATGGGACATTATGGGGACCGATATACCCTCGAATTTCAGAACTATTTAGGGGAATTGTTACAACGGAAAATGTATAGTAACTTACGGATTAAAATGTATCACCAAACGACAATGTCACACTGAACGATGCTGTAACAGATAGACTGATCGTGTAGTAAAAGTGTACTATCAGTCAATTGTTAACATTATTGGTCCAAAAAGATAATGTAACAAAAATTGAACGATAGTGTACTAAAAGTTACTACACGATCATTCCATTTGTTGTTACATTATCGGTTAGTGATAAAACATCGATCATTCTGTGTGACGTTATCGGTTTGTGACTATATATTGGTAACTATATTATCAGGTGTAACAGAAATAAACATTTCAAAAGCTTCTATACGCAACCATTCCTCGAAATTGTGTGCAGTGTACTTTCGCGAAATGAAAACAAACCCCTTTTTTTTGCTGTCATCTAGAATTGGCCTACACTACCCAATGCAAGTTTTGCGCCGATAATCTAATGACCGCAACCGACCACACAACGACCACGACCCTCCCCCAGCTTACTCCCACCCTTGGTAGCGGGACTTGACACCTCTGCGGTCCCCGTGGTTGACGCCTTGCCTTCCCTACGATCACGGTGTGGAGTTACAGTGAAAACCCCGGGGATGATCGGGCGGTATAACCACAAACAGCGGTGTCAGAAACTTGCGCAAAATGAATGCAGATTTTATTCTTGCCGAACATAAAGGCTTGACGAAACTTTTGCAAAACTTTCGTTGCACGTTTCGAAATTTGCATTTTGGAAAAATGTAGGCCTACATAATGTTTTTTGTCTAAAGTAATAGTCCGTCTTAGGTTATTTAATAATGTTTAACTTGGGAAGTTCGAGGTCTGTTTATTTTGGAGCGTTTTCTTATTGAAAAAGGCAAATATATATAATAATGAAAGTGATCCAAAAGGGTTCCAAAATTTGGAAAAATGATCTGAAAACGATCTACTCTATTCATTGAATTGCATTGCATTTAATGCATTGCATTGTTTTTTAGAAGAACTCTTTTATCGAGCCTAATCACGACTCAAACCCAGTTCTAACTGCGCGTGTGCACATTATTAAATGATTTGAGGATTTTCTTTGAAGATAAACATTTTCATCGTAAGCGTGCAAACGTAAAGCGGGTACCAGCATTTGTACAGAGGTCGTTGTGTTCTGAAGTAACATTTATAACACAAACCATTTGGACAGCGAAGTGTTTTCAGACGTTTTGCGTGTCCAAACTTTTGTTCAAACAAAAGTTTCCATCGTGGTTCCGATTGCACGATAAAATGCACAGAATGTTGATTCGGTTCGTTCCTCATAGCCTCAACTGTGTGCATTTATCTGCCGCGTTTATCCCAAGAGAAAAATCGTCAAACCTTGATGATGTGCACAAGCGCAGTTATAATACCAAACTGGTTTGTTTTATCGGTCGACGTATATCGGCGTTACTTTCTTCGACACCCGTCCGCCCACCACAGTACCTCAAAGTCGAATCCTATCTCAACAAGACGATGGCTGTATAGTTTGACTTATAGGGGGAACCCGGGGTGCACCAAACGTTTCAAGGGGCACTGAAGGACGTAGCTGAATATTGTTTGCGTGCAATGCACAATTTCAAACGGACCTTCGCTCTGGAAGGGACACGTGCACCCCCCCCCCCCCCCCTCTCTCTCTCTCTCTCTCTCTCTCTCTCTCTCTCTCTATGTAGTTACTCCACTGGACCGAGGCCCACAAGTGAATTGGTTAAATTTTCCTCCACCTTTGAAAAGTGAAGATCAACAAATCATTTTCAGGTTTCTCAATTATTTTGTTAATGATTAAACGCACTCGGGCTATAGAAAAAACAGGAGCTGGTGGCGAATGAACGCCCTGCAATGGGGGTCCAGGGACATGCTTCGGCGCGGCCTGCATTCTCAGGCAATTTGAGAATACATTGAGGAACTTTGAGTCAATTTTTGGCCCCGTTTTGGCAGTATCATAACGGTCCGTGCTCAATGTGGGAGAGGGTGGAAACTCACCACACGGCCCCAGATCCACCACTGGCACCATGGGTGGTTTCTAAGGAATGCACATATCCGAATTTCGTAAGAAATACCAAGGGAGCATTATTTCATTTAAAAAAAACTAGACTAGTATTTTGATGCGACCTGCCAAAGTGTCAAATCCTATAGCTTCCGATTTTCTCCCTGCCCCTAATCCGGCTTGGCACCGGCAAAACGCGACACCGCCTGCGGGCCCCCCGAAAATAAGCCACCCAAAACAAACTTATTTTTTATGTGGGTCACACCATGGTCACAATCGCTATAGGGTAGATCAATCAGCTGACGAGGCGATGACGGGCTTGACCCAAAAATGACGACCGGAAGTCCAGGAATGTGGGTTTTTAAGATTTTGCACCGCGTTATACTGAGAAACAAAAACCCAAAACCACCACCCACCGAAAAAAGTACAAGAAATTAAACCGGATTCTGATTACAAAATGCTCTCTTTGCCAGCTTCTTAGGATTTTAAGGTTAAATGTTAGTAGTCAAGGAGAGATGCGGGTTTTGAAAAAAATTGACTTGTGAATTATTTTTGTTGGCATGGCATGAAAACCTCGTTTTGCGTGGAAGTCCAATCAGATAGATTTCATGGAGGAAGATTATAACAAACATTCTTTCCTTTTCTCGCGCTTTTGTTGTCCCTGTTTCCCAGTAACAAGGATCCACCTCCGATAACGATTACCGGATTGTTGAGCGCCCTCTGCAATACTTTTATCGCAGCTTAGTATACAATTCAATGATTTCTTGTCATCCGTTGAGCCCCGATAGCTCAGTTAAATGCTTGGAGCGAAGACTCAAGGTTGGGGGTTCGACGCATGGCATTTTTTTTTTTTAAAGTCTGAGTAAATATTTTCTTAATTTGTGGCTTTGGATGATTTTTTGTTAAAGGCAAATTAATTCCGAAATTTCTTTAGGTTCGAATTTGTTTCTGTTATTCTTTTCTACTTTTCAGTCCGAAATTTTATAGCGTACACCCGACTCGGATGTCGTCGTTTTGGGAAAAATCGCGGCTGGGATAGACTATACAGCAGCACTGGTCGCCGTTCAATGTCGCATGGGGGCGCTGCTCACCATGGCCAATATTGAACCACACAGAACTTAACTTGACGCACCCATTGTCTCCCGTAAACGTCGCTCGATGACCCACTATATAAAAACTGGGATCAACATGGCCGCCTAATCGGGCCCATTGGTGAGAGGGGACTTAATTGTGTAGCCGCAGCACTCAATCGTTTCTTACAATAAAAACAGAATTTGTTTCCAAAACTTTTAGCGAGAGGAGGGATGTGGGAGGATGGGTGGGCGGGCGTGCCTTTACCCCCTGCGTCGCTGCTTGGTGCACTATCTCCAATACGGTTAATTAGCCTCTTGAGGGCGACAGACAGAACTCATCCTTGAATGACGACCGAGGCGCATGGGTAATCCCTCAGTAATTCGCCGCGGGGCGGGGAGAATGGGGGATGGGTAAATTAAAACAATCCAGCTTCTTCCAGACCACCCCAACAACATCCTACACACAGTACTGCAGGTCTCTCTCCACCGCTTGTTTTAGCCGGCCGTATCCTGGGTTTATTTCAAGAGCATCATCATCCCACGCACTGGGGTTTATATTGTTGCCGAGAATTCTTCACGGCTAATTACCTCTGACGCGTTTACGTTTCCAACCCCCACCGACCGCCGCTGTCACGGGCCACGTGTGCTAACCATACCGTATACCACTCCGACTCCTTAATATAAAAACCAACGGCCCTGGTTCTTGCCTAGCCTCTGTGTTATATCATTTCGGCTTCCGTGAATTCCCAGACGCTAATCTGACGACAGTTTGGCGCTGCTGCAATCAAGTCTAACTAATCTCAATATCATTGGCGGAGTTGAGTATAGCTGGGTCGGCCCCGAAGTATAGTCGAGCTGGCGCTTGCATGCAATAGCGCTCCCACGGCCAAGGGGACCCGAGTGGCGTTGTTTACGGGGTCTAAGCGTCGCCAAGTCAGTTTACAGTCAATAGAGGATGGCGTAACGTTAAAACCGTACCGCTGTATGCTCGCCCCGCCGAACTCAACCTACAAAAACCGACCCCCTCACGGGCGGCACCGCAGTTGGATCGCGACCGTCTCTCTGTTCGCACGGATGATGCTACACTGACACCAACCTGTCATCAATTGGATGCCAGTGTCACAACAGATAGCTATTACAGATTCACAGTACGGACGGGCATCCCTAATGGGTTTACACGTACGGTAATCCCAAACTGCCTGTTGAGTTTGCCACAAGTGATACTTGAACTTAAATTTACTGACAGGCACGTGGACCTACTGTAAGTGTGTCTCGCTCTCTCAGCTGAGCTGTCAGACCGTGATACTTAGAGAGGCAGGCGGGTTTGTGGAGGATACCTTTCTTTCTCTTTTGTACCACATCATCCCGTTACCAGGATACCAAGATGAGTGGAGTTTGCAGGCATTTTGGCACGTTACCATGGTGAGTGAATGCACATTGGGGTGTTTTTTTTTAAACAGATGCAGAAAGGAAGAACTTTTAATTTAACCACTAAATGATGTAAAAGTATAGCTTTTACATCCATTAGTGTAAGGAAGGGGCATGATGTGATTTTGTATTTAAAGCGGACGCGGTTGATTTCAACAAAAGATTTCCAAAATCACATCAAATGCTCCAAATTCACATCCTCGGTCTAAATTCACATCCTGGGTTGAGTGGATGTGAATCCGGTGTATGTGAGTTTGAATCCTAACGACTTAACCCAGGAGGAATTTAGAGCATTTGGATGTGATTTTGGAAATCTGTTGTTGAAATCTCATCCTGCAAAGGACCGTGTCCGCTTTGAATGCAAAATCACATCATACCATTTCCTAGTAATACTCGTCGTGATATATAGACTTTTTTGAAGAATGTCATTTTGGAAAGTTTTAAAAAGCCACTAGGCAAATGTGTCTAGTGTTACAGTTTAGGCCTACCTATAGGTTATAAAATCGCAAATATTTAGGCCGTTGGAATTTATAATACCGTCCATTTCCGTCCTTGAAAAGTAAAAATAACCGGCTGCCCCGATGTTTCACGGTGTGGTTTCCTTTCCCTCTTAATTCCGTAAAATTGAGTTGGTTTTTTTTCCGCTGACTTCTTAACTTCAGATTTGTTTCTTTGTCTATAGGGCCAGCGGGTTTTGATTGGTAAAGTGATAGTACCTTGCTGCGAATGCACGCGAACAGAACTCGTTCTCAACAAACAGTATGACACTATATAGGAAAAGATATGATGTGATTTTACATTGAAAACTGACACGGTCCTTGGCAGGATATCAACAAAAGATTTTCAAAATAACACCCAAACGCTCTAAATTTACATCCTCAGTCTCAATTCATATTCTGGGTTAAGTGGATGTGAATCGAGTGAGTGTGAATTTAAATCTTAACGACTTAACCCAGGATGTAAATTTGGACCGAGGATGTGAATTTGGAGCATTTGGATGTGATTTTGGAAATCGTTTGTTGATATCACAACACAAGAAACTTGTCCGCTTTGAATGCACAATCACACCATGCCCTTTCTCATAGTGTTATACGCATTGGAAAATCACGCACAACCTTGTGATCACAAAAAACGATTTCTTCAACAGCACTTTGTTTTCTTCGACCCCCCCCCAAAAAAAAATAAAAAAATAAAATATCAACCAAACCAATCGCTGAAAATCAACTACACTTCTCGATTTCCTCTAAATGACAGGAATAGGGTGCTTGGTTACAGCATAGGTAGTAGGTAACCTTCGGAATAAAATACAAATTATCAAATAATTATGTTTTCAAATTCGCAAATCTCTGGTGTATTAAAAACAAATAAATCCAGAAGTTTTACCTTCCAAATTCTGTTTTGTCATTCGGAAAAATTCTCATTCTGCATACTCAGTCAGTCCCTTTTAATAATATTCACATAATATCTCACCCATACTTTCTGTCGGTGTTATAGACTGTTCCCCTATTTTTTCCTTTTTTGTTGTTGGATCTGCATGGCGCCGAAACTAGCATTGCGTGTTGTTTATTTTCTTTCTTTTGTCAGCGAAAATTGAAAAGAATTACAATATGAGCTCGTCCATTTGTTAGTTGCTATTTAGGATTACCGAACTATGAACACAAAACTACAGGTGCGGGACACGACATTTTACAAATTGCTGTCTAAGGAAAATGCAAAATGCATTCATTGTGCACAACAATCGTGATTTAGAAAGCCAGGTTAACCACCCGTGCCTTTGTCAAAATTATTGATATGAATATAATACAGGCTAGGCGTGTATTGTCGGTGTGTACGGTAACGCTTCCAAACAGTTTCCATTAGCACAGGATATCAATTGTCAATTTGTTTTGTAGGTTGAAGCAAGACTTTTGGACAGGTTTTGATATTATTCTGACAGAAAAAGTTTCGACAAATCTGGAAGAGTTCCGAAAGTTTGGCATAATACTAATAGGAACATACTACCCTGGTCCATCCATATTTAATCAGTAAAGCAGAAAGAGTAGAGTTTTGAAGTGTTTTTTTGTTTGTATATCGGAAATAATGAAACACTGTTGGGTTTTTGTTTCAATATGAGTACTTTAACTTCAAAGCCCCCCGCCCTCCCCCCCCCTCCCCCCAAAAAGCAGGTTTGCTGTTTTTATAGTAGCTTTGCTTTGGGTCAGTGACGTATCCACCAGGGATGGGGGGTGGGCAACTTTAGATCAATAAATCACTTCAAAAGTGTATTTAAATGTACCTATTGACCGAATTATTTCTACCTATAAAATGTCATTCCACGAATAGAATTTGACAAAGGGTCTTGAAGCAGTTCTGATTCTTCAGAATTTTTCTGCAGCCTTCGACACGATAAATCAAGATATCGTGCTTACTCGTCTCTCTCAACGGTTCGGTATATGCGGTCAAGCAATAAACTGGTTTGACAGCATGTGGGTATAGGGGACACAAAATTCACTGTCTTTGTACCTGCTATTGGCGTCCCCAAAACCTCCGTGCTAGGACCGCTTTCTTTCATTGTGTATACATCTCCTCTTGAATATATCCTCGAAGCTCACGGCGTTGAAACAATAATTATCATAACAGAGCATGAACGTCCCAATGTCGTATCCAATCTTGAACGCTGTATAAGGGGCATCTGTACGTGGTCCACAATGAATAAACTTAAACTAAATACGGACAAAACTTAAATCATTGACAAAACATCCCGCTATACATGACACATTCGCTTCTCCCTAACATCATAATCGGGACCTCCCCCGTCCAACCTGTTTCTGTAGTTCGAGATTTAGGAGTCTCAGTCCAAGCAAATCTACAAATGGATGTTTACATAAACAACACCTGCCGCTCCTTCTACTTTGCTCTTCCAGTCTCTTCTAGTCTCTTCCAAGGGCTACATGAGTTGCATATACCTTCATGAACTGATCAATAAACAAGCCACACAGAAACCTCCGCCCCCTTCTTCACAGTCCATACTAACCTGTGTTTCGTAATCAACAGAACCCTACGGTCACCGTGCCTTCTCTGTTGCCTCACCTGCCATGTGGAACAAATTTCCCTCACATAATTTTATACAATTAGAAACCCTACGACCATTCAAATCAGTGCTTAAAACACACTTGCTCTCATTGAGACTTTGTGTATTTATTATTAATATTGTAATGTCCCAAAAAATGATTGGCCTCCTTCTAGGGCTATCTGGCCACGCCCACAGAACCTACATCCCAAAACGAAAGTTTTCCCTTTCATTCCGTGAGCGAAATATCCATGCCTTAAACTTCAAATTCCATGTGGACCGTCAAGTGTGCCTTCCTACTAAGGTATACACACAGGTCGCCCATCAGTGGGTTCCCCGCTTCGGGCGTCCACGATAAACTACTAATTTAATCAACTGTGTTGTGTGTTTATTTTCTGAGGAGGAAAGTCCTCACGTACCGCGCTGCCGTCGCCACTCGCAATTTAGGACCTCCTTCGGTCTCCGTAACTTGGTTAGCGGGGTCCCGTCCGCTAGGCTTTTGGGGCCTGCGACTATTCGCTACCGCGGTATCCCCCTTTTTCTCGGTCTCAATCTATGGTCTCAATCTTCGGTGTGCTAATTACGATCTGGGCCACACTGTAAACAATTACTATAAAATAACAGGTTTTTTCACCTGTTAAAAATAAATAAAAAATCGACGTATTTTTTGTTAAACGGATTTTGAACGTTAAATTACGGTACTGTGTCTTAAAAATATCACGTGTCTGTAGTTTTCGTGATTTAAACATTAACTTATACAAAGAGGATATCAATTTACAAGAACAATTTGTCAACAAAATACAACATATTTGTATAGCAACATATATATAGCAACACCAACAAAGTTTTGTTTATTTACAGCAATTCTACTGGTAACCAACATGAATCTCATTACGCAGCAACTGACCATTCAGAACATAATAGCAACACCAAGGAAGAACTAAGGAAATTTGTGGTCACAAAAGTCATGTTAGATTGTGGCGTTTAAAAAAAAACCAACACTATCTTGGACGAAATGTGTAAATATTCTAACGAATCTATATAATATTTTTTTTTTGATTTGTTGCAAACAAAGGAAAACATTGCATGAAATCTCTTTTTAAATATTTAAATATTTATCGTAAAACCGTGACTTCATCATGGCATGACAAGCTGAATATAAAACTAAACCACGACAATTTAGCAACCTAGCTACATTTCAACATCGTATTAAATAGGTTTATACCCCGTATTTTTACGGGAATAGCAAAGTTAGGGGACAGTCCGTCCCGTTACAATTTTTCACCGTCTTTTAACAGGATAGTCCTGGCGTCAACACTGCCAGGTTTACAGTGCATAATTATTACACTATAGGAAAGGGCATGATGTGATTTTGCATTCAAAGCGGACACGGTCCGTACCAGGATGTGATTTCAACAAAAGATTTCTAAAATCACATCAAAGTGCTCCACATTAACATCCTCAGTTGGATGTGAATTTAAATCTTAACGACTTAACCAAGGATGTGATTTTGGACCGAGAGTGTGAATTTAGAGCATTTTGATGTGATTTTGGAAATCTTTTGTTGAAATTACATCCTGCTATAAGGACCATGCCCGCTTTGAATGCAAAAATAAAATCATACCCTTTCCTACTGTTACTATTAGCCCAAACATTCCAAGGTTGAGTGTCATCGAACTTGGAAGATATTCGGACGGTTTTTTGTTGTTTTTGATAGAGCGAGGATTTCTGAGTATAGGCCAACCACCAGTTTGGCTGAGTTTTACGTGGGCCCTAGACTCTCCGGCGACTGTCGGGCGGCGTGTGTTGCTTCCTGGACGGTAGCTTGCTGCGACGTCAGCATGAAGCTGGTTTTGTTTTAATTGTTAAAACGAGGTTTTCCCCCCTCTTTTCATTTATTGTATTACTCTTTTTTTATCATGTTTTAAAAACCAGTTTACAGTTCCAGGTCATTGTATGAAAGAACATGCAGCACATGATACAAATTGAAACGATTTGAACTCATGAAAGTTCAGAACTAGAACTTTTATTTTTAGAGAGACCTCTATAACATCGATACCTTGGAGAATAGCGTTTGGCGTCTACGGGCTAGCGTGCCAAACACGCCTGGCCCACATACCCCACAGCACCCGGTGGTGGTTGAACATCAACCAACAAGACTCAACTGGAAAGCTTATGTTTCTCTTTCGAGAAGCAAGTGGCAGTATCAACGCGTGTTGGATGTGTGATGCAAAGTGACTGGCAGATCGTAAAAATTGTCACTTCGTACGTGATGGTATGTGTGGGGTATGGGAGGTGAAAACACAGCTATCGCGGAAGAAAACTAATAGTACTATTAAAAACAGGGCTACATAAACAAGCGTGAGTGCAGTTTGAGTGTGGGAACTTTCGGTTTTGTGCCATTTTTAATTGACCGTGTAAGTCTCGCGCATAAAGGTCACGGTGGAACTTCCGGGCACAACCAAGCTGCCGGCTAGAGGACTTTTACGTGTGGTTGATTTTGTTTTCTATAATACTTTGTTTTAACACAAATCTGAACCATGAAATAACCATTTATTATTGTTAAATTGTAACTTAATTTCACAATACATAAAAACATGCAAGACTGTCTAAATTATTAAAGAAAAAAAGAGAAACTTTGACCTGAGCGTACAAGTTGCAACGTGATTGGCTCATTGCGGGAACGGCACCCAAAATACTGCATGTTTTTGCGCTGACGCGAGCGGCGTAGATTTATAACGACGACCTCCTTATACTGCATGTGATCTACGCTTTTAGAAAAACTAGCGCGTGAACGAGAACAATGGTTTGACGTAACTATAACTGTTCGTACTTCTTTTTCCTCAATTTGATATATCGTTCACATTATATATTGAAATTAAATGTTTGATTTAATTTAAATGTTTGTATCTACCAATTTCAGTTAAAAAAACCAAAGTATTCCAAGAAATCTACTTGCCTTAGGCCTACATGTTGAAGCTCCTATAACCATGGAGAAATTTCTCCATGCTATAACTAAGTATGATGGTCCCGGACGTTTGGTTTCTCGTAAAGTCTCGTAAGTTCTCGAGGTAAACTTCCACGCTCTATAGACACTAGCCCCTATAGCTATCACAACCGGGTAAAAATGGCTTACATCACCAGACCTCAACAGCTTATAACTTCCTCAAAGGCTGGTGGATTACTTGGCTTGAAACTTATTTAAAAATAATTCCTCGTGTTTGTTGGTTCTAAATATACTGGTTGACTCTCTGTGCTAAAGTGTGCACAGTGAATTTCCGTGTGCTCATCGCAGCCTGCTATTTATAGCGAAAATGATTGCGTTGCCGTGTCCGCCTTAGAAACATTGCGGCTAGGCCTATACGACCTTCAGTTCGGCTGCTGGTTTGCTATTGTATTATTGTTTGTTGTCAGTTCAACATATGTATGGTTTCGTTGATGACCTTTGATGTATTGTTTTGAGTGTTTTAATCAAATTTTATTTAATGATGTATCAGATCCCCAACGGAAACCAGTTTCTGAACTGTTTGGGCACACCCTGGCTAAACATATGTTAATAAAAACATAAATAAATAAATAAGCTAATTTCAGTTGACCGTTCAGGCATCGCGCTGTCTTGGCAAATGAACAATGTGATTATCAAGCTGATAGTAATAATGGTTTCTAATTGAAGGGGCACTATGTCTTGAAATCCCTAAAAATGTTATGTTTTTGGACTGTTAACTTATTCTTTTTCAAACATATGATTGAAAGGAAACCAACTTATTGTTTTACTGTTCCCGAGAAAAGACGAAAAAACAACGGTGTTTTTGTTTGACGCGGCGGACATTTTGGCGTAATCGTATACGCATTTCCAGCAGTCAAAATTGTGGGCTGTATCTCATATCTCATATAATATAAACAGTGCATTGAACACACGACCGATATTACACTGGTAATTGAGGTATTTCGTTGAGAACCCGTTTTGTAGCCAAAGTTGGCGATTACAGGACAAAGTGTGTCCTTTCAGTAGTTCAGTGTCACATGAAAATCAGACTCCTCTGAAAACCACTGTTCGAATACTGTTCGATTACAACCAAAACGACATAGTTGAAGGATTTGGTTATTGTAGGAACAGGGTTATGGTTTAATATGTGGGCCCCAATAGTGTGGCTATGGTTAGGGCTGTCATTTTGGTTGATTCCTTTAAGTGCGTACCATGAAAATGCGTCTCACGTGACCTGCCACGCTTCAAATCATGGCAGCGCAATACTACCAACTAGCGGGATGCCGCGTTTTGCGCGGCACCCGCTAGCTGGGTGGAATCGTAACTTATAGATGAGTCTGTTTTTCATAGAGTCTGGAATTCAATCACCGTACACCGGCAGATACTTCAAATGACCACCCTTTATTCATAGTTAGCTGTAGGCTCTATTGTTTGGTAGAGGGACAAAAATGCCGTGGCAATCTGCCAAATTCCTGGCAAGATTATACAGACTGTGGATCATGTCAAACTGTTCGACAATGGGAGACTCCGGGGCAAACTTGGCATGGCGCGTGCCGTCAAGGTTTTACCGCCCGCGCATGTGCCATGCACCCGGGCCCCGCCGAGCTATCCAACTCCGACACCCTAGACGACTCGGTAACAAGTTGACGGTATCACAGAACGCTCCCGTGGGGTTTGAGCAAGGACACGGAGGAGCCAAGAAGGGACCTTTGCGGCCCAGTGCCTTTTTGGGTAAGGGGGGGGGGGGGGGGGGGGTGAAAGGGGTCTGCAACCCCACCGAAATTACAGCACAACAACCGGTAAAGATTTGCCCGTAAAAATAAAGAAGGATCTGAAAATAGGTCATTGTCCTTGTTGAAATCGATGGATAATTCATCTTTATCTTTTAAATGTAGTGTACAACATTTGCAAACCTAACAAACTTCTGAATTAATGTCACACCGCCTGGTTTGCTGTCATTTTCATGAAAAGTGGTATCTTGGCGTCAATTTCCAACGAAGGTCGGTCGATCCTCGTTGGAAAAACTACGTGACTGTCCCTCATTTTATTAAATTTATTTAGTCCACATTTTTTTGCAGTTGGTTTACACATATCACTTGCTATGTTCCATGTGAGGTGGGGTCTGGAAACAATACTTTCATTTTTATGAAAAGTGGAATTTTTCCAACGATGTTCGTTACAAAACCCTGACTACGTATATTTTCAAATAACTCCCCTCACTTTATCAGATTTATTTATTCCACATTTTATTTTATTATATTTAGTGATACATCCGTAAATGGGTGCAAGCCAGCTATAGTCGGGTTCCTATAAATTACTGTGGTCCATTTAAAGCGTGGTATGGAAACCAGACTATAAGAACAGCTTTTTACCCTCTAGTTTGTCTAGCATCAATGAACCATAAACTTGTAACAGGTGAGTGAAACAATATTTGCAATCAAATACTAATCTCCAAATCACCCATCCATTTTTTTGAAAATTACAACAAAAGCAAATGGTGTAGGCCTATATTGCCTTAATAAGTCGTCACCCTGAGTCTGAGTAAAATTATACTTGACTTAATTTGTTTGTGCAGTTGACAGAGTAACTATCTCTTAGAGAACACGCAGACGCATGCAGTACGTCCCGAAGAAGAAACAAATACTTGGAATTATTTCTTCCATTGCTTCTCTAGAATGAAATTCACTCCAGGCAAAAGGTATAAATGCTTGAAATCTTTAGCAGTGTTACGTCGAACTCAAGAACGCACCGATCATAGGTAGGGTTTCACAAAATGACTGATGGGCCTTAGGAAATATAATCGCAGTATACTGAACCATATATCGTTCATTGATATGCATGGCTTCAGTCGTTGTAATGGTATGCCTCTGGGAAAATGACCAGTGTCCCTTTAGGGACAAACGCCATATCGTAAATACCGTGCAGGCGATAGTCTTCATTGTAGTTGACGTCTCACACGTCGCATTTTGAACTCGAGTCCAATCGTATATGCCTCGGATTCAGATGCCAATTGCCTTGGGACATTATGGCAACTATTTTCAAAAGTTGCTGGCTTGATACAATGGTGCAAGCGCTTATTTTCATCCAAGCCTTTGTATCGGGTTCGATTCCCACCGTCATTTTTTTTTACCACCGGATTTTAAAGAAATATCTTACTTATTTGAAAGTAAATAGGGATTGTAGGCATCTAGCAAAATGATTGCGCTAGATATCCTGTAATTGTTCCGGCCGCCCGGCGTTGGAAAAAAACTGGCTTATTGTATACCTAATTTACCCAATTGTATACCCAATTCGGGTGATTCACAATGCAGTACGCCACCAAGCGTTTGACTAAAAGAGCCACTTTTAAACTTTACGGTCGACTTCTTCCGTATATCATACTGTAGTGAAATATCTATTCTTCATTGTTCACGCGAGGTACAACACAGACATAAATGTATTCGGAAGCGTCGTTGATTAAAACATTGTTATTTGCAGAACAAAATTGGAGCTTTAATCGTGCGCGTCCAAAAAGACGTAAAAACTGATGAGGTCATGCAAAATGAATACAGTTTTTCAAACTGATGCCGACTTTTCCCCATGATGCACTGCGGGTATAGCAGGATTTGCGCCTCCAACGGCAGCTTCTAGGTATTGTGAATCGCTCGAATTTACCATATTTAGTTAGTCCGCATTTTGTTAGCAATCGATATAAACGGGAACAAGCTAGACTGGTTCTCTGACCGTACAGTTTTCTGATGCTCTGTTTAATCTTAAGTGGGATCAGGGTAACGGAATACATAAACATGGTTGGTTTTCTTCGTTTTTCTGGCATCCAAGAACAAAAACAAGCCAATGTAACAACATTTGCTGTACAATACAATGTACGAATCCCCAAAATCCACCCATTTCTGAAAATTACAGCAAAAGCAAAATGCATATTCCCTTTAAGCCAAAGGAAGGCTCGAAAATCACCATGAAGAAACTGCTGCTGGTTCGACTCGTGCAGCACAAAGCGCGCGCACTGTTTGCACCGAGAAGCTCTTAACGTTTTCCCAGTGCATGTAGGCCTATATTTGTTTCCTTGTTAGAAACAAACCGACTTGGTACCGAATACCAGGATACACAAGTTCCTTGAAGTGCAGGAACCGCCCCGCAACCTAGCATGGTTCCCTCCAACCCCCGCGCGCATCTGACCGATCGAGGTCAGCAGGTACTTGACTGTAATCAACCGACGGGAATTAAAACATTGTTTCATGATTACCTTTAACTAGAGTTTTTGTTTACCTTCAGAACGGATGTCTCGGGCAATTAGGCTGGAATATTAAAAAAATGTTGCAGTGTTGAGTTTCACTTTTTGTTGTTTTGGCAAGGAATTTGCCAATTATATCGGAGATTTGGTTTACCTCCCGGATTCTTGTCCACATTTTCATGGTCGATCCCGGGAAAGCTGGGCACTTTAATAATTGATGGGACCTATCTCGGTATTCACAATTAAACTCGTAAGGACTAGATTCACTTAAGTTCAAGTTGCTGATAACCTTTCGTTTAGAATGAAATAATGGCTCACTTTAAAAATTTGTTCAAATTTAATTTGTTCTTATTTACCTATAGTCAGTTTCATTTGCGGGTTGTTTGACGAAATATGGGCTCCATGCGCGGTCTTATGAGGGCGCTTTTAACTTAGCAACCGTACTCTTCCTATGGGAAAATTTCGTTGGTAAATATTAGGCCTACGCATGCACTGCGCGCGATGTAATGCGCTTTTTTGATCTCTGGCTATACGGCATTATGGGTTTATGTATACTGACTAGCGACCCCGAACAAAGAAACTGATGACTTGGAAGACTGCCAACATTATGACAAGATAGCTCAGTTATAATAGAGCGCCGGTAGCACTTTCAGACTCTATGAAATACGGACTCATTGATAGTATTGCGCATGCCTATGAAGATAATTAGGAGAGTGATGGGTCACATGCGAGGGTTTAACCAATAACAAGGAAAAGGATTCTGATTTTCACAGGAGTCTGATTTTCATAATGACACCGATATGGCAAACCAAGGCCATTTTCCGAAATGCTTGAACGATGGGAGGAAGACGAAGTTATTATGTTGGCGTGATTAGTGGCTTTGAAGGAGGTCATTTGGATAATGTGGATGGTCACCGGTGTGACGTCGTTGATAACGATGGACAATGACAAAGACGATGATGATATAGACATGGCAGACGATGGGTCATTAACGGTGGGCTGATCTCAGTCATGACAGGGATATGTGCGACGATGACAGTAAGGAAGTTGGTATTAATCTGTAACGAATAATGACATTGACAGCGGGGAAATATAGCTGCTAGCTATCCATCTTAACTTTGCTTCTTTGTGACGACGATTACATTGGTGACATAACAATCACGACAATGATAATTATAGGAATGTTAATGACGAGAAATACCTGATTTAATTATTGTAAACCACGAAGTGGCTATTGTGTCGTTGATATTAATCACGACGATGGCAATAATAACTTGACGAAGATGATATCGGTGACTAAAATGGGCATGGCTAAAAATTATTAGATCAATATCACGTGACTACAATAATACACAGATATTGCGTCGACATGGATGGCACGTCAATAAACTCTCATGATCGTGTAAAATGCCGCGGTGTCTGGTCAAGTTTTTTCTCAACAAATTAAAAAGCCATCACTTTGACAAGTAGAGATAAACTCCATGTGCTGAACGCGTTCGCGGTTCCTGTCGTTCATCTAAAATTGTTATGTCATGTGCATTATAATATACGTTTCTCTCCGAGTAAAAGTCGACTGCAATATTTCCGGCGACGTCCGAATCTACCAGGACAGATAAATAAATGGGAGCTGTCGCGATAAATTACCAGCTTTGTCTGAAGCAACCCCGGCCGAGTGTCAAAGTATTCGGACAGCTGCCGGGCAAATCAGGGCTAGGGAGTATATTTTGGTTGTGTCTGTTGATTTTGACCGGGCAGATTGACTTTGGTGTAGTATTGGGAAATAATCCTCCACGTGTGTAATGAATTGAGAGTTCGTGACAGCCAGCTCGGCGCTTTTAATATGTTCGTCTCGTGGTATAACATCTTTTACACTAGAGCCTCTAATCCCGGGTTGAACTCAACCCTGGACGAATTTGCTGCCACCCTTTTTGTCTTCAACCCTGTTTCAACCATTTCGTTTCACACTTGCCTAATGCACAGTGAATTGTTGAGTTACTTTACCATTTTGAGCCCAGGCGAGACTCTCAACCCACGGGTTGAAAATCTCAACCCTGGCAGGAGCAGGGTTGAGTTTAACCCGGGTTGAACTTAATCTCACCTGGTTGGACGCAGGGTTAGCGCAGGGTGGAACGCTGCATGTTTTTAACCCTCACTGTAAACAATTGTATAGTGTAACTTTACAAATAAAGTACTGGCAAAAGAGTTGCCAGTACTTTCTGTTATTTCATTTAACTGTTAATTTGTAAAATGTAATCCCAATTTGTTTTTATTATTTAAAAAAAGAAACATTTATTTGGGCAAAATACAGATAAACCGTGGCGTGATTTTTTTCTGTTCAGGCTACAGAAAGGATTATTCAGCTAGCTCTTTGGTAAGTGTTAATGATAATCACAGCATCATTCAGCAATTGTGCCGTATAGCTCTGGACTTTGGTAAGGGTAAAAATTAATGTGCCTTGGACATGACAGTTAGCAACAATGGGTTTCGCGGGGGGTGGGACTCTCCCCCTATATCCCCCCCCCCCTCTCTCCACCCCCCTCCCCCTTGAAAAAAGAGGGTAGGAGTCCGATGTCGTATACATACAACTGAAAGTATATGTAACACTATGTATCACGGTCTTGTCCAGCACCCCCTCTACCCTTTTGACTTTTCCACGGCCGGTGATTTATCCCTTTGCTACTTTCTGGTGAGTGTTTCCCCACCCCCATAACAAATCTTGACGACGCCTATAGTTAGAAACCATTGACAGCAAGCGAGGAACAGATTATACTGGCATGCGAACATGTCGCACGAAGGCGTTTAGTGCACCCCCATAAAACGAGTAGCAAGTATAACGAGAATTCTGTTATGACATGATACATTGCGAAGTTAATGCGAACCATTCATTTTGTTCTCGTGGTCCGAGGCATGTAGCGCGTTTTCACCCCCTCCCCCCCACCTCCTCCTGCCGACGCGTTGGCCCCTCCCCTTATCTCCACTCGAAGTACACGATGCTTAGACTCCTCCTCGTGCCTGTCATCCATCAACTCGGTGCTGCCTGTCATCGTCAAGGCACGGGCAGAAACATTCTTCCTGGCCATTTAATCAAATTTGGGGAAATGTTTTGCCCGCCGGCACACAAGTGTCTGCCTCGTTCGACCACCGGTCCGCACTGATGTGTCCGCAAGGTGCTGTACCGTACAACGTACACCACAACATTCTTCCCCTGCGGGTCATTTTGGATACTCTTCGCTCGTCAACTGTGGTTAGCGTGAAGTACATTTGATTTGAAAGCATCTTGATCAGGTTTTGGTTTTCAATATAGATTTCAAACAAATTGCATTTGCAGATTTGAAAAGTCATTTGCTACAGTACACTGACCATTGTTGTAAGTGAATTAACAGTAAATTGTTGGCAGTTAAAGTTTAACGTTTCTTCTCCTTCTTTTTTAAACGCTGCGAAGTGAGAACAAAAAATGTTGTGGTTGGGTCGAAGGGGGTTTGAATAAATATTTTTCTCGTAAAACTAATCACTTCAGACTTTCCGAGTCAAATCTTACACCTTATAATACATTACCAATTTACTATACATGGGCTCTTGAACGTTTGAGATTGATGTCTGTTTAGTGGGTGCCGTATACGTCTTAAATTGAAGGGGGAAAAAGGCGGGGGGGGGGGGGGGAGGTTTACACTAAGAAATAAAGGTTACAATTTGCAGGTACAATAGAAGCACCCATAAGGGTGCAAAATGGAACCTTTTGGAGTTCAACTCCAACACGTTTCACCCTTAAAGATGCACATTTGCACCCCTTGAACAAAATGGTACGCGCATGCACAGCCAGCGAACGGAATGAGGGTCAGAGAAGAAGCAGCCTCGCCTCCATGAGCTTCACTAACCACTGGCCGTGAGGAATGCGTAAACGACGCTGACTAGCTATTCAGTGCGTACTGCGCGCGTATTTCGTATTTTTGTTTTAAATCTTCGCTTTTACCTGTACATTATAGATTTTGGAAGCCTTGGTTTTGTTTGCCCCAAACCTGTATCTAACGTTATAGATGACGACAGAGGTACGTACATTTAATATAAATGTTTTCAAAATAATTTGACGTCAAAATATCATGTTTGAAAGGATTGATTCTACAAAATAACAATTACGAAATGTTAAACATGGCGTCGCGCGTTGAACGTATCGACTGCAGGCCGAATTTAAAGGTGTCAATATATGGCACATTAAATTAGACAATTCCATGGGTTGTGCAAGATCGCGCAATGCATGATTGGAAAACATGGCACAGCAAGAATGTAGCCATGGTAACGAGGTTGGAGGAGAAGTGATGCGGAGGTGGGGGCGGCACTTGTTTATATACCCCATGGCTACACGCTGCGTACACGCTGAATACACGCTAGGAACACGCTAGGAACACGCTAGGAACACGCTAGAAGAACGCTGGGCGCGCTAGAGACTCGTTCAGCACACGTTCAGCACGTCCATTTTTTATGCATGTTCGCTGGACATGCGTGAGAAGCACGCTAGGTGTGCGCTAGGTGTTTGCCAGACCTCAGCCGACGAACATACAACGAATACCGAGCGTGTGCTCCGCGTGTGTCTGGTTGGCCCAGCTCGCTCTGCGCGTGTCTGGCGTCCTTCTGGCGTGTATATTCGTGCATCCAGCTCATGGCACATTGTTGTGCATGCACACAAATCCCCACGCACAAAGCGAATGACAACGAATGCATAGCGTTGGTCCAGCGCGCTCGACAAACAAGTAACTACTGCTGACGCACACCTAGCGAATGACAACGCACTGGCAACAAATGCAAATTTGTCAGTGCGCGGGCCGTGCGTCGTGTGACTGGCGCATTACTGGACTGTTTGTGAATGAAAGTCTAAAGCATCCTGTAAACTTGTAAAGTGTACCGTCATTCAAGAAAAGTGGTATTTTATTTCCAACGCTGGTAGGCCGATCAGCGTTGGAAAAAACTGAATGGCTTCTTTACTACCCCCATGGCTTCTTTAATACCCCCAATTTACCATATTATATTTTATGTTCGAACATAAACCTTCGAACAAGTCAGTGTAATAATAATGTTTTGCTATATAATACTAACCCCCAATTCCATCAATTTCGGGATTTATTTCTCCCGATTAGCACAAGAACTGAGTATTAAAAATATATTACACGGACGAAGGGCAATTACATCTCAGTTTGAAAGTGAAGTAGTTTCGTATAAGCAACGCGACCCAGTGGCTTGGGCGCCAGTCTGTCGTCGGAGACCATTGGGGGCTTCTGCTTTGATTAGCCCTGGGAGATGGGTCACAGGTCTGGTTGCCGACCCGCCACATAATTGGACTATCAACTAAACAAAAACGATGCTTTAGAATCAAACCGATCAAAGCATCGACAGGGGGCGCGCTGCTTCCGTAAAAAACAACTCCATAAATTGAGGACCACACCCAGCTAGCGTTGTTGGGCGTCTCGCGTTGGGCCGATTCTCAATGTCGTTGTGATGTCTTTTTATGAATCATTACCATTGTTGTATATTTTTATACAACCCAATTACCTTTGGTAAACCGCTGTTGTACGTTGGGGGCGCGCCTCACACAAGGAGAGCTGAGTCATTTTTCAAACCCCAGCTATCCGGCTTTATCGCCATAGCCAAACTGTATTCACCATTTTTTAATAGCCAGGTATTTTCTACGATTGCTGGCTGGCAATCGTTAGAAATTTATGCAACATTTCCCTTTTCTTGAAAACCACAGCACGCTAGATGCTCTTTTTCACAGGATGCTTGAGACTGTTATTGCACTTACAGACAAGTAAGATATTTTGTGGAATTTTAGTAGTATGTTTGCAAACAGTGCATTCTACGGTATACCCATAAGTCGGTAGAAGTAGAAGTGATTTTCAAGACTTTCTACTATTGATTGTAAAGATCATTCATCATGTTTTTCAACCAGCAGAACAATGATGCACGAGGTGCAACATTGCCTGGGCTTAGCTGACCACACTTGTTGCAATCTGTCTTGTTATCGTTCCGCCGTCTCTTCGTTGATGGACGAGCTGCCTGTGCTGCTAGCCCCAATAGGCCCAAATCAATCATCGTGGTTATTCACCAATTGCCTCTCCTTTTTTCTCTTCTTCTCAATTTCTGATTAGCGCGCCGTGGCAGCTATTACGAGGGGAGCCTGTCACTCGGTTCCCCGGGGCTGTCCTAAACGGTTAGCCTCTGTTTGACTCATACCCCGGGTCGACCCCAAGGCCAACCTTTGGCTGACCTCTCGGTGACCCCTGAGCCAAACAGTGACACGGATTTGCCGCATTCCCAGATGGCCGACACGCTGTCGCTTGACTGATGGGGTTTCGAGTACACACTAAAAACGGTCAAACGTTCGAACCGAAGACTAGGATACAATGAACCCATTGCTGGTTCCAGATTGTAAAATTAGTTTTTAAAAACGTCCATAGACCCCAATGATTAATACCCTCATTTCCAAAATTCAGGAAAAATACATCTCCAAGTGTTTGAAACACGTCTGATTAAAGCTTATTTATCATCTTTAAATTTCTGTTCAATTTCCGAAGGTAAACTAATTACTTTTAGAAGAAATGTTCATCCAAATATTACCACCCCTGAAAGTATAGTCATGTGGTCGTCGCCATCTTGAAAAAAATAATGCCTACGCTGAGTACGCTCCATTGGAAAATAGATCAGTTTAGAGGCCAATTTCATCCGAATTCAAGCGGAGTTCAAGCATCGGAGTTCTGTGCACAGCTTCCACCCTTGTTGCGAATTAAGAATGACATTCTTATTAATATGAACAAACAATGTGTAACTCTACTTGCGCCATTAGTAAGCGCAGTTTATTTATACTGTGGATTATGGTATATTACTGGGTCAGTTACGTAATAACTTTGGAATAACTGGAATAGTGTACAATAAGTTTGAATCATATTTATCGGGTAGCGTCAACGTGTACCAGTTGATGGGGTAGGCCCCTATTATCAGATAGTTTCCATCTTGAATCTGGTATCCCACAAGGTAGTTGTTTTGGTTCTTTGTTGTTTTCGCTGTATTCCAGTGAGTTATTTAAGGTCGCATAGAAACATTCTCTACATGTTCATTCATTTGCCGACGATACTCTATTTATTACTCTATTTATCTTTCAAACACAAACCTGGTACAAATAAGTCTATAGCTAAATGTGCCACTGAAAATTGTATCACTGAAATTCAAGAATGGATAAGCTCAATACTGGAAAAACAGAATTTTATATTTTAGGTACAAAGAAACAGCTAGAAAAAGTAAACTATGTCTCATTTGAAAGTTGGCAATAATGTTGTTCGTGTGTCAGCTGGTGCTAATCTTAACCTTGGGGTTTGGTTTGATTCTGAGTTTAAATTGGGGTATCATGTAAGTAAAATAAGTGGTTCTGCGTTTTACCTTCATAGGGTTCGTGTGCCGAGGGAAATCTCTCTGAACTCAAACTCAGAAAATTCTTTCGACCTAACATTTTCAACAATACCCTAATTGGTTGTCTTCTCCATTTTTCTTTTAGTATACCCTGTCTCTAACCTAATTCTACCTCTAGACCCCCTTACTGAAGACCCAAAATGCTATTGGGACTGACAGGAAAATGTCCCCACAACTCGGTCCGTTTTTTCCAAACTAAAGAACCTGTCCTCACAACTGGGTGTATGCTAGAACGCGCGCGACGCAAACTTGCCAAGCGCACCAAACAAGAGTGTTTTTTACGAGCTTCGCTAGATTGTTCTCGAGTATTTGTTGTAAATGGATTTTTAAAAGTGAAGAGATCTGAGTTACTTCAGAGAAGTGGGGGACTACACAGTGAAATCTTTTGTTTACACTAGACCGGCTTTAGACGTGACGCAATGCGACAGTTGTCGGCACTCGGAGACGCAGAAGTTAAATATGGGAGTAAACACTATAAATTTGCCCGATAGAAGTTACGGGGATAAGTAAATAAATATGAGAAATATAGAGCCTGCAGTTACCATGCAAGTAAGTGGTTGCAATTCGATTGGTATCAATTTAACACTAGGAATGGGCATGATGTGACTTTGCATTTAAAGCGGACATGGTCCTTTATAGCAGGATAATATTTCCAAAATAACATCTAAATGCGCCAAATTCACTTTTTCAGTCTAAATTCTGAATGGTACCTTAGGGACACTTTCCCATAGACCTGTGCACAAATATTTTCCAACTTTTCTGACCCCCAACCAACATTTTCCCTCATCCTACCCCAACGAAATTGGTATAATTATTTACGTTTTGGACCACGAGCAATCGATCTAGGCCGTTTTCTAAACCAAAACTTCGACTCAGGTTTAATTCATGCTGTTTAGCAATGGGCCGGAGACGGAGCCAAACCAGGTGTTTCGAAAACGGCTATTTGCGACAATAAAATATTGCCTCTAAATTTGAGCTGTAGCTTTATGGAGACATTGAAATGCTTCCACAATACCACCTGTCTCCCTAAATTAGGGTAAAGTGTCTCCCTAAGGGGTCTATACTGTTTTTTTATTTTTTTATTTTTATCCTCATGTGTGTATAGGTGTTGGGTTGGCTCTATACGATTTTTCTTTATACTGGGAACTGGCGAACTTGAGCCGTTGTAAACGAAAATATATCACCATCCTTCGTGAAGATATCTAGGTTTCTGGATCTTGTGGATTATTAGGGATTTTAGTTTTGGTCGTTCCCATCACGAAAGGCTAGATTCAAGCTAGATCCATGCTTCTAGCTCTCGGTTGCTTGCGCGCTTCGTCCGCTCCTGATCCTATGGCGAAGTTGTCTAAACAGGGAGCATTCTTGCCTAAGCTCTGCACCTGGAACTTGCTCTAGTTTGGCGTTTCTCCAGGATGTGATTGTTCTATTTCCACCCCTCCCCCCTCCCTACTGCACGGAGTGTAAACGTGTCCAGTAAGCTAAAAAGGTTATCCCCAATAAGGTTATACTTTGCCACTGGTGGATAATACAAAATTCAGGTCATGAGGCCTGAACTAATGCTGGATAATTTTGCAAGATTGAGGTTACTTGGGTATTTATTCAAAATAATGAGGATTTTAGAGGATTGAGGTTATTTGTTACGTTGTACTTTCACATTGCTCATGCTCTATGCACATTCTCCGTAGAGCTACAGTCAAGGTGCAAGTTATGTGTCAAGGATAGGAAACGTTTGCATACCAAGTGTGCAGACTCTTGTTGTAATAGGGCACTATAATTAGCAGCTGTTTGTTCCATGTTTAGCTGCTTTATAACTCAATGGTAAACCCACTGCATGACCTTTAGGGATTCAGGCAGTGGTCACCAATAATAACTATTTTGAGGATTTCGTTTAACACTTTGAGGATTAACAATTTGGAATTGGAGGATTTTGCAGGATTCGGGTTATGTTTTAGAAAAATGAGGTAGGGAGTTAGATAAACTTGAACGGGTATGTCCCCTCCCCCCGTACCCTGGGATTTACAAATATATATATATTGAAAGAGTCGGACTGGTCGAGAAGGAACGGTTGACTGTATTTAATCTTTTGGCTGATTTGGCTCCGATGTTTCGATGGGAAGCACGATGTCCTGTGAATAGAATGGGCACCAGCGAGTCTAACTGACTGACTGTTATCAACCACGCAACGCCGTTGTGTGTCATCTACTAGCAGGCTCCACGGCCACTTAGCTCAAGGCGGTATGTTCACGAAGGCGCCAAAAGGGTTGTTGGCGGTTCGCAGGAAAAACCTTTGGAATTTATGAACGTCGCCACGGACTATTAGAGTTGACATTTATCGAAAACAAAAAAGCGACTTCTTGGGACTTGGGAGGATTGGGACTTAGAGGAGTTTATTAGTGAGTATTACTAATCCAGTGGCAATGTCATTGCGCAAAACACAATTCGTTGCGAAATAATGATTATCGAAATCAACATTTTGAACTTTTGAATTTCGAAGTGAGAATCTAGTAATCAGTGATCTTAGCGAGCTTAACTCGTGTTGGGAATCTATGTAAACAGTACAATAGGGTTTTACTATGTGTACAGAATTGATTATGATTTTTGCTTCATATCATTTGTGCTTAATTCCCTGGGGGAAAAGCTGTGGAAAACGAAGGAGATTTTAAACTGAAACATAAATAATGAATTACACTATATACATCTTTATTCATAAAGTACTCCATATTCTTACTCATAATGAAGGTGTAAACAATTACTGGAGCTTTGGACTTATACCTCTAAAAGTGGGACAAATGCCGGAATTTAGGCCTATATGAAAGATTATGTTAAAACAACTTAGATAATTCGTTGGCATGCGTCCAACAAACCAATTGATTTCTGAAATGGCTACACAGAAACATGTTTTGGTATGTATCTATAGTGCAGAATCGTTCCACTTTTGTTCTGCTTCATGATTTTATTTAACATTTGTGAGGTGGCTACATGCAATCGCCTGTAAACATATTCCAGTGGCGTAACTAGAAGGGGGCTGGGGTAAACGTGCCCCGTGGGAGGTCCTCCCCCTCCCCCTTCCTCCCCGCATTCAAAATCTTTAAATGAAGTGCACACTCAAAGTCCAGTTATCAAAACAATCTCCCATAACAGCTACACAGATCGTAAGGACGATAAAGAACAAGACAGAGAGAGATAGAAACAATCCACTTATTGGTGAGGATATTGTTGAAAGTTATCTACTAGTGGTATACTTGAAATCAGGGATGTAGTCAAGTCCATCACAAGTCTCTGTAAGTCCCTGCAAGTCCATCACAAGTCCCCCAGTTCCAATTTAAACCGCAAGCTATTCAAATGAGCTTTGACAAAAGCATTATTTTGCCATTGTTCAATCAGTTACTAATGACTGGCTCTATGACTGGCTCTATGACTGGACTTGTGAAAAGACTTGTGCAAGAACTTGCAGGGACTCGAATACTACTCGAAATTGCTCTTGATCTGCCGTAACAATGGTAAGCATAGGCTGCATAGACCACCGTGTTTTATACGAGATAATAATCAGCTGTCCCTCCCAAACCGCATCTTATAGCTTAATAAGACAACCTTTTATTATCACACAAGTTAGTCATTTCCATACCAAAAAAACGAATTCAAGTTCACAGACCACCTTGTTAAAAAAAACACGTACGGACTCTTATGCCGTCTGAGGTATACTACCACACAGTACCGATATAGCAGACCAAAGAGGCATCCCAAATGTATATACTCCATAACGTTTTTGTGATGTTTGTGGCATCAGGATTATGCACCGATGGCAAAAAGTCAAGTGGAACGAATTTTAATTGATGTAAACACACTTTGGCCATTGTTTGTCGGGGACGAGCATAAAATCGCAATTGCTTTCAATAATAATAACCATGTCTTGCCTCTCTTATGAGTCCGGCGAATATAAACAAATAGGCTGTGTAAATACAATGGATGGAGTCAAATTGGGAACTTAATTTGTAGTATAGCTCTTCTGGAACGTTTACAAAAAAACAACGCAGTCATCTTAAAGCTGTCTGCCACTTTGATCTCCGACAAAAGAGGGTCGCTTGGTCATATTTTGAGTGTTGGAGTCGAAAAGGCGCTACAAAACAGGGTTCAATTATCGGCCAAGCCAGCTATTAAAAAACAATGTTGGCAGGCATGGTATTAATAAGGGAATAAATGTGTGTTCGAGAGGTTTTAATCACTCTGTTTAATACCGCTTGGAGTCTGGGTGCTGATAATTATCAGCACCCAGACTCCAAGCGGTATTAAACAGAGTGATTAATACCGACCGAACACACATTTATTCCCATTCATAAATACCTTTTTTGTAAAATTCAGCCCAAAAAGCCCCGAAAATCCCCGAAAAATTGTCGCAAGTAAATTTTGGTGTTTCGCCATTCTGTCTGTGTCAAATGACATGTTTCCGCCTCTGTCGCTCTCTACACAATACATGCAATCAAGCGTATTTACTGTAAACCAGACTATTACTGCCATTGGCAACCTTGTTCCCAAGGTGTCGAGCTGTACGCGCCCAACACTACCCGCTCTTATTATTGGAGACGAGGTACGGTTCAGGGTTGGAAATAAAGTGAGCCCTGGGGACGGAATGTTGTTTCCAGCTGGGTTTAAACACTTCCAGCCATGTCTTTATCGTCCGTTTAATACCGGCCACGTGACGGGCTCTCGACCAATAGGAATGCCTAAACTGTCCCAGGTATTTATGAATAACTAATAATGTAGTAACCAACAGAAAATGTATCACCAACCGATAATGTCACTCAAATTTACCGATACTCTATCACTAGCCGATAATATAACAACCAAAATTGCTGATACTGTGATCATAGTGTCGTAACTTTTACTACACTCTTGGTCAACTTCTGTTACATTATCGGTTAGAACCGTGTTTCATTACACTATCAGTCAATACTTTGTTTTTGTGCGTCATCGATAATAATGATCGGTCAATTTGTGTGACGTTATCGGTTGGTGTTGCATTATCCGTTGGTTACTACATTATCAGTTGTAACACATGGATATCTTGGAGAACAAAACGCCTTTTTGTCTAAGAATTTTTTGGACTGAAATCTTAAAAACAAAATTACATGATTATGAAAAAGTGGGGGTATTGAGTTGGGCCAGTTGGTAATGACGAATGTTTCTTGCCGTTTTGTATATAGGATTGTATAGGATTAAAAGCACTACTTTTAACACTTAAAAACTCTTCACAAAATTTGTTAAACAAAATAGTTGATGTGTTTGAATTTAAATCCTGTATACCTAACTCGTTGGACACAACATTCAGTATACATCGTGTCCCTAAAAAAGGTGCATGTGAATAGCATAATTTTGCTTATTACATATATTCAGCATTTGTTTTATACATATATTGATGTTTATGAGCTTCAAGACAACTAAATTAGTCTTCAAATGCCGTTTGGTTAATTTTCACCAAACATAAAGAATACTTTTCGGATATACTATAATAATAATATTAATGTGCGGTGCTTATATAGCGCTGTATCACCAACGGTCTCAAAGCGCTTAACATTATACATTTTCACACCTTTCTGATTTCCTTTAAATTCCAATTATACAGGTTTAAAATACTCTTTGTCTTCGGACTAATAATCAAACTGGAAAGTGGCACAACATCGATTGTGGATATTTTATAGCTTTATTCAATTGGGTACCATATTGGGTACACAAATTGGGTAGAAAACTAAATCAGATGAAATAAATATCATCTGAAAGCCACATTTGTATTCTTTCTGAGTACGTAGCTTTTTGAAAGCAATTTTCATAACTTTATGATTAAAAAGATGCGTTATACTTACCTTTTTGGGGACATGCTGTACGATTATTTATTCGGATATATTCGGGGCGGGCCATTACGAAAAAACCTCCCGACAATAATGATAGTCATTTCCGAGTCGCCGAACGCAATTCGTGAGCGAAATATGCACTTGCCACGTGGCAATTTAGATAGATTCATCGGTTAACGAACACTACATACAGTGTTTTTGTTTCATTTCAAACAAACTATGCCCTTGTTTAAATCAACCACGGGAAATACGCCTCTGTGTTGCCTTACGCAAACAGTAACATTTTCTCTAGAAATCTGTGTGGTCACTCTTTTTTAATATCCGGTTGTTTTTGTGTTTGATTCTGGCCTATGGTGAGGTGAAATGTCAACTCGCATTAAAAACAAATCTTCCCACGCTATTATTATATTGGCATTAACCTCGCGTCGTTTGTTTTTCGCAGAACTGTTTTGATCTTTGGCTGACGTCAATTTGCAAAAATAATTAATATTGTATACAGTTGAAGGCAGCACTCGATATTGCATTTTGTGGGTTTTTTGCCTTGTTTTATTTGGATTTATTTAGGTGGTGAATTATTATTTCTTCTGATTCTATCTTGATTATGACGTCGTAAGGCAATCATTTACACGATATGGTTCTATTTTCTCCCCTTCTTATTCAGAGGGTTATTGCGATAGCGAATTCCTTATGTGTGTCTAGCTGAGTATGTATTAAAACGCCGGCATAATTGGACTAGGGCGTAAACAAAGGGTCCACGGTTGACCGACCGTCTATACGATTTGAAAATCGTTTACGAAACCTATGGGAGGCAAACAAAATAGGGGGTCAAAGATTGCCAGTTTGTATAATGTATGTTATATTTTGGTTAAAGACCGTGGGCCAGTCATAGCATTCAAAATCATTCATATTAGGCCTACTGTTTAGTGGGGTGGTAGATGACAACCTTCACGTCGTCCACCCTGTTTCCACTAATGTCATCAAACCGATGTATGCAGTAAAACGTTAAGCTGCTCATCATCATACGAAAGAAGAAGACTGTAGTGCTGGTATAACAATGCGAAGGTGAATGTTTGACATTGCGAAGAAGCAAGATTCACATTAAGATTGATTCATTGTCAATATTGAGAAGATTAAATGTTACAATTGACAAAGTGGAAAATTAAATTTTACAAGAAGGAAATTCCACATTGCAAAATAAAGCAACGTCCAACGTGCACGTAAACGTTTACATTGCGACCTCCGAAATAACGGACAAGCGCTCTACCAACTTACCTACCTTGCCCTATGTTGGCGGTCTCCCAAATTTTCAGTATCTTTGTTGGGGGGGGGGGGGGGGGGGGGGGGCGCTAGTCAGAAGTCATAAACACCAGAATTCCATGTGGCCAGGGATCAAGCCCACTGTTACGATACAACCTGGGAAGCGACATTGTGGGGATCACTCAATGGGAAGGGAGACATGACCTTAGACACTTGAGGTCAAAAGTCCTCTATGGGTCAAACGAGGTCATTGTGTCCTTATTAACTGACTGTATAAATACTGCCATCGTGCCACTGGGGGATCGCGCCAGTTTCACTTGCAACTTTTTTTTTCTCCATGTACACAGGTTGTCGGGGAACCGAGTCTTCACACAAGCCGGTTCGATGTTCGTGTGTTGTGTACTCCTATGCCTAATGGCCACCCAATCCCTCACCACAGCGGCAGTGACGACCGGCAGGAGACTACCCCACACCAACCCGTTGATCCTGCTGGACGCCGAAGAGGACGACTCTGCTACGTCGTCTTCGCACCGAGGCGCCGGCAGCAGCAACGAGCGGGGTACGGTGGTGGGGGCCGGCGCGCCGCTGGCCCCGGACGAGGTGCTGACGCCCGTGGGCGACGATGAGCCGTATGAGGTGACGGAGAAACAGTACCTGCGGGGGGACTGGTGCAAGACCCTCCCGCTCAAACAGCGCATCGACGTGGAGGGCTGCATCAGCAGGACTATAACCAACCGCCTCTGCTACGGCCAGTGCAACTCGTTTTACATCCCCAAACAGTCGTCGGACTTCAACGACGCCTTCCGGTCCTGCTCTTTTTGCAAACCGTACAGGGTAACCACGTTCACGGTGAGTCTACGGTGTCCCGGACAGACGCCCGACATCCAGCGCAAGAGAGTGGAGAAGGTCAAGCAGTGTCGATGTGTCGCGGTCGATGTCTCGTAAACTTGTTTAATGTCATTGTGTAACTGGTCTGGTTCAGCAACTTAACGTCTAAAGGCTACACGACGTGTGCGGCACGGCGGATATTATGCCTCGCGCGTGATTGGTCGAAAGCGGTGCAACGCCATTGCGCGTGATTTGCATGACTTTGACCAAGATGACGTCAAGTATATAAGGATAATGTTTCTTCGGATTCGCGTTTTACGGAATGAAACTAAACAGGTCTTAAAATCATTCAGAGAACTCAAATGTTTACACATGAGGAAATATGTGACCCAGCACGAGTAAATGAGACACTTTGAGGCAAAAATGAAAATTGAGATTTTGATTTTATCATTTAAAGCTTGTTTAGCTTTAAATGATGAAATCAAAATCTCAATTTTCATTTTTGCCTCAAAGTGTCTCATTTACTCGTGCTAAGTCACATAATGGGCTATTTAACGAGGGGCTGGGAAGTTTGTTCATGCCACACGGTATTTTGACTCAATACTATCATTCTCACAGTAATTAGGAAGTTAATGGTATCCCATAATAATTGTTTTCCTCTAATGCTATAGATATTCTATAATTATTTCTACTAAGATTGCGTTGTATTTTCATGATATGACTTCATATGGAGCCTAGTGACAATAATAGATCCACTAGTACCAATGGAACGTGACCCTAACTAAAGTGTGGCATTTGGATAAACGACATAAGTATAGACAGTCGGTCCCTCCAGTGCTTTGTGTGTTCACGAGTCAGTACAAGTACAAAACTCGAAATATTCAACAAAGGAACGATCCACAGAGGCCCCGCCCACTGCGCGCGTCACGTGATCAATCCACCCGCTGCATGCGCACGTCACGTGGGCAATTAACACGTGCTTCCCTTCAAGCTGCACGTTGCGGCCGCGCGCGTCCTACGCGTATGTCGGACTTTTGTGCACACACGTGACTGCGATTGATCGGGGCCCAATTTCTTGGCTCTGCTTACCGTTAGCCAAAAATCCCTGCTTACTATAGCAGAAAATTCGGTGCTTACGGTAAACGTATTTCACGCCTTAGCGAGGAATTTTGGTCTCTGAGCATGCGCAAATCCCGTAACTAAGGATTATGTGCTTACATGGTAAGCACATAATTTTTCTGCTTGCGCGGTTAGCGGAAAATGGTGACCGTATACCATTGGATAGAAAGTCTTTCTAGAAACAATCTTGAGATATCTCGATTTGGGCTAGTAGTTTCAGCTCCAGACCATTTTTGTAAAGTGAAGTCAGTGGTTCTTTCGCACCGAAAAAAATAACTAAACCGTAGTTTAGTTATTTCTCGGTGCGAAAGGACGCCATGCTGTGCTTCACAAAACATGTTCTGGAGCTAGAACTACTAGCCCAAATCGAGATATTTTTTTTTAGAAAGATTATCCACCCATAGTGTAAGTAGTTTTGTCTTAAGGGTATAGTGGGGGAATACTTGTCCGTTTTTGTACGGGCCACCCTGTGTAGTCGGGCATATTGGTGTAAATATTGTTCATTTGATGATAAAAGCATGTAATTTGGTACACAGTCAGAGTATGTCATGCGAAAGATATTTGGCTATAGGGCCCGTAAACAATATAGAATATCAAGCAATGACAGTCATTTTGAAGTTGTTGACAATTGTATTGTTTGTCATCTATATATAAAACAGACATTAGGAAGACCACTCCATAGAGACGTGCACAAAAGTTTACATTTTTTAATGTAACCTAACCCGTTTTTACCTAGAGCTTTTTCCACGAAATTTCGTATTTATGCATTTAGGACCCCACTCTATCGATATAGACTATTAAATGTTAAAAATTGTATCTCCTTTCAGTAGTTGGGCGTTCGGGCGACCTCGAAATGGTCCCCCTAACGACCATGGTCTCCCTAATGTCGTAAAATTACGGAAAATGGTCGACCTAATGGTGATTATGCCAATATATATTTCTTTAAAGGACAAATCTGCGATGGCCCTGTATCCAAATATCTTTCTCGTGATATACCGGTACTCTGACTGTGTGCCATATTTCATGCTTTTATCATCAAATGGGAAGCTCTATCCTAATATTTTGCACTAATAATCCACTGATACACATTTGGTCCGATTGCTTTGCGAATGCTATAGTACTAAGGAGACAAGTAGTATAGTTTCACATCACTAGAAACAAATTACACCAGAACTATAATTGTGACATTGAACAGTACGATTTATTTTATAGAATATACTTTATTGTTGCCATGAACAAACAAACATCGGGGGGGGGGGGGGGGGGGAATGCCTGTGTATAGAAAGTATATAATTATGTGTACCTCAATAAGTGTGTATTGTATTATATTAAAAAACGGGCTCTGGTTATTGTATTAATATATATTATATATTTTATTTGTAAGTATGTTACATACCTAAACTTGTATTATTAAAACAAAATTGTTTTTGTTTACACGATTATAACCACCAAGTTTTTGTTTTTTTCGGAAGTAAAATAATCAATTCAGGCTAAAAAAAAAAGGCGACAAGCGCTCGAGACAATGCTATGTATTTCGGTAATATATGTTGCTTCGTTAATGGAGTCAAAAATGGAACTGTTGGACCCGTTTTAACTTACGATGCCTTAATCTAAATGTTGTAATGATCAGAATTCTCGCCAAAATAGAAGCAGCTATAATTATATCTTTTGATTTTGAGTGCAAGAACAATCAGATTCAACTAAATTCAGTTTAAAAATGCCCGGCACAAACAGAATATTTTTTTTTATTTGTTAAATATTTTTTGTTAAATAAGAATTTAATGTTGCTAACATTAACAGTCTCATAACATTGATTGCGTGGGTACCAAATGATAACATGCTTGAAGTGTGCTGGTTTTTGTTTAGAGAAAAACAAGTGATCGTTCTAGGCCAATCAAATTACAGTATCGAAACACACTATATATCAATCGATCTCCGTTCAGTATTGTAAGTTGACTAGTTTTCAATTTCCGCTTAACTCGGGGAGCTAACAATATCGATTACCTTTACTCTCAAAGACGTTTGCTGGTCCATCTCCAACCATTGTAGCATTTCTCAATCTGTTAACACGGATAATAGCAAATCGATGTTGTATGAATTAATGACATTAATAAACGCCTGTGCATGAAAAAGAAAAGGTATATATAAGCCCGCGGTATATAATATATTCATTGTTTTTACCTGATGTAAAATTTGTATTATAAATCCCAAATAGAGTTTGTATTCAATTTAACTGTAATACCACAAGAGTCAACGACTTGGGGCGACCGACATATAAATATGTGTACTTATTCGTTTTAGAATGATGTAGGTTGTCTTCTCTTTGGACGAGCACATTGTATCCTACAGTTTGGAAATGGTGATGAATAAAAGTTATTATCTGTCATGTCAATGATCATGTACTTCTCTCCTGGACATTATTCGCATATGTTTAAATGGTAGAGAGCGTTACCGGGCTTTGTACGAGCCGGTATTCCACAGCCACTTGCGCACAGCGAACTTTGACAATTTGTTTTTATTGTGAGATACCAATTAGCCATGCAAAATTAGAGAGGCACCAAACTCTCTAAATTTAAGAGTGTAAAATGTAAAATGTAAGAGTGTAAAAATCTCCTAAATCAGTGAGTCTCTTATAAACCCCACTCCAAAAGGACTGAAATGTAGATTTTCACAGTGAAAATCTAATCCAAAAAGAGTGAAAACCACTCTAAAAGAGTAAATCTTCACTTTTCCGAAGATCAATAATGAAGGACAGCTCTCTTTTTAGAGTTCTCGCTTGTACAAACTTTCCAAAATCCAGTATTTTTATCTTCTTTTCGACTTCATGACAAATAACTTCACTCGTGGGGATTTACTCAAACACCTCTTAAAGCATAAATGCTCAAACATGCATGAGTAAGTGAACAATAGACCTTTCTAGTTCTGCATGGAACGCTATCTTGAATATCAAAGCGAGGCAAGATACGAAACATTTTGTCGTAAATAGTTCGTGCGGTGATCTTATAAATGGATAGATGTCTTAAATTTCTGCGAAAATTCAATCCACATTATATATATAGGTCACGTCTCGTTGCATTCTAAAGAGGGGAAAATATAGGACACTTCCACTTTAAAAGTGAAACATGAAGTAATTACTCAGAGGTGACGATGAGGAAGGGCGCCTCGCACGGTCCGTAGGTAAACAGGCGATTTGCTGTATGCATTCAACGTGATAACTTGTGCAAAGCGAGGTGAAAAGCCACTAAACCACATTTGCTTTATGGTTTATTCGACTTCCCTCTTCATTAATACAAATTCCGCCCACATTTTACACCAAAATGTTCTAGATTTTGAGCAGCCGAATACGCGTTTACCTACGTGCCCGTAAGCGGCGCACTTTCCCATAGCCATTTTTGATGACGTCATCGTGTTTCACAGGTCACCGTATAAATAGATGCACACTGTCCTCTCTTCCGCTCTCTGGTATCTTTGCCCTAGTTCACAGGAAGCGGCTTCTCCACACCCACAAACTTGCAGGGTGGGAAGGCTAGGATTCACAACAGGAGCAGCTTCTCCGTCATTAGGGACTTTTCGATTTGCACGTTCACACGTGGACTGCGACTTATGCGGTCCCAAGTAGACTGCGACGTATGCGGGCACGCTGAATGTTGTTATTGCCTTTTCGATTTCACACTACTTGAAGTTGTAGAAATGCTTGTACAGCAACTCATAGTCAAATTATTTTTCACAATTATTTTCTTTATTTTGTATGTGAAGGTTCAGGAAGGATGATCCAATTTCGGTGCATAGGACTGTACTCGATAATTATGCTGCAACAAATTGGCGATGCATAAATAAAATGCGTTCATTTTATGGATTATTCTACAAGAATTTTTATTTAAGGGAAATTACAGACAAGAAAATGTGTTAATTTTAGCGAACTTACGCTTCCACCACTCTCTGCTTGAAGAATCAAGTCAATCGGGTCCATTTTGTAACTTCAAATGTGGTGTTTCTTTCCTGATGTGGTGTTTCGTTTCTACAAAATAGTGATATGCACACTATGTCGTCACAGTTTTCCAACGACGGCAAAACAAGGTTGAACGCGTTCGAGAATTCTGCTACGAACGACGAGTTCGTCGATGCGCATGCGCACTGCTTCACAAATGACCGCATACGTCGCAGTCTACTAGTAAACGTGCAAATCGAAAAGTCCCAGTGATATGCACACTATGTCGTCACAGTTTTCCAACGACGGCAAAACAAGGTTGAACGCGTTCGAGAATTCTGCTACGAAGGACGAGTTCGTCGATGCGCATGCGCACTGCTTCACAAATGACCGCATACGTCGCAGTCTACTATAGTAAACGTGCAAATCGAAAAGTCCCTAATGTCTTTGTTGCTTCGTAGCTTTGTACGTCCATCAGAAATCGCCGTTTTATTTTCACCCATGCGCATGCGCCTACTTTGCATATTCGTGTATGAGTGGTTTGAATGGCCCGTGTATTATATTATGTTTAACATTTACTTTACATGTATGAACAACTGGTGAATGAAGATATAGCGGGGATAAAATAATAATAATAATAATAATAATAAGTTAAGGTTTATATAGCGCCGTCCATAAAATAAATCATGCTCTCAGGCGCTTTTTCTTAAAAATTGAGAAATATTAACAGTAAAAAGATTAATTAAATACCGAAAAAATGTATACAAATAAATATACCATCATGGAGAAAGGATTACACCACTAAGCAAATTAAATAGACTTGTACTAGAATGACGATTACATAACTACCTACAAAGATTTTAAAAAATACTAAAAAACAAATACCATTAAATATTCAAGATACTATTATGCAAAATTATATTAAAATTATATTAAAATTATATTAATATGAGTACATTTGCAGATTCTGTTTCTTTTTAATTTTTATAGATATCTGTAATAATAGTTGTAGCTGATTGTAAATAGAAAACAAATGGACATCCCATATTTAACATTTTACGGTTTGTCTGTATTTTGCTCAAACTGGTCTGTTATACTTTTTATGATAACAAAAGGTCTGTGATTACATTTTACAAAATTAACAGTTAAATCAAATAACAGACAGTACACAATCGCAGTGTACGTTTAGTTATGATTTTTTTGACAGCTTTTTATGTAAAAATGCAAAATATGTATTATTTGACAGAAATGTGTCGTTTATTTGTTTTAATTATACAATTTTATACGCAAAAACAAACACAATTTAGCTGTAAAATTGAAATAATTGTTTTTACAGTGTAACAGTGTAACTTTGCGAGAGCCACTCGTTCACCGTACATATACTATACGCCGCCATGTTTTGTTTGCGTGTTTGCCTCGCTTTGATTTTAAAGATTGCATACCATGAGAACCGTCTACAGGATAAAAAATAGGTACACTATAAAAAGGCGTGATGTGATTTTGCATTGAAATGTTGCATTAGCAGTATGCGATTTCAACAACAGATTTTCAAAATCACATCCAAATTCTTCAAATTCACATCCTGGGTTAAGTCGATCGTTAAGATTCAAATTCACATCCACTTAAAGGTAGGATACACCATTTGCAGATATTCTAGGCATACAACAAAATGATTGCGCTAGACATCTTGTAATTGTTCCGACATCGGGGAAAAACCTAGAACAACAAGAACAAATGCGCTGCCCGACGCCGGTTAAACACGAACACTGTTTTTCTAAGACTTGCTTTTTTTTCTCGGCATCCATGATTGTAAAACTTTGGACAGGACAGTTAACGATATTTACTATAAAATACAACCCCCAAATCCACCCATTCCTGATAATTCAAGCCATTACTAATTATGCAACCTACCTTTAACCCAGGATGTAAGTTTGGAGCATTTGAATGTGAGGACCGCGTCCACTTTGAATGCAAAATCACATCATGCTCTTTCTTAGTGATAGCGTACAGGCAAATCGAACAAAAGCTAAAAATAGAAGTGTGCTATCAGCCTCGTTTCAAAAACTGGACAACCGGTACTTAATGAGTAATGCTCATAGCGATGTTTTGCAAGGTATATGCAGACCTAGTTGGAAAATGTGTAATAGCATAACAGCGTGTGCAATGGCAGGGGGTTATAATTTGTTTCTTTTCAATTTCATTCCTTTCAAAATGACCACCAATATGCTTGTTATTGATAACGCCTAAGCTGCCACCGCTGCAATGCTAGCACATATTTTCCAACTACAGTGGTGCATACCTTGCCAAAAATCACCATGAGCATTATTCCCCTCATTAATACCGACCAATCCCTCAGCCTGATGGCCTATATGAAAAGACAACAAAACAAACAAACAAGAGAAGATAGTGTTTATTTGTGCTGAGTTTGCAACTAATAACGCGATTGTCCCTGCATACATTATTTCGATTGCTCGGCGAATTCAATATATTTTCGATTCCACGAACCATCAACTGCAGGGGTCAATTTCATAGAGTAGCTCAGCAAAACAAATGCTTAGCATGAACATTCTTCCTTTGCAAAAACAGGGTTAGAAACCAAATTTCAGGTGACGATGTATATTGTTTGTCAATAGTATTCAGCTGTTTTTAGCTTAGCATGAAATGTAGATGAAGTTTTGTCTGATAACCTGTTTTACTGAGCAAGACTTTTTTTGTGCTAAGCAGATTGTTGTGCTTAGCAGCTCCATGAAATTTGATAACCTGTTCTATGAGCAACTACTTTTGTTTGTGCTAGGCGCGCACATGTTTGTACTTCGCAGCTCCATAAAATTGGCTCTTGTATAATGCTATACTCGACAGGTGTGTGCGTGTCAATATTGGCGAGTAAAGGCAAACACGCACATCCCGAGCCAAGCTGGCGTCGCGGGCTGCACGGATCAACGGAGGCGTAAAACCGTGTATCAAACACTTCCGATTGGAATGATGCTGAAAAACATCAAATCACACAGGTTGGGACTTGGGAAGGTGGAGTTTGAGTTGAGAATCCCCGAGAGCCGTTGGTATTCATCGAATCGATTTGGAGGAGATCTAGCGGTTGAGACATTTCTGAGATTGTCAAGAATTGTGGAGGGAGCGAATGCAAATTTTTGGGATTTTTGTTAATTACAAATTTAGTAGTCACTAATGCAATTATATAAATGGTATGCAAAATGGATAGTAAGGCAAGAAGCAAAAGCGGCTCATCAGCCGCAAATGTTCCGGTCATTTTTGCAAATTTTTCTTCACAGAAGCCCCTTAAACCGTAAGTTTATTTTACTGAGTGGGTACTATGGGCGCACAGAGTAATACACACAAAACAAATTTGGAAATTGAGCAGGGTACCTTTCTGCACGAGTGAAAACATGTTTTTAAACTGGCTCATGGAGCCTGCAGGTATGCGCAACAATGTTCAGCCGAGACCCAACTTGTTTAATAATGGTCAACCACATTTGTATTCCCATACATATAATATACCTTTCGGTAGAAAACTTAAAACAATTTAAAACATTTGTACAACTTTCCAATGCTTTAACCATTTTACCTCATCGTGTTTTAAAGAACACCCCTCCAGCTACTTTAATGTGCTTCACGCATATGAGATAGACGAGCGCGTTTCGCCAGCTGTGGTGTAATGTGTGTTGCATGGTTATTTAGGACGGTACCCGTAGTATTGCGCATGCAGTTTCAACCAGTAAAAGGGTGATGCTCCGTAGTCTAAATTTAATGTGGCACCGGAAATCTGTTGAAACTGGCAGGGTCATGTTTAAACTTACACACCAATACAAATAGCTATTACTGTTAATCTCAGGTATTTATGAATATTATCGCTTCCATTCAATGGTTCATACAATAGTAAACAAAATAACAACAATTTGATAACCCCCAATCCTGATCCTTCATCCACGCGAAAGAAAAAAAAAACACGGTCCTATGTCTATTTCCAAATTGCAAAAGTTTGAACCCTGGTATAAAACCTTTCACGTTAAGTAATGCATGTAAAAAAGTATAATTATAAGCATGGATAAAACACATGCGATTTCGATTTTGTACACAGGTGTCACTGAAAGGTATAAACGCTGTAAAATAATAAACCGCTGTGGCTTCCTGCCTGAAGTTACTAATAATTACTTGAAAATAGTTGTGTGGAGGTCAAATATTGTTATTTGTTTTTATGGTTTAAGTTAGTGCCATTAACACCTTGGCTGAAACCAACCATCGGCTCAGCCCGAAGATTATCCTCGAAGGCCTCCTTCTTGTTATTACAACCTGTCCACTAGGTTTTAGCAGCAGTTCCCTTGGGCAAACGTCTTCAATACCAGATGTCATTATAGCAGTGTTTGCCTATACAGCAGTGTCATATTATTTTATAAAGGCTAAATATCATCTGTCCGGCGGCTGGATTTGTTTCTTTCTTTTATCAGAAAAGTGTTTTTTTTATAAAACCGAGAGGTTTAACACATCAGTGCGTAGGGTCCGGAGAAAGGCCGCCTCCAACGAGAATTGCCGGCACCGTGGCCATCATTCCGCCCGACCGGACAATCGAGTGGGAAGTCCCGGCGAGCAGAGTCACGCATACACACAACCTTGGCGGTGACAGGTTCTGATCATCATTTTTTTGAAATAAAATCACGGAAGGTCTCCCCGGAAGGTCTCTTCCTTGATCACATGCACCCAGGGAAAAAACCTGGCGTTTCTAATTCTAATTCCCCACACAACCATAATAATAACTGCAAGCCTGGTTGGTTTTTGTGTCTATCGACAACCCGTTTCCGGATGTGTTTTATGATACCTGGCAGCGGCTATTACGCTGAACGCGCGCAGACTGATGTCGCCAGCGTCCCCAATCATGCAGAAAACACCGTCACAGCGGAAGAGATAAATTGATAAGGCATACCGTCAGTAAAAGGTGTATGGGTAAAGTGCCAAAAAGGGTATGGGTAAGGTTTGCAAAAAGGCAGCGTAAAAGTCGTGATCCAGACTGCGAGCTTGTATTGCTGTTATATTTGGATGAAATTGTGCAAAAATTGCTGAATTTAAGCAATTACCAATGGTGTATCCTACCTTTAATATAGTTTGGCATGTAATCTGTTTCTGCTAAGCAGATAGTTTTCAAATACTACTCCCTTCTGGCATTCTCTCTCTCCTCCTGACGGCGCTTCGTGGTCTTACTCCCGAGAAGGTTGCTGCTACAGATTGCACTCGAAGTCTACAACAAGTTTGTATGATAATTACAAATCTGAGAAAATAGGGTTTCTTTACCTGCGTGACTAGTTTGCTGCTTTAAACCTTCCTGGTTCGAACGCTTCTGTCTGCATAGTGTGCATAATACCCGTCCTATTGTCGGATGACTACTGTACTTCATTCCAATCATTCATGCGTGACTAAACTCTATAAGTCTATTGCAACGCAGTTTTCTCAGTTCCCACCCTCCTTCCCAATTAAGAGTTTTGTTTCGTGTAATATTCTTTCTTGCGTTCTCTTTCTTTCTTATCCTTTATTACAAGGGCCTGTCAATTATACTGTAAACAAAACCCCGTAAAATAACGTTTTTTTCCTACCTTTAAAAAAACACCAATCGCCATTTTTTTATTTTAACGGATTTTGAACGTGATATTTTCAAGGCACACTACCGTAATTTTACGTCCAAAATCAGTTAAAATACAAATAAGGCGATTGCGGGGTTTTTTATAGGTGGAAAAACCCTTTATTTTACGGTTATTGTTTACAGTGCAGTGATTATATTCCTGCGACATCTAAGACCACTGGTCCTGGTCCCGTTCATTTTCATATTAGTCACATGCCGTTCTGATTCTTGGCACGTCACTCGGCCAGAGACAGTGAATTCTCTGATAGATGCCAAGCTAAACTATTGCTCGAATTTGTGTTTTTTCTGTAATATTCTACTGTTGAGGCCAAATTAATAACCAGAGGGCCGAAAGATTGTGTTACCAGGCCAAGTCCCGATAGGCCCGAGCGGGCCAAGAGTTTATATTAATTGTGAATGGAACACTTGGCGTACTCGTGCAAGACCTACTCCCCATGCTGTACAATAAATAACTTTGTTATACCCCTGTCAGGGATACCGTATTTGTATTGTACTAGAACGATCGCGGGGTCATCACGCGTCCATTGTATAACAACGCATATCCCACCCCCGTGTGATATCACACGGTAGCCGCAGTTAGCTCGCTGTGAGCTGTATATCATTATTATTATTTTCTGGTAATGAAACCAAGGATCATTCAAAAGCGCTCAAAGCACTATAGCTCGTAAGCCAGAAGAACATTGGTATACCAGCGCAAATTTCACTAAACCGTAGTGGAGCAGCGAACAAACAGACGAAGTTTGTGAGTTCATTTCGTTTGCGTGATACTTATACAGTAAAATAGAACGTTTCGTATCTTCAGTCCTCTTAAAATATCTGCTGAGTTTCAAGGCAGCTGAGGATGCATAGCACTCTCGGCTTCGCCTCGGGTGCTATGCGTCTTTCGGGTGTTCAAAACGTCATATCCCACATCACAGCAGTCAACATTATTAGTATACTAACCTTACCAATGTGTGCCATGTATTCCCTTTCTAGTCGCGCATGGAATGAAACTGCTGTTCATCCGAAGGAGCGAAGCGAAGAAGCATGAAAAGTTAATTAATTTAATGCTGACACACGCTAACAAAAGTCGGAGATAATCCTTAATTTCTGAGTTTTGGGTTGGTCTTGAATTGGTTTGAAGCTGGATTTGTTGTTGCCCTATAATACAGCCTGTCTCTGGCAGGCGCGCTAATCTGCCGCTGTGCCATGAAGGATGCAAAGAAACCAATACAAAATGCAGTCTTTGGAACTTCGACAGCATGCTAATTGCTATACCCAAGAATACTTCAAGCGCGCTGTATTCAAGCTAATTACGCATGCGCCAGAAGTAGGCTCGGAAGTTCCTGTGTATAATGCTGCAGAAGTTATCAAAAAAGTGGATTTGATAAATCTTGTTGATTAGTTATAACTGTACCGCACTGGCTGTTTAATGGCGTTTGTTAGCAACCAGATGCATTATTTTTTTTTGGTTTTTTTTTTGGGGGACAAATCCAGTCTTGGAGCAACACTAAGCTGTGGGCATTTGAAGGGAACCCAGTTGTACGAACCTTGCTATCTTAGTTTGATAACCAAAGATGTCCACACTTTACACAAACCCGAAACCGTCTGTGCACTTGGCCAAGTCCACACAAGGTTTCCCCTAGAAAAAGCGAGGAGGAACATCCTAGGGTATAACAGTCACAAATGTGGTTTGAAAAATCTTCATGGTGTGAGATTTGGTGACATTTCGTCACCGTTTTCACGAAGAGGCGAATTCCATGAAAAATCGTCTATTTATCGAAATTATTTTTTTTGATGAAAACGATTAAATATTGCAATTTCTACAACCTGGTGAAGTTATACATCTACAAAATCATTAAAATCACAATTAACCTAATTAACTAATGGGCGAATTGGTCCTCAAGTGCCCTTTTGCGTTTTCACGAAGAGGCAAATTCGAAATAGCGTTGACTTCAACGTGTTTATGAAGGGCACTTTGGTGCGCGTAGTCACTTTAGCGTTTTCACGAAGAGGCGAATTGGGCGAATTGGTCGCGAAGTGCTTTTAGCGTTTTCACGAAGAGGCAAATTCGAAATAGCGTTGACTTCAACGTGTTTATGAAGGGCACTTTGGTGCGCTTAGTCACTTTAGCGTTTTCACGAAGAGGCGAATTGGGCGAATTGGTCGCGAAGTGGCTTTTAGCGTTTTCACGAAGAGACAAATTGGGGGCGCAATGGGGAAATGTATACATTCTGACTCTCACAGCCACGGGCGAATTTGCTAATGTATGTTTTTTTTCGTTTTCACGAAGAGGCAATTCTATTAATTGATTAATTCTGCAAAACTAATCACCTATTTTTCTTAACGTTTGCTATATTTAAGAAGATTGAAATCTCTTCTTTCCCATGATACCTTAATCTTGTATATTCTATGGATATTTATGTTTCAAACTGCCAAACGAAAAAAGGACAAACTTTACAAGCGATTATCTCGAAAGTTTGTTCAGACCGTGAAAGGCTCAATTTGCCTCTTCGTGAAAACGGTGACGATTTGATCGATGGTTCTTAAAGGTAGGATACACCATTGGTAATTGCTTGAATTAGCATGAGAAAAGCAAGAAAAACGATGTTCGTTTTCAACTGGCGTCAGGCAGTGGTTCTTATGTTGCTCTTGTTTTTTTCGCGATCGCCGTCCGGCGATCTTGAATTTGTTTTTTATAACATGTAATTTTTTGGAACAATTACAGGATATCTAGCTCCATTCTTTTGCCGGATGCCTACAATCATTATTTACTTTCAAATAAGTATGATATTTCCTAATAATTCGGTAGTAATTTTGTTGGATATCTGCAAATAGTGTATCCTATATTTAACTACACGAATACCAAGGATGTCAACACAGTGATAGATAGTAAGGTTCGCATAATTGGTGCTTCAGTGCCCAAATCCACGTGTAACCGGACCGTGCGGTACCCAGCAAAGTCACCCAGCTTTACCTTACATACGCACTGTGGACATTCCTTTGTATTCGTATAGTTAACAAACTTTGACTAAATACTCATTTTTCTCGCTTCCCCAAAACAAATTTACCCTCAAATTAGGATTATGGGCCTCTCAGCTGTCCCTTCTATCTTTTCTATATATAACCCTAACCCGTTTTTCCTCTAGCGCTCTTTTTCGGAAACTGAAAAACGGATTGTGGACGTGTGCAAGTCCACACACCGTAACCTCTTCCCGCATCGTGTGGACCAATATTGTTCGGAGGTCCACAGTGCGTATGCAAGACTAACTCGCCCACTCTATCGCGGGTGTGTGCATTATACTTATCCCCGGTCTCGCCACCTGTCTCCCCAAAGTGCTTTAGAATCTCCCGAAGCGCCGGTTCTTTAGCTCCTCGAATCCAGGTACAGTAGAACGACTTGACACACATACCTTGAATTTGTCAACCCAGTAAACCGATGATGATTGCATGCATGTGTACGTATTATGACCTATATTAATACCGGGCCCACGCGAACGCAAAATCGCCATCGGTAGTGCTGCTCGTAATTAGACGCGCCCAGTGGACCTCCTCCCCATATCAACATCTCATATTTTTAAACTTCGTATTATCTTTCTGTATATTACTCATATCGTTGCCAACCCAGTATTATATCACAGGGTGTTGGTCTCCTTCTATTCTAATTTTGTAAGAAAAAAGATTTTTTTTTTGGGTGGGGGGGGGGGGGGGGGGGTGGGGGGTGGGGGGGTGGGGTGGTGGGGGGGGGGGGGGGGGGGGTGGGGGAGGGGTCCAGTATGAGTGGACATTTGCCTTGCTAAGTTACCAGCCTCGGTCAAATTATTGGGCTACCAGTATCAAAATGATCGAGAGGAGTAATGCTCATTTCATTTTTTGTAAACACACCTAGAGTTTTTTTCTTCAAAATGGCCGCCAATATGCTTGTTATAACAAGCAATTTGGCGGCCATTTAAAATTAAAAGGGGATAACACCCCAAAAGCTGTCACCGATGTCACCATGAGCTGTATGAGCTTAATTCCTTTTAATACCGACCAACACCCAGGCTGATGACATTATGCGTTTATTTTCTTTATTTGTTTATTTCACAATACCAGAGATACAAATTAACCGTCACTACTTCTAAAGGTATATAGGGCTTTATGATGGGTACGTAAAAGCAAGTTATGAGTCACCCCAGACAATAAATGTCACTCTTACAAGACATTTCACAGAAAAAGACTTGTTTTATGCTCTCCGTCAACGAATACCTGCCACGAGGATCTAACTACACCCCGATTACACCGGCTCGTTGCCCAAGTTTATTTTCACAAGGCGTCGGTGGCTTTTGTTTGACATTCCCTCCCGCCATGGCCCTGATAGGCTCTTGAAGAGTGACGGTAAATATTCGCGCAGATTGATTCATCAGAGCTAAAATCTCCCTCCCGAACTAAAATTGAATTTGTTTGAAGAGAGGTGCCCTAATTAAAAGAAAACATAAAGGGAAAATCAGTGTACGACATCAACTACGGCTGTGGTTGCAAAAACGGTAACGGTAATTCGTTGATGCTTTTGTTTTCTGGCTGCAGTTAGGATACACCATTGATGAATTATACGGAATGGGTGGACTAAGAGGGGGGGGGGTGGTAAATATCGTTTAGCTGACCTGTTCGAAATTTTACAATCATGGATGCTGAGAAAAGCAAGAAAAACAGCGTTTGTAGTCGGACAGTGGTTCTTATGCTGTTCTTATTTAGGTTTTTTTGCGATCGGCGTCCGTTCTTTATAACATTAAATATTTGTTGAAACAATTTCAGGATATCTAGCGCAATAATTTTGAAGTAAACATTTTCGATATCTGCAAATAGTGTATCCACCTTTAATTTGTGAAGTGTTCACACACCGCTGTTTGAACGTTGTAAATTTCGGGTGACAGTGAAAATAAACACGGAAGGTTCCTTTGTAAACGAAGCGAAAACATGTTTAGTGACTATTTTCATAGAGCTGCTCAACACACACAAAATGCTTGGCAAAAACAGAGTTCTAAACCAAATTTTCAGGTGATGTTTAATTGTTTTTGACTGGTATTCAGCTAGGGTTTGCTTAGCATGAAAATCACACTGAGATTTGGCTGGTATTACTTAGCAAGACTTGTTGGTGCTAACCATTTTTTGTGTGCTGAGCAGCTTCTATGAAATAGGCCCTGGGGAACATAAATTAGCTCATAAAAACAAGCCTTGCTCAGAAACAAATAGGTAACTACAAGCAAAAACTCAAGGTGCTTTTCATGCTAACAAAAAAAAAGTCACAAACAACATACATCTGCTCATAATTTGGTTTGTCACCCTGTACGGTTTTTGCCAAGGAAGAAATGTCATGCAAAGCAATTTTTGGTGCTTATCAGCTCAATGAAATTGGGCCCGGGTCTCGAGGCCGGCTACTAAACGAGAGCTGGTGACTGCGGTATATCGGGGGTTCGTTCCTGCCCTGTAATGGCTACGAGCTCGCTCCAACAGTTATGTGAGTCAATTTGGCCGGCGACTGCTCGCCCGGCCATAGCTGTGTGACGCCAGTGTCCGGTCGATTGAACCCGTCCGTCGGCGAGTTATTAAACTCGTCGGTGATGACCACCGATTGATATAAATGTTGAACACGTGAATCGATTCAGTGTTATACGAACGATGATAAGGGAGGACACACTCTTGAAAAACAAAAACAACCAGCTCTGGGGGATGTTGCTTGTTCCTTCCAATTCCGGTATAGCATAAGGATGAAAATTTGATTTAACGCCTGAAAGATTCGTCAAAAGCTCTGCTGCGCGGTCCATTTCCATTTCTTTATTGGGTTTCGTAATAAGGTGGAAGATTACACGCCGTTGCAGGTATCCGATGAAAAACAACAACATTAAGGTCGGAAAACAATTTCAACAACGAAGAGAAGGTGAGGCTCGGAAGTCAAAATGGTACTTGAAGGTTTTTTTTCTTTTTCTTTTAGTTGGTGCAGCTGTGATTTATAGACTCCTCGAAAACAACTCGCTACGGTAAACACGCGCCTTTTCCCAGTTGAAACCAACCTACAAATAACTTTAACATACCTCATAATAATTAACATACCTCATAATAATTAACATACCTCATAATTATCCAATGTAACATTTCTAGTTGTCTACGTGCCTGCACATTTAACGAGGATTGTTTACCAATATAAATCGTCAGAAATCGTTAGATTGAGGACATTATCTACTCTGGCTGAAGCCCACAGAAAAGCGCGTTCACTCACGCCGACGCATGCGTAAACAACGTATCGTTATACGAATCAATGAACAACGTCGGACATGTACATGTAAGTTCGCGAAGGAATTGCATGGGTGCACATACTTTATTCGGAAAGATGCAACCCCCGTTTTATATTAACCTCCGCGTTTGGGGGGTGGGGTAATAATATAAACAATATAAATGGGTAATATTTTGCCCAAATGTTGAACGTGCTAACGATTCGTCCTTCGTTGTGTAAAGAATTAGGCATTTATTTATCAATTTCGTTTAACAGTTCACAGAGCATCTAGAATCCAAAATGACATGTGCACATTCTCTTCCCTGTTATTTCTGAATTCCCTCCAGTAATAAAGTGCAACACCCGACCTTTAAAAGCTCCTTAATCGAGACCAGATTTATTACCGAACTCAACCGATTAAAAAACACATTAATGCGCTTGTCGAAATGTCGCTTTCCTACTTCAACCACAGTGTATTACGTTGTAACGTCCCTGCGTTGTTTTTGGCGCAATATAGTACTGGCGCAGGCAGACGTGCATTATGCGACAACAATGTGTGGGCGGGGCTTAAAGATCAACTGCTTCGTCGCGTGATGAGTACTCTATACAAAGCGTGGTACACAGCAATACTTTTAATAATAGCAATACGGTTAAACAACCAGAGAACCCTTCTAATAATTTTATATGGAAAGGAAACCAAACAAATAACTTGTCAAACCTGCGGTGCAAACGTTAATTTTAAACAAAGCCTTGAGAAGAAAACAAACTAGGCGATGAAGAAAACAAAAATATGGGTGATGAACAAACATTCAGGGGTCGGGCTTAGGTATTTTGATTTATAAGCCCGTGCCGACCGCCGTATATGCTTCTTCTAGGATCTCGGTGGTCCCATCCCACCCACAATCTTCCCTGTCCATCTATATAACCCGAGGATCAAGCACCATAAAAGAGAGGGGAAAAGGCGGCACCCTAAGCCCTGCTTCCCGAATAACCAGTGTTATGCCTTGAACCGATACGAAGATGCTAACAATAGAATTCTCGGAGAGTCCCAACAGCAACGCCTTGCGACGAAGCTAAGGTACTGTGACAAAACAGGGTATGTGTTCAAAAGGGAACAACGGTGGGCACAATTGCGACAGTTGAGGTTGGCTCAGTAGTAGTGCCGAGTTTGAGTCGTGTGGGTGTGAGGTTTATTGAGACTTGCCAAGTCACCTGCATGATTATACGACCGTAGTAAGGTCAACCTCGCTGAGGAATATCATGAGGAGGTGAATGCCTGTCTGAGGGAATTTCAGGACATATTTTCTTCTGGTGAGGGTGACATAGGGCTAACTGATGTAGTGAGGCACCACATTAATACTGATGATGCGAGGCCTATCAAGGAGAGGCCTCGGCGCCATCCCCTGTGTAATCAGGAGGAAATAATTAGACAGGTTGGAGATTAGCAGAAGCGAGGGGTTATCAAACCATCCGATAGTCCCTTGGCTTAGCTGTTGTGTTAGGTCAATGAGAAAGGATGAGGAACTGTAGATTCGTGCAAATAATGGACGAGGCGAAGCCGAGTCCATTGTTGCACGAATTTAGCAGTTCCGAGTCTATTCTCCGACTTTCTATTTTTTGTTAACAACAAAGGTTTGTTCAAATAAGATTCCTGGCTTGCCGCAATCCCCACGTTTGTGAATAAGTGTGGATTCGCAAAGTTAACCATGCGGGTACATGTATATTTAGTCGATGTACAACAACAACAACGGTTTGTTCAAATGAGATTCCTGGCTTGCCGCAATCCCCACGTTTGTGAATATAGTGTAGGCATTATCGTTTATTTTTTTTATAAGAAGGTATCATAAGCTTTTACAAAAATTAGGGTGGCATTTTTTCTGATCATTCTAAGGGTATGAAATCCAAGATGGCGTCCAAAATGGCCGCCGAACACTAATAATGCGATATCTTCGCGAATACAGGTGATACAATTACAAATGAAGTGTCTAAATATATGTTTTCTAAGACCAGCAATCTAATGGAATCATCAATTTTATGTTTATGTATGATCTTCATAAAAGGGTAAGCACAAACTTAGATGGCAGGAAGGACCTGCGTTACATCCCGGCCCCTTAAAATGTAGGATTAAACTTACATTTACCAAAACTATCTAAGTAACCAGGTACTAAACATCTAATGTCATTAGGCACGTGAACGCATGCTAATTTACAATGAATTAAGAAACTGTGGAGGTTTAAGTCTTAGGACTTGGAGACAACTACTCTAGGATGCCTTCTAGGAGGCACAGCTAAGTGATATGCCTCACGAGGCTACCAGCAGCTGTCTTAAATTCGACAGAGCGGACAAGCCCATCTATTCCGGGGAAAGTCTTGGTCACCCTTCCAAGCGGCCACTGGTTTCGGTTCAGGTTGTCATCCCGCACCAGCACTATATCCCCCGTCTGGAAATTTCTCTGAGGATGGATCCATCGTTGTCGACGCTGCAATGTAAAAAGATACTCCCTGATCCAACGTTCCCAGAACTGACAGACCAAGTACTGGATATGCTTCCAACGTTTGCCATACTTGTCAGTTCCCTCATACTATGGAGTGGGACGTGGTGACCAGCTCTCAGCTTCAGGAGATGATTTGGTGTGAAAGCCTCTAAGTCATTTGGATAATACTCGACCTCGCATGCAGAACAGAGTGAGTAGTTTTTCGTCATACAGAACTCGGTCATGCATAAGTGAGTTGAGAACCTAGCGGACTGTGCGTATCTGGCGCTCCCAAACCCCGCCCATGTGGGATGCCGCTGGTGGGTTGAAATCCCATTCTATCTCCGTGCTCAGGAGAAAGCCCTGTGTCTGCATATTTTCCGCAAGATGTTTGATCGCTGCTCTGAGCTCCTTTTCCCCACCGACGAAGTTTGTACCGTTGTCAGAGTGGACCCTTTTTGGTGTCCCTCGCCTTGTAGTGAACCTGATGAAAGCATCTAGGAAGGAATCTGCTTTCAGCGAATGTAGCATCTCTAAATGGGTAGCTCTTATGGACATGCATGTGAATAAACAGCCGTATCGTTTTACTCTGCTACGACCTTGTTTGAGACGGGCCGAAACAGTCCACTCCGACATATGTAAATGGTGGTTCAATGGGGGTTACTCTGCATGCGGGGAGATTAGCCATGCGCTGCTCTCCAGGTGATCCTCGCAGCCTCTTGCGGATGAGACATCCTCTCAGTACGCGATTTATCAACGGTCGAGCCTTTGGTATTCAGAACTGTTTTCTTATCATGGAGAGAGCATGCTCTTTGCCTAAATGACCAGACAAGGACTCATGTGCATGTCGAACAACCAAACTTGCTAGGTGGTGATCTCGAGGTAGTATCGCTGGGTACTTGCTATTCTCCTCAATTGGTTCAAATCGAAGCCTACCTCCAAGCCTGTGTGTACCCCTCTCATCAAGATACGGATCAAGGCTGTGGATTGAGCTTTGTCTGTGTACTGAGGTCTTGCTCATCTGTAGGTCGTGGAGTTCCTTCATGTAGCTCTTTTTCTGGATATATCTCACCAAGGCTAGTCCCGCTTCTGAGGATTTTCTGCAAGTTGGTTCACCGTTGCAGGCGCTGACTAAAAGTCGCGTGAGTTCCCGTGGACAGATGCCTGCCAGCAGGCATTTGTTGAGCTGAAGCAGGGGCTGCAGACAGCATCGGTGTTGGCATATCCCGTTCCTGATAGCGTCTACATCTTATATGCAGATGCTATGTAGTGGAGATGGGATTGGGGCAGTTTTGTCCCAGATCGATGATGGGAGGAGAAGGTCCTCGCCTTTGCGAGCCGTAAACTCACCAAGGCAGTGAGGAATTATTGTGTTACTCGGAGGGAGCCGTTAGCGGTAGTTGTCTACCTTAGGAAGTTTAGACAGTACCTGTATGGTCAGAAGGTGCTACTCCGAACCGATCATGCTGCTCTTAGGTAGTTGCTTAATTTTGAGGACCCCCGTCAGCTTGCAAGGTGGTTGGAAGTGATCAGCGGGTACGATGTAACGATTCAACACAGACATGGGCGGAAGCATGGAAATGCTGACGGTAGGTTGTCCCGAAGGACCTGTATGCACTGTGGTCGGGCCGACGTTGACGAAGCACTAGAGACCGTTGTTGCATCGGATGAAGCCAAGGTGACAACGACCAGTGAGGTTGGCGAGGGTATCCATGAGGTTGACTCTGACGGGTTAATTCCAGGGGAGAGGGTGAGGGGCATCTTTGCTTAACCACACTTGCCTAGGAATGCAGTCAAAGAGGGTCAAGTATTGGTTGGATTGTTAGGGCAAAGGAGGAGTCGGGCAGTCGTCTCAGTTGGGAACTGTCCCAGCCGCCTCCTCGGCATACAATACCCTCTGGTCCTCATGGGATCATAGTTGGAGGTGCGGGACGGTGTCATTTATAGAAGTTGGGAGTTCGACGATGAGAAGTCTGGGAGGTTACGACTGAAGCTGCATGGACCGACTGAAGCCATACACCGGCGAGACTTCGAAGGCGTGGTGGTACAAGCCCAACTCGGTGGAGGAACCCTTGGCTGAAGAACGAGATGAAGTTCCTGAGACCGCGCCTAATAGTATATGTAGAGTTGGATGCAGGATCAGAAAATGGGCAAGAGCCTGAGGAGGCTTATGCGGTTACAGGTCATAAATTTGTTGGGGAACCAGAAGTAGTGAGTAGTAATAAGGAGACTTCTAAGAGGTATCCTCAGAGGAAGCGTAGGTGTCTGGATTAGGTTAGTCGTTTCACAGAACTGTTACTAACCCAAAATGGTTGTTGTTGTTGTTGACTTGTCAGGTTTTTTTATGGCTATTCACTGTTCCAGTGTCAAGCGACATTTTCGACTAAGCAAGCTTTCTGGAGGCATCAGAGACTGATGCACGGCCCGCCCCTATTATTGTGTTGCAGTCACTGTAACTATCGCGACAAGAGGCGGGACAACCTACGCAGACATTATCGGGCCTGCCATCCGTCTGACGGGGATGGATTCCGCGAAGTGGAGGAGACGGTTGTCAATCAACGGGGGGGGGGGGGGGGGGGGGGGGGGGGGGAAGGTGGGGGGGGGGGGGGGGGGGGGGTCACGGTGACAGTCTCTATCGACCGGAGATTGCTGTAAGTTGTAAATTGTGTGACTAAATATGTTGTCGCTGCTTTATAAATTTGTATAAAATCGTCTTGATGCGCCTCACTGTCAGTTTTACTTGTTAAAGTTGAATACATTTCAGACGCCTTACTGGTGTGAATAGAACCACGAGGCGCAGTAGACCTCGCACTCGTTATAACGACACTCGTTATAACCACACTGGTTATTAATTGTGTATAGTAAACCTCACAGGTGTGAGAATAATTTAATCGTAACCCTCACACAGTATTTGTTTTTATAGGAATTGTAGGTGATACATTTTATGGTTGTATACATTTAATATTCGCCCTGTTTCTCAAGATTTTATTTAAGCTATTATTTTGGTCCGGGACTAACCAAGCTTAGCTGGGGCCTGTGTGACGAAACAGGCGAAACGACTAATCAGTGGCGCGCGATGCTCCTGCCCGGTAACTGCATAGATAATAAGCAGTGCCCAGCTACCAATCACCGTAGCGCATTTCGCTACTTGTGCGCGGCCGGCGCGGTGTTTTAGTCAGTTGTAGTCTGGATGTCGATTTGACAACAATAACTCAGTAACAGCAGATAATTAAATTCCGTGTCCGACGTGAACTCAGCGCGGTTGATTGAGGAACGACTGGTGAGTTTAAGTAGCTAGTGGGTTAGTTGACATTGGGTCTAGGTAACCTTTAATTAGGGAGTCCGTGAAGCTTTTTTTTTATTTTTTTTTATTTTTATTTTTTTTTGGGGGGGTTGTCTGCCTCTGCGGTTCGGCGACGGTGGAGTGCAGCCCTAACGTTGATCAGAGAGCGTATTGTCCCTATTAAAGTTTACCAGGCGAAGCGTTCTCAGTGCCCTGAGGTTTACTATAATTATCTGGTAGTTCGATCCGTATTGTGTTAATTGCCCTTGACTACCCGCAATGTTGTTGAGGGTTATTGTAGATCCAGTGAGGTATACCTTGAGCTGAACCTGGTTGAAGTATACTAAACTTATAGTGAGAATTAATTTGTGCATGTTTAATTACCCCTCACTCTTAAGTGTTTCATCAACCTGCCTTGTATAATTGTATTAACTGTTAAGGGCCTGTCACACAATGACGACCTTGATAAAGTTCTCGTAACGTTCTTCAAAAAGTGACAGAACGCAGAAGAACGGTCAGAGGAAAGGCGCGAGATGGTATCAGACCGTTGTAGGACGTTGGTGGTCGTCGGGGGACGTAGAGGGTCGAGAATTGTTTTTGAGGTGTCAACAATTTACCACGTTCTTACAGGACGCCCTGTGAGCGGTCTGTGGACGCTATGGGCGGTGGACGGTCGGTGGAGGGTCTGGATGACACCGCAGACGGACGCAACTCATACGATCAAGCTGATGTCCCCCTTGTCCATGCGGATTCATAGCGCCTTTGTACAGACCGTGTACAGTCTGTTCTCTTGATAAAACAGCCCTAAAGCGCCCAAGAGCGTCGTCATACAGTAGTCATGTACCATTCTTGCCGCGCCCTGTCACCGTTCATTTGCGTTCACTCACCCCTCTAGAACATTCTCCTCCGCCCATCTGCCAACTTCAATGCTCCAGTACAGTTTGAGGGCAGTTCATTAAATTCTTGAAGATATAGCTGTGATTATTCGATATACGATGTGCTCTGCTTGAACGTAGTCAACGGAATGATCGAGATGCTGCGTTCTGTCGGCACTTTATACCAATAATTGTCAAGGATCGCAAGACGGGCGCGGATAACGGTACATGGTTGGAGGACGGGCGGAGGAAGGTCGTAAAGAGCGGACGAAGAACGGGAGAAGAACTTTGTAGAACGCGGTAAATATTATACCGGGCGGCAAGGGACGAAGGAAAGACGTACGAAACGGAGGAAGGACTGTAGAAAGACTTTAGAGGGACGCAATCAGGTCGGCCAGTCAGAGACGAGGGAGAATTTGACGGCAAAGTTGAAACGTTCTGGCCAGAAAAGAAAACTCAAAGAACGCAATAAGAACGCTATAATGTGACAGGGCCTTTAGATGTGTATGCTCTATAACATTTATAATGTATAAGCCAAGGCAGATTAATTCAAGCCCCGTTACATTCAAGTGGTGCAGTTGACCACGTGAGGTTTACTAGGCCTCGTGAGTATTATCCGGTGGTGCAGTCGACCACCTTGTTTGAGAGAGGATCATTATATAAGCTTATGTCGATCTTTTAAGCGGTGCATTTGACTAAGTGAGGGTTATTACAAGTCAAGTTTATCTTACACGGTGCAGTTGACCGTTTTATATTAATGTGAGGTTTATTATATACCAGCGAGGATTATTGTGTGTAGTTATTTGAATAATATGCATTGAATCAGGAAGAGAATAAGACTTTGGAATACTTGACACTATGAGGTTTATTTGAATTGTGAGGTTTATTATTAGGACCAATAAATTATTGCTCTGTTGTATTAGGCCTACATAAAGGGTAATGGCTGAGGAACACGCCAATGCGCCCTATTTTTGGCCGCATGAGGGCGCTGTAAGACGCCATTTTCTGGGTACCAAACACAGGCAAAATCGCGTTTATTGAAGTAGGTTTAGTAACTTTACTTTTATCTAAAAACTGAATATTAGAAAAAAATATATTTTGGAGCTGTAAGAATATTTAAACTGACGTGAATTACCTCCTAATCACTTTTAATTATACCCCCAAATACCGTCAGCACAGCGCCCTCAACGTTCAATAATACGGCCTATACCAGCATGATAATCGGGCGACGCGCGCAGCGCCGAGTCCGATTATTGCTGGTATTGGCGTGTTCCGAAGCTATTAGCCTATGTAAAATCTAGGCTCCACCCCCCAAAAAAACCCACAAAACTATTAATGATCAGTCATTGTGCCTGCTTTTGGTGAGTCTTTGAGTGTGTGTATGATGGTGACATGGCGTACACTGTCCAAAGGCAAGCACAAAGCCTATCCAGTTTGGCTGTAGGCTCTATTTTCATACGAAACAATTATGGGACTGGTGGTCATTGTGCTTGTGGGATGTTGTGGTTTCTTTTGAGGTTTTTTTAGGGATGCATTATAGGTAACAATAGTCCAGGGAGTGTGGGTATGGGGGACTAGATACATGTATATATTTATCGCGTGTGCTAGTGTTGTTCTATATTCATTTGGTCTCTGGACACGCCACGAGTGACATGGATTCGGATACAGTACTAGTACAAGTGATGCGGATTTGTATATAACCCAGTCAACATTTCAAGATGTGGCTAGTGATTATGACACGGACGCTGCAACTGAAGCTCGTCGTATTTTGGAAGACGAACAGGAAGAGACTGCTCTGATTCTGTCTGATATCTCAGATGGCGAATCTGCCAGTGCTGTGCAGGAGGTGGAAAAGAGGTAGATTGAGAGAGAATAAAATCATTACGGTCATCAGTTTTTCATTAATTTTCATTAATTCATTCTTTAGTATCGACATCACTGGTCTCCACACAATAATATAACAAACAAAAAGTAAAAGTGGATTTATAGACGTGTTTTACAGCATTTCGACTTCTTCTGTTGTTTTTGAAGTACGTCCGGTGAAGGCCCAGTTCAACTATGGTACTCGTACATCTCGGATACAGAGAAAACCACTCCAACCCATGCGGGGGAGTTGAACAAAAGGAGCAGGTGGCTAAATTAGTCAGAAAGTCAGGAAGCGGTTTGCACAACCAAAATCAGAGGCTGAAATGCAACAGCTGGGGGAAAAGAGGTGAGAAAGATAATGAGATAATAATTCTCAACATCATCTTCATGAGGCCCTATTGTCATTATCTGCCCTTGTCACAAATACAACAGCGCAAGAATCGCGCTTTCAGTAGTTATCTCCAAAATATTTGCTTGACATGACTTTTGCTGTTATTGTGTTTGCAGCTTTGCTGACGCTATACCATGAAGAACATCCACTCTGTCATCAAACTTTTCCGGGGCTGGCAGACACAGCGCAACAAGACAGCTGAAAACCCATTCTACAATATGAGTCCCATTGGAGTTCCCCTTGAGCGAATGACAGCTGATGAACTTAACTATTGCATTTCACGTTTCCTTGTTGAAATACGCAAGGAAAATGGTGAACATTATCCCGGGGAGTAATGGTTATGCGAGTAATGGTTATCATGCTACAGCTGCATTTGGAGACCCAGGGGATGTACTACAAGTTTCTCACCGAAGATTTCATAAAGATCAATAACACTCTGGATACTATCATTAAGGAGAGAAGACGATAGGGGATTGGTGCTACTGTGAAACAAGCCCAGATCATCACTATTGAGGAGGAGGATATGTTGTGGAAACATGGGATTCCCAGGAGGGACACTCCAAGGAAATTGCTGCGTTCTCTGTTCTATGGAATCGGCGTGAATTTCGCATTGCGTGCTGGCCAGGAGCACCGTGATCTGCGATTTGGAGGTGAGAACAACTCGCAAATCAGGCTGTGGGTGGATGGGGGTGGCCGTAATTTCCTGAGATACACTGAGCAGGTGTCTAAGGCTCATCAAGGGGGACTTACGGATGGGAATACTCAAAAAAGGTGGTGGATGCCTATGACAAGAAGGGTCGGTGTATCGTGGAGATCTACCGTGACTATGTGTAACATTGTCCAGTAGAGAAACGACCCTCTGCACTGTATTTGCGTCCACTCGAACATCCAACAACAACAAGCCACATCTGGTATGCTTGTCAGCCGATTGGCAGGCAGAAGCTCTCCCCAATGGTGGCGGACATTTATAGAGAAGGTGGGCTTGATGGCCACATAACCAACCACTCGCTGAGGGCAACAGCGGCCACCCGCTTGTACGCTGCATGTGTTGATGAGCAACCAGTGTGACCACTCATTATTTTCATTTCTTTCAAGATCTTTCAAGCCTATGTAAATCAGTATACAACCTAGTGTAAACCTAATAAAATACATGTACATGTACACACACGTTTGTTTATGGTGTAAATCGAGGAGTTTCCTTTGTTCCTTTCGAAAATTTCCTTTGTTTGTACACGAATCTTAATCGAGGTCGTCCTCGATTCTAACCCTAACCCCAATTCACCTTCGTGTCGCCAGGTATGTGTCCTCCATTTACACCATAAACAAACGCCAGCATGTATTCACATTATGCATGTACATGTACATATGCTGCTACATAAAGCCGTACAGTAAACTGGCGCCATTTTATGCACGGACTTGCACATGTTGTACGGCAAAGCTGATAAGTTGGGAACTATACAATAGCCTCCCATCGCAAAATTAAAATAATACATTAAAATAAAAATCCCATAACCGTTAAAAAGTCCAATTTATTGGAAAATTCTGCATGAAATTCAATATTTTTGCACTTTGGGGAAATCTTTCAAGATTTGTGGCCTTTTCAGATTTTTTTTCTTAAAGTTTTCAAGATGGGTCTCATCTTTCAAGATCTTGAAAGATCTTTCAAGGAGTGGCAACACTGTGAGCAACTAATCACTGAGGTCACAGGCCACCGGTCATCAGCGGTGAGAAACTACAAACGTACCAGTGAGGCACAAAGCGCTGCCTGACTGAAATTATTCAGGGAGGTGTGGAGGTGACAAAGCGAAAGATTCAAAGACAGCTTCCTGCATCTACATCTGTCAAAGAGGAAGCCAGTGATGTCCATGTCGCCAGTAATCCTCCACCTGCGTGCGTTTCTGGCTTGCCGGGTGTACATTTCACTGTTAATGTGAATAGGAACAAAAAAGACTGAGTACAATGAGGCTATACAGTAGAAGTGTTCTTCCCAGTTTTAACTGTAGACAGGGATGAATTTGTTCATTGGAAAAAATGTCAATGAAAAAATGACTGAAAAAATTCATATCTTTATACACTAATAATGGTTTTTTTCTGAGGTTCAAAAAGTCTTAATTTAGATAAAAGTCTGAAAAATCTAATGTTTGTGCAGAGCATTTATTTTCTGACACGAATTATGTTCCTTTTGGTTATTTTGGTTTACACAGTAATACAGTACTGTTGTTGGTTTACTTGATAAAAAGACATCAATTGTGTTTCAATATGATGAGTAATGGGGGGGGGGGGGTGGGGGTGTTGCGCAATCATTTGCGATCGCAGTTTGGGTACACTCCATTTAAAAAAAAGGTGATGACCCATTAAACATAAATAAAAAATCCATGTATACTGTTAACATTCTCTTTTTAACAGCACTGAAAACATAATAGTTTATATTAAAAGAGTATTTTCAATTGTTAAGGTGCTTAGTTTTAAATAAAATGTGTAAAAATATTACCGACAATTTTCCGTTGGTTTATTGCAGTAGCTAACGTGTATGAATGGGTCCAGGTGGGAATTTCGTTACAAAACGTCTCCCCTAAAATGGCTACAAATATCGACATAATGTGAAAAAAATCTAATCGTTCATCCTTTTTTTTTTTAATTCGAGGTAGCGATCTATACGTATTTACTGTATGAGATGTGCGGCTCGTGAGCGTGGAAGAATGAATGAGATACATTTCAATGTTGGTGGCGCATTTTTTGGGGCCCCCTTCCACCCCCACCCCCCCCCCCCCCCCCCCTGATAAATCTAATCTCTTATAGGGATTATAGTGACTCAACGCGTTTGCTAAAAAACCCAAAGGGCACTGCAGTGCTGTGGACTCACGGTTTTTTTTCTTCAAATACCATCACGCTTCAATATTATTCAGCTCAAACCAATGCGTCTTTATATAGGTACGAACATATGGAGGATTGTTAAATCCATTTGTGTGCACTTCATAATTACGAAAGGAAATACCAGTCCAACGATTACAGAAAAAAACATTAATGCGCTTGTCGGAATGGTGCCTTCCTACTTAAACCTAAATGCTTTACGGCATAATGTCCCTGCTTTGGGTTTTGTTTGCGCAAATAAATGGCGCAGATAGACCTGCGACAACAATGTGTAGGCGGGGTGACGTCCATAGATATTTCCACTGCTTCGTCGCGTGATGAGTACTCTGTACAAGGCGGAGATACACAGCAATACCTTTACGAATCAGAGAACACTTCTATTATTATAGAGAGGAAATCAGCAAATAACTCAATATTATTTAAACTTATTAATTAAACAAATTTAAACCAAGAACGGGACAGGCCGGTGAATCGGTCGAGGGGGCGACGTAATTTATGAAAATATTGTCGTGCCCAAGTCTTGACACATGACATTAGCTGTTTCGGAGTACATGTACTTACTCCATACAACTCTTGCATTTCGTTAACGTTCCCCCCCCCCCCCCCCCCCCCCACCATTTGATTTTGCCTTTTTTCTTTTTCAGACTATTTCCCAGGCTACCCATACACTTTGACAATTTCGTAAATTTGATCGACTTCAGACTTGGCATACGCACGGGCAACCATCCTGACATGACTGCCGAAGATTTTCGTCGCGATTACAATAATCGGGTTTCAAGTTACATCACATTAAATGTGACACTTTGAAGCCTTATATCTACACAATTAAAGGTTTAGTTTGGGTTGATATTGTACATAGAGGGGCATGTTATAGAGAAATATGAATCTGACGTTATGATGACGTCTTCATGTGCCAAGTTACATAACATTAAAGGTGCACGTTTGAAGCCCTATATTAATTATTTCTGGTAACAAAACCAAGAATCCCTCAAAAGCGCCCTAGGCAGTGTAGCTCTAAAGCCTGAAGAAACCTACAGTAAGAAGACAATAAGAAGAAGGAACAATTTAAGAAGTAATAGGAAAACCCCAGAAGAATATCCTGGAGAAAACCCACGGAATCAGGTAGGGACTGAAAACCCAATCTACATTGGCCCAGACTGGATTTGAACCTGGGTAACAGCGGTGGAAGTCGAGGAAAGAACCGCTATGCCAACCTGACTCTCCGAGATGGGGAGCTGTTACGGACAAAATTTGATATCATTATGAGGACGTACCACGACACACAAAAATACATTGTGTTTGTCAGATTGGTGGTGTCTAGGGGGGGGGGGGGGGGGGGGTCTCCTTCCCTCCCTGACACCTTTAATACCTACAGTTACAGGTTTCATTTAAAGAAATGTTGATTTTGATAAATAAAGTGGAAAAACTACAATTTTGTGTGCATCGTTCTGTTGTAGTACAACAGAGCCGGCTATTTCAAAGCCCGTTTTCTCAGTTTTGCAATTTGAACTCCAAGGAAGTAATCAATATGTACACACGTCATATCTCCAAAATAAGCGGGGCTAGGGAGCTCTATTATTTACCAAAATGTCTAAGTACACAATGTCTAACACATCAGAGAGAGGAGGCGGGGTTCTATTTGCCACAACCTTGCTTTATAAGAAACACCATGCGCCAAAACTGACCCCCCCCCCCTTTTTTTTTATAAATTTTTCTGACGCGCTGTCGGCAATTATCAATCAGTCATTATTACAAACGTCGGGTGACAATGTCTGTGGTAAGTCCCATTATGGCCCGATTTATAGCCCCAGAGTTCCCGAGGTTTCTATTAATGCGAGGGCGACCAGGCGCGCGTGTCATATTTTGCCCCTGCGGTGAAGGAAAACTTCCTATAATGACGCGGCAAGCCAGGTGCACGGTCGACAAAAACTTCGCCTCCTCGCACTCTATGAAACAGGTGTGCCGTATAAAAAGCAAGAGGAAAACAAACTACGAGAGCTGGAGAAATTTCGCTGGTACCAATGAGGGGACGAGATCACGCTTCTCCAGGGGGAAAGCAAAGCGAGAACCGGCGGCCCGCACGGGCCATAAATCACGGTTAAAAGCCCTCCGTGGAAAAGGCCATCGGGGACGAATTCTGAGTTCCCTAAATTCATCCTTTCAGTTCAGGGGATGCGAGTGTACTTTTTATCGAGTAGCTGTGTGTTTTATTATTTTGGTTTTTTTCTTTTACTTTTTAGGGAAGTAGGTTTCTGGTACGGAATGTTTCTCTCGTGTCTTTTGAAACACGATGGGCAACAACTATTGTCGATGCTTTATATTACCTCACCACCCTTTTTTGTTTACCAGTTCGCGCCGGGATTACTTTGACATTTTGTGGGCCCAGGCGCGGGACTGTTTTTCACGAACCTCCACCCGAGATGGGTTTATTAAAGGTAGGATACACCATTGGTAATTGCTTGAGTTATCATGAATGAGTGGATTTGGGGGGTTGTATTTTATAGTAAATGTCATTTAACTAAATTGTCCGAAGATTTAAAATCATAATAGCCGAGAAAAGCACGAAAAACTGCGTTTGTTTTCAACCGGCGCCGAGCAGTTATTCTTATGTTATTTGTGTTTTTTTCGCGATCGCCGTCCGGGAAGCGAATTTGTTTTTCCACTATGGGAAAGGGTAAATGGGCGTTTCTACACCCCTCGCGTCATGACTATTCAGTAGTTTCAACAATAATACTAAAATATATTGTTATTGCTCAGTCAACTAGTTGCACGTAGGCTAGAGATACATTAAAGCACTTAGAAAAACGGCTTCTGTCGACCTCTCCCATACCAGTAGCCAAGTAGATAATGGGTTAGGTTATAGATCGTAAGATTGGGGTTCGAGTTCGGATGGTGCTCATGTTTCATTGACTATTTTTTGATTGTAAGTTTATTGTGGGATGAGTTTAATTTGTGGGGAAGCAAGGTTCTAAGAACCTAAGTATCTTCCATTCAGTGGGGTCTACACGCTTAAAACTAAAGTGTTGAATCAACCTTATAAGTGTGCGGTCAGTGACTACTCTTTAAAAGGTGGGATTTCAACCATAAAACTGTTGAATTCAACACATTGAGTGTTGAATTCAACAGTTTTATTGTTGAAATCCCACCTTTTAAAGAGTAGTCACTGACCGCACACTTATAAGGTTGATTCAACACTTTAGTTTTAAGCGTGTAGACACGCCCAGTTATGATAATTGGCCTTTACCATGCTGGGAAAAAAATCACGCGTCCGGGAACAAGTTACTTAGGGATTAACAGTGCGAGGACCTGGGGCCGTATTCACAAAACGACTTAAGTCCCAAAAAAATAAGCACCCCACTTAAATACCCGACTTAGACAAATCTGAATGACTTAGCGGTATTCACAAAACATTTTTGCTAAGTACCCCACTTATTTTTGAGTCTTAAATCTAAGTGTGGTCCATTGATCTCCATTATATAGACTGGATAGGCCTCCGCGTCCAAATGGCGTACGCGCGCGTGTTTTTTTAAAAGGGTTGAGGACGAACGTGACGCGACTGCGTTTGTGCACGACCATACGGAGGTTTTAAAAAGCGGCAAACTTTTTTCTTTTCTTTATCATTTTTTAAGAAAAAAAATAGGATTTCGCACCGGAGTTGTTTGAAATAAAACAGAGCAATGGTTTAGGTCTGCGCAGCATTGAAGTGCCCGGAGACGGATGGAAAATTGAGTCGAGAAAAAGGAATATCATTTCACAAGTAAGTTGTTATAAAACAGTTAGTGTTAGGCCTATTTATTCAACGCGAACTTGCTATACAAAAATGCACACAACTTATTAGAAAGAAAACAAATTATTAGGCTAAAAACAGCAATGACCTATAGTAATAGATATTAGATTAAGCCTTTTGGTTTCAGTCTATTAAAGTAGGCATAGTCCTATATATATATTGTACCAAACGAAAAAAAAACTTGTTTTAAAGTAAAACTAATTGTAGGCCCCCCTATCCTTATTTGTAATTGTAGGACTGGGCCCATTTAACTACATATTTGAAAGTGGTTTGAAACTAATTTGGAGTTATTATCCACCAGAATTCCCCATGAGAAATCACTCCGAATGCGGTGGCTTGTGCGTATAAGACGCATGGATCCTAAGTCCAGAAATCTGTGGCAGCCGAGATGTAGCTACCTGTGCTCAAATCATTTTGAGCCAGAATGTTTCTTCAGTGGAGAAAAGAAGATGAAGAAACTTACGCGAGGGGCAGTGCCGACCTTATTTCCGTTGAACGAAATAACAAACACGGTAGGTCTAATTCGACATAATACTAGTGGGGAATCCTTGTTTTATAATGTCTAACTTTACAATATAATTTCACCCGCTGTGTCAGAAAACAATTCTCTTTTCGATGTATATTGCCCCTAAGTGCCGATAATTTTATTCGCAAGAACATAATAATTGTTGAATATAATAATTTAGTAGTACATAGGGCTATTATTATTAACGATCGATATATATTTTTAAACGTAAGGTTTCGGCAAAGAGAAGCACATTAACTTCCATCGTGGCCGATGCTCCACCACCCAGAGTGCCACCCACGCTGCAGCAACTAAACAAGAATATCCAGCAAGTAAGTAACATGATGTGGCTATACCTCACCCAACGCAATTTTTGTTATCGATTTCTTTTTGTGTAGAAATCTCAGCGAATGCCTGCAAATTATCTCGATACTGAAAATTGGCATTTTAGGGATAAACACTGTTTCGAATTTGTTTCGTATTTTGCAATAGAGAAAACTAACCTTCATTAAAAAAACAATGACAGTAATGATCTAAAAGGTAACATAAAACCAACAACTTTTACTATTATGAAGGAACACGACTATACTAAGACTGTGGATAATTTGGTGACGGAAGTCAACGACCTAAAGAGCAAACTAAAAGCCACGAAACAAGACTTGCGTGCCACGAAAAACCGACTGAAAAGACGAGATAAATCCCTCACATCTGTGACTGAAGAGTTGGTGAAATTGAAGCTTATCAAAGAAGAGCAGAAGAGGACATTGACAGAAAACTTTTCCAGTAAGTTTAAGTTTTAGCATTTTTCTGATACTGATATTTTAAAGGAAAACCATCTGGACTTACCCCGCTACATTAATATGGCCAATGTATACCGGTAATCTTTGAAAATCTAAGAGTGTCCCAAAAATGGTGCAAGTGGAATGTGCCATTTTTCTCATTGCATTTCAGCATTTGCTTTGAGCTTCATAATAACTAATTAGCTTTGAAATGCCGTTTGTTTTACCCTATTTGCCTTTGTCAATATTGAGTTTTTTTCTTTTCAAAAAACTCCAGCTAGACATGTGTGGGACAACTGATCCACGCCGAAACAAATTTTCTGATGATGTGCGTGAATTTGCGACCACATTATATATTTACTCCCCGAAGGCATACGAGTTCGTCCGCAGGCACTATCATCTTCCTCATCCGAGAACCTTAAGAAGGTGAGAAATTATAGGTTATATCTTTTGTTTTTGATTTTCAAGGAAACGACATTTGTATTGCGCACTTTCCACGATGTGATCATTTTGGCTTTTAACTTTTAAAAAAAATGGTACAAAGTTATGGCACTCGGACACGGAAACTACGTAGGCGGATATGTAGCAGTGCAGTTTGTATAAAAAGTTACCCCAAATCTGTCGCATTAACTGCATTATTCTTGCTTCAATTATTGTTCGACAAAATAATTTGAGTAATATTTTTTGGTTCGTGATTCGGCCTATTCATACTAGTTATACACTTGACCGGCAAACTGACCAGCAGCAAGGGTCAACTAGGTGCGAGTTTGACTGTTTTCTATAGTTAAAATCAACAAGAGTGTTTCATAGTGTCGTATTTAGTTTAACGAAGCATCGTTTTGTATCTCATGAAGAATGGTGTATTACTTTGTTATATTTCTTAGCGGGTTTTGTCTTGAACCTAAAATATCTGCTTAAGATGTGTTTATGTTCCATTTGTAATAAATTTGTTTTGCATTTATTGAGCGTTAAGTTATGTGAATGTTTATTTAAAAACATTAAAATTTGTTTTTCAATTCAACTTTTAAATTCATGTAGGCCTATGGTGTCATGATTAAATGCCTCCAACTGCTCTAAATGACATATATACATGTAGGTAAAACCAAAAAATATGAAACGACATACTTTTTTCAGAGCGAAGCCTCAAATTCCCCATACGAAAACAAATCCCAATAATCTACATGTTCCAGACGTGCATGCCGGCGTTTACGTACCCTCTTGCAGAAAGCGCGACGCCATTGTACTGATCGCGCGTTTGTGCACAAACACATACGCAGTGGCCTATCCAGTCTATATAATGGAGATCAATGGTGTGGTCTGACTAGTCTTAACTCGTTTAAGCGGGGCGCTTAGGTGTCATGGCGGCTTTTTTCAGTCCTTCGGTTTGTGCATTTTGGGCACAAAATTTGATATTCTAGGGGCTATAGGAAATCTTGACAGTATCGAATTATTGTAAAAGAAGCCAATTTGAAGTTAATGTGTGACAGCTCTAGAATTGTAGTTCGTTGACATTCTAACGATTTTTTTCGATCGATTTGTTAAATTTTAGGCGGGCGGAATGATTGCGATTGGTGACATGTTACGTTAACGTTAACCAATGACATGCAATACACGTGACTGCCGACTATAAAATGCAAAAGAACTATCTTACCTTCCAGCATGTTTGAAAGAATGCGGATAAATCACCAGCACAATTTGTTTCACACTCGAGAGTAAATAAAACAAACATTTCACTACTATTCTGTGTTAAAACATCTAAAACGTGCATGCATGACGAACTCGTTTAACGCGCGCGTGACGCAGACTATTTTGGTGCACTAACTTGGGCTTGAAAACTGCGTCGCTAGCTGCGTGCGTGTGCACGCGCGTATGGTAAACCGCGCAGATAGTTTACATTTTCGTTGCGTAGGAACGTTTATGACGAAAATATTTTGCGCATGAGCAACAGTGACTGCTTTAAACACTTAAGTTAAGTGGAGCACTAAGATAAGTGGGTTGCTTAGATCTTTTGTGAATACCAAATTAAGCGCTGCACTTAAGTTAGCAGGGTGCTTAGATTTAGGTCTGACTTAAGTATTCTACTAAGTTTAAGTTTTGTGAATACGGCCCCTGGTCATTATCACGCAGTAATGACCGGGTCCTCGCACTGTTATTCCCTTTAATAAATACCTTTTTGACGAGGAAAATGCTCCAAATTTCGTGACTTTTTTTCCGGCGATATTTCCAGTGTTTTGTTTTCATGTTCAGGGGCCATAATGTTAGCTTATGCATGGTACCCTGTCTCTTAAATATGTGTTGTTATCATTACCCATACTTTGAGACCAGACTAGCTGACTACTGATGCCCACCGTGCATAGCAACGCGCTAGCGTTAACAGACGACACGCGCATTTTGAAAAATGCCGCGCGTATAGATACAAACGTTCTACGCGTACAATTTATAGCGCGCAGTATCAAGATTTGACGCGTCCTTGTTAGGCCTACAAGTTACCGTAGAACTGTTACATTCGGCCAATCATGGGCTTACATGATGCTTGATTAGTGGTTCAGGGAACATTTATTCGCTTCTTCTTGAAACCCATGATATTACTACCTGATAATCCACTCCGCGTGATCGAGTCTCGACTAATCAGAAGCCATAAACTCTCCTAGGTATTTATCAATTTATGTTATTATAATACAAAACAACGCCTACCCCACCTTACCTACTCACCCGCCCCGAACCACCCATTTATTACGTCGCTGTGGGAAACAACATCCAAATTAAAGACGCACAATGAAGGCGAGACTACACGTACGTATACGTACACGGCAGAGGCCCATAGGGAGGGAGGGGGGGGGGGGATGTTCAGCCTAGGACTATTATAATACTACTGTAAAGGAACGACACATTGCTGAAGCATACGAGATTTCAATTGTTTTTCGGTGGGAGATGCCTCCAGACAGATGCCTCCAGACACCCTGGTAGGGCTTGCCTTCAGAACGACAGTACTTACGACCCCGTACCCCCCCCCCCCCCCCCCTACGTCAAAGCTAGATCCGCGGCTGGTCACGGTAAACGGTAAGGCTCTGTCGTGTCTATACCTATAGAAATTGTAATGACATACGTTCGCGTGCTGAGCGGAGATATAAAATCTCCATGGCTGGTTTGTGTTGTCATCCGCCACACCACCCCACCCCTATCGTGTCAACCTGCTGAATATCAGTGAACATCGGTACTTCAAGAACATCGAATTTTCCCCCTGCGTGGGCGTGAATTAGTGTACGCCAACCTCAATCCGTGCTGCCTTATTAAAAAAGGCTTCAAAATGCGTCGGTTATGATGAAGTACAGAAATGAAAAGGGTGGGATGACAAACAAGTAGGTGTTGGACCAAAGGTTGGACTAAGAAGAGCGCAAACGCACCGCACACGCGAATGGGTCGACGGTGGATAAGTGAATAGGCTGAGGCACACACGCGAGATTCACTGAAGCGTATGGCGCTCAATAATAAGAGCTAATTACGAGATTCACAGTAAAGGCAACGAGATTATTTGCTTTACATGTTTCGCCCATTTATAATAATAGGTCTACCAACCCGAAGAAGGATGTTCAATTCCTTACGTGTACAAGTTCAGCTCGGTGAATATTACACTTTCAGAACAAACAAATAAACACTTAATGAGCTGTTTTTGGGTGACAAACCCCGGCTCCGCCTCGGGTGTTGCCTGCACGGTGTTCACTCGATGTGCCTTCCCTGAGCTTGTAGTGTCACGGAAGCTCAAGAAGTTTTCCACCGCTGTAGTGGCCTCCTCAAGGGACTTGGGATTTGTCATCCAACGGAAACTGCCATCTGCTGATCGGAGAGACCCTTCAGAATGTGGCAAAGGGCTATGCTTTACCTTGTATAGGGGTGGGTTTTCACGGGGCACGCGAACGATTTGCGAAGGATGCAAATGCCAAAAAAAATGGCAAAGTCCAACATTCGTATTTTAGGCTCCAAAGGTTCGCCAAACATGCGCGGGGGTTCAGAAGCGCCGTTAATTGTTCACTGGAGTCGTTTTCAGATTCCGACAGTTTGAAGAATGTATCGCGCATGTCTCGCGAAAGCAGTGAAGTTCGTCCGATCATTTCTCGAGCTATTCACGAACTGTTCGCGTACTTCTTGAGAACAGGTGATTCGCCAAAGAAGCAAACGCGAGCCTTTCGCAAGATAATCGCGCGACATATGTACGAATGTCGCATGAATGTCGCACGACATTCATTATTCGCGAAATATGCGCATGTGTCCGCACGAATGTTGCCCGAGATTCGTGCAACATTCGTCTTGTTCGCATTTTAGTCGCATGTTCTTCGTGTACGTGGACTGGCCATAGTTCGGCAAATCTACACACGACATTCGCACATATGTTGTGAGAAACCGCATTGTCGCGAAACATTCGGAGAAAAACTTCTCCGAATGTTGGCCATTTTATCGGCATTCGCATCTTGGGCGAATCGTTCGCGTGCCCCGTGAAATCCCACCTTAACTGGGTCAGCCGTTGGGTAGCCACGAAAGGCGGCGGCGAATGTCAGCTACAACCTCCGCCAGCTTCTCCTTTGGCTGATGTGTCCTCGCTTTTAGCTGAGCCATGTAGTATTTGGGCAACTGTCGCTCGCCAAATCGCTTGTCGAGCTCTTGTATCAAAGTGTCTGACGACTTAATTTGATCAGGTTCCATTTGTTAAAACACGTACTCAGCTGCCTTCCCACGTAAGCTGCTTACAAGTCGAAAGCGTTTTTCTTCTTCAGTCTAGCCGCACGTCTCGGCGAGACCCATCAGAGGACGGACGAAGCCTTCCCATGACTTCGTGCCGTCAAATTCTCCTAAATTGGCGAGTGAGAGGAACATCCAGCTTATGACTCGGCTGTGTTCTGGAAGGACGGGATTCTGCTGCTGTTGTCTTGAGAACAGGATGGATTTACCATTCGATAATTAGACATTTTTGTAATTGAACTTATTTGGGCTGGACCTAGAATAAATTGTTCCCGTTCCCTGATGATCGAATTGTTTTAATTAGTAGGCCCCATAACATTGGCCTAGTAATACTAGTATAGGCCTACTTATACTATTACTTGTGTGTGCTCGTAATTTTTTTATTTCGAATTTTGAAGGTCCAGCCTACAAATAAATTATAATGATGTACTAACGAATATAGTTGGACGACACAGTGTCACCTTTCGTCACTCGGAGGTATGCGGTACTGAACAAAGTAACGGACGAGCCTTGTGCACCTGTCCGCGAAACGGCCAGCCTTGTGGGACCCTGTGACACTGTTTCTCGGAAGATTACTGGCACACCTCCTGTCAGTAATCGCACCTCCTGCGGCCTTTATTGCACTCCGTAAATCTTACGTCATTTGTTCGCATACTGCACTATAATGATGAACTGTCCCGGCCGTATGCAGAGATGATACTATTGCTAATGGCACACTATGCTATAACCGCCACACGTTCCAACAAAACCCACAACAACAACAACAGCTCTAACGAATACATTTGTTTGTTTGCATTGGCAGGCCTTTCTAAAAAGCAGTTTTTGTTTTGTTTTTTTATTGCTCAAATTGCGTGTTTAATGTTAAGCAAGCAACATCAAATATGCTCAGTCAATTAGAATTTACACTCGGGTTTGGGGTAAAAAAAAACTAATCTTGAAAAACCCAACTTCTTTCCAAGTTTTTTCTTAGCACAGAACTAGAATAAACTCGAAGTTTGTAACCTCATCTGATAGGAAATTAAGCATACACAAAACCCCACTAACTGAAAAAAAACAACGACAGGCCCGCATGCATGAACGGGTTCGGAGTACAGACAAAACTGTCAAACTCAAATCTTAAGATCAAAGTTTAATTATTCACAGCTGTTTTTCAGCCATTGTTTTACCAGTTAATAGTGATTTGATTTCTCTTTGTGATTAATTATTCCAGTGATTTAATGTTTAATATATGTGATGCGATCTGTGAAAACCCGTCGGATGTCGCAAAGTTGCAAGTCCCATAAAAGCAAAAAAATAAATTAAAAAAATTAAAAAATAGAAATAAATAAATATATATATTTTTTAAATTGATTTTTCATTGCTATTCTGGTACCCTATCGTTAAACGCTGTTTTCTCAGAACTTCGCATCGCCAATAATCGACGTTCATTTTAACGTAACTTTTGTTGTAGAGGTCCTACATGTAGAGACCTGATTGAAAAAGCATTAGAAAGAGGATGATCTCAGCTTTAAGATGATGTAAAGAACTATTTTTTTTTATTTTGTCACCATGTGGCGGGTTTTCACAGATCGCGTCACATATTGTGTACCAGGACCGAAAAGAAAATATAACAGTTTGTTGAATTACTTACGTTTCCTTACATTTATAAGAACATTATATTTCTATCTTAATTTATTACTTGTGTTAGAATTTTTAAAAAATAATTGAGTAAAATAAAACAAAGTTTAAAATGTTTGAATTGATTTGATTACTATGGTGGCCCTGAAGGGACTACGCAGATCGTGAATATTGACGTCAATATTCACGACAAATTTCACGACTTTCCTCAAAGTCGCGAATATTGACGTCAAATTTGACGTCAATATTCACGACTTTCCCAAAAAGTCGCGAATATTGACGTCAAATTTGACGTCAATATTCGCGTCAAATTTCACGACTTTCCCCGAAAGTCGCGAATATTGACGTCAATATTCGCGACAAAATTCACGACTTTCCTCAAAGTCGCGAATATTGACGTCAATATTGACGTCAATATTCACGACTTTCCCCAAAAGTCGCAAATATTGATGTCAAATTTGACGTCAATATTCTCGACTTTCCCCAAAAGTCGCGAATATTGACGTCAAATTTGACGTCAATATTCGCGACTTGCCCCCAAAGTCGCAAATATTTTGACGCGAATTTTTTTCCAGCAAGCTAGGTTTTGGCCAGTCTTGTTCCGGGGCGATCCGGCGATCGCGAATTTATTTTTATAAAATTATATTTTTGGAATAATTACAGGATATCTAGCGCGATCATTTTGCTGGATGCCTAGAATCATAATTTACCTTCAAATTTACCTTTAAGTTCAGTTCACGAGATTTGTAAGCATTTATCACTTCGGTCACGTCAGTGCAGAACTATACTAATACACAGGTATAACTGCGTGCAGAACACATGCTGTAAAGGAATATCCTTTTACAAATCAAGTGCTCAGCAGTGCCATAGAATCATAATTTACCTTCAAATAAGTAAGATATTTCTTAATAATTCGGTAGTAAATATTTTTGATGTCTGCATGCAAATGGTGTATCCTACCTTTAAGTTCAGTTCACGAGATTTGTTTCTGAACTTGAAACAAATCCACTGATCTCTCGTGACAATCGAGGGCGCCCTCAATAAGCCCGTTTTCTGAGTATGGATGATCGATGAACGGACGGCGCGCCCCGGACAAATGAAAAACTCAGTCTTGGAGCAAGACTAGCCAAAACCTAGACTTGAAGACAAGTCGTTAGATAGTCGTGTTTAATCCGTGAATTTCAGTCGAAATTCATCGGCACGGCTGGTTTAAGACTAGTAACGTGCCGAGTTGCGACAGATCTAACAGACAAGTCGTTAGATAGTCGTGTTTAATCCGTGAATTTCAGTCGAAATTCATCGGCACGGCTGGTTTAAGACTAGTGACGTGCCGAGTTGCGACAGATCTAACGACTTGATCAATACGTTCTCGCACCGTTATTCATATATGCGTGCAGCGCAATACATATGCAATGTATTTCTGCGGTGAGATCCAATGGCGCGCTGCTATGCAAATGTTGACTCGTCCATTCCGTTACATGGGGAGTTCTTCTCAATACTTTGGGAACATGTTTCTAGATCTGGTGATGTTTAACGACCAACACACTCAGCTAGGTCAATTGCGTGTTGCAATAAAATATATCAATGTGATACACTTGATTTATTTGAGTTGTGTATGCTCTATTATTACCTTTGTAATGTTACACAATACAAATTACGAACCCTTGAAGTAATGAGAATGATCTACGTAAAAAAGAATAGTATCTAAACACCTCTTTTAACCGCATGTGTTGTACGAGATCTGTGAAGGTGGTTTAAAAACACTGCCGGCGTACATGTACACCACTGACCTCAACACCTGGACGGATCATTGTCCATATTCTGCTGTGCTAACACTTGAAGTCGGCGCGAACTGGAAGTGCAACATGGCGTCACTGCTGTGAGCCAATGAAATGTCCAGTTGTAGAGGTCAGTGGATTTACCAACCAACTGAACTCTACACCTGGACATTTCATTGGCTCACAGCAGTGACGCCATGTTGCACTTCTCTGCATGCCGACTTCAAAATGAAACAATGGATGATCTGTCCATGTATAGAGGTCAGTGATGTACACACGTTCGTGCTATTAGCGCACGACCGAGAAAACGAATTTAATATCGCAGGAAACGAAGTTAATATCACAAAAACAATCCAGTTTGATGAGGAAGACTAAGTTAAACATAACTATAACACCCAAGAATTACATGTTTACGCCAAGTTTAATGCTAAATAGACCTATTTTGGGGAAAAGATACAATGCAGTGCAAAGTCTATGGGAAATGTCGGACAAGTATTTTCAAGATTTTTACTTTTTTATTTCTTAATTTTTTTTTTTTGGGGGGAGGATAATTCCACATCATAACTTTATGCACAAACCATAGGAAAAGGCAAAACGACATTTTTTGAAATTGTTGATTTAATTTTACATTCAGACAATAAAAAAGTGCCAGTTTTATGATAAAATTAAACAGAGAAAATGTCAGTGTGCTTCATGAAAATTCAATTGGCACATTAATTGGTTTGTTCGTTGGGTACTGTGTCACTCTCGACGGTCTACCGTACGGTACGGTACGCATGCACGATACGAATTTCGCACGATATACATGTACGCTCGACCTATCCAGTTTGTAGAGATCAGTGGTACCGGGTACCAGTACAATACGCGAAGCAGCGTAGAATACATGCTCTATAAGCTGCTCATACATTTTTATCCCCTCTGGAATCTGAACCAATCAGAGTGCTCGCATAGAATTCGCTAGCGATTGTCATAGGTTGTGTACAAAACTGAAAACGAATTGTCCAAGTCGGTAATTTAACTTCGAACTCTGCACATTGGGAACGAGGCAACCGCAACCTCCCCCGTGTACCTACCGAGTGGACCGCTATTACCGACTTGGCACCAAGTCTAGCCAAAACCTAGCTTGTGGAAAAAAAAATTCGTCAAAATATTTGCGACTTTGGGGGCAAGTCGCGAATATTGACGTCAAATTTGACGTCAATATTCGCGACTTTTGGGGAAAGTCGTAAATATTGACGTCAATATTGACGTCAATATTCGCGACTTTGAGGAAAGTCGTGGAATTTGTCGTGAATATTGACGTCAATATTCACGATCTGCGTGTCCCTTCAGGGCCACCATACTTAACTGCAATAGCTTTAATGTTTGCAACCTGACCCTACTATTTTCTTATCATCTCAATGGAAATGAAGGTCAATCAGTGCAAAAATGTTTAAAAGCCATAAAATAAAATCTTGGACTGAGAAACATTAGGCCTAACATTTTTGTTAGGAAATAGAATTTATGTTCGAATCTCCATAGACTTAGTACACAACTGCTGAAGTATCGTCAGAACTCAGGATATTACATTTTCTCCAATTAGAATATTGCTATTAGAAAGCTGGTGTGTTTGTGCTTTTTGGATGTGGCACCCTGACAAGATTTTGAAATTGAATTGATAATTCCATAGCATAGTATTTGTTGTGAGCTTTTAAATGAGACATCGCACGGAAATATTGGCCCTCTATGAGTAATTAATTAATTAATTTTAACTTCTGAATTAGGAGCGTCTCTCTCGTTAGAGTACCGGTATATCATTACTGTAATAGTAGGCTATACCATTTCTCCATGGCTATACCAGGCATAGGGGGCCTACTAATTAAAGAAATTCAAACAGAGAACGGGAACAATTTATTTAGGTCCAGCCCAAATAAGTTCGATTAAAAAAATGGCTAATTATCCTACCGTACCAGAGCACTCGAATGTTGAATGTTGTCTCCCCATTATCATTACCTATACCAAGAAGAAGACAAAATCATAGTAGGCTATGTCATATCAAAACTCACCTTCCATTCCAACTAACTTTTAAGGGCGTTTACCAAATGGGGCTTGGGGCTTGGGGCTTGGGGCTAGGCTCGGGCTTGGCTTGGGCTTGGCTAGGCTTGGGCTTCATCACAAAGCAAAATGGCGGCCAAAACGATTCGTACGGTCAGGCTTCGGGAGGCTTCGGCTGGCATATGGCTTCGGTTATCGATACTCGGCTCGGCGCGCGTCGCGAACTGAACAAAAAAATTGATTTGTCTCGCTGGTGATATGAAATTTGGTCTGACAAAGTTTATTCTTCGAAGGTTTTCAAAATATACAATGAATTTTAGTAGGTATTTTTAGGAAATACGGTAGAGGGGGGGGGTTGAAGTAGATGCTGAGTTGAGTGCTTCTAGATTTTGTCCAATGTATTTTTTAGTGTCTTGTAGGCCTATTCAGATTTGTAGTGTCTTCGAGTTGGGGTGGTCGAGTATCAGTACTGAGTACGAAGTACTTAGAGGGTCACGTCTGAAGCACCAATTAATAAACAAACCCATGTGATAAGAATTCTCAGTTAGCACAGTATTGCATTTTACTGGTGCAAGATTTTGTGCATTAATTAATACCACAATAATTAATTCCAGCAGTCAGTATCAATGCTGTTTTATTCAATAAATACAATTTCAATTACATATTAATGTGTGAAGACCAAGGTTATTTGAGCATGACATGGTAATGAAATAATGTTTCTTTTTAAAGGAATACTTCATTATGAGGTAACTTATTAGCATATCTTCCCAATTAGTTTTGTTTATCGTGAAGTTTAGGAAAGGCGTTCCAATAAAGTGCATTTTTACTGTACATGTAGTGTTACAAATAAGAACATACGTTGTTCATTTTTGGAATCTTCAAAGTCATCATGGTTTCTTCATTGGTCCAAAGTGTGACGCAAGATATTCATTATTTAATGCAAGTAGTGCATTCATATTTCACAATAAACAATATTTTCATCTTTAAAATGACAAGGGACAGGAAATTTAGCAATGTGAAGAACACCAGTCCAAACCAGTAAATATATATTGTTTTACTTTCGAGCGGAGTTCTATACATGTAAAGTATAATAAGATAAAAACATAAACACAAATGTATGCCAATTGTGCAAACATGAGTCCAAAATTACCACATAGAAATAAAAGAGAGGAGCATGTTGTCAACTGTTTAAATATACATTTTACCATTCAAGTAGTATTTGCAATGACTGTCGTTTCCAGCCCGTTTGCTTTACTCCTTAAACAAGAGGACATTAGGGGTGATGCTTTTTCAGAGGTGGAGAAAAAGAATGACCCTTTATATACACTGTAATGTATAATTGGTGAGAGTGCAGAATTCAAGTTAACAAAAATCTTGGGTTGATCATGTGCCCCCCCCAAAAAAAACCAAACATTTATGTTGTCTGCCCTAAGATATTCCTTGTAGTATATTTGTGTATTCAAATATTCCTGTTAACTTGAATTTTTAAACTCAATCTATTAAAATAGGCTATGAAAAATAAAGCAATGTGACAACTTTGCAAGTAATATTGTGGTGCAAGAAATATGATCCATCTTTGAGTTGAGATTTCCAAAGATTTGGGAGATTCAGAGTTGCTGGAGACTGACGGCATAACCATTGCTTGTGTCATTTCTCCCTTGAGCAAACAGTGGTACCATTGTAGCATGTCTCTCCATTATATGTAGCCTCATACTAGCTGCCAGCCAGAAGGACTTCAGTGGTGCCTAGTTTAGGACCCTTGATTTCTGAAAACAATATACATGTACAAGTGAAATGTTTAAATGATCACAAATTAATATTTAAAGCATGAATACAATGGCTGCTTGTTAGCAGTCTAGTTTTCAATCTTTCTGCAACAAAACGTAATCATCATTGCTCTATTTTCAAAGATTTTCCATTCACAATGCTCTCATACAAGGGAAATTTTGTTTCGTCACTATAGTCGAATGATGCTAATGTCGGATAATGGAAATTTGTCTTCCTTATTTTAATCTTATAAAATTGTTTATGCCAAGGAGAACCAACCATCTGGTTGTAGTGCTGACGAACCAAATTCCAGAGACTGCTCCTCTGAGTCCATTTACTATACACAACATAGTGAACTATTGTGACCTATTGTGACCTTTGTCAGACCACAGTTTTAGTCCCTACTTAACTAAACTCTTTGTTTTAGAAATACTTTCCCATGATCTTGTCCAGTTATTTTTAGTAACTTGTATGTCTGATTTTATTACTGGGAACACAAATCAACCTAGTTTTGGAAGTTGGTTGGGACCTGGAAGAGATTTTGGTGGTCAGCAGAAAATAAGTGATCTCAGGAGATTTTAGTAACAGCCCAACCAATCAGAAGACTTACTCTAATTTCATAATTAGAAAGGAGGGGTTAATATTTGAATTCGGCCAATCGGTAAATGGTCAAAATTGGTCGATCACCGACTTTTGGGGTGTATTTAACCTGCTGCACTGGGTCTGGGAGAGCACTCTGCCCCCGCCATCCAAGCAGATGTCTGATGCACTTCTATGGTAGCCCGATTGGGGTGAGTTGTGATATTTTGGAATTCTGACTTGTAACTTTGAAACTTTGTCGCAAATGTTACTGTTGTGTTTTACTTTTAGTTTTAATGTCAATTCAAGCTTATACTTTATTTAGGTCTGAAGGTTTATTGATAAATTGTATGCATGTACTTGAATTAAGAAGTTTGACTTTTTGGAACTTCTTGCTGGCAGTTGTATTCCTAAAGGATCTCGATTGAGACATTTACAATTACTGAATTGAAGATTATCTTGATTTGGAATCCAATCATGGTGAAACAATTGTACTTATATTTTCTGTGATATGAATTTCTATATTATCATAATAAGATTGAAAGTTGCTTAAGTATAATCCTTTTCCTCTTTTATAGCTCCATAGTCAGCCGAAGTATGCTGAAGTGTTAGTCGGTTAGTTTAACTGCCAAGAATATCCAGGGGTCCGTCCGTCAAGGACCATTGTTGCGTCCGTCAAGGACCATTTGTTGTGTCCGTCAAGGACCATGGTTGTGTCCGGATTGTGTTAGATCAGCAATAAACTTAGATATAGAGAGAAGTCGCAGAACTGTGTCGTTCGTCGTCCCGTAATTGGTCGTTCTCTGAACCCTAGTGTATAACTGCACTAAAACCCAATCCCTGCTGCGAGGGGATTATACGACAAAAATGGTGTCAGAAGTGGGATAACGGCACTTGAACTTGAACTTGAACTGAACAATCTCGACGGACCCCTGGATACGTCTCCTGGAGACGTCTCCCCCCTGGACAGTTCTGGACGTTGTCGATCCCGGACAGCGCAGAATTCCAACCACCCTGTCGGCAGGAAGGAGATTTTCGAAAGGACCTTCACCGCTCATCGTGCTATTTGAGCACCCCCTACCAAGCAAGCAAGCCGGATCGCCGGATCGCAGCCAAGCCTCCCCGAGGGAAAAGAAAGGCAACAGTCAAGACAAGCATCGTGGCGGTAGGCCAGTTTCGTTCATAACCTTTGACTCTGTATTATTATTACCTGTATACATCAACTTGCGGTACTGTTGTTTTCGATTCATGTTTAGGTGTAAGATTCAATAGTTATTGCATTTTGTTGTTGGAATATTTGTGATTGTTATCAATCGTGCTACCAGCATGATCCTGTGATTTCCATGAAATTCTGGTTGTTTATGTTGATATATTTATTTATATTCAGCGTCTGGGGTAGCCAGTCCTGAGAACTTTTCCTAACCCGATTAGTTCCGTTTGTGATTTTGGACAGATCACGCTTGTGTGGTTACAATTTTGCCCTCCATTCGGGGGGTAGGGAATATTGTAGTAGGAACTAGTTTTGTTGGTTGCTGTTATGTAATCAACCAGGTTGTCAGTTCCATCAAAATTCCATTCTGCTGGTGTGAAGCAGTATTTTAATGCTACTTTATGATCAGTGTCCGGGTAACCAATTTTTAGAACCTTCCCTAACACGGTTGGTGCTAGTTAAGTGAATTAATTGTTATTCACTTGTGGCTACGTTTCCTCATTTATTTTGGAAAGTCTAAGAATTTCATGGAAATATTTGCTGGTGCAGATTGATAAGGTTCCCTGAATGCCAAGTGTGGTATCTAGATTTGGAAATCATTTTACACTGAATTTGTGTTGCAATGTTTTGAGATTGTTCCTTTTTGTTAGTTAATTAACAAATTAATTACTGTCAATTGTACAGCCCATCTTGGCTAGATTTGGTGGTAGACAATTAGTTGTTAAAGTACCCTGGTGTGGTACAAGGCCCTCAAGGGGCAATTAATTAGGGGAATTAGGGATCCCTTAATTAAACGAGAACTTTGAAGGATTGATATGGAAAACGTAGACCAATCATTCCACGAGATGAGGGAGGAGGCACTGAAACTCTTCCAGGATGAAGTAGAGATTCATCGTAATTCTCAGGGTAGGATTAGGAATCTAGATTAAAGGAGAGGAAAGTTGGTCAACCAGATGAGTATGTGCTAGGCGTCAATTGTTTGAGGAACAGGTGGCTCATTTAGGTACATGTAGTTAGCTCTGCTGGTGTAGCAGTTGACTCTGGTAAGGTTGAGCGTATATTTAGTGAACAACTTCGTTCATTCTTAGGATTAGCATCGTATTACAGGCGATATGTTCCTCGGTTTTCAAAGATTGCAGCACCCCGGCCCTGGACGCTTTGGTGGTTAAGACACCGACCAAAGCTGGGAAGCCCCTTTCCAATAAGTCGCAAAGAGTGACAAGAGGAAAGCACAGAAATCCGGTCCATTGGCCAACACCAGTACAGTAGTTTTGTTTTTACGGTATAGGCATGATTATTATTCATTCTCAGCCTAATGTACTGGAGTAAAGATATAAGGTATTCTTGTATCACTGTGTCTGCCATCATATGTTGTAGTTATAAGATGGTGTGGACTGTAAAGCTGTATGTATGAACGTATAGTTTAATTTGTTTCATTTAACTACAAGTTTAGATTTTAGAAAATAAATAAGATGTGTTAATGTATCAAATTTATGTATTGTAATCATCCCAATATTGCTACATTATGGTTACAGGTATGCGCAAGTTTTTGATTATGTTTTGGTTTGTGAATTTAAACTCGTCATTCGAGGGCGCATGACATCAAGCTGGGAAGATTGTCGGATAATGGAAATTTGTCTTCCTTATTTTAATCTTATAAAATTGTTTATGCCAAGGAGAACCAACCATCTGGTTGTAGTGCTGACGAACCAAATTCCAGAGACTGCTCCTCTGAGTCCATTTACTATACACAACATAGTGAACTATTGTGACCTTTGTCAGACCACAGTTTTAGTCCCTACTTAACTAAACTCTTTGTTTTAGAAATACTTTCCCATGATCTTGTCCAGTTATTTTTAGTAACTTGTATGTCTGATTTTATTACTGGGAACACAAATCAACCTAGTTTTGGAAGTTGGTTGGGACCTGGAAGAGATTTTGGTGGTCAGCAGAAAATAAGTGATCTCAGGAGATTTTAGTAACAGCCCAACCAATCAGAAGACTTACTCTAATTTCATAATTAGAAAGGAGGGGTTAATATTTGAATTCGGCCAATCGGTAAATGGTCAAAATTGGTCGATCACCGACTTTTGGGGTGTATTTAACCTGCTACACTGGGTCTGGGAGAGCACTCTGCCCCCCGCCATCCAAGCAGATGTCTGATGCACTTCTATGGTAGCCCGATTGGGGTGAGTTGTGATATTTTGGAATTCTGACTTGTAACTTTGAAACTTTGTCGCAAATGTTACTGTTGTGTTTTACTTTTAGTTTTAATGTCAATTCAAGCTTATACTTTATTTAGGTCTGAAGGTTTATTGATAAATTGTATGCATGTACTTGAATTAAGAAGTTTGACTTTTTGGAACTTCTTGCTGGCAGTTGTATTCCTAAAGGATCTCGATTGAGACATTTACAATTACTGAATTGAAGATTATCTTGATTTGGAATCCAATCATGGTGAAACAATTGTACTTATATTTTCTGTGATATGAATTTCTATATTATCATAATAAGTTATCATGAAAGTTGCTTAAGTATAATCCTTTTCCTCTTTTATAGCTCCATAGTCAGCCGAAGTATGCTGAAGTGTTAGTCGGTTAGTTTAACTGCCAAGAATATCCAGGGGTCCGTCCGTCAAGGACCATTGTTGCGTCCGTCAAGGACCATTTGTTGTGTCCGTCAAGGACCATGGTTGTGTCCGGATTGTGTTAGATCAGCAATAAACTTAGATATAGAGAGAAGTCGCAGAACTGTGTCGTTCGTCGTCCCGTAATTGGTCGTTCTCTGAACCCTAGTGTATAACTGCACTAAAACCCAATCCCTGCTGCGAGGGGATTATACGACACTAATAAATCAGTATATATACATGTACATACATGCTTTTTTTTGGTGGGGGGAGGGGGAGGACGGGGGGGGGGGGGGGGGGGGGGGGGGGGTAATAAATATGTAATATTATTTTTAATATGTTAAATAAAAAATGCCACAATGACTGGAATTTTTACCCTGCTGAGGTATCTGCCAGATTGTACAGGTCGGTTTATATTAATTGTGAATTTGTTTCTTCTCACGGAAAGCAATGCACAGAGCTGACATACAGTAAGCATATCGCTGAAGGGCAGAGCCTGTTATCTAATTTGCTTTATTCTGATGCAAAATTACATTAACTAGTGATAATTGTTACAGGCCATACCTGTGGTCATGGTGCATAGCCCTGTCTGTCACCAACATTCTGAAGTGCTGGCCGTATTCACTCCAAAGTCCAATTTCCACGTTTCTTAAAAAGAGAAAGTGAACTTAAGTTAAGTTCAGTTAACACAAACTAATCAAAAATTGACACAACAGTTTATTTAATTTAAAGACCATGGTCCTAGTCTGGATGGCAATCGTGTACATGTACTGTAGTTTCACTGACTTTTTCCAGCTTCAAGCAGTCATTGTTCTTTAGATTTGAACCTAGTCCAAGTAACTTGGACCCCAAAATCACCTTTTTCAACATTTGGACATATCACCCGACCATCATCCAAATGTTGAAAAAGGTGATTTTTGGGTCCAAGTTACTCGGACTAATTTGAACCCATGATTTTTTGAATTTTTGATAAGTGGTTTTGAAGAAAATGTGACTCAGTGTCTTACCCTTTTTGCACAGTCATGTTTATTGCCATCTTGTGTTTTTGTGCCATGACGGTTGTCGGTTTTTCCCCAACCATAGGCCCAACCAGTCTTTCCACAAAGTTTTGCTTGATGGTAAATACTTGCATGATTCCAAATCATGATTTTTCCTACTTGTATCATCGTCAAATTCATCGTCATAGAATTGCCTTTTTTGTTTGTACTAAACTGTAGTCTTATTCCTACGTTAAACTAGACCGTACACTCACGCAGTGGACTTCCCTGTTCCCAGCATAGCGTACCGTACACACCGACAAAAACGCCGAGTTGTGGCCCAAAATATTGGCAAAATTAACATGGCAAGTCACTTACATTGTACACTGGAATTTTGCTTTGCCTGGCTCAGCTCCTGTGGCTAAAGGGTTGTTCAATCGACGTCAGAATCCTTCAATGTCGACACAAAAGTGAAATAAATGCCGCACACAGTGTTTTTCAAGATGGCGATTCGCTGAAAGTTTTTACACCGTGACGTCATCAAGCCCGGCGTATAGCCAGCTTTCGCGAGGCTTGGTGGGGCTTCGGAATACAGCCTGAAATCTAGCCCCGGGCTTACTTCGCGTAGCCTAGCCCGTCGTTTGGTATGAGGCTTCAAAATGGCGCCGCAAAAATCTAGCCCAAGCCTAGCTCTAGCCTCCGTTTTGTAAACGCCCTTGTCAGCATAAAACCGTAAGGGCGCCCTCTGTTGTGTACGACATGACGGTCCTACTATTCACCGACAACACACCGACAACACGCACAGCACCGACAACACACCGACAACACATCCAAAACGTATTCTATATTGACAAAAAAGTTATAGCACTGTAATATACACAATACAAAAGAGTTTCATTGTGCTTGAGGTTACATTTCTTTTGTAAAATTGATGTTTTTAACACGCGAAAAAATATCTTTAACCAGCACGGTCGTTGGCCGCCATCTTGCCTTTGCGCGGAGTTGGCCTATACCATTTTATGTACGGGTGTGCAGGAAATTAAATTATCACACAACAGAGGGCGCCCTGTACGGTTTTATGCTGACTTGAAGTTTAGTTGGAATGAAAGGTGAGTTTTGATTATGACATGGCCTACTATGCTTAGTTTTATATGGGGAGACAACATTTAACATTCGAGTACTTTAGTAAGATAATGTTCATAGTGATTCGATTTCTATTTTTGATTAATTATTCCAGTTAATTTACCGGTTGTATTAAAAAAGTATGTATTTTGATCAACACCAGCCCCCAAATTTAATGTTTAATATATTGTATACCATGACTGAAACGAAAACATAAAAGTTTGTTGAAATACCTGCCATTTCCTGTATTAGTTTTATAAGAACATTATATTTCTATCTTAATTCATTACTTAGTTGTACTGGAATTTACAAAAAATCAGTAAGTAAAATAAAACACAGGAAATACCAAAGTTCAAAATGTTGGATTTGATTTGATTTGATTGCCTTAACTGCCATAGCTTAAATGTTTGCAACCTGACATTACTGTTTTTAATTATCTTAATTTAAATGAAGATCAATCAGTGCAAAAATGTTTGAAAGCAAATAATTTATTTATAGGCCTATTCCTAAAATTCAAAATTCAAAAAACTTACGAGCACACATTAGTAATAGTAGGCTATACTAGGCCTAGGGGCTCGGGGCCTACTACTAATACTATTAAAACAATTCAAATAAAGAACGGGAACAATTTATTTAGGTAATTAATTAAATTTTATTTTGATTAAAATAAAAAAAATAAGTTTGATTAAAAAAATTGCTAATTATCCTACCGTACCAGAGTACTCGAATGTTAAATGTTGTCAAACAAAGCATAGTACTAGGCCATGTCATATCAAAACCCACCTTCCATTTCAACTAACTTTAAGTCAGCATAAAACCGTACAGGGCGCCCTCTGTTGTGTATGGTATGTAATTTAATTTCTTGCACACCCGTACATAAAATGGTTTAGGCCAACACCGCGCAAAGGCAAGATGGCGGCCAACGACCGTGCTGGTTAAAGATATTTTTTGGCGTGATAAAAACATCATTTTTACAAAAGAAATGTAACCTCAAGCACAATGACACTCTTTTGTATCATGTATATTACAGTGCTAAACCTTTTTTGTCAATATAGAGTACGTTTTAGATGTGTTGTCGGTGTGTTGTCGGTGCGAAATACCGTACCCTCTGGAGACATGAACACAATGTGTACAATGGAGACAAAACGTCTCCAGAGGGTAAATTTCTATAGATGAATAGGTCTCCATTGGGAATTTCACGAATTAGATTTTTGGATTTTACTTAAATTACTCAAAAACTAGGATTAGGATGTGGGTTAGGGTTAGTGTTTGGGTTAGGGTATAATATAGGGTATATTGGGTCGAAATTTCAACCCAGGAAAAAAATTATGGTTAAAATGGGAGCATTTTGAAAAACGTGCTCGACTTTCTAACCATTTTGTACACGAGAACAAAGCCATGTCTCCACAGTGATACAAAAATGCGAATGTATGGTGCTGTGCGTGTTGTCGGTGTGTTGTCGGTGAATAGTAGGACCCCGACATGAAAAGCAAGATGGCGGCCAACCACCGTGCTGCGCTGGTACTGGTCGTGTGTGTATACTCCATTTACAGTGCTAACTTTACCTTTTTGTCAATATAGAATACGTTTTGGATGTGTTGTCGTTTAAGTTGTGTTGTCGTTTAAGTTGTGTTGTCGGTGCGGTGCGTGTTGTCGGGGAAAAGCGTTGTCGGTGTGTAGTAAGACCGGATAATCATGGAGAAACAAGACGCAGGGTCAGGGAGTTTGAACGGCCCGCTAATTATCCCCCACAGGGTTACGACCCTGGGTGACCAGTGGTAAAGGTATGGAGGCCTCCCGATTCACGACCGCGATAAGATCTCTCACATCTCGGGTTTTGGTATAGTCTTTGGGCAAGACGTTGCTTAATTCGCAGCCACAAGAGGGCGCTATCGCGACAAACCATCATCACTCGCCATCCTGTCCGCAACAACGTCTTTGGAATTACGTCGAGGTAGAGATATGCGCACGCACCTGCTTAGCCTAATGAATGCAGCGTACATTACGTACTTTGCATAAACATACATATGCATAGGTCTAACACCCTGACTCAACTTCTCATTGCATCTGGATGTACATGTACATGTGTATGTGTATGCATATATACATGTATTGTACACAAATGTACATGTACATACTGTACACATTTTATCATCAAACGTGTTCAACGTTATTCGTGAAAATGGAAGACTTTTCGGTACATATTAATTAGGGTCATCTCTTGCCAACAAGTTTTAAAGGCAGAATTCGTTTGGTATTTTGAAAATGACAACGTTCCCCTTAAAATATATTTATTTTTATGAATTTCTTTGGTCATAAATTCAGGACGAATTTCACCTTTGCAATTTATTTTTCAAATTTCTTTTTAGGATCTTTATACACCCTTCACATACACGGATTTTTCCAACTCGTGGTCAATCGCAAGCATCCGTAAATAACTCGCTGGTATCCGTAAATAATTCGTCACAACTCGCAACAACTCGCAGACACAAAAAAATCTTACGATTGTCCACGGTTTGAGTTTTCCGTAAATAACTCGTAAAAAGCTTGTAACAATCCGTAAGTATCGTAAACCACTCGCAACAACACGTAACCATCCGTAAACTGCTCGCAAAAATCCGTAAATGACTCGTACCAATTTTTTTAACAATTTGTTACGGTTAGTTTACGATTTGTTTACGGATTATTACGAGTGCTTACGTGTTGTTAACGATTTCATTCGGGTCGTGTTACGATGACTTTACGGATTGTTACAAGTTATTACGAGCACTTTACGTGTAGTTACGAGTACTTTAATAATAAATACGTATACTTTACGAATGATTGTACATGTACATTGAGATTTGCAGGATTTATATATTTTTTGACAACAAATCCTGAGGACTCGTAAATACTTGTAACTAACTCGTAAGTCGTAACTATTCGTAACAACACGTAAACAGGTCGTAAAATGCTCGTAAGTTGCTCGTAGTTATCCGTGACAACTCGTAACAAATCGTGGAATTTTGACGTAAATACATGGCAATAACTCGTAATAATCCGTAATAAACCGTAAATAGCCCGTAATAACTCGTAACAACACTTAAATCAGTCGTAAAACTGGCCAAATCGTAAGGATCTGTGAATCTGTGCGATCCGTAAAGACTCGTAAGAAAAATCCGTGTATGTGAAGGGAGTATCAGTAACCCAACGTCTCAAAGGAAACAATTTGGTTTACGTATATAATTATGTGCCTTTTCATATAATTTTAAAATTGCCCCCCCCACCCCCTCCTTTGTGGTCGCCATTGTGCTTGCGGAATATTCAGTTTTTTTCATGATTCTTTGTAGGTTTTAGGGAATAGGGGGGGGGGAGCGTTAGGTAAGAGTGTATGGTGGTATATGCATGGTCTAACTTAGACCACCATATACCACCATATTAGACTCTAAGGGTAGTCCCTTGGTCTCATCATATCGTGCTGGGTATATTACTGGGCTAAGCAAGCTTCAGGGTAATCATCAATTAATTCTTACTACTAGTACTAATAAAATATTCCCACAGACTTTTATGCAATTTATAAGCTGCAGCCAAGGAATTCGGACATGGCCTATTTTTCAGAGGGGAAAACTATAATTAGTATTAGACACATTTTATCTTTACAGTTACACTGCAGTTGCCAATTTAGTCATTCTAATTGAGTTTCAGTTATTAATACAAAGCAGCAAACAGCGACATTTAGAGTGGTTTGTTAATTATTTTTGGCCTCAAATGAAATTCAATGAAATATATACATGTGAATCATTTTCAAAATTTAATTTTTTAATAACACTTGCAATTGAGCCTGAGGTACATGTAAGATTAGGAATGTATTCCTACCTCAATGCACTTATAATAAAGGTTAAATTTATCCAAATCACTAGAAATAAACATGATGTCCATAAATTAAACGCAGATTAAACACCATCGCCTAGGTTTCCTGTCCGCTCCTTCTGCCATTTCGGAGCCCACCGTGCACACGGAGAAAACCGTGCCGGCGACTTTCTGATGCCGACTCGATCGTGCGAGTATCTCGGTACTTGCTACCTGACCTATTCTACACTAGCTGTCGTATGTGCGCGTGCGCGAAGAAAAGATTTCCTTCATTAACATACATAAATAGCGCATGCGCACTAGTTTTTTACCGTTTTCGGTAAAAATTTTTACGTAATTCCAAAGACGTTGTTACGGACAGGATGGCGAGTGATGATGGTTTGTCGCGATAGCGCCCTCTCGTGGCTGCGAATTAAGCAACGTCTTGCCCAAAGACTAGTTTTGGTACCGCTCGCCACCACTAATTACTGGAGAAACGAATTCCTCGTGCGGTCAATAATACTAGTTCACTATCTGCCAAGCAAACGAACCAGTTTTCGCATGCGCAGTAGCTCTATGTCGTCAAAACACGTGAGCCATTGTGGAAAAACGATGCGCCTTGATAAACTGAATCTGCCGATATTTTTGTTGTCGAAATCCGACATTCTGATGGCAAGTTACGTTTGTTATCCTTTTAAAATATGAACGGTACAATCATGGACATGGTCATGGAAATATATGGTAGCATATTTTTATGATTTTGACGACTTAAGGCCGAGTTTGGCCGGCCAGAAATGGAAGGGTTTGCTCGTTGAGGCTTTTGTCTGCCCATTCGTGTATCGCTTGATCAACGGTGTGCGACCTGTTGCGTTTTATTTTTTTGGCATAAGAAAATCGAACTTTTTTTAGAAACTTACGTACTATTTCGATATGCGCCTGCGTACTAGCGTGAGTACGCGCTAGTGCGCAGGAGCACATCTTCCCGAATTCGTGTATACCCAGCACAATATGTGGCAGAGGGGTACCTCCCTCTTATCCCTATACAGTCAAACCTGCCATTGCGGTCACCTTGATACAGCGGCCACCTGGCTTAACTGGCCACCTTTGCTTGGTCCCAGTTTGATTCTTGCATAAACATACCATAACCATGCCTTGCTAATGCGGCCACTGCGTAACGCGGCCAGTGGCCAACCCATAATAGCCCACTGCAAATAAAATGTGTACAATTACGTTGCCGTGAAACCTGTGTACTCCGGCCGCAGAAATGAAGTGCGCCCTCTGTTGACTTTGAAATCTCCCCTGTTGTTTGGTTTCTGGACTTCATATTCGTGTTTTATACAAACGGTACCGAGCGCACAGACTAAAATAGTTCTTGTCGTCGCGACACATGTACTTGCTATAGTGGCCACTTGCGTATAGTGGCCACGGAAACCGGCACCGTCGATGGCCACTATATCTAGGTTTGACTGTACTTTATACGCACTCAACACTATTGTAACCTAACCCATCCCCCCTTGAAACCTAAAAGGAATTCCTGAGATTCCGGGAACACAATGGTCAACACAAAAGAGAGGGGGTTTTCTCTGCCACATATCGTGCTTCATATGAATTCGTGTGGCTGCGGTCACGAGATTGCCCGCGGGGTGTTTACAGTCAATTATTCATTGTTGTTTAGTGACCGCGGTACCAGAGCCTAAACGTTTGATCCAAAGGTCGTTGTAACTCCCTGTGTCTTATTTCTCCATGGGATAATTAACGTGTCGGTTGAATTGGTGCCTGGTGAAACTTTGTCAAACTCAAATTGTCATTCGGATGGTCTATAAAAAGTATAAGTTACTGGACTCTAGTTATCGCTTTTTTAACATTTGGACATTATCTGGCGCCAGATAATGTCCAAATGTTAAAAAAGCGATAACTAGGTCCATAACTAGAGTCCAGTAACTCCGACAAGTATAAATTCTTTCAAGCGAGTCTAAGAAGTACTATAGAGAGCTGTAGACCAGCACTGGATGCTGTTTTAAGAAAGTATATGTGAGAAAATGGAATTCTGGTTAAACAAAATATGCCTCAATTCAAACATTGTCAAATCCAATTGATTGAGTTATGACTTACAGAATTGAAATTTGATAAAAGGCAGACGAGACAGTGCTTTACATTTGTGGAAGTAGTGGTTTATACGGTACAATACTGTACACACGTACAAAAGCTTCTGCTTGTGCTATTTCTGCTACTGCTAGAGTCCTTCCATTTGATGGCAATTGTTGAGTTTATAGATAGGACCCCGTTCCTTCTGCCGATTTCACAAAAAGTGCGTAGCTTGCCCTATTTTCAAATGTGGCGTACTATGGGTTACGCAACAAAACAAGTTGTGTAGCCGAGCCATTTCCTTACGTTTACAAACCATTTAACGACACTTGGCGTATCTGTAACAATGTTTTAAACAGCGTTTACAAAAAATGTAACTTGAAACTAGCCCTATAATTAGGCAGATCACACTATTTACGGGCTCCGCTCTAGTTTTGATCAAATTGAAGTGTTACATTTATCATACCAAAATGACTTTATCAACCTATAGTACCGGTATTTGTTTCGCTGAAAAACAATAGTTTCAACAGTTTCTTGAGGGCACGTGTCATTGCATGCAAACTTGTATGAACACAAAACTTTAAAGAAGCTCGTCACAGCATTTACTATCAAACACAAATGACATCCCCTAACTGACCTATTATCAAAAATTACTGCAAGAGCAAATGGTGTACATACTACACGTACATCTACCTTTAAACCTGTTGGGGTTAAAAAAAAATAAAAAAATTGACTAGGGTCTCTAGTATGAAAGACCCGAGTCAACATTTGAAGAATCTAGGGCCCTAGTTACTGGGTCTAGTACTCTAGTTACTGTAGTTTAAAAATGTTGAATTTTTTATTTATGACTTCTCTTTACGTTTCCTTTGGTAGATTTCTCTGATATCACAGAAGTTTTCAAGCTTAAGAATGGACGCAGGATTCCAAAAGAAGCATCTGCTTTTATTAAAGCAAATTGCAGCATGTGCAACGTGGTCAAGAACTCGTCAGTGCTTGCGATCGGCGGAACTGCTCAGACGCAATCTCCAGTTGCGACCGCCTGCGAATGTCTCAGCAAGTGCGCAGAGATTCGGCAAGCCGCATCTATGGTACCGTCGTCCTTGGGACGTCGCACCCCTCTTTGCCATTGCAGGCTGCCAGAGTTGTTGTGGCTCAAATTCTCAACCGGCGCAATGTTACACAACAGAAACATCCCAGAGAAAGCTAGAGCGAAAGCTTGAGAAGATTGAAAAGCGCAAAAAGGAAAAGAAAGAGAAGAAAGTCGTTGAAATCAAGGAGAGAATGTCCATTCTGGAGCTTGCCGCTGCCATGGATATGAATCTGGGTGAGAGTATTTCTTACTTCACCGGATTATACGTATGACTGCACAGCAGCCTTTGTCCATAGCTAAACTGCAGAATAAGACCAAGCGTGCAGCTGCCTCACAGGCACTGTTCTAATCTACAGCATAGAAAAGCTTGCCATAGCCTTGGTCAAGGCGAGTTCGTCGTTATCTGTCCGTCGTTATCCGTCCAGAAATACACTGTGCGCGCGCCCCGCATATATGCTGCTAGCTTGCGCCCCATGCAAAGATACAGCGCGAACAGCGACCTCATACGGCCACTATTTATGCAAATCTACTGAGGCTACTTTTTCGCCTTGGATCATTGGGTTTTTGAAATCTTATGTTTTTCCTATATTTTGCGCCACATTTGTGGCGCATGACCTCGTATGCGAATACAGATAAGTATAGGCGGGGCTAAGATGTGAAGTGTCCAATCACAACGCGGTTGAAACCCGACGTCATCAAATTTGATGCAGCATGACATTTAAGACAAAATGGCAGATATTCAGCGTCGTCTTTCGTCCGAAGATCTGTCGTGTTGTTTGAATTTTGCAGCGCAAATATTATCCCTCGAAGATTTTAGACCCGAGCAGCGAAAGGCCATTAGAATCCTTTCTTCGTGGTCTTTGTGAATTTGCCGACAGGTTATGGGAAATCCGTCATTTTTCAGGCAGCCTGAGCCCCATTTTGCTCGGAGCTCGCACGTACGGCCAGGTACTCAGCGTCAGTTTTCAGCGTGTTCGGTCAGTTTCTTATCGCCGCATAATCAGCATTAACCCAGGCATGCTGGTCTATGCGGTATCGCCACATTGTGGTCCAAGCATGGTCCAACGCTGTGGGGAGGGGGCATGTTTACGGCTGCAGAACCAACCTTCAAAGTGATTGCAATATCGTAATTTAAACAGGGACAAGTGTCTTATATCCCTAATAACTCCTCAGATTATTTTCTTGGCAAATTTCAGCCGGCAAGGCATTTAATTATCAGAGTTCCGCGTTTTACCGAGCCACGGTTTTCAGATCAGCTGGATTAGATATGTGCGACATAATATAGGGCCGAGTTCAACACGTTTCAATAGAGTCGCGGCCTTCTCCAGTCACCGCGGTTGAAAACTCAAAACTAAGCAGCTAAACACAACTAGTTTTGACCATACCAATGTCAACATTCAAGAAAATACCCAGCAAAACGAGCGAAAATAACTGCGACCCTCACCAATCAAGCAATTATTTTAACATCGCCGAGCCCACGGGCTGGATTATTTTTAACGAAACTCGATCCGAAGCGGGTTCAGGCTGATCGTGCCGGGAAGCACACCCACGCATTTCCGGCCTTGCTTGCTGCTGACATACATTTCCGAACTTGAACTTGGCGTGTTTATGCGTCATCCGTTTTGAATTTGGGGAAATTTTTGCGTTTATATACGTCATCCGGCGCGAACTGGTTAAGACAGTTCAAATCTTCATGTGTAATTCCTACAAGCCTTCGTAAAAATCACTCAACTTTCTCTGATAAAATATGTCAACGATGGCGGTGTTCGTAAACACTTGCGAGCTAGCTATGACCTTTCACCGCTAGCTCAAATTATGCAGTTTCTACGCAACGATCGACCAATAAGAAAACGACTATAAAGGTCAGCTTAATCTATTAGCATAATGAGCACCGCCCCCAAAACCTAATGATCCAAGGCGTTCGAGTATCCTCAGTTAGTTTGCATATAATAGTGGCCGCGTGAGGTCGTAGTTTGAGCTCCGATTACCGCTGCGCTGTACGTACGGATGGGGAACGATGAACGCCAAGGCTAAGCTTGCCACAGCATTCCGGACAGATTAGCAGGCCAGGCTATAGATGCTCCCTGGTGTTATGTGGTTAAAAACAAATTAAATATTTAACTTTTATATTATATTTTTGAAGGTCTAGTAGTACCTAGGGCAGTAAAGACTTAAGCATTAATATTTTAGGCACACAAAACATTTGCTTTGGAAAGCTAACAAAATGGCAACCATTTTGGGGGCTAGCTAGTTGTTACATAAGAAAAGATCCTCAAAAAATATCCTCAAATAATTGTGACTCGATTTGATTGAGCTAACTATTTGACTTGACTCGACTTGAGCGCAATCATTTTGCTGGATGCCTAGAATCATTGATTACTTTTAAATGAGTAGGATATTTCTTAATAATTTGGTAGTAAATATTTTCGATATCTGCAAATGGTGTATCCTACCTTTAACTACATGCACCTACTCCAATTTTCAGACACATAACCTAAATCCTGCAAATCCGATGTGTTAAAACTCCATGTACGGTAACCTAAATCCTGCAAAATCCTCCAATATTTATTATTATAACACCTCACTCACAGATTCTGTGTCTTGATTGGCCGAGAGCGCGGCACGTGTCACTTGCTATTTTTACTATTTTTTACTTTTACCAAAAAGACTATACCACGCAAAAAGGACTATGCGCATAGCAACACACGAACTATGCGCATAGCAACGAAAGCGTGACTGAAACCCAGACGTGTGTTTCGGTGCATTGCGTAAACATTGCTCTATCACCTTCGCACCCGTTCATCAAGGCAACAAAGTACACGTATGATCGAGAGACGTATAATTCGGAGATTTTTTGTCATTACTATACTTTCAGGAAGCTTAAATTGTGCAGAATCTGTGGGTGAGGTGTTATAAAACAAATATTGACTGCTTTATTTCGCGGTATAGTAAAACTAGCCTCCCTCGGTGATCCATGGAGCATTCTATTTTCCCTCGGCTTCGCCTCGGGAAAATAGAATGCTCTATACCACTCAAAGCAGTCAATATTTGTATACTGGTGACCAGTTCTTGAATCCTGCAAAAACCTGCAGTTGCTTTACCATTAAGCTATAAAGCAGCCAAACATGGAGCAAACAGCTGCTAAGTGGCCTATTACAACGGTCTGATGACCCTTGGTATACATGTATGCAAACATTTCCTGTCCTTGAAACATAACTTAATCCTTGACTGAAGCTCTATGGAGAATGTGCATAGAGCATGAGCAGTGTGAAAGTACAAAGTAACAAATAATCTCAATCCTCCAAAATGCTCATTTGGATAAATACCCAAATAACCTCAATCCTGCAAAATCACTCAGCATTACATGTACATTGTAGCTTATGACCTGGATCCTGCATTATCCTGGTATCAAACGCCCTTAATCCTGCAAATTCCTCTGATGCATCAACTTCCAAGTGCCCTCAATCCTGCAAATTCCTGCAATTTGCACAGAGGATTTTTGAGTATTTGGGATGATTTGTGTTAATTGCCTTCTCTACAGATGATCTTCACATTTTGTTTCACTACCAAATACACTGTAAGTGATAACAAACTCGTTATAGTTGTTGTCTTTGTTGTCTTTGTTTTCTCACAGATGGTGTTTACGAATGCCTCTTGATGAAAACCAACATCAAAGATTTGAAACCTACAAAAAGTAAGATGTTTTAAAACTTTTTCGTCCAATTATTTATTTATTTTTTTTTCAGAAAAAAATAAGCAGAATTTGGAAAAAGTACATACATTGTACAAATAGTGTACTTGTTAACCAGTTGTCACCAGGGGTCAATTTCATGTACATGAGCACAATAAGTGTTGGTTGATTTTGATGGATGTAGGAAAATATGTATTTGAGACGTATCTTTAAAATTGACCTTCCTTTAATTTTTTTCTTTTAAATGACAGCATCTCAGAAGGAAACATTTCACAAAGAGTTTAGTGTCATTAAAATCTTTACAAGTAAGCTTTTCAACGGTACCAGCGAAAAAAATACACGGGGGCGGCGGGCGAATTCACCCCGGAAACACCTAAAGGAGCCCCCGAAATAGGCAAAAAATGCGATTTCGGGGGCGACTTAAAAATAGGAAATGGTCCAAAATCACCCCCCTAATATTTGCTGCACGACTACAAGGGCGCCGGTCGCTCTCTCTGATCCTAGCGCCACTGCTAAGCGGCCGCGCCGGCATGCAGACCGGAGATCCAGCGCGCGGTACATGTACATGTACATGTACATGTACATGTACATAATATATTCAGCGCTCAGCAGCGCGCGCTGCATGCATGACGCGTACAACAGCGATAAAAAGCTGGCCTGTACTATGTGGCCGTTTTCTAAACGTTTGTTTCGTCTACGTTCCAGCTTATGCAATTCACAATCCGAACTACACAGCGCGGAGCATTCAAAACGACTGGAAAAAAGACTAGGGGGTGTCGCAATTGAGCAATTGGGGATACCCCTCTCTGGGCACGTGATCGCTGCATGTGCTATGTACATGTATGCATGCAGTATATACTGCAGTGATATCGGTAAAGTAAACCTCGATATTGTGACTCATGTACTGGTTTGAAGTTTTCATAGAATGTTTGCGCGCCAATTAGTCCTGATCCAAGACCGAGCTAGCCGTTCATTTTGTTCCGCGGTACGCCGTCCGTATCCAGGCTTATTGAGGGCGCCCTAAATTATCGCCAGATTCGAACACAGACATAAATAACCTAAAGGTTATCATTTAGGTTATTTATGTCTGTGGATTCGAACGAATCTGGCGATAATTTAGGGCGCCCTCAATAAGCCTGGATATATACGGTCTTGGATCAAGACTAGTGCCAGATAAACTCAAGTACTCAACAAATTGTATCCTTTTGTTAATTAATGAAAAAGTAGCCCCCGAAATGGAAAAAAGTAGCCCCCGAAAAAGTAGCCCCCGAAATGGAAAAAGTAGCCCCCGAAAGTTAAAAAAGTAGCCCTCGAAAAATGGAGCCCCCGAAATAAAAAAATAATTTTTACCCTGAACGGTACATGTAGGTTACATTTGAGATAGCTGCAAATACATACTTTACCTTTAATTACTTTTTGGAGTTGTGCAGTTGGAGACAATCAAAGAAGTTCTGAAATTGTTAGGCATGACGTACCGCTTTTCTTCTCTGCACAAAGAAGACGTCAAAGAGAATAAAGATGCTGTCAGAAGGTAATAAACAAATCACTTGTTTGTCCAAAAGATTAGAGTGGCTTCTCAAAAGCAGTTAATACACGCTTATGCGAACAGATACGAAGCAGAGTTGAATGGAACATTTCATCTTTCAACGAATGAAAATATTCTCACATTGCACGAATGCAAAACAAAGTTTTATATAACACCCAAGTAGATCGTTGTCATTTGATTGAAGTATAAAACTATAATAATAAATCAAATTTACAAAATTGTAATACGGAGGGTGTTTTGTACTGCAGTGTACAAAACACGTGCATCTCCGGTCTAGTGTGCAATAGATAAAAAGGGATGCAGGACGGAAATGCACAGTGAATGGAACCAAAAATGCACGGTCATGACGTAGGCCATGCACTAGCAATGAACGTCACATGACCTACACTACTCCAATCAAATGGCAAAAATCTAGACTAACCCCCTCCACAGCATTTCTTACACACCATTTTCTGATAACATTTTATTAGTGGCATATCAAAAGAAGAAACAATACTTGTTGTGAACTAAAACATTATTTATTCAGAACTTAACTAAAGCATTGTTTCTACAGAACCCAACACACCATTTAAGCATGTCACCCCTCAAAAACACAGCTTTATTGCTTGCAAGTGTATCCAAAGTGCTGCGTTATAGTGCCTTCTCAGAACTACATGTATGTCTGTTCGAAGAACAGAACATAGGGCTTTTTCGCATTTGTATTTATTTATATTGGAACTTTATACCATAAAAACCATTTAAAACCATTCAAAACGAAAACAATTACGCAAATTTAGTCAGTTTCCCTTGTGGTTTATTTGTGTAGTATAATCCGTATACTTATATCGTATACGTACATGTATACTTAAAAGTCGGATCCTCATTGAGTGATCCCTACAAAACTCGCTTCCCAGGTTGTATCGTAAGAATTGGGTGTGATCCCTCGCCACACGGCATTCTGGTGTTTACGACTTCTGACTAGCGCCCTCAAACAAAGATACTGACAATTTGGGAGACCGCCAACATAGGGCACTAATAGTCTTCATGGGCGGATCCAGGATTTTTTTAAAGGGGGGGTCCACCCAAGGTCTTAGGCAGGATTTTGTGAATTGGGTGTGTAAAAAAAAAATGTGGGTGTGTAACAATTTGAGTACATGTAACTGGGAAGCATGTACGCGAAGCGCACATCACGAGCGCGTAGCGCGAAGTCCCTGCGGCCGGGGTTCAGGGCCCGCTTAAGGGCCCTGAAATTTGTTGGTTTATTAGGTGCTCTCTGGCGCAATCTGAGGCCAATTTCTACCTATTTTTTTGTTAATGTTGTGGCAATATGAAGCCTGATTTTTATACCATTTTTTTTTAAAATCTAATATTTACCATTTTTAGCTGGAATGATAACTTGAAATAAATTTTGACCAGAGGAGTATATTATGGATACCGGTATTGGAAGTTTGGATTTAAAAACAGCGCACACTGACTCACACTACGTGTAAAATGAGGTAACGGTTAATTGGTCATAAACCTTAGGCATACTTAACATAGGCAGGATTTGGCTGGGAGCGACCGGCAATGACTCCATTTAAAATAATAAACAAATTACAAGCCCTAATAGTTATTAAGTAAGTTTAATTTAAAGTTGTATGTTAAAATAAAATGTTACAAGTTGTGTTTAATCTTTAAAAAACTACACGCCAAACGCCCGCTTGTGCTAGCGGGGTTTATTCCGACCGTCTCTACAAACGGTGGAAAAAGCGGCGTGTTTGTTCCAATTTAGTGTTTAGTAATTTACATAAATTTAGCTTAAATTTAGGTCACGTGACAAATATATAAACACTGTGGTTAGCGCCTATTGCACTCGTTCTGCTGGGGCTACTCAACCGTCACTTCAAACGGTGAAATTCCAGTGTTTTTATTGGCAAGTCTGCCAAGTAAATGGGCCCAGTGGTGAGCCAAGCTTGGCATTTGGGGCAAGCCTGCCCCGTTCAAGCTTATGAAAGCGTTAAAAAAATTAAAATATGTAATTGCCTGAAATGCAATAAGAAGGAATAAACAAACTAGCGGCTCGAAAAACTAAGCCAAAAAAGTCAAATCATAGTCTATATGGTTGTTATTTTGTGTGTGTGGTTTGAGAATAATACACGTATGTATGTGTGTTCTTGTCTTGCATTACGATCGAGGATCGAAACACAAAAGAGAACAAAGGGAACAAAGGATCCTCGATCGACGGTTTGCTTGTCCGAATTCTGTCCTCGATCGACGGTGCAATGGCAAAGCAATGGGGATTGGGTTAAGTAAAGGAAGAAAGGAAAACACAATATCGATCCTCGGTCGTTATGTGGTTCACGACTGTGGTGTACATGTATGTACGTTGCTTGTTAGGTAAAATACATTTTTTTTTTTTTTTTTTTTTTTCACTCAAGAAAAAAGGGGGGTCCGGACCCCTTGGACCCCCCCCCTGTATCCGCCCATGGTCTTTGCCAAAGACGAATGCAGTTTGATCGATCATGTACGTCGCGTATTCTTATAGACACGATTATAGATCAGCTTCCTCGCTCACACATACGTCTTCGCAAATCCCTTTTAGCGGCTTAACTTTTTCCTTATTTCTCTACAGGCTTTCCTAGGGAGCCTATCAGCGATCGCAGAACTGTGATTATCTACACGTACTATGCGCATGCACGAAATTCCTTTGTGAAGCACCACTAATTGGATATGCAACGCAGGCCAGTGCGACCGTTGAATGGTAGTTGACTGCGTGAAGATGCTCTACCTATGGTCGAATGATCAAATTTGCATGAAAAGGTCGCGCCCCATTTAAGCAATTTGCAAAGACCATTATGTGATCGAGGGAGCTGATGGGAATATAAATCAATAAGCCATTTGCGCATGACCCCGAGTTAAATTTGAATAACATCTGGTACACTGACTTGCTCACACAGCTTGGCACAGTTTAACTTTAAATTCTCCAGACCAAAGACGCTGTTGCTATATCACGTGATTCGGGGCAAGCCTTACGCGTCATACGCTAGCAACCCCCAGCTCTGGAATGGTCTGGTGTCTTTTTGCCATTCTCACCCATTGTAAACAATGTATTGGTGCTGAGCGTCTCTTACGTAACTATGCAAAAGCTTGCCCCGAATCACGTGATATACATGTAGCAACAGTGTCTTTGGTCTGGAGAATTTAAACTTAAACTGTGCCAAGCTGTGTGAACAAGTCAGTGTACCAGATATTATTTAAATTTAACTCGGGGTCACGCGCAAATGGCTTATTGCGTCGTTAGCGGGTGCACTGTCGAATGCGGTGGTCTTTGGCAAAGACTAAGGGCAAGATAGCTCAGTTGGTAGAACGCGGGTCCGTTATTCTGGAGGTCGCATGTTCGAGTCCCACATATAGGGGGCGCTATAACGCAACATTTTAGATACACTTGCAAGCAATAAAGGTGTGTTTTTGAGGGGTGACATGCTTAATGGGGCTGTTGGGTTCTGTATAAATAATGCTTTAGGCTACATAAAAAAACAAAATTGTTTCTCATCAGAACCCTTTTGCAAAAATGGTCCGTCAGGGCATTTTATATTTTATATTTTATAGAAAAAAAATGTCCATACACCCAAACAAATACGTACGTCAGATTTTTTTTTATTTGTTCACAGCATGAAGTATGGTATGCAAATGTGTACCTCCATGGTCTCAGTATACTAGTAGGCATATTCTTTGAAACCGGTATCTGACTATACAACTACAGGCGCGCTGGTTTCGTTCGTGCCCACCGCATATGTACATGTTGATGAACTGGGCGGCGGTGGTATCAGCTCTGATTGGATAATTTTTGTTGCGACCTGTGAACGTAGGTTACTACTTCCGTGGCTCAGCTGCGCGGCAACCATGTACGCTACCCAGAATGCCGTGCGTTTTCCTACACAGAAATCTATGAAGCTCGTCAGGCGTTTTCCAGCGCCCAGTTATAGTATGGGCGCCGCGGTGCACGCGCTCGCGTAGTATGCGGGGGCGAAAGCGCTAGTTGACAAAAACTTCGTTGGGACATGGCATTCTTTTTCTAAATTACAAATTGTTTTCGTTGATTTACTTTCCAAAACTGACCAATGCACACATTTCATATAGAATAAAAGCTCAAATAATGTTGGTAGAAACACAAAAATATAGTTAAGTCCATTTATTTTCCCATATAATTTTGAGCACCCCTTTTTTTTTAATGAAAGAGGCACACAGACACCGTTCTCACTACTAAAACTATACTCGGCTTCTCCGATCTCCTGTCCGTCGATTTATAATTTCCCGGCTTGCTTCTGGCACATGTATGGCCACTAAAAACATTTCCTTGGCCCGCTGTACTTTGGTCAGGTTGCCGAACATCTCCAACGTGAGTTATTGTTATTGTTATTGCTTTCAACAGCGTGTTTTTACAGCATATACAAAATAAAAAAATAAAAAATCTCAGAATTTTCGGGCGTCCGGTACATTTATATTTTGTATATAAAATATAAAAAAATATCCACCCGGCACAACAAATTCGCCCGGCCGCTGATAAGAAACAATCAATTTTTTTTATGTAGCCTTAGTTGGGTTGTATAGAAATAATGTTTTAGTTCACAACAAGTATTGTTTCCTCTTTTTATATGCCACTAATAAAATGGTATGCCACTCATAAAATGGGGTCAAATATGGTATGTATAAGAAATGAAGTGAGGGGGTTAGTCTAGACTTTCGCCTTCAAAAATGCTGCTTATTTAGTAGGAGTAATTCGCAGGCCTACAACTAGCTCTTATGATTTGAAAAAAGCGCCAGATTTATAAAAGTATTTTGTTTGTGTTTTTATTACTTCAAACTGAAGGAAAACCTCAAAATTCATTTTTCCAGTTTGTGGGGAAAATGATCTTTTTTGATGCAGTACTGCCTAAAGAGGATACAATCCCCCAAACATTTCTCACCAGATATGAAAAGACCAATGTTGGCTCTAATCAAATCTAAAACGAAAATATTCTGAGACTCCTGGCACGTTGACTTCTTGAGGGACAAAAATAAGGTAAAAATTACAAGTTCTAAAAACATGCTTTAATGCATGTTCTAAAAATTGCATAAGGGGGACATAAAACCTTATTTTTTCTCAAGTAAGGGCAAGGATGATACTTTGTAATGATATAGTTGATTTTGTGATATAATTTTGTATTTTGGCTGGGTTATTTTTTTTAAATAAGCTAAAAAACTGTTGTGGCGGCCCCAAATTGCTGGCAAAAAATGCCCCAAACTCAAAATGTCCTGTTACCATGGCAACAGGCTATAGAATTTTTGTTTAGTTCTATTTTGTTTACTTGCTTACCAAGTCCTTTCATATTAAAATTTAAAAAAAAATGCAGAGGAGTGAGAGGACATTTATATGAAATATGCGAACCCACTTTTAATACCTAAGTGTAGCGAGTCAGATATCTGTGAAGTTGTAGACGGATCTAGTGAGCTACCCGTATCCGTTCACATGCAAAACCTTTCAACCCTAACCCTCCGGCGTATTTGGCTAAAAACCCTGCCCAGTGCAGCAAGATCAATCATGTGAAAAATCTCAAGACCAAACTGCCTCAGAGTCTTTGGTCACCCAAGGCAGCAGAATCCATTTCTGGCACTGTTCAATGGGATTATACATAGTCTTAGGCTGTGGTACCGGTAGTTCAGGCACTGATGTTAATAGCTGAATGCATCAAAGTGCACCAGACATTTTAACCTGATGCATTGTGCTGCGTCTGGCAGGGTTAGGAAGACTTCATTACCAGACTTTTATACTATGGCTAAGTATGAGTCCCTAAATTCAGCAGTCATAAAATTACTAAAACAAATTTGTTGTCTAATAGTCGACCTTAACATTAACAAACCTAAACCCAACTTTGTTTCAAATAGGCCACCCCCTGATCCCTCCCAGCTGAAGCCACGGCCTCCTGTCGTCACGGTAATGGGTCACGTGGACCACGGGAAGACGACGCTACTGGACTCGCTGCGCAAGACTTCCGTGGCCGCTGGTGAGGCCGGCGGTATCACACAGCACATCGGTGCTTTCCTAGGTTAGTCTAAACCCCCCGGTTCAGACAGCCTGCGTTCCAGAGTCATGCTTAAACAAATTCCCTCTCTCAGTGCCAACTATGGATCCATTTAACCTTTTTATCAAAATTGTAACTCGTACAATGTGAGAAAGGGGGTCGGTTGGGGTCGGTCGGGTTAAAGACGGGATTTGAATTTGTATGAGAAGTTGGACGTTTACAACATGTAGGAGCTAATTAAAAATCTAGAGAAGCATGCACAAGAAAAAGACTGCTGTAATAACTTGTTTGCCTGCTTGTTTTTTACGCACATTCGGTGTTCTAGAGCGCACATATAGCTGATCAAGATCACCTTTTAATGAATCCTGGGTTCGCAAGATCCAAGATGACGACATTCCCGACAAACAGAGAGAACAATTTATCATTCTCGAGACGAAATCAACTTATTGTGACATTTCTTCTTTATTCCTTTAGGATGTATTTTTATGATTTAGAAATTTGTGAGGTTACAGTGTTCACCTCATGTACGATGGTGCGTGGGTTTGAACCCTGCCAGGGACATATTGTTTGTGCCCTTGGGCAAGACACTTGACTACAATTGCCTCACTCTACCTAGGTGTATAAGTGGGTACCTGTGAGGGTTATAAAAGTTCTTTGAGATCGTTGATACGATAGAAAGGGCTATAAATCTACCTACAGATATTCGTCTCGTGTCTTCAGATTTGACATGCGAGAGTGGTTTCGTTTTTGTTCGCATGGCCCCGGATCACATGATCTCGTGTATAAAACAAACAGACCTTAAGTATACATATTCCTTACAACTTTTGCAGTTCCCCTTCCGACTGGTCAGCAGATTACCTTCCTGGACACCCCGGGCCACGCCGCATTCTCGTCTATGAGGGAGAGGGGCGCTAGCGTGACCGACATTGTCATCTTGGTAGTTGCCGCGGACGACAGCGTCATGGAACAGACTAGGGAGTCTATCAAGTACGCTCAGAACGCTGGGGGTAAGAACTAAGGATGTGAATCTACGTTTAATTTTGTAAACGTTAAGCAAACTTTTCCCGTAACGTTTAAACGTTTAAACGTTTATTGAAAACTTTAAAAGGCTGCCGCCTGTCCCGGTCTATTTGCGTAACTGCGGTCGCGTTTGTTTGTATACATTGTGTACACTTACCACCATTCTTTTCTATGTTCTTTGAAGGCTAAACATTTCAAGAAGCATCACCTGCAAGTGCTGTCAAATCAAGTGTCACTTAAAGGAATTAAAAAAATATATAAACTGCCTTCAAATTAAAAAAAAAGTTACCCTCACAAATTTCGCGATAGCTGCAGCATTCCAGCGAGTACTGCCGGTATACCAGTATTTTCCTACAGCCAGGCCATGAGAACAAAAACCCAATCATTCATAACCTTTCCCCATTAGACTTTTGGCTACGCGCCTTGCACCACGGGCAGGGGAGCCTCGCTACTTAGCAACAGTATTTCCAAGCAACAGGGTTTGGGTGTCACAGTACCAATGCACCTAAACATATCAATTGAGACTACTGAGCAGAGAAGGAACCGCAACCAATGGCATTTTATTTACTGGGATTAAACGCATTGGCGGACGTCCTCAAAGTTCGGTGACCTACATTGTGCACGTTGTGCCGCGCCCCTGAAGTTCGGTGACCTAGTACATTTATCTACTGAACGCCACGTCCTCAAAGTTCAGTCACCTTGTAGATAGGTTTGTATCAAACCATGGAGCTATAGCTCATGATCAAACAAGAGATATAATGTATCAATTTGGACAATGGAGCTGTCTATCATTCTCTGGAGCCTGGAGAAATATTCTTTTCGGGGCCGAGATTTTTTTAAGACTGGGGAAACCTTAAACCTTATCCGAAAAATAAGAGAAACAGAATTTCCAGCAAATGATAGCAACATTTTAACAATTTTCTTAAATAAGTATACAATTCTTTTGGAACCACAATATTTGTTACGGGGGAGATGTCGCAGAATCATCAATGATGATTAAATAGTCGACATCAATTTGGATAGAAATAAATACAGGGTTTGGACTCGGAAACTATAACTTTTTGTTAGTACTTGCAACAACAAAACACCGAGATAAATGGCGAAAACTCTACATTTATATCACTCTTCAAAAACTAATTTTAAAGTTTACACCTCCCCATACCACAAGTATTCTGATATGTCACTCCCAGCGGTACCCGTTCTACGATCTAAAGAATATTTTATCCCTCGAATTTATTTGTTTAAGGGAACGGTGGCGTTTGCACTTGCAGCCCAAGCGGATCTTAAAGAGCGACACAGATACATTGTTTTAAATAACGCATTGGTTTGATTACTGCAAAACACGCCGACTGGTGATTTTAGCAAATTTAAGTTCCAACTTCACAGAAAAATAAAGAAATACGAGAGACTCAGAATTGTTTGAAAACTTAGTAGTTTAATCTGAATAGCCCTCGGAGAAAGACGCCATCCACGGCATGTTAATTTTTTTCCACATCAGCGGCGTATTGAAAACATCAAACACATGTGTACATGTGTTTGATGTTTTCAATACGCTGCTGCTGGGGAAAAAATAAACACGGCGTGGACGGCGTATATATACACTGTATAATCATCATGGGCACAATAGATACCGGCAGCTGCTGGTCATTGAGAAAAGTAAATGATTAATCTTCTTGAAACATGACCAAGTACTACAGGCATTACAAATGCTTTGTAAAATAAATAGATGTTTGAAGAAAGTAAATTCTTCTTGAATAAAACTTGAGGGTATGGCGTAAACGGAAGGTCCATTTATTTGTTATTCGAGTTCCGTTTAAACGTTTGAAAAAAATTCTAAACGGATTTAATTTTGTTTACGTTCACACGTTTAAACGTTTAAACGTTTAAACGTCACATCCTTAGTAAGAACGAACGAACGAACGAAACGAGACTATAGCTCTCGGACTGGAATTCCAGAGTAGTAAAGGTCAAAGATTATTTGGGATAATCGCTGACGTCATGTCACGTGATGTTATGCGAATGAGCATTCTGATTGTGTGCATCGTGCGACCACCTGGCGCATTCAGACGCGCGTTCCATATGACTTGTGACCCATATAATTGTGCACAGCGCAATTGAAATACTGAACTGGCTATTCATAGTTCTAAAGATTGAATTATGTATGTGGAAAGTACGACATTTGAAAAAGTTTGTAGTGATTGCATGTAGTCAATGGATGATGAGAACATTTGTTTGAACAAAAGTTTGGACACACAAAATGCCTGAAAGCACCTTAATTTTCTCTTCAAATGTTTTTTTGTTAATTCTTACTTTAAAACACAACGACCTCTTTAAATTTGCCAATACTGGTACCCACAATGATTTTGCACGCATACGATGACAAGTTTATCTCGAAAGAAAAATTGTCAAATCTTCATCGCCAGACCTGGTGACCTAAAAAATCCGTAATCCAAGTTATTAAAATAAGGGAATAAATGTGTGTTTGAGAGGTTTTAATCACTCTGTTTAATACCACTTGGAGTCTGGGTGCTGATAATTACCCGAGCCGAAGGCGAGGGTAATTATCAGCACCCAGACTCTAAGCGGTATTAAACAGAGTGATTAATACCGACCGAACACACATTTATTTCCATTCATTTACCTTTTTTCTAAAATTCAGCCAAAAAAGCCCCGGAAATCACGGAAAATTGTCGCAAGTAAATGTTCGTGTTTCGCCATTATTTGCGTGTCAAATGACATGTTTCCGCCTCTGTCGCTCTACACAATACATGCAATAAAGCGTATTTACTATGAACCAGACTATTACTGCCATTGGCAACTTCGTTCCCAGGGTGTCGAGCTGTACACGCCCAACACTACCTCTTACTATTGGAGACGAGGTACGGTTGGAAATAAAGTGAGCCCTGGGGACGAGTATATTTTTGTTGCCAGCTGGTTTTAAACACTCTCCATGTCTTTATCGTCCATTTAATACCGGCCACGTGACGGGCTCTCGACCAATAGGAATGCCTAAACTGTTCAGGTATTTATGAATAAAGGCTAAATGTTTTTTGGTTTTTTTCCTCTGCAGTTCCCATCATTGTTGCTATCAACAAGTGTGATAAGTCAGGCGCTGATCCCGTGAGTCTAATGCCATGCATTCTATATTTTTTCTAACAATTTGAAAGTTGAACAAAAATAAAGACATTGACTGGAGCTGGGTTTGAATCCGCAGCCTCTGGATTGCTGTTCTGGCACTCGGCCAACTGAGCTACATGTATATCTAGTAATATTCAAATTGTAGCCTTTAGTCTGAAGCCATAAACTTGTATATATTTACACCAAATTGGACCATGTTTGTCCTTATGTCCAGAACCTGTTGTGAGGCAATTTCAGTGCTACACTACACAATTTAACTGTGCATGTTTAGGTACAACACACAGAATGGACCCCATACAAGCTTTCATTTGTGTTACTTTTACCTGAAATACTAGTGAATCCGTAGCTATAAACAATTTAACATGGTGTACCCTAATGTATCACTTGTTACATCAAAACATATTTTTCAACACATCCCTTGTAATTTATCTGCAATATCATTATACATGTAAAAATACATATGGTTCTATTTTGTGGTCAGTTAATAGTAAGCAGAGAAGGTTTTTACAATCAATCTTGCAACATGACAAAAAGAAGTAAAAGTGACATGGTGTCCCCTGTTACAGCAGAGTCCTAAATTGTTTAAGCATTTCAAATTTCTCAGGAAACTAATGTTACAAAACTTGTCCTATTCTGTCCAACATCCAAGACAAATATCAGTAAGATATATTCAAATAATGTAGTAGATAGTTGTCATGTGACATAGAAATGTAGTACTTTGTATCGCATTTTCATTGAATTTTGAGGATGATGTAAATTTGTATTTGTTTTCCCAAACTACATCAACCTCAATAAGTATGTATACATTACAGTCCTTTTATGGTGGGTGGTCACATATGGAGCCAGGAATGTAGTCTTGGTTGCAAGACGTTCTAATCACGGTATGCAGCGTAAGTAGGCCGCCAATGCGGGCGCCTTTTAACAATCGCCAGAGACCACGCCATGACCTTCGAATAGGACGTCTTGGCTAACTGACATAATCGCTCAAAAAATTCATAGCAGAATTGTGTCGAATTTGCATGTTACATGTACGTTAGGTAATTATGCAAGCAACGTCACACACGCTGCATATCGTGAATAGATCGTCTTTCAACTAAGACTACCGCTGCAAATCTTGCAAATCCGGTTTGTAAGTGTGAAGTCATTTTAACTTAAAGTGATAGTATACCATTTGAAACCAAGTTATTGTTGAAAAGCTTATGTAAAGACATCAATGACTGCAAATTCCTAGGAAATTATTCCTCCTGGCATTTAAAATTTAAAAAGTCAACAAATGCATCTCAGAGATGCATTTTTGGAAATATCCGTTTGGTTCAAAATTGAAATCTTCGAATATTTTCTCAGGCTTAGTTGTCAAGCACCAAGCTGTAGATTTTGAGAACTTTTGCTGCTTGAAATAATAAAAATGTTACAAATTTACAAACTTACAAATGTTATACTATAACTTTTGGAAAACATGTACATGTACATCGTTTTCCTTAAATCATCTGTAAAGTCAGATTTAACGGGGACTAAGCAAATGTAGACCACAAATTTCCAGAGTCCCCTTAAAATTAGTGCCTTGAACCAAATAAATTTTTCTAACAAAAGCATTTTTTTGTCAGGACTTCACTAAGCGGGATCTGTTAGGCCACGGCATTCAGCTGGAGGAGTTTGGTGGGGATGTTCAAGCTGTGGAAATATCTGCACTTGAGGTGAAGAAATAAAATTAGATTTTTTAAAGGGGCACTACATGTATGTTCTAGAATCGCCCAATTGGGCTACAAAACGCCTTTAGAATGAACCAATGTTAATCGGAAAGAGCATTTAAAAGTAGGATATATAAACATTCATACAACACATTACAGGTCATAATTCGAAGTGCGACGCATCGTAGTGCTGTTCTGATAAACTGTCATGGGGCAGTTGCTTTGTACATATTATCATATGCAATTGTTTCTCAAATTATTTCAATTAGCCTGAATGGCTATAGATACTTTATGACATGGCCGTTTTTGTAAAGTGTACATTGCCAGTTGTGAGAGATGTTAGTGTCTTGGTTGTAGGGTACCAACCTGGATGCCTTGAGTGAGAGTGTAGTGGTCTTAGCCGAGCTGATGGAACTAGGCGGGGATCCAGTGGGGACCGTGGAAGCTACGGTCGTTGAGTCGCGGGTCGACAAGGGGAAAGGGTAAGTATCCTCGTCATAGTCGGCTAAATTGCAGGTGGTCAATTCCACAGATTTGTAAACCGTAAACTCAAATAAAAAAATTGTTAAATGGTCCAAATACTACAAATAAAACATGTATACATGTATTGTATTATTTGTATATTATTGAAATGTACTATATCTTATGCATTGGTGCATAATATATCTCATTGGTCCATTTACCATCACGTGTCAGCTGCTATTTACCCACAGGGTAAATACACATGTATAGTGGACTATTGTACGGGTATCTGTGTGATAGTCTACTATATACACGTGCTTTATGAAGCAATCATGGAACTGTCAAAAGGATGTTGTACGCATGCGCATATATTGTAAGCTACACATGAACAAAATGGTGGCACAAGTAAATATTAATCAGTGCACTGGAGTGGTTATATAGCACTTTTAACTCGGATCAAAGCGCTTTTACATTATTATTACACCCTGATCATTGGGCCAATGAAACATTCCAAATAACCATCTCATCAGCTCTCTGGGGAGTGTACAGCCCCATGCAGCCATTTTGGCGCAAGGCAGCTAAATCAATCACAATAACCATCTCTGCCCTAACAGTTTTAGGGAGAAGCAATGAGTGAGAAAGTACCTTGCCCAAGGGCACACGCACTGTAGTCTCAAGCCGGACTCGAACCCACAACCTGCAGCTTTACCCACAGACGGCAAATTCAATGCTTCAGACAACTCGGCACTGAAATTGTTATGGCAACTGAATATGTATACATGTAGTAAAACAAATATAACATGGTTTATTTTTGGTGGGTAGTCTAAATTAGCTTCCCCTCAATATATGTTAGTTGGTACTGTATAGGGTTGTATTGGTATTGGAAGTTGATATACTAGTTCCTTTGGCTTCATCTCGGTAACTATAGTTTGTCAACTTCTAATACCTCGTGAAGCTATTATCGACTATCCACCCTCGGACTAGGTTATATTTGTATAATAGTTTAAGTGACAAATAATATTATTTAAATAGGCCTGGAGCTTTACAGTTTGAAGAGCACAAGAACTACAAACCGAAGGTCGCACCCAGTCAATATCTTTGTTCATCTTTCAACAACAACAAATATTACAAATTTACCCCTTTTGTTGTCGTCAGTCCCATAGCAACAGCCATCATCCAGCGGGGCACGTTGAAGCGAGGCAGCATCCTAGTTAGTGGCACGGCCCAGTGCAGGGTACGTGCCTTGTTCAACGACAAGGGTCACCAGGTGCAGAATGCAGAGCCGGGGATCCCGGTCGAGGTGATTGGCTGGAAAAAACTGCCCAACGCGGGGGAACTGATACTGGAGGTGGAATCCGAGGTACGGCCGTGTCTGAATTACTTGGCTCTGACTTTACACATGAGTCTATGGTAGCAGTTGCAGACTCGTGTGGAATTTCAAGCCATAGCCAAGTAATTCAGACAGGGCTTACATTAAAGGGGTAATATACATGTACAAGTACCTTTTGCAGCTATCCACAAAATAACCAACCAAAATACTGTTGAAAAACTTACTAGTTGTAAATATATTAATGATAATACTTCCTGTAATATTATTCCGTCTATGATGCTGACATTTCATAAGAAAATCACAAAAGAATGCCATTTCCAAATATGCATCTCAGGGACGCCCTTTTGGACATTTCCACAAATAGTGCGTGCAAAGCCGTGCATGTGTTTAAACGACGTGCGGTCCATGCGCTGGCACTACTATTGGTCAGTTCAGTGCGTGACACATAAGTAGCTGCAATCCACTGGATGAGAACGCGTTCTTAACACGGTTTGTGGTCGCAATTCAAATTGTGACCTTCGAATTGAAATTAAAATCTTAGACAAAAATTTATCTCAGAATATGTAGCATTTAGAGCTCAAAACTTCATCAGGTTGTTTGTCAAGCACCTTTCTTTACATTTGCTGCCTCAAATGTTAAAAATGCAAAATCGACAAACCGAGCAGGTTTTCAAGAAGTCCTAGTTTACCTACTTTTTCCTTATTTTTTTTAATTCCTACTTTTTTTGTCCCAGAACTCTAAAAAAGTGAAATATCATTGAATACAGTTTTAAATAGTTCTAATTTTGTCCTTCAAAGTCCTATTTTGGTCCGGATTTTCTTGGAAATGTTGGTCAAATTTGTCTCTTACCTTTTCATCTGGGTCTGCTTAAAAGCCTGCAATGGTGTACTTGTGTCACACTTTATTGCGCTAGTTGCACACAATTGTATTTATGCCAAGGTGTTTATATTATTAAAAACATTGTGCAACTTTGCCAAGTTTTGTGAAATCGATCATAAGTTCATTATGCAACTGCGTAGTTTGACCAACTCTGAGCGAACTCACACTAGTCGACGATGGTTGGACTAGTCTAGTAGACTATCGCGACCAATGTACCTACCGCGGTTGGTCACGCAGGTTTAGCAACCTTTCCATGGCACAGTGCAACCAACTATGAGCACAAAATGGCAGACAACAAAACTTTGTTGTGTAAACTGACATGTTTTGTCCACATTAGTGTGTAAGCCTTTCTGCAATTATGCTATCACTTTTATGGTTTAAATAAGCAGAAGTATCGTGTTATTGTTTTTCTGATGTGAGTACAATGTATTCAGCGCCACAAAAGTTCGACCACAGTTTGACCACAGTTTGACCACAGTTTGACCACAGTTTGACCACAGTTTGACCACAGTTTGACCACAGTTTGACCACAGTTTGACCACAGTTTGACCACAGTTTGACCACAGTTTGACCACAGTTTGACCACAGTTTGACCACAGTTTGACCACAGTTTGACCACAGTTTGACCACAGTTTGACCACAGTTTGACCACAGTTCGACCACAGTTCGACCACAGTTTGACCACAGTTCGACCACAGTTCGACCACAGTTTGACCACAGTTTGACCACAGTTTGACCACAGTTTGACCACAGTTCGACCACAGTTTGACCACAGTTCGACCACAGTTCGACCACAGTTCGACCACAGTTCGACCACAGTTCGACCACAGTTCGACCACAGTTCGACCACAGTTCGACCACAGTTCGACCACAGTTCGACCACAGTTCGACCACAGTTCGACCACAGTTCGACCACAGTTCGACCATACTTTGACTAGAGTCGATCGCACTGCAACTTCATGGCGCATGCACTAGTGCTGTCACAAACCAACCATTAGTGAACCATTGGTCGATGGTCGGACTTGCTTTTTGTTGACTAAAGTTTTACAGATGGCGTAAGTTAGGCACTGTTTTGTGAAATCAGCTCCACGTTTAACCGTGTCATAGCACTGCTTTTTTTAAATCAAAGTTTGCTTCAAATTTCATCGTGCTTCTAATATCTAGTCATGGTTGTAATCAAGGGACTTTTTTAGCAAACCCAAAACATGCAAATTGACGACTAATTTAAAACTGCAAAAAGTAGGATACACCAGTGGTAATTGCTTAAATTATCAGGGGGTTGTATTTTATAGTAAATATTGTTTAACTGACCTTTTCGAAGTTTTACAATCATGGATGTCAAGGAAATCAAGAAAAAACAGCGTTCGTTTTCAACTGGCGTCATGTAGTGGTTCTTATGTTATTGTTTCTTTCGCGATCGCCGTCCGGAACAATTATAGAATATCTTGCGCAATCATTTTGCTGGATGCCTACAATCATTATAAAAATTGCACAACTGACAAATGGTTCTACTGTAGATTTAATATATTTTAAGGATATATAAATCTCCAGGAAAAGAAGTTACTGGCCTTTTTGGTAGCTAAAGCTGACTGTAAAAACTGTTCCACCTTCGCTGATGGTAATAAGATGTCTGAAATGTAATTTAATATAGTTTTTTAAAACAAACTTTGTTGTTGGGTGATTTGTTTTGACAGAAGAGAGCCAAAGAAGTCGTCAGGTGGCGAGAGGAGACGGCTAAATCCGAGAAACTTGAATCGGAGTCTGTGGTCATCCATGCGAGGGCAACAGAACACCACCGGATGTACAAGGAACGCAAGCAGGCCAACAGTCTGCTACACTGGAAGATGCGACGGGCCCAGAGGGCGGCAGAGCGGTATGCCCGGCCCAAAGAGAATGTCAAAAGTGATGACCCCGAACTCAATCTTGTCATCAAAGGTTTGTAGTTTGGTAAAAGGGTGGGTGGGGGGGGGGGGGGGGAGAGAGAGAAAAGAGGGAAGAGAGAGAAAAGGGGAAGAGAGAGAAAAGGGGGGGGGGGGGGGGAGAGAAGGGGGGAAAGGAGGTGGAATTTATAACATGATTGTATAAGGAAGTCGCTACAAGCAGTGTTGCAGGATTCAAGTCCAGGGCCCAATTGACCTATCGCCGTTTGTGAGTTAGCCACGCAGTAGCGCATAACAGCGAATCATTACATGCAAACAAGAGTTATCTCAGATTTCTGATGTGTATTTGCAGACTTTCATGTCACTACTTATTGCAGTCGCTGTTATGAATAAACTACACGTACATTGTGCTGCAAACAAGATTAGCATATGAAAACGTAATCATGGGCCAGTTAAGCTTTTGCATTAAATTTGACGTGCATTCGCGTATTGCATTTCAACCATAGCGGACATGCGGCCGGAAAATGCACGTATTTGAAAAACAAATTCTCTCTTTCCAAGATTTTGAAGATCATTCTGCACTTAGTCACTATTCTGTGCTTACCAAGCTAGCAAAACAATTCTGCACTAATCCAGTAAGCACAGAATCCTTAGTTACGACATGTAAGCATGCACATCAGCTCAAATCCCTCATTAATCTGTGAAATACGCTTAACCATATGAACGGAGTTTGTTCGCTAACGGTAAGAAAAGCCCTGAAATTGGGACCTGGACTTGGACCGGGGTCTTTCTGGAGTCGCATTTTAGTGACCTCAGACAAGACATGAGTCACGTCAGCATTGCAGGTGGGTCGGGTCAGGTCAGTTTTGCTTTTGCAATTTACAGGTCGGGTCGGTTTTGCCATCTTTTTAAAAATCCCGAAATGAACTGAAATAAAACATAAACCTGAAACAAGTCAAAAATTTAGTCACACTGCGCCAACCCCTATATGATTGTAAATGTGGTTTATAGTATATAATGCACAGTGTATAAACACACTGGTACAAATGTACATGTAGGTCACTTGAGGAGTGGCCATCATTTGCTGGCGCAATTTCTGGAATTTCTTTTTTAAAAATCCCATTCTTAAAAAGCCTTTTTTTACTGTTTGGTTTGCATGGCAACAGGTGATGTAGATGGCTCCGTGGAGGCCATCTTGGATGCCTTAGCAACCTACGATTGTCAACAGCAGTGCAAGATGGATGTGCTCAGCTACGGTGTCGGGGTAATTTCAGACAAGGATGTCGAGTTGGCGAACACGTTCTCAGGTAATCCAGTAAACGCCGACTTTAGGAGCACTGTTGTGAAAATTGTTCATTCTTTGCATCAACCAGTTTTAATAGGGATTGGACAGAAATGTAATCAAGTCAGTCACAAGTTATTTCAGGTCTCTGACAAGTTACCAAATCTCAAACAAAGACGTTTCTTTGTCTTTTTTACCCGTGTACACGGCAAGTTTTTTTTGGAATTCAAAACATATGACGGATAAACACTTCATGAGCAAGACTGGAAATATTTGTCCGAGGCCGGAAATATCAGGGTGTGCTACCCACAGATGCTGGCCTGAACTCGTCTTGGATCGAGGTTTGTAAAAAAACAATCCATCGCCTGGGACCAACCAGTCAGTCAATATCCAAATAATCCCGGCGTGAACTGGTTAAAGCAGTAAAAAAAATAATAATCTTAAGAGTGCATTAAACACTTTGGGGTCTGCTGTTTTTATTAGGTGTAGTGATCGGATTTAACGTCGCAGCGAGTCCCGAAGCTCAGGTCTTTGCCCAAGAAAAAGGAGTGCCAATGAAGATGCACTCAGTGATCTACAAAATGCTGGATGACATCAAAGATGAGCTTAGCTGTCGACTACCACCCAAGGAGGAACATAATGTACATGGTGTGTTGACTTAGTCTAGATGCATTGGTTGGTGGGTTGGTGGGTTGGTGGGTTGGTGGGTTGGTGGGTTGGTGGGTTGGTGGGTTGGTGGGTTGGTGGGTTGGTGGGTTGGTGGGTTGGTGGGTTGGTTGGGTTGGTTGGGTTGGTTGGTGGGTTGGTGGGTTGGTGGGTTGGTGGGTTGGTTGGTTGGTTGGTTGGTTAGATAAGCTTTCTGAAATTTACATAACAAGTAAATTACAAATTTCAAAGTGAACAAAGATACTGGCAATGCGGGACTTGAACCTGCAACCTCCGGAATACCAGGCCGGTGCTTTACCAATCGAACTATCTTGCCCTATGTTGGCGGTCTCCCAAATTGGCAGTATCCTTGTTCGAGGGCGCTAGTCAGGAGTCATAAACACCAGAATGACGTGTGGCCAGAGATCAGGCCCAATTTTAGGATACAACCTGAGAAGCGACATTGTGGGGATCACTCAATGAGGATACAACTTGTTATCTTATAATACACAAATAAACCACAAGGCCCTTGTGGTTTATTTGTGTTTTAAAAAGTAAATTAATCGTACTATTTGTAATCACGAAAATACATTCTAAAGGAATAGGGAAAAAATATTGCCACAAAAGGCCGATAAAACAAAAAATAAACAATGCCTTTCCCCGCTCGTCGTGCACGTCGCCATCTTAGATCTTGCGAGCCCACCTCGCGAGCAAAATTCATTAAAAACATTTTCTTCAGGCCCCTAGAACAGTGGTCGAGAGCCCGACGTGTGGGTACATGTATGTGTATAACGGCCAACAAAACATAGCCCAGTCAGTTTTAAATACTTTTTTTGGTGTCGCATTCAATTTTGACTCCTATTTGTTGAAACCTCCCACAGCATGCGCAAATACAACCAACGAGTCCGTATATTAATAGTTTCAATGGCTTGTCACTCACGCGTCTATCTCCATAAAGGCATGTGCCGGAGGGCTGTTTCCCCCAAACCAGCCTGAACCATGGGCCTAAACATTGTTAATGACCCTCGGGTCATTAACACATCCAGGCCCATGACCCAGTTTTAAACATGTATTTTCATATATCAACCCACGTTACGACCTATAGAAATATGTAAACTATCTCAGATAATTATGAATTAATTGTTTGTATTCATTCAATCTCCTTGCTCATCAGGTGAAGCCACAGTTCTACAAAACTTTGAGATCTCCGTTGGCAAGCGCGAGGTGAGCGTGGCGGGCTGCAGAGTGAACCAAGGCACGCTGCATGCCAGCAAGATGTTTAAAATACTCCGCAATGATGATGTCATACATCAAGGTACTTGCATTGGCTAGGACACAGTATGCAAATTTGTGACCCACTCTACACAAAAAAAGTATTATGTTGCAAAAAAGTGAAATTAAGTTATATACATGATTAGAAAGCCTCTAACATCAGCTCTCATTTGGTCTATAATTGAGCTCCATAGCCCCTCCAATTTTGGAGATACATTTATGACGTGTTTACATTGTTATTATTTCCTTGGAGTTCAAATTACACAACGGAGAAAACAGGCTGAAGTAGCCACACACAATTTTCCCAGATTCAAAACGAATGCCGCATAAACACGTCACTAGCAAGGCTAAATGCGTGGGTGTGCTTCCCAGTACCATCGGCCTGAATCCGCCTCGAATCGAGTTTCGTTAAAAATACTCCCGCACCTCAGCTCAATGATGTTAAAATAATCCCGGCGTGAACTGGTCAAGATGTATTGATATTGTCATCTTTGGTATGCATACTAACTAGAAATAGTATTGATTAGTGGAATAAATGGAAAAACAACAAATTTTTGATTTGTATTCCTCTGCTCAGTTCTAGCTTATTTTCCAGTTCCGACACAGACATTTCTTTTTATATAACAGGCCCACTGGCATCCCTCAAGCATTTAAAAGACGATGTCAACATGGTCAAGAAAGACATGGAGTGCGGTCTTCGATTCCAGCAACAACTGGAGTTCCACGCCGGAGATACAATCATCTGCTACGACATCAAGCATCTGCCTCAAACTATCGACTGGCAGTTGGGCTTTTGATAAGAGGGCACACCCCGTTCCCCCCGCCCTTTTTTCCCCCAAAATTTTGTGTCCCCAGTTTTAGTTTGAACGATGCAGATTCGGTTACCAGGGGTCGATTTCACGAAACGCTAAGACACGTCTAAGTAAGAGTAACTCGTCCTAACTCGCGACTCATCCCAACTCGCCCTGGGATCGTTTTGCCAAAGTTTAGACGTATTTTACACGTCCTAACTTTCTTAGCGACGCGGCTGAACTCCTCTCACAGACGGCCAGCCATGGGCACAAAAAGGCCTTCAAAAACATTTATTTGGGCATTTTTTGGGACAAGCAGTCGCCCATGCTAGATCAAGTCTATATATAGTAAGGATTAATTTGAGGGGGGATGACAATTATAAAAATCGGTTTTAAGGTTTTTTTTGGCAAAAAAAATACATTTTTGGGAAAAAAAACGTATTTTGTGATATTGATGTATTTCATATCTTTAAACAATACTATCAGAAAAAAAAATAGTTTTTGTTGATTTAGACCGTTTTATCGGTGATAGCTTTTGAGACAGCCCAACACTCTGGCTTAGTTTGGGTACAAATCCACCCGTCGTCTAGATACAATACAGTGCATACCCCCTTGTTTCGCCAATATTTTACTAAAGGTCTGAGGCATTTCGTGAATATGTAAGGTGCTGTCGAAAGGCCAAAAGGAAGGACCTGGAAAGAAAAATACCGGATCTTGCCTTTAAACTGCCAAGAAAAACTAAGAAAATCTGAATGACCAGGGAAGATTTCGATGTGGTGATAGCCTGCCTTCAAGTCAAAGGAGATCATAAAAACACCCTTATTAAAGTATTCCAACGCAACTTTATGGTCCTCAAATCTGATTTTCTCTTTCCAGAGAAACGTATTCACATACCTCAGATCAAGGATAAGCCTCTTTTTACCTGCACTGTTTGTAGATACAGAAAGTGGATTAACAACACAAGGAATGTAAGATCTTTCAACAATAAGCTGATTTGATAGCAATTCTCGAATAGCGTCAACAACAAAGTCTGAATGCTGAATAGCCGACTTGTTGTTCTTGGTCACAAGCGGAGGTGTGGAAATAAGCGGCAGTTTATAACCGAAAGAAATCACCTGTAAAACTTCGGGATTTGCGCCTATAAAAAAACCAAAATCCATAGCCGCTTTTAGTCTACCTCTGATAAATGGTTCTGAACAACCTTGTTCGTACTCGAAGTAGTTTTGTACGTAGACGTCTGACTCATAACCGGCTATAACTTGACCACTCCGACTTTCCAACGCACCGAGAGAACTGTGTATGCGATCTGGGGTGTTTCCAAGGTCAAGTGCACCTACAAAAACAATTGGAACATAATGAATGTCGTTTCATATTTCTGGTTATTCAATCATTTTAGTGTTGAAAATGACGGTAAATTGTACAAATCCTTGAACAACTTGCGCTTCGTGCACTGCGTAAAGCAACTTCCAATCCAGAATCATGGCTTTTGGTCTCTAATAGCCGATCATAACTATGGTGTTCTATATAGGACACTTATCTGTTATCGTCGTGCGTGTGAGTAAAGCGTCGTGCGTGTGGAGAGCTCCGTCGTACGTATGAGCAAAACCGTCGTGTTTGTGAGTAGAGCGTCGTGCGTGTGGAGAGCTCCGTCGTACGTGTGAGCAAAACCGTCGTGTTTGTGAGTAGAGCGTCGTGCGTGTGGAGAGCTCCGTCGTACGTGTGAGCAAAACCGTCGTGTTTGTGAGTAGAGCGTCGTGCGTGTGGGGAGCTCCGTCGTACGTGTGAGCAAAACCGTTGTGAGTAGAGCATCGTGCGTGTGGAGAGCTCCGTCGTACGTGTGAGCAAAACCGTCGTGTTTGTGAGTAGAGCGTCGTGCGTGTGGAGAGCTCCGTCGCGGTACATGTGAGCAAAACCGTCGTGTTTGTGAGTAGAGCGTCGTGCTTTACTTTTAACTTTTATACCACCGACTTTTTGGTCCTTGATTACTGTACGTTTTGTGATGTTTACAAGCCAATTAGGCCAACAACAAAACAAAGTTTAGCGTCAGGCCTTTTTTTTTTTAAAGGAAGGGAAGGCCCTTTTTTATTTTTCAAAAAAGCCGCCCGACACATTTTGATGCGAGTCATGTCGTGAACATGTCACACCCTATTTTCCAATTTGAAAAATAAAACATGGCTCACCCACGAATACAAATCAAAATTCATGTGGGTCGATCGTGTATAATTTTATGTATTTTTTTCAAAAAGATATTAACATTTTCTTTTATCAATTTTGTTCAAAACGAAAAAGAAAAGAAAAAAGGAGGCGGCCTCAAAAAAGGAAGTGGGCGGTGACGCTAAACATGTTTTTTAATATTTATTTGGCCTTGCATACAAATAGTATAAATAAATCACACTGGTGACTTCTTCAAAACTTGAATAGTCCAATGTCATCCCGTTTCATTTATTTCAGTCTAAACAAATTTAACATGACAACCTAACTCAAAGCACTATCAACTATTGAATTACATGTAAAACGTTTCTTTTAAATCATAGATGTTGACCTTCTCCATGTGTTTTTGAAGTGACAACAATAGTCAGAAAAATGAAAGCAAATTAATATAACTTCCCTTGAAGTTTCGTGTATTGTTTTAATTTGGTGGAAAAGGTAAAATAAGTTTGTTTCTGAACAAATGACATAGATAGAATGGGTCGTTATCTTGCATTTTAACAAGGTTCAACCCGATATAAGGATTGTATTCATTGAAACAGCCTCAAGCAATACACCTAAACTCCATATTATTCCAAAGTGTGTACATCACGATCTGTGTTTTCAATGTTTCTTTTTATCTTAAAATCTCACGTGCATCTTCCTAATTGCACATTAATTACAAAACTTGTCAGAATAATCAAAAACCTTTAAACAATTTGTCTCTTAATTCGTTTAAAATACAGAAAAATAAAATTATTCCCAACACCAAAATAGTATTTTTTAACAAACTTTCAAAATATAGCATTTTAAACAACTTCAAAAACATTGTCGTTTTTTGAAAATATTCAATGAAACTGTTAACAGTTCAAAAAGTGTCTTTTTACACAGTAAATCATAAATGTTGACCTACACGTGTTTTTGAAGTGACAAAGTATACCGATAGCCAGAAACACGAAAGCTAATGGATATAGCTTCCCCTAAAGTTTAATGTATCGTTTAATTTTCTTTAAAAAAAAATAGTTAGAAAGGGTCTTCATCTTGCATTTTAACAAGGTTCAACCCGATATAAGATTTGTAATTCAGTTTAACAGCTTCGATTTAACTCAAGCAAAACACCTAAACTACATAATATTATCCCAAAGTGTGTACATCACGATCTGTGTTTTCAATGTTTCTTTTTATCTTAAAATCTCAACGTCCATCTTCCTAATTGCACATCAATTACAAAACTCGTCAGAATAATCAAAAACCTTTAAACAGTTTGTCTCTTAATTCGTTTAAAATACAAAAATATAACACTTTACAAACACCAAAATAGTATTTTTTAACAAACTTTCCAAAATATAACATTTTAAACAACTTCAAAAACATAGTTTTGTACAAACTTTCAAATAAAACCTTTTGATAAGATTTTGTAACTTGTATCAGTTAAAAAGAAGTCCTTTTTACACATTAACTGCTAACTGGCTTTCAGCACAAAAGTATGTCATCTTCTAACAATACTATCAACATCTCTATTTAATTTCCTATATCTGAGGGAAGTGCCTAATGATCGTTTTGTACAGCATTCAATGTTTGACATTTGACATCCAAACCAAAAATGGAAGACATTGTTTCCACAGCTAAAAAAAGTACCATTGCTTTTGCATCTTTTGGTTCTTAATGTATTTTTGGACATCAGTTCTCCCCCACACAACATCTGATATAAAATAACTCCTGTTAAGTTGGCATACCAAAGTAATAATCAGCGTAACCATCCCCTACAAAATAGATAATAACCAGAAAAGAAGAACAGCAACATAATTGAACGGTCATTTAAGTGTTTCAATGTCAAAAATGGCAAAATAAAACAACACACATTAAAAGGAAATCTATTCAGCCATGATGGTTTGACTGTGAGGTGAGTATACCACAACTTCAATATATATTTTTCACTGACTGAATGACTGTCTTGCAGAACGGACAAATATTTTCATTGTCATGAATCTGGAAGCCACATGGCAGACAGCATGAATGCCCACACGGCATTAGGAATGCATCTTTACACCTGTCTGCCCAGATGTGACAAATCTGAGAGTCGCAGGTTGCTCCTTGAAAGTAATCTGAATTTTGGAGGGAAAGGGAAATGTTTTTCTAAGAATAAAAAAAATGGTTTTATGTCGACTTACATATATTTCGATTAAGTCAAGGGAGTTGTTGCTTTTTTATGACCATTGGCATCTGTGGGATTTAAACCGTGGTCAAACTAGGTTTAACAAAAATGTGAAAAATTTAAAAGGAAAGCATCTCTTTCAATATTTCTGTAAATAAGGTAATTTAATCCAGTTCATATTTTTTGTTACTATTTTAAAACCGAAATAGCAAATGTTGACTTCAAAAGAAGAGTGCATCTAATGTCGATGACCAGTTTTCATAATACAATGGTATTATGATATTAAAAAAATCAAATCTTAATTGGGTTTAAGTACTGCATGTGTTTAATCTATTTTCATCTTCCAGAAAAAAGGAACATTTCTCCAAATTTTCTTTGGACAATTTGCATCTTTACACAATACATAATTTTCCAATACATTACATACAGTTGGAGTTCCAGTTGGCACCACTATTTGGGCATCTACTGTGGCATTACTTGTTGGTGCACCTTCAGTGTTGTCATCCAAGTCCTCCTGCAAAATTTAATATACGACAATAAACTTTATTGTGATACAATAACTATTAAAGTGAATACAAAAATATATTCTATGTTTGAGTGTTTGCCAATGTCACACACAGATTCAATGTGGAGCTCATGTTGAGAACGGCTTACTTTATGGCACTCAGTATGGATGAAAAGGGGCATGCATCAATGGAATCTCTGGGCATTGTGTGCCTGAGAGATGTTATTGAAACTAAAAACCTCTATTGTTTAGCCCATACATGTGCTGCGCCACTATTGCTGGGACGCTGGAGGGCGAAAAGGCATGGGAAATTGTTGAATCATCGGTTTAACCTTTTATGAAAATTAAATATCTTCCTCAACGATGTACACAATTTCCTTGATAGGACAACATAATATAACGATGTTGAACATATTACATTTTTGAAACAAACAAAAAAGTAAAATACTGAAGAAATAGTTATCATAAACTGTCTAATGTAACGCATTAAACCCGCGACTGTGTAGTTTGTGTGTTAATCGCACTTGAACTCACGTAATCGTATCTGCGCCGTTTTTAGAATTTAGTGTCTGTTTAGTTGTAAATATTTCTTCCTCCCCGAGATGTGTAGCCTCACATGTATGAGATAAGATGCACTGCGAAAATGGTCGCATGTTCTGCATCGTTATGTCATGCTGTCCTGTCGGGGAAATTATAATTCATTGGATTGGTTATTTAATAAGAATACCAAGGGAGAATAATATACGGTACTAGAAGAGAACCTGCGCCTGGGATTGGCAACTTACCAACTGTTCGAATAATGTTTGTGGACTGAGGCTGAAATCTGGTAGAGAGCTTGATTCTGAAATTGACTACATGTAATGTATGTACAAAAATAAGAATCACATTGTTTACATAATGTAGGCCTACCTACAGTCACGTTTCATGGACGGGCTATCAATGCATTGTATTTCCCTACAATATAATGCCCAGACTCACATTTCAAACAGTTTTGGGTGGACTCCGAGTTTAAAAATAAACAAGTCACTTGTGAAAGCTTTACAAATGTGGGCAGTGCCCCACAAGTCAAAACAGAAAGTCATTTGAAAATGGCATAGTACAAATAAAAAACCACGATACTTCAATTTAAAACCAAAGGTGGACTCAAACGTTTCCTGAATGTGTACATATGATTCCATAATAATTGCATTTGTCCCTGCAGTGAAATTATATAATTTCCCACGATGCAAATTAATTAGCGTTAGCTAATAATGTCAAAATTGTCTTACAAGTGGTATAACACTTCCAAAAATGTAGAAAGTGTTTTGTGCAACTTTAAACAGCGTTTTAAAATAAAATGTATGTCTATTTCATTGGCTATTTAATATTTTGCTAGTATAGTATTATTTGTAGGAAGCAAAACATGTGTAGCAAAATTACCTGTAGCTGATCAGTATCTGATTCATAGTGGTTGTCTGTAGTGACAGGGGTCGCCATTGTGGATGTTGATGTTTTCTCCTGGTGGATAATTAATTGATTATTTAAGAACCGTGCGTTTCATTAGCATGTAACACCACAACTGGCCCACTTCTCAGAGAATAGAAAGATTCGAGACAAAAATGACCTTGATAAAAGCCGCCCAGTCGTCAAAGTTTGTCAAAGCTTCTATTCTGATGTACTGCTGCAATTTAGGGACTTAAAGTTCCAATCTATTGACATGTACATTTCTTTCAATCGCACTCACCCCTGCCCTTGGCCATCAGGTAAAAACATATGAACACCCACCTAAAATGGTATAGATCGAACCTTAGGGTCCTTTCGTGTCAAATCAACCGATGTGGTTACGGGTCACCTCTCAAATTTTGCTAAAATTCATTTCTAATACTCATCTAGGAATATAATGAACGCATGCACAGCAACAATATATATATATAAAAAATCAAAATTAAGGCCCCTCAAAGTGGGCGTGGCATCCCCTTTCGTTTTGTAATCAGTTTTGGAACGCCTTTAAAATACAACGCTGTAAATTGGTACCTGTGGTGACTTTTTATGAGTGTGAAGGATATCATCAAACTCTTTGTATACAATTTTGTATTACTCACACATACCTGTTGTGTAGTAAAAACATACACCCTTGTACGTGACGGATTTCCGTGCTGGTCGATGACATTCTGCAAATCGAAGTTGTCCTTATGGATGATCTGTTGGAATATTCCAATTCCATCAACGTGAAATTCTCCAATGGGCCCCATACAGCTCCTCTCATCAGGGAAAAATAGCCTCTTTGCCATATGTCCTGCAGACTTTCATAACTCGAGTCAAGCTCCACTGTAACACATCTTGTTCCACCTCCCCTTGCGAACCTCACCCCCTTGTGCTCTGTCATGTTGTTCTGCCGATTCATCCAACCGAAATTTATTCTCGCTGTTCTGGATTTGGTAGGACAAACCCGTTTCTGACAGACACAAAATTAATAAACAAAAACCAAATATTAAATAAATAAATAAATAATATAATAATAAAATAGCTACGAAGAAAACCGCAAGGAAGGGTACAAATTTGGAGAATTTAACCTGGTTAAAAAGTATATGTGGAATTATTTGCAAATTACTGCCGGTGTCAAATAACAGACATGCTGAAGAGCATGACCTCTTGCTTATTCAATTTCTAGAGATATATTTGGTCGATTTTTAAGATTCTTTCATAATAACATTTAACACTTTTTAACACTTCACATTATAAACAAGAACCTGTGAAATTGTGTAGATATTTGTGTCAGTAAACTCATGGGCAGTGGTACCCTGAACTAGCAGTTCATGCCTCATTAACTTTTGATCAGATAAGAAAAATCTGGGTGAAAACTGCTCATTTCCAAGTTTGTCATAGGGTCTGCTCTTAATTGGTCATTCACGCAATGTTATATGGGGGTTCAAACAATTATTTGTCTATTAATGAAATATTTTTAATGAGCTAATTTCAAACTGTTTAGGTCAATAAATACTATTGAATCATCAACCAGGCCTTATACCTTTGAGCTAACACTGAACCGAAAATAGTTCCGAAAATAACTGGTGGTTACACATCATTGTTTCAATTTTACTTCCACTGTGCATTATCATTATTTTATTGATCATTCATTGATCTTAATTGTTTTCAATATCTAGTTTGTGAGCACCCAACCCTTCGCCAAGTTCGCATTCTGACAATGAGAGCGATAATGGACCTAGTAACATCAAAACTACGTATTCATTTTATTACATCATACCTTAGACTTAGAACACAGACTATTCAGTTGTTCCTGAAGTGTTCTTTTTTGCCCCTTGGTGGTCACTGAAAGGAAGACAAAAATGGACAGCTTAACCCTAACTCCCTACACAACAAAGGAAGTTGGAGGATTTTGAAGGAATTGTATTGTTCAATAACAATGGTGAGGGAGTTAGGGTTAATATTACATTTGTGTAAATAAAGTATCCATAGCAGGAATACTCACCCACATGCCTTGAGTGTTGCAAAAGTTTTTGTTATACAAGATCAATAGATTACAGAAGGAAAGATTAAAATGAGCTACTGTGCCTTAGTAACAACTTTCTTCTTTAGTTTGCAAAGTTCTCATTGTCTATCATTTGTTTACAAAGCTCGACAAGCAAAGTTTAATATGTGTATGAAAGGTACCTGTTTTTGCTACTCCTCCAGGAGTAAATAATGATTGTAGGCATCCAGGGGGGTGTTTCATAAAGCTTTACAATTAATCTTATCTCCAAATAATCAATCTTATCTTCAAACAATCAATCTTATCTCTGTTTCATAAAGAAAGTTAAGATCAATATCAGACTTAAGTTTGCTTTGAATCAATCTTAGATTTACGCTTGGTCAAGATCAAATGTTTGGGTCTAACAATCAATCTTAAGTTTTGGCGGGAAAAGGGAAAATCACATTTTCATTTTTGTGTCAGTGGTACTTTATACACAAGGTCCAAGTATCATGGCTTTTCAGCTTCTTTTGAGAGAAAATCGTCGTGCTTTGCGAAGAGAAAGGGTGTTTCGGGACAGGAAGAACCCCTTAGATGAGTTTGATGATATTGAGATGTACAAGAAGTACACTGCTGACCATTCTGGAGCTGGGGGTTGCTAGCGTAAGGCTTGTCTCGAATCACGTGATATAGCAACAAATGGCTTATTCTTCATCGGATTTACTGAGGTCAAATGTCATTTATGGGTCATTGTTTAAATATGTTTCAAATATTGGTCCACAGAGTTGATGGGATTTTAATGCAACTTACATGATGGGATCCTTTCCAAAAATTTCACAATATTTCAAAACTCTTTCAAAATAGGTTGTCGTTTACAAATGCACAAACTTTGACTGGGATTAACCACGGGAGAATGTGACACTCGCATGAAAGAAAACAGGAAATATTTTTTTTTAAATGGAGACAAATTTGGTGTGGAATTCTGAACTCTTTCCTTTATTTGTAATAAAATGCCTTGTAACATTCTGGTATTACGTTTACAAATTCTGAGTTTATCTTCAGACTAATAATAAGTGTTTCAGTCCAATCCTAATAATGTACATTTTGGTAGCCAATTATTTTGTTATTACACATATATTTATATTGTATAGCATAAAACAACAAATGTAAAACAAATCATATGACATCTCTTCAATATAGTTATTTTTTCCAGAATATAAAAGAATAAAACTGGAAGAGGCATATGGAATACAATTTGTTGTTGTTCTCCCAAATAATTTTACCACTGAATAACATTTTGAGAATGTTCTCCCATGACATAAACCGGTGGGTAATTTCTTCATTTATCAAAGGTAATGATATTTGCAAACACATACATGTAAGGCAATACGGTGAGCCACTTTCTACCATAAAAAAAGGACGGCGCATTGTAGAAGCTTTTAAAATTGGAAGAGAGAATTTACACATTTTTTTCCTTCTAATAATGCAGACAGAATATTGTGTAAAAGTACTGCATTAATTGGCCATTTAAAACATTTTATATGCAAGTATTGTGTCTATGTACAAAACCAAAGTCAAATAATTACAAAATATATTCACAGTGTAACACATTGATTCCTGACGCACAGATTCAGTGGGTAAGAGACTTCAAAAGTCGGACAATGTGCAAACTTTGGGCTTATTTAATCGCAAAGGGGCCCATGAACAGAAATACTCACAAACTACATTCTCAGGGTATCTGCTTGTTTCATAAAGTCAAATTAAAGACTTTTTAGGACATTTGTAATGCTACACTGAACCGAATAAGTACATAAGCAGGTATACAAATATAACAGTGTTTGAGTGTGGATAGTCGATATTATAACTCCTCACTCACAGATTCTGTGTCTTGATTGGCCGAAAGCGCGTCACGTGTCACTTGCTATTTTTACTATTTTTTACTTGCGCTCCAAAAAGACTATACCACGCAGCCTCGTTCTGAAAAAGTACTATGCGCATAGCAACGAAAGCGTGACTGAAACCCAGACGTGTGTTTCGGTGCATTGCGTAAACATTGCTCTATCACCCTCGCACCCATTCATCAAGGCAACAAAGTACACGTATGATCGAGAGACGTATAATTCAGAGATTTTTTGTCATTACTATACTTTCAGGAAGCTTAAATTGTGCAGAATCTGTGAGTGAGGTGTTATAAAACAAATATTGACTGCTTTGAGTGGTATAGTAAAACTAGCCTCCCTCGGTGATTCATGGAGCATTCTATTTTCCCTCGGCTTCACCTCGGGAAAATAGCATGCTCCATGGATCACCTCGGGAGGCTAGTTTTACTATACCACTCAAAGCAGTCAATATTTGTATATTAGTTCCCTGACTTGTGAAAGTTGACAAACTAGTTCTCGAGACAAACCCGTACACGTGTGCTAGTCTACTACACATGCACTTTATAACGCAATTATGGAACTATCACACGGGTGTAGCATGCACGCGTGAACATTGTGCCAAGCAGACATAAAAAGATGGCAACACATGTAATCAGCATTTTTCCGAGCTAAATTATGCATGCGCACTTGGCAAACGGCCAAAATAGCGGCTGGCACGTGATGATGAATGTGTATGAGGTATAGTAATAAAGTTCCTGGAACTATTAATTGTTATTAAACCCCTAGCTTGTATTGTTGATGTTCCCAACGTGGCGTGGACCCTTAATCAGGTGTCGTAAAAAAACAAATAATGAATGTATTTCATTCAGTGACAGATGGAATTGTCCATTCCACGAGGCGAAATTCATCTGTCACCTCATGAAAATATTCCTACCATCGTATTCATTATTTGTATAGTATGACTTTTGAAAAAAATTCCATTTACCCACCGTATCTGTGTGAAACTAACCCAACCCACCGTTTTCTTAAAACACCTCTTCAAGGAATTGTGAGTTGATGGACCCTCACTTCTTCTTCTTGTCTTTCTTGCCTTTCTTCCCTTTGCCCTTTTTGCCTTTGCTGTCATTCTCTTCCCCACCCTCGGCCGCTTTGGCTCGCTTCTTGCCTAGCGGGGTCTTGCCGTACCACGTCTGTGGGTGAAAACAAATGTATATAATATAAATAAGTATTACCAATGTGCTAACAGCGAATACCTCGGACAAGCTAGCTACTGGCAACTGACGTTCCCTGTACAAACCTTGCTATCTTAGTGTGGACTTGGTAACAAAAGATGTCCACACTTTACACAAACCTGAAACCTTTTGTGGCCAAGTTCACACAAAGTTTTTCCCTCTTGGACAATTGAAGAGGATTATCCTAGGGTATAACAGTCACAAATGTGGATTGAAAACAACTTCATGGTGTGAGAAATATTAGTATTTGGTGAAATTTGATCGATGGTTCTTAACTACCGTACATAAATACAAAGGATGTCCACACAGTGATAGTAAGGTTCGCATATTTGTTCATGTATGTGTATAGCTATGAGGCTAGACCTAGCCGCGTCTACGCTCTGTAGGGGTACAATGGCGATGATGAAAGGACTGGTGTTATGCCAAAGGCGGTGGCCATTTCTTTGTGTACACATTTCAGAGTGAATGTGACCAAGTTGGATCGAGCTACAGTACGGTGCAATTGAAAGTTAACCTTGTAATGGGAAATTCTTTTCACACTTTTTTCAACTTTTTTAACAAAGTGGAAAACTGTTTCCACCCCACTTTCATATCTTTTCACACAAATGGTTAGAAAGTCGAGCACGTTTTTCAAAATGCTCCCATTTCAACCACAATTTCCTGGGTTGAAATTTTGACCCAATATCCTATACCCTAACCCTATACCCTAACCCAAACACTATTTACCCTAACCCACATCCTGACTCTAGTTTTGTTATTAATTTTAGTAAAATCCAAAAATCTATTTTGTGAATTTCTTGTGGAGACCTATTCATCTATAGATAATTACCCCGTGGAGACCTTTTGACTCACATTGTCCACAGTGTGTTTAGGTCTCTACAGGGTACCGAATTTCGAAACACACAACTAGGTTTACCTTACATACGTACTGTGGACATTCTTTTGTCTTCATGTAGTTAACATGACTAAATACTCATTTTTCTCGCTTCCCCAAAACAAATTTACCCTAAAATTTGGATTATGGGCCTCTCAGCTGTCCCTTCTATCTTTTCTATATATAACCCTAACCCGTTTTTCCTCTAGCGCTCTTTTTCGGAAACTGAAAAACGGATTGTGGACCTGGGCAAGTCCACAAACCGTAACCTCTTCCCGCATCGTGTGGACCTATATTGTTCGGAGGTCCACAGTGCGTATGCAAGACTAACGCAAATGTTCACACCTTTCACACACAAGGGGAAAACATTTTTTCACAAACTTTCCCATTCCATTTGCATTCGCAGTGTTAACTTTCATATGCACTGTACTTTAATAACGAACCACACCGGTAGCAACTGTTGTCAAGTCACCTAACCAACTCTTCTTATTGGTCAGTTAGATTGACAGGTCGGATCGCTCCATTGCAAAGTCTCAAGTCAAATGAGAGATTTCAAGCATCACCTTAAAGGCCTCCTCCTCCTCTTTATAGATGGGGTCGATACGGGCTAGCGGCGGGATGAATTCAGCAGCGACCAGCGCCCTCTTGTTGAGCTGCGCCACACGGCGATCGGTCAAGACCTGCTGGCAGGAGGTCAGTATGTGCTTCTGTGTGTAGCCGTCGGTCACTTTGGCCAGAGAGCTCACGTCCAGCGCGGTGGTCAAGATACCGCTGTTGTTCAGGATCAGGTTGCGCCACAGCACTGTGGGACAACGGGGAGGGTCGATATTTAGAAAACCTTAACCCTAACCCTGCCAGACCCAGCAGAATGCATCTGTGGTGACTGCTTGACCTTGCTGGACTCTACACACAAGTCAATGTGACAAAGTATGCAATCTGTTGCGTCTGGCAGGGTTTCTAGCCAAAATACCCTGGAGGGTTTGGGTTAAATATCAGGTACGTCGCGATCACCATTTTGAAAGGGTTAGAATTTGTTCTTGTTTTCGTTTAGCATAAAGAGCACATGGAGTTTTGGCTGGTTATATTGAGCGATACTTTTTGGTGCTAGGCAAATTTGTGCTGAGCAGCTTCATGAAATTGGTCCCAGGTATCAAATATTAAATTCAAGGTTACAATTTGAACAAATAATTTTAATCGCCTCATAAACCCCTGACGTGAACCTTATAAACCCTTGAAGTGAACCTAAAGTTTCAAATAATCAAATAATTAATATCATATTTTCCACAATCTACCCGACTAAAAGGGCCGAGATCGCATGAATGCAAAGCAAATTTGACGTCACAAAAAGTTTGCTGCGAAAGCTTGACAGAGTTTAAATGTCAAAGTGAACGAAGAAATCGGCAAGGCGGGACTGGAACCTGCGACCTCCGGAATACCAGTACGGTGCTCTACCAACTCAGCTATCTTGCCCTATGTTAGCGGTCTCCCACATTGTCAGTATCTTTATACGAGGGTGCTAAATGTATTCTAGAGTAAAATGTGTTCAAACTTTTGCAAATTTGCAGTGCGAAAACGTTCCCTGACGTTGCAAATCGCATTCATGTTTGCTTTTGTGCCGAGTATGAACGGTATTTAACTCTAGCATGAAACAACAGAATAATTGTATTCCCCCTGGAAGGGGGTGCTAGTCCATCGAAAGTTGGACTAGCACACGGCTAACCAGTGTGCTAGTCTACTACGCATGCGGTTTACGATGCAATCATGGAAATAGCACACGGGTGTAGTACGAACGGGTGTAGTACGCATCGCCCAAGCTACACATGAAAAGATGGCAGCACACGGAAATGTTAATCAGTGTTTTCCCAGAGCTCCTGAAATTATTGCAACTGAAAATGTATCACGTATAACAAATATAACAAGGTTTATTTTAGGTGGGTAGTCGATATCAGCTTCCCTCGGTATTGTAAGTTGACAAACTAGTTTCTCAACTTCCAATACCTCGGAGAGCTAATATCGACGGCCCACTCTCAAACCATGTTATATTTGTATAGGCCTAATACTACCATCACAATTAGACTTACAGTGTCTAGAGGCATAGTCAGGTCTCGGGATTAGGATAATCTTCTGGAATGCCCCCGTTAATCCCTTCATATCGCACTCGTAAGGCGCCCCCGAGGTGCCGACCAGCAGGACGCGATCCTCAGGCTTCAACAGCTTCAAGAGCTTGGGGATCTCTTTCTTGAGTCGCTTGGGGTCCGACTGTAAAATTGATCGTGAAAGATAACAAACCCATCAGGTTTGAACCATTATCTCCTCATCTTTGAAAGGGTGTTTGAGAGAACTGTTTGAGAGCATTCTGTGAACCACCATTGTTCCGTCATGTCATATTGCATTCCAAAGTCCAACCTAACATTTCACAAGAATTCACCCTATTACATACCAGTGGTGGGTTTTAATATTCAGTTTGAATTCCACTATTCGGTTTCGATTTTGAAAAACAATTTTCAAATTGTTGTGACACGGCTTCAGAAAACGACTGCAACATCCTCCAATTTGCTCTGTGGTCTCCGATTGTAACTGCATTCACTTAAACCAGTTTGTGCCAATTTTCCCCAGATTCAAAACGGATGACAAATAAACAAGTCACGAGCAAGGCCGGAAATGTCTGTCAGCAGCGAGCAAGGCCGGAAATGTCTGTCAGCAGCGAGCAAGGCCGGAAATGCGTTGGTGTGCTTCCCGGTACTATTGGCCTGAACACGCCTCGGATCGAGTTTCGTTAAAAATAATCCCGGCGCGAACTGGTTAATAATACATGTAGCAGTTTCTTTAGCCTGCCCATTTGACTTATCAGAGAGTTCCCATCAATTCTGTCCCCACATCACAGCTCTGGGGTGTTTTTGTAAAGACCCAGTGGTACATTTGTTTGTTGGCATGATTATTGAGACTAGGTGAGAACTTCCGCTCATCAGGCCGGTGTTCAACTCCGGTTTCTCTAGCATGAAACGACTGAGAATATTTCTATTACTCCTGGATGGGATGCTAGTCATCATAGGTTACTCCCTAGCGAATGCAGGTACCCAATAATACTGTCGCGTCGATGTCATTCCGCCGTTGCGCCAAAGACGCGCGGAAGATGAGCCAGAGTCCTGCCAAACCAACTTGAAATCAAGTCGCTCTAATGACTCCAGCTATCCGGCGAACCTAATTGTTTCAGATGTCAAACTTTTGACAGACTTTTCATTCATTTGGTTCGGCGCGACTTTGGAATACCTGTCTCAACTTGGTTTTACTTCAAAAAGGGAAAACAAATGTGAGCTGTCACCAAAAATGAGAGTAAAGTCGCAAAATGTGATTCGGAGATATGGCCATCCAAAGTCAAAATATGAAGGGGTGGTCAATTTTGAGATTTTGCGTAATTTGGAAAGCCTAAGTCCTCTTCTACATATTCCCATTTTTGGGGTGAAATCAGATGATCGAAAACCTCTTAAATTACGCGATTTTGCATCTAGTGTTTGTGTAGTTAGTGTTTGGATTAAAGTCCATTAGTGGTATAATTAACACGATAATTAAATTTACAAATCAGGTCATCGTAAGTATCCCACGTTTTTGAAATTTTGATATTTTGTTGTTTATACAATAGTTGGTATGTGTGGAAAATTTCAAGAAGAAATAATGATAAGAACATCAACTGAACCTTACTTGAACTGTTTTGCAATCTTTTGCGTTTTTTGTTAAAGATGTTTAAAGTAAGTTTTCTCACAAACACATTTTGTGAAACCCATGACTTTCTGTAGTGCTGTAAAAAGTATTTATTGCAAAACCCCCAAGTGTTATGTATCATTGGAAAGCTCTCTTTCTCAAGAATGTGAAAATACCAATATCTCAATTTTTAATATTTCCAACTTTACTTCTCATTTTGTGGTGACAGGTCACAAATGTCAAGTGACAAAAAAAAGTCAAACTGCTTTTGAGATGTAGATGTAGGCCACCATCCCTGACCTTATCTGTCTTGGGAACTTTCTTGAGCCAGGTTCTCTCCGCGTCACCGATGTAGACCACAGACGGCTGCAGGTTCCGGCCGACCTTCAACACCAGGTGGATCAGCATCTGCAAGCCACTCTTGCCAGGGTACTTGCCCGCGATGTTGGTGGCCGTCAGGTCAAACAGGTTGGCCCCGGTCTCCGTGCAGATGGCGTTGACCAGGCTGCGTTTACCGGTGCCCCGGGGACCGGCTAACAGCATGGATTTGATCGGCGGAGCCTTCTCGTGCACGGACTGCGAGCCTGAGTAATTGTTTATGAAGAATTTTAAATTTTAGAATGACATTTTGTTGTGACCAAAACCACAAAATGTCCGAAAACCAAAATGGAAAATGTCTTAATTTTTTTATCAACTATTTAGAAAAACATACTTTATTTGTTCTGAAGGTCCCTTTAAATAACCTTCCAGTAATAATAATAATAATAACAGGCATTTATACTGCGCTTTTCCAAAACATGATCAAAGCGCATAACAAAAGAAAGGATAAATTAAAACAAACTAGAACAAAACTTAAATCTACTATTTAGGAAAAAGATAAGTCTTAAGTTTACTCTTAAATGTAACAACACAAGTAGAGTCACGGACACTAATTGGGAGACTGTTCCAAAGTTCAGCAGCAGAGTGTGAGAAGGCGTGTTTGCCATAAGATAAACTTGAGTTGTGAGTGTTAAGCCGAGTTCTATCGGAAGAAGAACGGAGTCCTTGACGATTGCTTTGGTGAAGATGAAACATATCAGAGAGATAAGGTGGGGCAATGTCCTTCAAACATTTAAAAACATATAGAAGAGTTTTGAACTGGATGCGTTTCTCCATGGGTAGCCAGTGTAGTTTAGCAAGTAAGGGAGATCCATGAGCTCTCCAACAGTTAACAGTGAGAACAAGTTTGGCAGCTCTGTATTGGATACTGGTGAGGCGTTTGAGATGTGCTTTGGTGATTCCAGATAACAGGGAGTTACAATAGTCGAGACGAGAAGTGACAAGACAGCGAACCACATGGTGACAAGTATCATGATCAATGTATTTTCGAATCCTTGCAATGTTGCGCAGATGGAAGTTAGTAGAGCTACATACTGAATTAACTTGAGATGACATTGACATGACAGGGTCAAACATGACACCCAAATTCCGAATATTAGTTGAGGGGGTTACCGTAGAATTTCCAATGTTAAGAGAAACATCTTTAAAATGTGACAAGTTGTTCTTAGAGGCAGCAACAAAGAACTCTGTTTTCTCAGCATTCAGTTTTAATTTGTTTGTGTGCATCCAGACTATGATGTCATCTATGCATGACGTTAGTTTATCCAAGGCTTTCTCTTTTTCACCTGGCACGGTTGGATTGAAGTCAACATACAATTGTGTGTCATCGGCATACATGTGGTAATTGACATTGTGCCGACGAATAACTTTGCCAACAGGATGAGTGTAAAGTGAAAACCCCATAGGTCCAATGACCGAACCTTGGGGTAGTCCGTAATCCATAGTATGTACACAAGAATACGATCCAGAGACTACGACACGATTTCGTCGACCTTGGAGATATGAGGAGAACCAATTGAGGGCCGTATCCTTGATGCAAAAAGTGTCCGAAAGACGATTTAAGAAAATCTTATAATCAACAGTGTCAAAAGCTGCACTAAGGTCAAGGAGTACAACGAACACAGCTCTCCTTTGATCCAAAGCACACATAATGTCATTCTTAACTTTAAGCAAAGCTGTCTCTGTACTATGATGGACGCGATAAGCAGACTGGAAAGTCTCATTCAGATGATTGTCAGCAAGGTGATCATTTAGACGTGAAGCGATGACTTTTTCAATGATTTTAGACCACATAGGTATATTAGAAACTGGTCTGTAGTTTTTCAATTGATTAATATCCAAAGATGGTTTCTTGAGGGTGGGTTTGATGATTGCCTGCTTTAGAACATCCGGAAATACACCAGTTGATAAAGACAAGTTAACAATATAAGTCAGCTTTGGTACAATGATGTTGATGCATTGCTTGACCAACCATGTTGGCAAGACGTCCAAAGAACAAGACTTGTTTGGCGATCGGGAGATAATTTTGCAAATCTCATTTTCATCAACTGGTTCAAAGTTATTCAGAATAGTTATAGCATGAACAGTTTCAGACTCGTTATCAATTGGATTGGAGTCTGCAATATCAGTGTTATTATCAAGATCGTTACGAATCTTGACAATTTTGTTCTCAAAGAAGTCAGCAAATTTGTTGGACAGGTGCTCATTTGAATCACACACAGGCAGAGATTTGTTAGTCTTATTTTTGTTCAGCAAAGTATTAGTGATTTGAAACACCTTTTTCATATCAGCTGATTGCAGTTCATTCTTGAAGAACTCCTGCTTCGCTTTCTGAATCAAGTTAATGACATGTTTGTGATGAGAAAGATAGCACTGACGATTTTCCTCATTGGTGTGTTTCTTAAGGGTTCGCTCAAGTCGACGCCGTTGCCGGCGAGCTTCATGAATTTCATCATTGTACCATTGATGTCTGGGTCGAAGCGTGCGGGTTTTAGTTTCAGCAGGAGCATGTTTGTCTACCACTCCTTTGATAGCATTGTTGAAGGCAAGAATGGCATCATTGACATCGTGTAGATCTGATGTAATTGATCTATCAAACTCAATTGCAAGCTCATTACGAAAAGCATCCATGTCAATGTTGGTAAAATTGCGGACAGTTGAAGTTGTCTTTTGGTGATCCAGTTTCCGTTGGTTTAAGTTAAAACTAACTACATAGTGATCAGATTCAAGAATTCGTTGAACTAAACAGTCATGTATAAGATCAAGATCACTTGAGCGTGTAATTACTAAATCCAAAACATGACCATACCTATGAGTAGATTCATGAACATGTTGATGCAAATTAACTGAAGAAAGTATGTTCATAAAGTGAGTTACATCAGGTTTATCTGGAGTGTCAATGTGTAAGTTGAAATCTCCCAGCGCAACAATATCCATTGATAAAAGGTTGAGATCAATGAGAAATGAATTCATTTCTTCCAGAAAATCCTTTGTTTTGAGTCCATTAGCAGGTGAGGGGGGAGGCCGATAGATAACAGCATTGTTTCTTCCATGTTTGGTCTGAAAATTGCCTTGTGTAGTTTGGCTATTAACCAGCCGGATGACGTATATACACGCAAAGTTTTCCCCAGATTCAAAACGGATGACGCATAAACACGTCATGAACAAGGCCAGAAATGTCTGTCAGCAGCGAGCAAGGCCAGAAATGCGTGGGTGTGCTTCCCGGTACCATTAGCCTGAACCCGCCTCAAATCAAGTTTCATTAAAAACAAACCAACGCCTCAGTTCGGTGATGTTAAAATAATCCCGGCGCGAACACCAAAACCTTGCACAATAAATATCTGTTGTACACACATAGTGCCTGAATGTAAGAGACTGTGTGATACATTAAAATAAAGACCTGCATAAGCCTGTGGTATTTCTATTGCATATGAACGAATAAAGCAAAACAATTTCTTTAATACTCATTTTGTAAGATATGGTCATAGGCGTAAAGTGACAAATACAAAAATGGTGATTTTGAGGACATCTGCAAAGATTTGTATTAGTTTTCAAACAGTCAAATGTATTAAAACGGGTAACAAAACTCTGCAAAGGTAGTATACACCATTGGTAATTGTTTGAATTACGATGAACGGGTGGATTTGGGGGTTGTATTTTATAGTAAACATCGTTTAACTGACCTGTCCGAAGTTTTACAATCACAAATGCTGAGAAAAGCTAGAAAAACGTCGCTCGTTTTCAATCGGCGTCAGGAAGTGGTTCTTATGTTGTTCCTTTTTTTTCCCTAATCGCCGTCCGTCGATCGCGATCTTTTTTTATTCAAATTCAATTTTTCGGAACAATTACAGGATAATCTAGCGCAATAATTTTGCTAGATGCCTAGAATCATTATTCACTATTAAATAATTAAGATAAGATAATTCTTAATAATTCGGTAGTAAAAATCTGATATCTGCAAATGGTGTATCCCACCTTTAAATGCACTGCTCTGCTTTTAATAAAGTTCAGGAAATAATTGCTCAATTTTAGATTAATAGTTGAACATGTGTATTACAAACAGCGCCCCCTAAATGTCTTCCACATCCGGGGGATTTGTAATGTACCAGCGATGGACTAGTGACGGAGTTGTAATTGAATCGTGGGAACTTTCGAGACTGAACACTGAGAGATTCATACCAAGTGGAAGCTAGAACGCCGTACATCGCCACCAGTTGTCGGACATCTGACAGCGAGGGCATGGGCTCTATGTTGTTCTGTCGCAGTGTCGTGCCCAAGTAGCTGTATTCTCCCAGATAGTCCCTCAAACCAAACCTGGGAGTGCGGACAATGATGCCTTCTTGCACAAGCTCTTCATACAAAGACTCTATAGTCCTGTTAAGAAATCAGAGAAACAGTTTATCAAAAAAGTGACCGACTAAAATAGTGTTGTAAAGATATCAATGATTGTAAACTAAATTATTGCTTGTGGCATGCTGTCATTTTGAAGAAAATAACCAAATTTCTAAAGATGCGACTTTCCAAAGAGACGTACTTTTGAAAATTTCCGGAAATAGTACGCGCAAGTGTTCGAATGATGCACATTGCACACGTGGGCGTATTAATAATCTGTTTAGTGGGTTACACAAACATAGCTACAATTAGCTTCATGAGAACTTGCCCTAAACACAGATTGTGGTCGAAATTCAAATTGTGACTCAGCCAATTTTGAATTGAGATCAAAATGTTTATATTGTTTTCTTAGAATATGCAGCATTCACAGAGCTGCAAACTTCATCAGTTTATTCGTCAAATGGTAAAAATGCACAACCAACAAATGTGAGAGGTTCTGGCAAAATGAGACGGAACTGAGCAGAGGTTAAAATAAGAATTCTCATGTATTAGAAAAGAGGATAACATTCTCCTTACATCGCTGTTTTTTGCACTTCAATCGGACATTCCATAAACAAGTTATGGCTGTTTAACGTTTGCATTTATCAACATGTCGCAAAAGTAAAATAAGGCCAAGTAACAAAAATAACATGTTGATCGTCCGGACTTTTTAAAAAGTTGGTGAGGGAGGCCCTTATTATTTGTTATTTACGATTTTTTTTGAATTTTTTTCAAGATGGCCGCCATGTCTAAGATAGCCGCCATATCATATTTGAAGATGGTTTTATGGTGCCGTTTAAGTTAATAAGGTGCAATGTAGATCAACACATGATTTTATATCATGCTGTCCACTTGTCAAGCAAGTTGCCAATATCACAAACAGTATTTCGCAGCTTTAATGCAAGTGAATAGCGAGTGACGCAAATAGAGCGTGGTCCCTTGTGTGCATTATACACATACAAAAGTGATGCGGATGTGTGTAGTGCATATAATAAAATTATGCAGTGATTGCGATGTGTATTTCTATGTCCATTTTAATACATATTGTTTATTTTTTTCAAGAGTTCTTATCTTGCTTTTGCTCTAAAGTTATTTTAATGGAATCTAGCTGCATAAACGTGGGATAAAACGGCCATCCGATTCAACACGATAGTCGCAATGAGGATTTTCTCACGATTGCGTTGTAAAAATAGTAGGCCTACATGCAAGAAAGATGATGAAATTGCTCAATAAAAATGAAGGATACACTTGAAAATAGGTATGAGTTAGGGCTCCGATATTTTTTTTTATTTTTTATTTTTTTTTTTTTAAATAACAAATAACAAAATAATCGGTGCAGCGTCCAAAATTGGAGCGAGCGGGGACGATCAACATGTAAATTTTGTTACTTGGCCTAATAAGAATTTTTTTTTTTAAAGTTTCGAGTAGAAACAGCACGCAACTTGTCGCAGAGGTTGTGGGTCACCAGAGCAAAATCAGTTGCAGCAAGGTTGATGGTCATGTTCAAAACTTCTGACCTACGATTCCAAACGTAAGAGGTCGCAGACAGGTCTTACATGGTTGCACCATTAGTCGTGGATGATCGCGGGTCACGCAGTCGCACGATTGGTCGTGTAACTGGTCGTGCTAACTAACGATTGGTGGTGCCACCTGTCCTACGACCTCACGATCGATCGTGCCAGCAGTCGCTGATCCCCACCATTAGTCGCACAATTACCTAAGATTTATCTTGCCATTGATATTCTCCAATTAGTGGTGATCGCACGACCACACGTGCCACCCGTCTTAAAGAGCAATCGCAGTATGCGAACGCTAATGGAGATCGTAGCAAATATTACCGATTGTTTGTATCTCGGCCAAATCGTCACCTATCGCACGATCCAGAAATCGTACGATTCGGTGTGACTTAAGCTATGGTCACATTACCCAAAAGTAGCATGCTCGGCGGCCGAGGGGCGAGTTTTTAACCAATTCTGCCCGGCCACCGAGCGGCGGCCGCCCAGGCACCGCTCGTTTTTAGGGCATCGCTCGGTCGCCGCTGAAGTTTTAGCGCGGATTTAAAATTTGGGCGGCGCCTGCTCACTTTTCACTCGCCGCCCAAAATTAGCTCGGTGCCTGGGCGGTCGCTGCCCGGGCACCGACCTAATCGAGCGTTTGCCGCTGAGCGATTTAAGTCAAAAATCGAAGCCGCTAGGTCAGAGGCTGCCGAGCGGTCGCCGCCCGGTCGCCGCTGGGAGATCAATCGGTCACTGGGAGGCGAGTTCAAAATCGGTCGGCGTCCAGCAGCTCCATTCATAGCGACGTCTAGCCGATAATGGCTGACAATTACCGTCGATGCCCCGTCGATTACCGGCCGGCCGCCAGGCAATTTCTTTAAAATCAGCCGGTGGCTGGTGGGATACCGCCCGGCAATCGGAGGGTCACCGTTCGGTCACTGCCGGGACACCGCGCGAAAAAGCTCCGCGATTTCGCCCAGTTTTGACCTAAAATCGACCGGCGAACGGAAAATCGACAGGTCACCGCCCAGGCATCGCTGGGGCTCTACAGCCTGCTCGACTTCTCCAAAAATCGCTGGGCGATGCCTAAATTCCAGCAGCGATCGAGCAGGCTACTGATCGGTCGGTCGATGCTCTGATTTGTGACCATAGCTTTCGGCTATATAACTCTGCATAATGCACACACAGGTTCCATACCTGTCTGGCGTCAGGTCCTTCTCTTTCTTCCCCTTTTTGCCTTTTTTCCCGCTTTTTTTTCCACTCTTCTTCTTCTTTTTCTTTTTGCCACTTTTCTTGCCACTCTTTTTCCCTTTCTTGCCCTTCTTTCCTTTCCCCTTGTCACGGTCGACAGCCTGTTTTACCAAGAAAAAGAAAACAAAGTAAAACTATATTATTTGTGACTTTCCTCACTGAATGCAATTTGTTTGGTCCTCCACTGTCAACCACTGTCCCCAGGAATGTCTATTTCTTCCAGACTGTGAAGGCATTGTGGTAAACTGTCTTGCCTATGGGCACAAATCTAACATCAGCACAAAATCACTATTATGCCTAATCAATAGGGTCATGAGCAAACTTTGAACTACCTATGGTGTGGACCAAAAAAATAACTGCATTATACTGTGTTCGCTAAGCCTCCACCCACTCCACCTCTAGGGTAAAAAGAGGAATCACAATAAACTGTCTTACCTATGGACATAAACTCTCACACCAGACCCCAAAATAAACTGCATTATCCTTTATACTCTAAGCCTCCACCAACCTTTTTTCATTAATTATTTATACTGGGTAGCCCAGGAATTCACTGTTCTCCGATGGGGCCCAGTGGGAGAAGACAATGTGAAGATATTACAGTTTTAGAGGTGGGAGAAAAACCCCAGAAGAATATCTTAGGGAAAACCCACAGAATCAAGCAGGGACTGAAAACCCAATCCACATATTGGCCCAGGCCGGATTCGAACCCGGGTCACAGCAGTGGAAGGCGAGGAGAGGACTGCTACGCCAACCTGACTTCCCAACTCCAAGGTTTAAATAGGCAATCACGATGAAATGTCTTGCCTATGGACACAATCTATACCCACCAGCTTGAGGTTCTTAAGCTCCTGTCTCATCAGCTCGTCCACCTGGATTCTGATCTCCGCCTCAACCTCAATTCTCTTCTCCTCTTTGATCAGCTCCGAGTCGTGTTTCTGGCTGAAATTATGCTCCTCGTTCCGTTCCTGCCAGACAGCTGAGAAAAAAAGTTTCAAAGTGAACAAAGAAATCGGCAAGGCGAGACTTGAACCTAACGCAATGAAGTCATGCTTTGATAAAAGGCTCTGCAACACCATGTATGTATACGTGTGCAGACTGCGCCATCCAACGCACACACACACATGTATTCTTTTGGTACATAGCGTTATGGGGACAACCCATAGGGTTTGTGTGCTAAGGGAAATCTCTCTAATCTCAAACTCAGAACACTCTAAAATTCTAAAATTTTCAGGATCACCCTAATTTGTCCTCTTCTTCATTTTCTTTCATTATACCCTAACCCGATTTTACCTTGTTCTACCTTTACTGAACACCCAAGGTGCTATGGGGACTCGAAAATGTCCCCACTACTCAGTCTGTCTTTTCCAAACAAAAGAGCCTGTCCCCCTAACGCGGTGTGTGCCTACCCACCCAACCACGTTTGTTTATGGTGTAAATCAAGGATTTCTTTTGTTCCTCTTGACGATTTCCCTTGTTTTTAGCCTAACGTTTGTTAACGGCTCTCATTGGTTTTGTACGCACGTATCTCAATCGAGGACGTCCTCAATTACACACCTAACCCCAGAGTTGTATTCGAGTCCCCGCAAATGTCCCCACAAGTCCTTCAGTTTAAAGTCAAGTCACTAGCTATTCAAATGAACAAAATAATTATTTTGTCATTGTTCAACTAGTTACTTGCAACTGGACTTGTGAAAGAACTTGTGAAAGGACTTGTGAAAGGACTTGTGAAAGGGCTTGTGAAAGGACTTGTGAAAGGGCTTGTGAAAGGACTTGTGAAAGGACTTGTAAAAAGACTTGTAAAAGGACTTGTAAAAGGACTTGTGAAAGGGCTTGTGAAAGGGCTTGTGAAAGGGCTTGTGAAAGGACTTGTGAAAGGGCTTGTGAAAGGACTTGTGAAAGGACTTGTGAAAGGGCTTGTGAAAGGACTTGTGAAAGGACTTGTAAAAGGACTTGCAGGGACTCGAATACAACTCTGCCTAACCCCGATTCACCGACGTGGCGTCAGAGATGGGTCTTTCATTTACACCATAAACAAACCCAGCTTTACCTTTCATTTGTACTGTAGACATTCCTTTGTCTTCATTTAATTAAGAAAACATTGGCTAAATACACATTTTTCTCGCTTGTAGGAAATGTTTCGAAACCCAAATTTGAATTCTGTGCCTCTTATGTGTTCCCTTCATTTTTTCTATATATAACCCTAACCCATTTTAACCTTAGGCTCTTTTTCCAGAAAGGGTAAAACTGACTGTGGACGTGTCCACAATCAGTAACCTCTTCCCGCATTCTGGGGACCTCAATTGTTCATAGGTCCACAGTACGTATGAAATGTCCGTACACACGTGTATTTGCCGATGTAGGCCTACGTCTACTCCATGTAATTTTAGCACCCTCATTTTATTAAACAAACTGTTTGACGAGTTCGAAAGACGGACGTAGGAAGGAGTTGGCACTCATGCAATTCAATTGTTGGGACCACAGAACCGATACCTACTTTCATATGTTTTAGTCGACTCGGACACAGTTCCAAGGAAGTTAGATGGCTGAAGTTTGAAGCCTTCCTCTTCTTCCTACAGGAAAATATAAATCGGACTACTAATTCAAAAATATTTCCCCGATTTCTTCAAATAGTGTTTTGGATTTACGTTTTTGCCAATACGGTTGCATGTTTTGAATAATCCTAATAACCCGCTAGGTCCTTTTGGCTATAGGAACCATCCTTAACCAGTTCACGCTGGGATTATTTTAACATCACCGAGCCGAGGTGCGGGATTATTTTAACGAAACTTGATCCGAGGCGGGTTCAGGCCGATGGTACCGGGAAGCACACCCACGCATTTCTGGCCTTGCTCGCTGCTGACAGACATTTCCGGCCTTGCTCGGGACGTGTTTATGCGTCATCCGTTTTGAATCTGGGAAAACTCTGCGTGTATACACGTCCTCCGGCCGAACTGGTTAGGGAGGATTAAGTGTAATTTTCATATTATGTTGCTTTAAGTCGATGTTCACCATTATCCTGATAAACTGAAAGCTCTTTCAAATTTAAGCATCTTTTCCCCCAAAGACCATGCATTTGTATATGCATTCCATACTATATGAACGTTACACCCAGTTTAGACAGGCATTTCTGAGTCATGCACCAAACCAAATTAAAATCAAGTCACTCCTGAATCACTCTAATGACTCCATGAAGCGATCTTTCACCATCTACCACAACTAGTAGCTCCTTATGGTTTTAGACGTCGGACTATTGACTGAGTTAATTCACTCATTTGGTTTGGCACAACTCTAGAATGCCTGTCTGAACCGGGCGTTAATATTCTCAAAAGATCTAGGCTAAAGTGTATAACAATATTCAATCTTTCTGTGAGTATCACATACTAACTGAAGTTAACAAATTAACAAATTATTATTACAATTTTCTTTTCAAAAATGCTATACAAAACAATATTAATACATTTGCATAAAATTTGAAGAAATGACAATGCCCACCTCATCATCGCCTCCTTTGCCCTTCTTTCCTTTCTTGCCCTTCTTGTCTTTCTTCTTTTCCTTTTTTTCCTTCTTCTCTTTCTTTCCTTTCTTCCCTTTGCCTTTATCGTCTTCCTTTTCCCGCAATTCTGCTTCAACCTGCGAAGAAAAAAAACCCTGAAAACAATTATTGGGTTTTGCCTTTTACCAACATATTAGACATTTAGACACTAAATAAACCAATGATTTTGTTTTTTCTTTTAAATAATCTCTCAGGACAACACCGAGTGTATATACAGTGTTTATGAAATACGTTGGTGAAGCGCCAAAAACTGTATTGAATTTACATTGCTCTAATGCAAATTCCATCTTATGAAACATTTGGTTGCGTTTCTCGCTGATAATCAGATTCAAACCATCCGGCCAACCCTGGCTAGCTCGGTGGTCAAGTGGTAAGATGTCTGCTCCAGAAAGCAGAAGGTCGTGGGTTCGAGTCTCACCCAGTTTATAAACTTTGGGATATGACAGAATAGGGTTCTTCAAATAGAAACTGTTAAAATCACAAAATAGACTTTTCACTAAAAATGTGTTGTTTTTGCTCACGACTAGCTCGGAAAGCCATCGTGCGACTTTACGCTCATTTTGTGCTGCAAGGTCACATATTACAGTATCACGCACACGATATTATAAACAATATCTGTTATCTGAATGACCGCAAGCTTGGCACAGACGGTCAAACAAAAAGAATTGTTTCGGAAAAAAGCCCTATGATCTTTTCTCCAAACAGACACAGGACTTTAGTTAATTTTTCTTGGCCTTTAACCTTGTGACGTGCGACCTTTTTTTACACGAACGCGCGTCCGTACTTTTTTTTTAAGTCGCTTGTATTTCGTGTAATACCCCCATGCTGTTCGGTTTTATGGCTTTATATGTCAACACAGCCCTTTCCCACAGGCCAGGCACCCAGAAACCAGCTGGTGTTGTTGAATAAGGCAAGGCAACAATAGTATGATTGATTGCTTGGGAATGTCTGGTGGTAAAATCCACACCTCAAAGACCCTTTATGTACACAATGTAATAGGATACTTGTGGGGCAGCCTTTGCTTTGCAAAAAGCTGGGTCACCGGTTCAACCAGGGTTCAGAAATACATGTAGTATGAGATTTGTTTTAACACAGAATGAAATAGTAATTGTTTTTTTACGGTGAAGCGACTTTGAAAAAAAGTTCGGCGGCACGTCGCAGGGTTATGAGATATTTCTCTTATCATTCCACTCACCTCAGCAGGATCTTTCTCTTTAAAGATGGCCGACGAGCCTCCCTCGTCCTCTGCCGGATAATCAGGGAATTTACCTGTGGCGTCTCTGTTAAAATAAAAACCAGAAAAAAGCAAAATGAATCTGATACATATTCATGAGCCAGATACATCCTTCATTGGTTGATGTCCCATATATACGCCAGTAAAGTAACAGAAGCTCACTTTCATGTGTGCAACTTAACAATTGTTGACTGCTGTGATGTAGGATATGACGTTGTTAACACTCGAGGGGTGCATCCTTATGTTCTTATTTTTAGACGCATTTGTTAAGTTGGCGTGTCGGTGCTTTTTCAAAATTTAGATTTTCTTTTTTTAAATAAATGTTGAAGGAATACATTTGCTTGTTTGCATTGTGGTTTTTGTCATTGCTCAAATTGCGCGCTACGTCTTGAGCAAAAAGTCATATATATTCATATATATGCTAAATCAGGCAACAGGTACATTTACGCATAGCAAGTCGCACAGATATAATTCTCAGTATAATACATGCACACGTACACCCAGCCAACTTAATCTTGCAAACCTAATTACTATCATGTGTGAACATCCTTTGTATTTGTGTAGTTAAGAATCATCGCTCAAATTTCACCAAATACTAATATTTCACACACCATGAAGTTTTTTTCAATCCACATTTCTGACTGTTATACCCTAGAATAATCCTCTTCAATTTTTCTATAAGTAACCGCAGGACGCTCTTAATTAAAAATTTGAAATTAATTTATTGATAACTCTTGATGAATCATGATGAATCTTGGCTGGTCGGCAAAATTTCCCAGCAGTTCAAATGTTCAAAACTGTCGTGGCGGTGATTTTTTTTCTCAAACTGTTGGGTAGATGCAGTGCAAACGTAACTCAATAGAGCACAGTTGTAGCACCATCTTGTAGTCAATTGTGGTCTTCCATGGCCTTCTTTTTTATCACGAATCGATATGAATATTTACGATGTTCTTAGTACGTCGTAGGTCCATCGTCTGTAATCGGCTGTAATCGTAGAGTATAGTCCTGACTAGTCCTGACGCTATCATACTAAAACCATAGTGCACTATAATAGCACGTAGCAGGTCGTGATGAATCGGCTTTAAAATCGTTTAGACATCGTCGATATACGTACAGAGGTCATCGATATTCGTAGTGTCAGAGCACCGTGAGTATTCGTAGAAGGGTGCATCAATCAGGGCCCTTTTCTCTCGATTCACCCCAATTAAAACTGTACTAGGGCTGTCGCAAAAATCGTGACAGTGTGACCTAGGCTTAACCGGTTCGCGCTGGAGGACGTCTATACACGCAAAGTTTTTCAGAGAAATTAAAACAAATGACGCATAAACACGCCATGAGCAAGGCCGAAAATGTCTGTCAGCAGCGAGCAAGGCCGGAAATGCATGGGTGTGCTTCCCGGTACAATCGGCCTAAACCCGCCTCGGATCGAGTTTCGTTTAAAATAATTCCGCGCCTCGGCTCGGTGAATGTTACAATAATCCCGGCCCGAACTGGTTAAGGGGACATCTATAAAGTTAACACTGATTTTTAACTTGGCCATTCTAGAACAATAAATTACATGTATAACAAGATGTAAAGATACAACAGTTGTATTTTTACCTGCACTCCAGAAACCACTGTCGAATTTGGTCCTGCATGTTCTCTTTCATGTCTGGTCCCTCGACTTCCCTCAGTTTGTCCTTGGTGGTGACCAGTGCATGTTGGAACTCCCGCTCGTGCTCGGTCTGGGTCACCCGGCGGTTTGTTGAGGTGCGCTCAGCCAGGGAGGTTGGGGGCTAACTTGGGGTTGATGGGGGGTGGCGGGTTCTGAGAAATTTGGTGAGAAATATCTTTTGTTAAGGTAGCTAGACACTTAAGCCGTGTTCGCACTGGACTTTTTGGGGGGAAGGTTTTACTGAGACGATGGTAAAATAAAAAATGGTCAATATGTTACCGCTGTTCGCACTTGGACTTTCGACACGGGAAAATTTTACCGAGACCACGGGAGAAGTAGCCAAACTGTCATTATAATGACTCATGAAGGCGAATGTGATCACAATGCGATGTGCATGCATCAGCGTGCACGTAAACAATGCAAGGAGCATATGCGCGGTGTCTTGTGTAGCATGAAATTGCAGTAGGGGGCCGGATGTACGTTTTCCTGGGACGCTTTTACCAACTCGCACTGTTCGCACTGGACTTATCGTCTAGGGAAAAGTTACCTGGGAAGTTTTCCCGGGCAGCAGATGGCCGGTAAAAGTAACCACTAGACTTGGGAAAAGTAACCGAGAGGAAAACGTCCTAGGCTGTCCGCACTGGACTTATGGGAAAGGTACACATGGGAAATGGGAAAAGTACCCATCGTCTCGGTAAGTTTTATCAAAAAAAGTCTAGTGCGAACAGGGCTTTAGAGAGACACTGAAATGTCTTCCTAAGTGTCACTGTCTCCTTAATAATATTAATTAAAAACTTAAGCTAATTTGTCTCCCTAAGTGCTCATTTAGTAAAATAATACATTTGAATAGCCCCCGAGTTGAATTTCAGCTGGGTGACTAGTGGTTGATCCGTGACGAATATATCTTGTTTTTCGTCACAAGTTTGCATTCTAGAACAATTAATACGTGTACCAATTTTAAAATTAAACAGAAATCCGGTAAAAAAACAAGTCAACTCGCAAAGTGGAAAAAAAAAATAACATCATGATCTTTATTAAGAATCGATTGCTTGTTGAGAACTCACCATCCCAATGAACATCATTTCTTCCTGGCGTTCCCGGCGCACTTGTTTGCGTATGGCAAAACCTTTCCAAACCTGTGTGAATACAAAAAGTGTCTTCTATTTCTATATCTGTTTCCTAACACTAGGAAAGGACATGGCGTGAATTTGCATTCAAAGCGGACACAGTCCTTAGCAGGATGTGATTTTTAAAAAAAAATTCTAAAATCACATCTAAATGCTCCAAATTCACATCCTCAGTCCAAATTCACATCCTGGGTTAAGTCGGTAAAAAATCAAAATTCACATCCATTTTCATCAAAAACAGATTAAAGTTTCTTTCGCACACCCTCTTTTATATATTCAATGAGTTTCTAAAAGGTAGAATACACCATTGGTAATTGCTTGAATTATCATGAATAGGTGGATTTTGGGGGGTTGTATTTTATAGTAAATATCGCTTAACTGACCTGTTCAAAGTTTTACAATCATGGATGCCAAGGAAAGCAAGAAAAAACGGCGTTCATTTTCAACCGGCGTCGGGCAGTGGGTCTTATGTTGTTCTTGTTTTTTTATCGCAATTGCGATCGTGAATTTTTTTAAATAAAATTTGTTGAAACAATTATAGGATATCTAGCGCAATTTGCTGGATGCCTACCGGTACAATCATTATTTACTTTCAAATAAGCAAGATAATTCTTAATAATTTGGTAGTAAAAATTGTTGATATCTGCAAATGGTGTATCCTACCTATAAAGTCTGCAAGCTAACGCAACAGTTCGCAAGTTTCTGCAGTAGTTCCGCAGCAAAACGTGATAGGTATGTCTGCAAGAGGTCGCAGTCAACCGCACTCCTTACGAAAACCGCAGTAATTCTGAACTAGTTCAAAATCCTGCCTTTCGAGGCGGAACAGGTGCGATTTACTGTAGATCGTTGCGAACAATGCGGACATGTCATGCCCACTATGCGAATCTGCAAGGACCACAAGTAGATTACCTGGGCACCTAGTAGGCACCAAGCTTACATGTAGGGTGCACTACCCTATTTGAAGGGAGAATTTCTACGCGAGCTCATTAGCATGAAATGAGCCCCCACAATTTTTTTTGAAAAAGGAGGCCGGTTGGTTAAAAAAATTGTGGTATTGTGTAAATATAGCCTAGGATCAACTCCCTGTATTTTGAGCTTCAATCTGAGGGCAGACTTCATAAAATTACGGTTGAAAAATGGATCCTAATTGGTCTAGAGCGTGGAGGGATGCCATTTGTAAAATGGCTGCTTGCAGGCTCGGGAAGTATCACTTTTCGGGAGGTGAGTTTCTTTTGGTGTGAATATTAAGAAAATGTAATTGGCTAACCCACTAAAAATTGAAAAGAAATGGAAAGATAAAGACCAAGACAATAATCCGATTGTTGTTTGAGAAACCCCAGTGATGTCGGTTTGCATAAAACTTGGCCCTGAACTTTGTTGATTTTACACTGTTTTCAATGGGACTTGAATTAGGCTAGTGCACCCTGTAAGTCTTTGAATATACCTTCTGTATCCTGACAGCTGCTACGTCAGCATCAACCGTCGGAGCCCCTCGATTGGCAGCCATTCTCTCCCGCTCTTCCTGCAGGCGAATCTCTCGCATAAACTTTGCCCTCAGACGACCCTGTCGAGCCCTTTCATGCACCTACAGACAGGAAAAAATGGTGAAGATAATGGGTATGGTGTTACCCTTCACGCTGATTATAAAAGGATCTTCTATTAAGGGAGCTTACCAATTCGTCCTTACCGTGCGACCCGGAGGAAGTTCGCTGGAATCCGCGAACTTTTTTAACAAAAGAGCCCCTGACAACGCCGACAGTTCGCGACTAGAACGTTGTATGCAAATCTGAAAACATGAATATTCTGTTCTCTCCGCAATACCCAAATTCTGTTTAGGTCATTTACATATCAATGTAAACTGGAATTACCGACCAAACCGCGATCGGAAAGGTCACCTCCTTGGATTGGTTTGCTAATTTAAATATCAATGCACGCTCGAAGGTACGGCCAAACCGCGATCAGAACGGCAGGCTCAAATATAAAACCATGTATATTGATACCCAGCCCAAAATAGCTGGAGAATGTTTTCTCAAACTCGCCATTGTGTACTTCTTTTGTTGTGTAAATTGTTGCATTCCACCACGGGCAGATCGCCAGCAGTGGCAGGCAGAACGCAGATCGGGAAGGTGACAAAGAAAAGGAAACTGTAAAGGAATTTGAGGAATTTGAGGTGTTCAATGGTACACTCTGGAATCGGTCCAAACCTCTACAATGTTTTATTTTAATGGTATACTAATTTTAATGTTCAGATAGGTTTACACTTAAACAGATTTCGATTTCGACAACGGGAACTTTTTGTCCGCTATCGATGTATTGTTATTTGTGGTATAATTGTTTAAATTTCTTTTCTCGTCTATAGATTCCGGCAGACGTACGAAGCCTGCTACATGTACAATTATTTGTTTTATGCTGCTGACGGACAAATCTTTAAAAATATATATATTCAGGTTTAATAGCTGTTAGGCCTATTTAGTCTTCATGCGTCTGGTTTTAGGGATGGCTTTTGTCGGGTTTCTGCCAAGATTGCGTTTATGGGACTGATTATTAGTTGTGACCATTCCAGCTATTCAGATGTCTTCCTATTATTTAAATGATATAATATAAATAAGGGTCCTAGTGGAGTGGGTGCCTGGACGTGTGCCCTCAAGTAAGAAATGTTGTGTTTGCTCGTAGCGGCCGCTATTTTCTCACGATATGAATGTTCTTATTTTAAATATTTTTGGGGCTGTAAAATGTTATTAATAACTAAAAATGGCTATATGAAAATATCGAAAAATTGTCTATTCGATATTTTATGCCCAAGTGAGTTTTGCGATTTCACAAAAGACCATGAACACTACCTGTTTCAGAAACGGAATAATTTGCATTGATTTTTTTTTTTTAATTTTTTTTATGAACATATTAAAACTTAATAATTAATATTGCAAAACTCAGTAATCACTATTTTTCTTAAAAGTTTCCTCCATTTAAGAAAATAAGAATTTCTTCTTTTCTCTGATACCTATATCTTGCATATTCTATGCATCTCCATGTTTCAAACTGCTAAACGAAAAAAAGGACCAAATTCACACGCGATTATAAACAGCCATTTTACACGATTCGGAAAATCCTGCAGGCCTTCCACGCAACCTACATGTACCACGCAACCTACATGTACATGTTACATGTTACATGTACATGTACATGTACATTAACATGTACATTTACATTGCACTCGGGACATCCCCGCTGGCACGCAATAATTCAAGCGAGATTGCTACAATGTAGCAACAGGGAACACGACGACAGTTTATGTACGAGTACTCTGAGACTGCAGCTGCAGCATAAAAGCACAAAATCATGTTTGAACACCGGAACTTCGTGAACAGAAGTTAACAGCCTTCCACAACTCCAACCGATGCTTTGTGCGGGAAACTTCTTGGCCCATCGCCAAGTAATGACCGTGGGAACTTGGTGCAAGAAGGCAGATTGTCATGGAGATGAATTCTAGCACCAATGAGATCATTGGCCTGAAGATGCTAATAAAGGCCCAAATAGGGCACGCAAAACAATGATGGTTGCATAGCAACACTGTTGTCAAGGAAACCATGCGACGTACAGTGTATGCTTGTAAAAATTTATGTTCAGTTTCTGCATATACATAAATATGTTACCTACATCTTTTCTTTAACTTCTAATTGACAATAATAATCGTTGAAATAGGCTAATTCTTTAATTTGAGACAGTTTCATATTCCTCTAAGGATTTTTTGTAAGTGTTAAGTTGCTTTTGTTCTTGATATTCGATGACGTGGCACACTTAGATTTAGGGACGTACTCGGCCGATTTTGTAACCAATATCCGGTCCAGACGCCAGCGGTTTATTTTATATATATTTTAAGTTTCGGACTATAAAACCTGGCATAGTTGCCGTCTCATATTCAATATGGGAATGGATTTAGTCTTTATAATTTCACAGGACGTCCAACCGTTGGAATCGCCGGTTTATACTCACTCACTCACAGCTCACTCTTAAAAACAAAACTGACAGATAGAGGGTATTACCTATTATAATACAAAACTGTCTTTTACAGTATTTCAACATGCCTTTAAAATAAAATATAATTACTGTTTTATAAGAGGTATAGACCACAGGGCATGGGCGATTATCTTGCACCTTCTTGACGCATATCGTGAATCTATATAAATTTTACTTTAAACTACTTAGGAAGTTGTTGGGAAACTCACAAATAAAATCCCCAAACGGTCTGCGAACCAGTACTCGATAAAATCTCAATTTAAAATTCATGTTTTTCAACGACCAATCAACAAGGCCCTTCTGTCGTGGTGCGGCACGTTTGTGCGAATAGTGGGAAAATGGACCAATAGCGGGCGTTGTGAAATAGAGCGAGCGTAGGCGCTGTTGACACGAGCTGCTCAGATGATAGCGATTTGAACAAAAACAAGTGTATTATGCACGGTTCAGATGCAGATTCCAGGGTTTTGTTGTTCTCTGAAAAGAGTTTAAAAAAAATTCCACGCTTGTGCCGGTAGGTGGAAAAAAGTACCCAAGCAAAAATCGCCGAAAAAGCGGAGATGATCATATCGGCATTTCAATCGTACATGCACTGGTTGATGTACCGCAGGAATCCGCATTGTCAACAGTACGTGATGTAGTTGAGTATATGCCGTTAACCAGTTCGCGCCGGATGACGTATATAAACGCAAACATTTCCCAAAATTCAAAACGGATGACGCATAAACACGCCAAGTTCAAGTTCGGAAATGTATGTCAGCAGCGCGCAAGGCCGGAAATGCGTGGGTGTAACATCGTTTTTAGACATCGCTAAAGCGCCCTCTTGTGACAGTAGCCTAACTTGATTGGATATTTTAACGAGCACAGGCCATTCAAATTTTAAAGACGGGGTTTATTCTAGTCAATTATCTAAGATCGCGGTTGGTTAAAGACAAAATATTGAAGGGATTATTTATGTTTTTATTTTCTGAGTGGTTACCACTTACCAGGGAGAGAGCTAAATGATTTTTTAGAGGGGAGATTGATTGGTGTTTTTTAGGGATAACGAAAACCTGTTTTGTTTTTTCCTGGTTCTTCTTGCGCGATCAGGCCAGCGCGATGTTCCCCTTCTTGCGCCCATTCTCGATCGCTTTGAAGACCTCCATCTTGAGCTTTGTAGTGACGGTCCTTTGGCAAGTCGCACATGGTTTCATGCTTTCATTGCCTACATTAACTAAATATGCAAATTTATGCTTTTAACTCTTGTTTATATAAAGCCTCAAAAAATCTTGTGAAACAGGCGGGCTAGTGAAAAAACCTGCGGGCTAGTGAAAAGTTTGGTTCACTAGCCCGGCCGGCGAGTGAAAAAAAAAAGTTAAGGGAAACCCCTGCTTTTAATAATTCAATGTCATTGCGAAGCAAATTTGTCAAGGTACGGAGAACGTCACAATTAAACATCAACTGTTGACATCATAAAATTCTTATTTGGTTTCGCGTGGAAAGTACATGTATATGAACCCGCCTTTACGCGAGCAAACTGAATTTGATATCACAAATATTGTAGGTTTCCTATAAAACGTTTGCGAATTCACAGCGCAAAATTGCCACAACGTCGCAAGGTTCGTGTTCGCGCCGACGAACTGGCCTACAAGTTCGTGTTCTCGCCGACGAAACCGGCCTCTCTATTTTAACAAGCAAGGTTTTGAATACGTTCAGTACGCGGACAGAACGTGGTATTTAAATGTTCTATGCGTCTCGTGTTTATTCATAAGATGACATTTCTCAGCAACAATAGCGCCCGATCGAGCTAGCTTATTAACTTCGTTGCGCTCGGGTGCGCACGTGCGTGCAGTTCGCAAACTTTCCTGGCCCCTTGGCAACGGCAGACTTTTCGGTAAAAAAGCGGACTTTCCGCAGAATCACGGTAAGGACGAATTGGTAAGCTCCCTAAAGGGATCGTATACGTTTGGTAATTGGAACCCACTGTTTGTTTCAATCCTATATAGTTATAGATATATACCCTAAAACTAACCTGTAAAAATGTCATTACAAAAGGTGGTAGCGATTTTGAGATATTGCCGAAAATCCGGAGCGGTTATGTCCATATCATTTTATTTCCATATCATTTAAACAACTTCTGGGGAAAGAGGCCAGGAATCGCCTCAGATTGCACCGTAAAGCATATAGAATCCAAAATTTTCCCGGGCCCTTAAGTGGGCCCCGGACCCCACGCCGTAAGGGATTCGCGCTTTGCGCTCGCATTTTTAAATTGGGGCGTGCCCCCCCGTCTAAAACAATCCTAGATCCGCGCCTGCAGCCCCCCCTCTTTAATATACAATATGGCCGCCGCCAAAGATGGTTAATTGGCCCCCCCCCCCACTTTCGAACCCGTTCCGCCGCGCCTGGTCACAAGTCCAGTCACAAGTCCAGTCACAAGTCCAGTCACAAGTCCAGTCACAAGTCCAGTCACAAGTCCAGTCACAAGTCCAGTCACAAGCCCTTTCATAAAGCCAGTCACAAGTCCAGTCACAAGCCCTCTCATAAAGCCAGTAACTGGTTGAATAATGACAAAGGAATGCTTTTGTTAAGAGTTCATCTGAATAGCTAGTGACTTGATTTGAGACTGAAGGACTTGTGATGAACTTGCAGGGACTTGCAGGGACTCGAATACAACTCTGAAAGTTTGTACTCCAGTATAAATGTATAGACTGATCCTGCCCAATTGCCACATCATACATGACGAACTAAATATGCTTTCCCCCTCACCTGGACGAGTCGAGCTGCCTCGTCGGTTGTCATGGTAACCTCTTCCCTCCTCTCGTCGGGCGGCCCCATCTTGGCCAGGATTTGGCCCAGGAGTTTCTCCCGTTCCTGCAGGACCTTGGAGCGCTCGTTCAAGAAGTATTTAGGTACGGGTATCTCAACGTCATTCTGGGAAACAAATTTGTTTTTTTGTCCAAACATATCAAACATTATATTGTTGTGAAAATATGGCACGGGACTTTTAGAAATCCACTGGGTATATCAAACGTTATTTAGGCTGTGTTTAATTCCCAAACGTCAAACGGCCAGTGCTTTGTGTTAAAGGGAAACTCCACCCAAAGTTTATAATGGCATAATGTTAAAGAGTGTCAATTGCCATTGCGACTTGATTTTTATTGCATTTTTATCGATAAACATTAAAAAAAAGATTTTCTCGCACTGCGCTTACTGTCATGCGATCCGCCATTTTGTTCTGGTTTATCTGTACATGTGAGATATTGTGACGTAGTATCTGCACCATCAGTACGCGAACAACACGCAATAAAGCGATGTGCATTGAGGTGCAGACACTACATCATAATGTCACGGATGAGGCGGGGAAATTTGAATAATATGGACGCGCCCTTGTACTCCTGAATGGCAAGAAATCGTGAATATAAAAGGCGCGTAAGTCGTTCTCGATAACAAATCAAAACAAATTCCCTGCGGAGTCAGTATGTTACCATATATTCTTTTGGACTAGGTAAAATATTACTGAGCCGGGAATTTCCCGTTAAAGAGTGACAGGGACATTAATTCCCCAATGAATAGAAGAGAACCAACCACTGCTTTAGAATTTGGTGCGATGAATAAAAAGGGTGTGCTTGAAGTAGGCAACAAGAGGGCACTAAGGATGGACGCTGGTGCTGGGCGAGATTTGTCCCGTGCTCGAGTACTCACGAAAAAATTACTCGCTAGTAATCAAGTAGTTTTTCACAATTTTTACAAGGTGTAAAATGACGATCACACACGTGTTTATCACCATGTGTTTTCATTCAAAGCATAACGTTAATTTCGCAGTGACTTCTGCAGCAACTTGGTTTCCTTTATCGCTCAAGTTTCAATTCAGAATGTTTTGATTCCTCCGTGGTAGAATTGAAAATCAATACAAATCATTATCATATCGTAAAACCATCGCAATTGTCATTATTATAGTAGTAGAGTCCAACCCAAACCCAGAACGTGGTTTTGAAACCTGATATCTGCAGGAGAAGTATGGCTTCCTTTGTATACATTATGCGGGCTGGGGACATCTGCGGTCGGCGATTTTTGCTACATTTCGTGTCGGCTCACTCAAAGGATAATAGTTCAATGAACCATATTTATTTGGGAATAAGACGTGCCATGTAGGCGTGCTATTGTGGGGAGCAGCAAGTCAATTCATTACGTGTTGTTCTATCATACGACCACAACTTAATCGGTACTTGTCAACCAAAGAACGATCGATATTCCGAAAAAATCGGTTGATCCCGTGATGTTCGTTATAGCGGAGTTCCACTGTAATCCATATTAATTTATCTTTTGAATTTATTTAAATTTTCATGGTGTATCATTTTAACCAGTTCGCGCCGGAGGACATATATATACACGGAAAGTTTTCCCCAGATTCAAAACATATGACGCATAAACACGTCACGAGCAAGGCCGGAAATGTCTGTCAGCAGCGAGCAAGGCCGGAAATGCGTGGGTGTGCTTCCCGTTACCATCAGCCTGAACCTGCCTCGGATCGAGTTTCGTTAAAAATAATTCCGCACCTCGGCTCGGTGATGTTAAAATAATCCCAGCCCGAGCTGCTTAATGAAATGGTTATGCATAGCCCAATATTCAACTCACCGGGGTAAGTTTGAGATCAGACAGGATGTCGTCGAAATAATGGAACTCGGAGAACTCCAACAGAACCATCTCGTTTTTGAGCTCCAGGACGCGACCCATGACCCCGTCTAAGACATGCCGAAGCACCCGGCGCTTCTGAGGCTGCACAATCTGGTCATAGCATTGCTCCAACCGTCGAAATATCTGCAAGTAGAGAAACAGTATACACGTATATGTGGTTATTCCAATGCATCAACTTCCAAGTGCCTACAATTCGCAAAATCCTGCATTTTGCTAAGAAAACTTTGGAGGATTTAGGATGGTTAGGGTTAAAGTTTTCATTTCTCAACAAATATGTGACCCGCTCCATCGTAATCAGGAATAAGTCGCAAAATGACTTTTTGAGATATGCACATGGTGAGAAAGGGAATTGCATAAGCTTTCTAATGGTACCCATCACGAGTGTGGATCTGTTTAGGTTAACGAGTTATGGTCTGATGAAGATGATAGGTGTATATTTATTTGCCGAATCCACATTCCGAGAAAAACAGCTTTGAAATAAACAAAATTGACCAAAAACATACGGACAGCGCACACAAATCCTCTTCATTTTCATCTTTATTTATCGTTTTTACATACAAGACATTAATGACAGTAATCTGTTATAACTACACTTCCTAAAAATACAATGTTCAGAAAATCGACTTGGTCACGATTTTCACCCATGCGTTCACTTGAACAGCCGATTGCGTAAAACGGCCTCAGCGACTTATTCCTGATTACGATGGAGCGGGTCACATATGTCAAAATTTAAAATACTTTAGAAACAGGCCTTTACAAAAATTGGCTCGATCGACTTGAGTCCCAACAGGATGACAGCTGGACTTAAAGGTAGTATACACCATTGGTAATTGCTTGAATTATCATGAATTTGTAGATTTAGGGGGTTGTATTTCATAGTAAATATCGTTTAACTGACTTTTCTGAAGTTTTACCATAATGGATGCCGAGAAAAGCACGAAAAACAGCGTTTGTTTTCAACCGGGGTCGAGCGGTTATTCTTATGTTATTTGTGTTTTTTCGCTCTCGCCGTCTTTATAAAATTCAATTTTTCACAATAATTACAGGATATCTAGCGCAATCATTTTGCTGGATGCCTACAATCATTATTTGGGTCATTCCAGCAGGTTGGGACACGTGCATATTTTGCCATTTCACCTATAAGATTTAGTTTTCTTGGGAAGAATAAACTATTTTTCTTGTCAATGATGGTTGAAACTGGAGAGTTACAAAAAGACCTTTTGAATGATACCAAATTTGGTGACATTAGTTATTTTATTTTTTAGATATTTCATAAAACATGGTGGCGTGCAAGGCTAGTTAGGACGTAACATGTGTGACAAAAATTGAGTAGTTTTAAGTATGCAACTTGCACATTAATAAATACATAATTTAACACCCCTTTGCTAATAAAGTAGCATAAAAGAACATGAGAAATAGTAAAATAGTCATATCTTTCTTGTTTACGTCATTTATTTTGTTAGAGCTCACCAAAAATGAGTAGTGTAGACGTAACACAAGGTGTCCACTTTTGTAACATTTTGTTTGGGGGTGTAGTATTTTCCCTTTGCTTCAAAGCAAGTCTAAAATGACTTAAATTCATCACATCTGACTTGATTTATGAGAAAATTATTCATAAAGTTGGAAAATAGTTTCACTTTTTCAAATATGACGAGAAATCAGGTCATTTTGGGGTACGGTGTCCATGTTACGTCTGAACAATTTAAAACAATTTGTTTCTATAACTGGTAAATAAGCTCAATAGGATGTGTGGAACTAACGTTGTACCAAATAACTGGACACAACAGATACACAAAATACACAAACTAGACTTGCATTTCATTCATGTGTGAATTATTCCATTTTAGATTTGTGGTGTCCATGTTACGTCTGCACTGTGGTTTGGTAACAAATGTTGCAATTGAACACAATATGAAACATTTACCAACTTATAAACAATAAAAATAGAATATGGTGACATGCTCAGATATTTAAATATGAAAAGATTTTTGTTTTAACAATATGCATAACATTTATGAGTGATTTAATAATTATACACCGTGTCCATGTTACGTCTGCACTGTAAAATATGCTACTTTTGTTTGGCATTTTCTTGTATTAGGTTTTAGTTACCTGTTTTATGCATAATCATATCAAACAATTGACCACCTAAGTTTAGAGCCATGTAATTCATTGCTTTCATGATATCATAGGTGATTGTTCTCAATATTTGACACATGATGTAACATGGGCACGGTGTCCATGTTACGTCTGCAACACACCATTTTAAGATGCAATTCCCAAGATTTAAGACAAATTGTACAACATAGCTACTAAAATTAAATTTACACTATCCAAGTCTATAAACTAAACTAATATAATGCTACTTATAGCACAGTATTTGTTGTTAATTCAAGTTGTACATAAGTTTTCTTGTTTTAATTACACGATGAGAAAAGTAATTTGCTACGATTTTGTTGTTGTGATTTTCAACCCTTTGTAGAATTCATGTACATAAGAAAGTTTACTTATTTGCAAAAAACTTAATGGTTTCTATCATTTTGACTAAGATATGGCAATATACAATGTGATCCAAGCTGATTATTAAACATCTAATCTCAAATTGGTGTCCATGTTACGTCTGCACAAAATTATTGACATTACTACCTTACGGTGCCATTATGAAAAAAATGATTAATTATATGGTAATAAAAATATTATATGTTGAATGTACATAAGTATATGATACCATAATGATAAAATAGTAATCTTGCAAGCAATTTGAAATTTTCACTCATATGTCAGTAATGTCACACTCTGTGTCCCAACCTGATGGAATGACCCATTTACTTTCAAATAAGTAAGATATTTCTTTATAATTCGGTAGTAAATATTTTCGATATCTGCAAATGGTGTATACTACCTTTAAGTCTTGACAGGTAAATGATTCGCATCAACTGGAGTCTCGACAGGTAAATGACTCAACCAGAGTCTTAACAGGTAAATGACTCGCCCTGACTGGAGTCTTGACAGGTAAACAACTCAACTGGAGTCTTAACAGGTAAATGACTCTACTCGACTTGAGTCTTGACAGGTAAATGACTGAAGTCTTTGCAGGTATATAACTTGACTCAACTGGAGTCTTGACAGGTATTACTGTATGACTCGACTCGACTCGACTAGAGCTTTAACAGGTAAATGACTGGAGTCTTGAAAGGTATATAACTCGACTCGACTCGAGTCTTAACAGGTATAATGACTTGACTCGACTAGAGTTTTAACAGGTAAATGACTGGAGTTTTAACAGGTAAATGACTGGAGTCTTGACAGGTAAATGATTTGACTCGACTGGAGTCTTGACAGATAAATGACTCGACTCGACTCGAGTCTTGACAGGTATATAACTCAACTGGAGTCTTAACAGGTAAATGACTCTACTCGACTTGAGTCTTGACAGGTAAATGACTGAAGTCTTTGCAGGTATATAACTCGACTCAACTGGAGTCTTGACAGGTATTATGACTTGACTCGACTAGAGCTTTAACCCTAGGCTCTCGCACTAGGAAGCATACCAAACCTAACAAACTTCAACAGCTCACACAGGTTCAGTAATTTTTGGTACACTGTACTGAACCTAACAGTACTAAACCTGCCAAACTCAAACAGTTGAAGTTTTATAGACTTGGTACAGTGATAACTGGCCAGTGGTATTATGTGTTTTAGTGGGGACACACATAGAAGGTGTAAGTGTACATACACTTACAGTTGACCAGGAACTGTGCCGTGACCATGTGGGTCACTCACGTATAAATGCCTGTGCATTCTCCAAATTTCTAACATTTTGACAAGTCTCATGCCTTTCTGTCCTGAACCTCACAGAATTCAACAGGGTCTCCCTGGGCCTTTGGTACTGAGTCAAACAAAGTCTAACAACAAGTTGTTACGGTTTGGTACCAAACCTGCCAAAACCTAGCAAAAGCTGCAGTTGGAGTTTGATGGGTTTGGGGTAGTTAGGGTTAACAGGTAAATGACTGGAGTCTTGAAAGGTATATAACTCGACTCGACTCGAGTCTTAACAGGTATAATGACTTGACTCGACTAGAGTTTTAACAGGTAAATGACTGGAGTCTTGACAGGTAAATGATTTGACTCGACTGGAGTCTTGACAGGTAAATGACTCGACTCGACTCGAGTCTTGACAGGTATATAACTCGACTCGATTGGAGTCTTGACAGGTAAATGACATGACTGAAGTCTTGACAGGTACAGTACATTTCATAAGTTAGGTTACATATCGAGCCGCTCGAAAGGCTCGATTATCGAGCCGCTCGATGTCGACTGAGTGCATACTCGATCTCCACTCGATCTCCGCTCGAACGTCGCTCGATGCGCGCTCGAGATAGTGAGAACGATTTTTTTCGACCGGCAATCATTGTTAAACCCCAACTATTATATTAAATCATTGGTAATTGCTTAAATTCTTAATAATGGTAGGATTTGGGGGGGTTGTATTTTTATAAAGTAAATATCGTTTAACGGACCTGTCCGAAGTTTTACAATCGTGGATGCCGAGAAAAGCACGAAAAACAGCGTTTGTTCAGAATAATTACAGGATATCTACAAATGTAGCGCAATCATTTTGCTGGATGCCTAGAATCATTATTTACTTTCAGATGAGTAAGATATTTCTTAACCAGTTCGCGCCGGATGACGTATATAAATGCAAAAATATCCCCAAATTCAAAACGGATGACGCATAAACACGCCAAGTTCAAGTTCGGAAATGTATGTCAGCAGCGCGCAAGGCCGGAAATGCGTGGGTGTGCTTCCCGGCACTATCAGCCTGAACCCGCTTCGGATCGAGTTTCGTTAAAAATAATCCCGCCCGTGGGCTCGGCGATGTTAAAATAATCCCGGCGCGAACTGGTTAATAATTCGTTAGTAAATATTGTTATACATGTATCTGCAAATGATTAATCCTACCTTTTAGGTTTGAAATTGTTGTATTAAAATATAATGTTGTTTATTTTAGTCTTTACAAAGTTGTATAAATAAATCATTTTTAATGTTTGGTTTGAATTGTATGTGTGCCTCAATTACTTCAATTTCTTTGTGCCCTTTTCTTTCAAGACTGAGTTTAGAGAGAGACATTTTGGTTATCTTTATAAAACTACGAAACTTTGGATAAAAATGGGGGGTGCACAATTACTGAATAATTCCCTTAGTTTAGCAGCGTTGCCTGGGCCTGCTCTGCTGTCAGAGAGAAGCTTGGCTTTTGTCTAGGCGAAGTTAACCGCAAAAGTCCAGAATGTCAACAAACAACATCAAAGACGCCCGACACGGCAGTTGGGTGGGTTTTTTCTTCCAAGTACTGAAACGCACACAAAAAGGAGCTTCTGTCTAGCCAGTAAAGTCTGTTCGTACTATCTGTGTCTTTTTTCATTGGACGGCAATTTTTTTTAACGCGCTTTTTAATTGGTCAACGTTTACGGCTAGCGCATAAAAGTTGGGTTTTCTTTTGTTATAAATACAGAAATGCACACCAGATACGAAGGGGAGTTTATCTGTCACTCAAGTCTGGGCGAGCCAGGAAGGTGTGATGTAGTCTATTCATTGGATGGAGATTTTTTAAAAAGATTGCAAGGCCTAGGCTTTTCTCAGCCCTTGCTTAGCATTTGAAAGGCTTTCATGCGTCAGAGATTCGCTGGCCTCCCTGAAAAAAAAAAATTAAAAAAAAATTGTTCAACGTTACTGGACGTGTCTAGAGCTACAATCAAACGTCAAACTGTTTTGCGCATGCGCGAATTTCTTACCTGGAAATGAATAAGCTAAATTATAGGAACGTATAATCCAATGAAATCGTCGTCCATCCTTTATGAATATTCATATTTTTTTATTGACACGTCAAATTTAGGCCATATTGATTCTTCACGAAAAAGAAATTTCTGCACAAATTTATTTATTTTTTATTAAAAAGTCACGACGAAATGAAGCCGGTAAAATACGCAAAAAATTTAAAAACAATATTTTTTCGATTAAACTTTCTCAATTTTCTTTGTTTTAGTTTTTTATAGAATATACAACTTTTAAAGTACTTGTAGAGACTGCAAACTGTTTTTTAAGGGTGAAAGTTGACCGCTCGAATTATTTTCTTCAGGGTACCGCGTAAACAAAACACGTTCATTCTCGTCTCGATTCTCAAATACACTTTAATTTCCGCTCGATGCATTGCGTGTTGGATCTCCACTCGATTAGCGCTCGATCTCTGCTCAATCTCTGCTCGATTCGCGCTCGATTTCCGCTCGATTTCCGCTCGATTCGCGGAATCTAGAATCTTGACAGTTAAATGACTCATCTCGACTAGAGTCTTGACAGGTAAATGACTCATCTCGACTAGAGTCTTGACAGTTAAATGACTCATCTCGACTAGAGTCTTGACAGTTAAATGACTCATCTCGACTAGAGTCTTGACAGGTAAATGACTCATCTCGACTAGAGTCTTGACAGTTAAATGACTCATCTCGACTAGAGTCTTGACAGGTAAATGACTCATCTCGACTAGAGTCTTGACAGTTAAATGACTCATCTCGACTAGAGTCTTGACAGGTAAATGACTCGACTAGAATCTTGACAGTTAAATGACTCATCTCGACTAGAATCTTGACAGGTAAATGACTCGACTAGAATCTTGACAGTTAAATGACTCATCTCGACTAGAGTCTTGACAGGTAAATGACTCGACTAGAATCTTGACAGTTAAATGACTCATCTCGACTAGAGTCTTGACAGGTAAATGACTCATCTCGACTAGAGTCTTGACAGGTAAATGACTCGACTAGAATCTTGACAGTTAAATGACTCATCTCGACTAGAGTCTTGACAGGTAAATGACTCGACTAGAATCTTGACAGTTAAATGACTCATCTCGACTAGAGTCTTGACAGGTAAATGACTCATCTCGACTAGAGTCTTGACAGGTAAATGACTCGACTAGAATCTTGACAGTTAAATGACTCATCTCGACTAGAGTCTTGACAGGTAAATGACTCGACTAGAATCTTGACAGTTAAATGACTCATCTCGACTAGAATTTTGACAGGTAAATGACTCGACTAGAATCTTTACAGTTAAATGACTCATCTCGACTAGAGTCTTGACAGGTAAATGACTCGACTAGAATCTTGACAGTTAAATGACTCATCTCGACTAGAGTCTTGACAGGTAAATGACTCGACTAGAATCTTGACAGTTAAATGACTCATCTCGACTAGAGTCTTGACAGGTAAATGACTCGACTAGAATCTTGACAGTTAAATGACTCATCTCGACTAGAATCTTGACAGGTAAATGACTCGACTAGAATCTTTACAGTTAAATGACTCATCTCGACTAGAGTCTTGACAGGTAAATGACTCGACTAGAATCTTGACGGTTAAATGACTCATCTCGACTAGAGTCTTGACAGGTAAATGACTCGACTAGAATCTTGACAGTTAAATGACTCATCTCGACTAGAGTCTTGACAGGTAAATGACTCGACTAGAATCTTGACAGTTAAATGACTCATCTCGACTAGAGTCTTGACAGGTAAATGACTCGACTAGAATCTTGACAGTTAAATGACTCATCTCGACTCGAGTCTTGACAGGTAAATGACTCGACTAGAATCTTTGCAGAGAAATGACTCGACTCGACTAGAGTCTTAACATGTATAAGACTCAACTCAATTAGAGTCTTGACAGTTAAATGACTCGGCTCGATTGAAGTTTTGATAGTTAAATAACTCAACTTGACTGAAGTCTTGACAGGTAAATGATTTGAATCGACTCGATTTCCTCATCACTCGACTCGACTCGACTCGATTCCCTCATCACTCGACTCGATTCCCTCATCACTCGACTCGATTCCCTCATCACTCGACTCGATTCCCTCATCACTCGACTCGATTCCCTCATCACTCGACTCGATTCCCTCATCACTCGACTCGATTCCCTCATCACTCGACTCGATTCCCTCATCACTCGACTCGATTCCCTCATCACTCGACTCGATTCCCTCATCACTCGACTCGATTCCCTCATCACTCGACTCGACTCGACTTCAATATACATGTATCTTGTCAATAGGCATCAGGGCAAGTTGCGCAAGAGAAACAAAGTCTTGTAGCAAGACCATGTTCCTTTAGTATAAACCGACTAAATTACCTGCAAGTACTTGATGTACAACGTGGCGATGTTCTGGAAGGCTGTCAGGCGGTCTTTCTCTGGTTTAGCTGGCTCAGGTGGAAGCTCTTGCCCAAGTAGCTCTGTGATGCTCTCCTGGGCATTGGTCCACTGATGCTGGTAGTATCTAGTGTGGACAAATGGAGACTGGTAAGATTAAAGGGATGGTATACCCTAAAGTCAGCAGCAACTAAGGACTCAAAATCTAAAATAAGATACTTGACAAAACCTGATGCAGTTTTAGCTCTGTGTACAGATGAATGTTGTACTGTATAGATGTTCAATGGTACAATTATGGGTCATCAACAGCTGTTTAGTGATGCAACGACGGGAAAAGGTGGTCGCATAGATAGGAAATTCAGGCAATCGTTTGTTTTTATTCCTCCATGTTTTATCTCATTCTTGTCAATAATATTTACATTTATTTTACTAAAACAAATAAAACATATTTCCAAATAATATTCATAAGGCCAAAAAAAAATAACGTTTAGCGTCCTGCCTTTTTGAAAAAAAGAAAGGAGGAAGCCCTTATATTTGTTTTATTTGTTTTCTCAAAATGGCTGCCTGACACATTTTTCAAGACAACCTGCTCAGCTATTTTTGAAGATGGTCTCCAACAGACGTACGTACTCATGGACTATTTCCACAGCATGTACACAGTAATGCTAAAATCTGAAAATACGATCAATTTTTTTTCAAAACAATTATAAAATGTATTAGGCGGCCTAAAAAAAGTAAACGGGCGGGGGCCTAACTGCCATTGTGGAGTTGCAGAGAAGTGGAGCAAAATATATTTTTAATAATGTAACACATGGAGAATTCCGGGAAGTTACCTGAAGAGCCGAGAGGGCCAATGTGATGAGAATTGTTTGTATTTTTGATAATTTAACACACAGAGAATTCCGGGGAGATACCTGAAGGGCCGAGAGGGCCAATGTGATGAGAATTGTTTGTATTTTTAATAATTTAACACAGAGAGAATTCCGGGGAGATACCTGAAGGGCCGAGAGGGCCAATATGATGAGAATTGTTTGTATTTTTAATAATTTAACACAGAGAGAATTCCGGGGAGATATCTGAAGGGCCGAGAGGGCCAATGTGATGAGAATTGTTTGTATTTGTAATAATTTAACAAAGAGAGAATTCCGGGGAGATACATGAAGGGCCGAGAGGGCCAATGTGATGAGAATTGTTTGTATTTGTAATAATGTAACACAGAAAGAATTCCGGGGAGATACCTGAAAGGCCGAGAGGGCCAATGTGATGAGAATTGTTTGTATTTGTAATAATTTAACACAGAGAGAATTCCGGGGAGATACATGAAGGGCCGAGAGGGCCAATGTGATGAGAATTGTTTGTATTTGTAATAATGTAACACAGAAAGAATTCCGGGGAGATACCTGAAAGGCCGAGAGGGCCAATGTGATGAGAATTGTTTGTATTTGTAATAATTTAACACAGAGAGAATACCGGGGAGATACCTGAAGGGCCGAGAGGGCTAATATGATGAGAATTGTTTGTATTTGTAATAATGTAACACAGAGAGAATTCCGGGGAGATACCTGAAGGGCCGAGAGGGCCAATGTGATGAGAATTGTTTGTATTTGTAATAATTTAACACAGAGAGAATTCCGGGGAGACACCTGAAGGGCCGAGAGGGCCAATGTGATGAGAATTGTTTGTATTTTTAATAATTTAACACTTAGATAATTCCGGGGAGATACCCGAAGGGCCGAGAGGGCCAATGTGATGAGAATTGTTTGTATTTTTAATAATTTAACACAGAGAGAATTCCGGGGAGATACCTGAAGGGCCGAGAGGGCCAATATGATGAGAATTGTTTGTATTTTTAATAATTTAACACAGAGAGAATTCCGGGGAGATATCTGAAGGGCCGAGAGGGCCAATGTGATGAAAATTGTTTGTATTTGTAATAATTTAACACAGAGAGAATTTCGGGGAGATACATGAAGGGCCGAGAGGGCCAATGTGATGAGAATTGTTTGTATTTGTAATAATGTAACACAGAAAGAATTCCGGGGAGATACCTGAAAGGCCGAGAGGGCCAATGTGATGAGAATTGTTTGTATTTGTAATAATTTAACACAGAGAGAATTCCGGGGAGATACATGAAGGGCCGAGAGGGCCAATCTGATGAGAATTGTTTGTATTTGTAATAATGTAACACAGAAAGAATTCCGGGGAGATACCTGAAAGGCCGAGAGGGCCAATGTGATGAGAATTGTTTGTATTTGTAATAATTTAACACAGAGAGAATACCGGGGAGATACCTGAAGGGCTGAGAGGGCTAATATGATGAGAATTGTTTGTATTTGTAATAATGTAACACAGAGAGAATTCCGGGGAGATACCTGAAGGGCCGAGAGGGCCAATGTGATGAGAATTGTTTGTATTTTTAATAATTTAACACAGAGAGAATTCCGGGGAGATACCTGAAGGGCCGAGAGGGCCAATGTGATGAGAATTGTTTGTATTTTTAATAATGTAACACAGAGAGAATTCTGGGGAGATAGCCGAAGGGCCGAGAGGGCCAATGTGATGAGAATTGTTTGTATTTTTAATTATGTAACACAGAGAGAATTCCGGGGAGATACCTGAAGGGCCGAGAGGGCCAATGTGATGAGAATTGTTTGTATTTGTAATAATTTAACACAGAAAGAATTCCGCGGAGACACCCGTAAGGGCCGAGAGGGCCAATGTGATGAGAATTGTTTGTATAAATTTGTAATAATTTAACACAGAGAGAATTTCCGGGGAGATACCTGAAGGGCCGAGAGGGCCAATGTGATGATAATTGTTTGTATTTGTAATAATTTAACACAGAGAGAATTCCGGGAAGATACCTGAAAGGTTGAGAGGGCCAATGTGATGAGAATTGTTTGTATTTTTAATAATGTAACACAGAGAGAATTCCGGGGAGATACCTGAAGGGCCGAGAGGGCCAATGTGATGAGAATTGTTTGTATTTATAATAATGTAACACAGAGAGAATTCCGGGGAGATACCTGAAGGGCCGAGAGGGCCAATGTGATGAGAATTGTTTGTATTTGTAATAATGTAACACAGAGAGAATTCCGGGGAGATACCTGAAGGGCCGAGAGGGCCAATGTGATGAGAATTGTTTGTATTTTTAATAATGTAACACAGAGAGAATTCCGGGGAGATACCTGAAGGGCCGAGAGGGCCAATGTGATGAGAATTGTTTGTATTTATAATAATGTAACACAGAGAGAATTCCGGGGAGTTCCTGAAGGGCCGAGAGGACCAATGTGATGAGAATTGTTTGTATTTGTAATAATTTAACACAGAGAGAATACCTGGGGGATACCTAAAGGGCTGAGAGGGCCAATGCGATGAGAATTGTTTGTATTTGTAATAATGTAACACAGAGAGAATACCGGGGGAATACCTAAAGGGCCGAGAGGGCCAATGTGATGAGAATTGTTTGTATTTGTAATAATTTAACACAGAGAGAATTCCGGGGAGATACCTGAAGGGCCGAGAGGGCCAATGTGATGAGAATTGTTTTTATTTGTAATAATTTAACACAGAGAGAATTTCGGGGAGATACCTGAAAGGCCGAGAGGGCCAATGTGATGAGAATTGTTTGTATTTGTAATAATTTAACACAGAGAGAATTCCGGGGAGATACATTGTACCTGAAGGGCCGAGAGGGCCAATGCGATGAGAATTGTTTGTATTTGTAATAATGTAACACAGAGAGAATACCGGGGAGATACCTAAAGGGCCGAGAGGGCCAATGCGATGAAAATTGTTTGTATTTGTAATAATGTAACACAGAGAGAATTCCGGGGAGATACCTGAAGGGCAGGGAGGGCCAATGTGATGAGAATTGTTTGTATTTGTAATAATTTAACACAGAGAGAATTCCGGGGAGATACCTGAAGGGCCGAGAGGGCCAATGTGATGAGAATTGTTTTTATTTCTAATAATTTAACACAGAGAGAATTTCGGGGAGATACCTGAAAGGCCGAGAGGGCCAATGTGATGAGAATTGTTTGTATTTGTAATAATTTAACACAGAGAGAATTCCGGGGAGATACATGTACCTGAAGGGCCGAGAGGGCCAATGTGATGAGAATTGCTTGTATTTGTAATAATGTAAACACAGAGAGAATACCAGGGGGATACCTAAAGGGCTGAGAGGGCCAATGCGATGAGAATTGTTTGTATTTGTAATAATGTAACACAGAGAGAATAACGGGGAGATACCTAAAGGGCCGAGAGGGCCAATGCGATGAGAATTGTTTGTATTTGTAATAATGTAACACAGAGAGAATACCGGGGGGATACCTGAAGGGCCGAGAGGGCCAATGTGATGAGAATTGTTTGTATTTGTAATAATGTAACACAGAGAATTCCGGGGAGATACCTAAAGGGCCCAGAGGGCCAATGTGATGAGAATTGTTTGTATTTGTAATAATGTAACACAGAGAGAATACCGGGGGGATACCTAAAGGGCCGAGAGGGCCAATGCGATGAGAATTGTTTGTATTTGTAATAATGTAACACAGAGAGAATACCGGGGGAATACCTAAAGGGCCGAGAGGGCCAATGCGATGAGAATTGTTTGTATTTGTAATAATGTAACACAGAGAGAATACCGGGGGGATACCTGAAGGGCCGAGAGGGCCAATGTGATGAGAATTGTTTGTATTTGTAATAATGTAACAGAGATAATACCGGGGGGATACCTGAAGGGCCGAGAGGGCCAATGCGATGAGAATTGTTTGTATTTGTAATAATTTAACACAGAGAGAATACCGGGGGGATACCTAAAGGGCCGAAAGGGCCAATGTGATGAGAATTGTTTGTATTTGTAATAATGTAACACAGAGAGAATACCGGGGGGATACCTAAAGGGCCGAGAGGGCCAATGTGATGAAAATTGTTTGTATTTGTAATAATGTAACACAGAGAGAATACCGGGGAGATACTCGAAGGGCCGAGAGAGCAAATGTGATGAGAATTGTTCGTATTTTTAATAATGTAACACAGAGAGAATACCGGGGGGATACCTGAAGGGCCGAGAGGGCCAATGTGATGAGAATTGTTTGTATTTGTAATAATGTAACACAGAGAGAATACCGGGGAGATACCTAAAGGGCCGAGAGGGCCAATGCGATGAGAATTGTTTGTATTTGTAATAATGTAACACAGAGAGAAAACCGGGGAGATACCTGAAGGGCCGAGAGGGCCAATGTGATGACAATTGTTTGTAATTTGTAATAATGTAACACAGAGAGAATTCCGGGGAGATACCTGAAGGGCCGAGAGGGCCAATGTGATGAGAATTGTTTGTATTTGTAATAATGTAACACAGAGAGAATTCCGGGGGGATACCTGAAAGGCCGAGAGGGCCAATGTGATGAGAATTGTTTGTATTTTTCATAATTCAACACAGAGAGAATTCCGTGGAGATATCTGAAGGGCCGAGAGGGCCAATGTGATGAGAATTGTTTGTATTTGTAATAATGTAACACAGAAAGAATTCCGGGGAGATACATGTACCTGAAGGGCCGAGAGGGCCAATGTGATGAGAATTGCTTGTATTTGTAATAATGTAAACACAGAGAGAATACCGGGGGGATGCCTAAAGGGCCGAGAGGGCCAATGTGATGAGAATTGTTTGTATTTTTAATAATTTAACACAGAGATAATTTCGGGGAGATACCTGAAAGACCGAGAGGGCCAATGCGATGAGAATTGTTTGTATTTGTAATAATGTAACACAGAGAGAATACCGGGGAGATACCTAAAGGGCCGAGATGGCCAATGCGATGAAAATTGTTTGTATTTGTAATAATGTAACACAGAGAGAATACCTGGGGGATACCTAAAGGGCTGAGAGGGCCAATGCGATGAGAATTGTTTGTATTTGTAATAATGTAACACAGAGAGAATACCGGGGGAATACCTAAAGGGCCGAGAGGGCCAATGTGATGAGAATTGTTTGTATTTGTAATAATTTAACACAGAGAGAATTCCGGGGAGATACCTGAAAGGCCGAGAGGGCCAATGTGATGAGAATTGTTTTTATTTGTAATAATTTAACACAGAGAGAATTTCGGGGAGATACCTGAAAGGACGAGAGGGCCAATGTGATGAGAATTGTTTGTATTTGTAATAATTTAACACAGAGAGAATTCCGGGGAGATACATTGTACCTGAAGGGCCGAGAGGGCCAATGCGATGAGAATTGTTTGTATTTGTAATAATGTAACACAGAGAGAATACCGGGGAGATACCTAAAGGGCCGAGAGGGCCAATGTGATGAGAATTGTTTTTATTTCTAATAATTTAACACAGAGAGAATTTCGGGGAGATACCTGAAAGGCCGAGAGGGCCAATGTGATGAGAATTGTTTGTATTTGTAATAATTTAACACAGAGAGAATTCCGGGGAGATACATGTACCTGAAGGGCCGAGAGGGCCAATGTGATGAGAATTGCTTGTATTTGTAATAATGTAAACACAGAGAGAATACCAGGGGGATACCTAAAGGGCTGAGAGGGCCAATGCGATGAGAATTGTTTGTATTTGTAATAATGTAACACAGAGAGAATAACGGGGAGATACCTAAAGGGCCGAGAGGGCCAATGCGATGAGAATTGTTTGTATTTGTAATAATTTAACACAGAGAGAATACCGGGGGGATACCTGAAGGGCCGAGAGGGCCAATGTGATGAGAATTGTTTGTATTTGTAATAATGTAACACAGAGAATTCCGGGGAGATACCTAAAGGGCCCAGAGGGCCAATGTGATGAGAATTGTTTGTATTTGTAATAATGTAACACAGAGAGAATACCGGGGGGATACCTAAAGGGCCGAGAGGGCCAATGCGATGAGAATTGTTTGTATTTGTAATAATGTAACACAGAGAGAATACCGGGGGAATACCTAAAGGGCCGAGAGGGCCAATGCGATGAGAATTGTTTGTATTTGTAATAATGTAACACAGAGAGAATACCGGGGGGATACCTGAAGGGCCGAGAGGGCCAATGTGATGAGAATTGTTTGTATTTGTAATAATGTAACAGAGATAATACCGGGGGGATACCTGAAGGGCCGAGAGGGCCAATGCGATGAGAATTGTTTGTATTTGTAATAATTTAACACAGAGAGAATACCGGGGGGATACCTAAAGGGCCGAGAGGGCCAATGTGATGAGAATTGTTTGTATTTGTAATAATGTAACACAGAGAGAATACCGGGGGGATACCTAAAGGGCCGAGAGGGCCAATGTGATGAAAATTGTTTGTATTTGTAATAATGTAACACAGAGAGAATACCGGGGAGATACCCGAAGGGCCGAGAGAGCAAATGTGATGAGAATTGTTCGTATTTTTAATAATGTAACACAGAGAGAATACCGGGGGGATACCTGAAGGGCCGAGAGGGCCAATGTGATGAGAATTGTTTGTATTTGTAATAATGTAACACAGAGAGAATACCGGGGAGATACCTGAAGGGCCGAGAGGGCCAATGTGATGAGAATTGTTTGTATTTGTAATAATGTAACACAGAGAGAATTCCGGGGGGATACCTGAAAGGCCGAGAGGGCCAATGTGATGAGAATTGTTTGTATTTTTCATAATTCAACACAGAGAGAATTCCGTGGAGATACCTGAAGGGCCGAGAGGGCCAATGTGATGAGAATTGTTTGTATTTGTAATAATGTAACACAGAGAGAATACCGGGGAGATACCTAAAGGGCCGAGAGGGCCAATGCGATGAGAATTGTTTGTATTTGTAATAATGTAACACAGAGAGAATACCGGGGAGATACCTAAAGGGCCGAGAGGGCCAATGCGATGAGAATTGTTTGTATTTGTAATAATGTAACACAGAGAGAATTCCGGGGAGATACCTGAAGGGCAGGGAGGGCCAATGTGATGAGAATTGTTTGTATTTGTAATAATTTAACACAGAGAGAATTCCGGGGAGATACCTGAAGGGCCGAGAGGGCCAATGTGATGAGAATTGTTTTTATTTGTAATAATTTAACACAGAGAGAATTCCGGGGAGATACATGTACCTGAAGGGCCGAGAGGGCCAATGTGATGAGAATTGTTTGTATGTAACACAGAGAGAATACCGGGGAGATACCTAAAGGGCCGAGAGGGCCAAGGCGATGAGAATTGTTTGTATTTGTAATAATTTAACACAGAGAGAATTCCGGGGAGATACCTGAAGGGCAGGGAGGGCCAATGTGATGAGAATTGTTTGTATTTTTTATAATGTAACACATGGAGAATTCCGGGGAGATACCTGAAGGGCCGAGAGCGCCAATGTGATGAGAATTGTTTGTATTTTTAATAATGTAACACCGAGAGAATTCCGGGGAGATACCTGAAGGGCCGAGAGGGCCAATGTGATGAGAATTGTTTGTATTTTTAATAATGTAACACAGAGAGAATTCCGGGGAGATACCTGAAGGGCCGAGAGGGCCAATGTGATGAGAATTGTTTGTATTTGTAATAATTTAACACAGAGAGAATTCCGGGGAGATACCTGAAGGGCCGAGAGGGCCAATGTGATGAGAATTGTTTTTATTTGTAATAATTTAACACAGAGAGAATTTCGGGGAGATACCTGAAAGGCCGAGAGGGCCAATGTGATGAGAATTGTTTGTATTTGTAATAATTTAACACAGAGAGAATTCCGGGGAGATACATGTACCTGAAGGGCCGAGAGGGCCAATGTGATGAGAATTGTTTGTATGTAACACAGAGAGAATATCGGGGAGATACCTAAAGGGCCGAGAGGGCCAATGCGATGAGAATTGTTTGTATTTGTAATAATTTAACACAGAGAGAATTCCGGGGAGATACCTGAAGGGCAGGGAGGGCCAATGTGATGAGAATTGTTTGTATTTTTTATAATGTAACACATGGAGAATTCCGGGGAGATACCTGAAGGGCCGAGAGCGCCAATGTGATGAGAATTGTTTGTATTTTTAATAATGTAACACAGAGAGAATTCCGGGGAGATACCTGAAGGGCCGAGAGGGCCAATGTGATGAGAATTGTTTGTATTTGTAATAATGTAACACAGAGAGAATACCGGGGGAATACCTAAAGGGCCGAGAGGGCCAATGCGATGAGAATTGTTTGTATTTGTAATAATGTAACACAGAGAGAATACCGGGGGATACCTGAAGGGCCGAGAGGGCCAATGTGATGAGAATTGTTTTTATTTGTAATAATTTAACACAGAGAGAATTTCGGGGAGATACCTGAAAGGCCGAGAGGGCCAATGTGATGAGAATTGTTTGTATTTGTAATAATTTAACACAGAGAGAATTCCGGGGAGATACATGTACCTGAAGGGCCGAGAGGGCCAATGTGATGAGAATTGTTTGTATGTAACACAGAGAGAATATCGGGGAGATACCTAAAGGGCCGAGAGGGCCAATGCGATGAGAATTGTTTGTATTTGTAATAATTTAACACAGAGAGAATTCCGGGGAGATACCTGAAGGGCAGGGAGGGCCAATGTGATGAGAATTGTTTGTATTTTTTATAATGTAACACATGGAGAATTCCGGGGAGATACCTGAAGGGCCGGGAGCGCCAGTGTGATGAGAATTGTTTGTATTTTTAATAATGTAACACCGAGAGAATTCCGGGGAGATAGCTGAAGGGCCGAGAGGGCCAATGTGATGAGAATTGTTTGTATTTTTAATAATGTAACACAGAGAGAATTCCGGGGAGATACCTGAAGGGCCGAGAGGGCCAATGTGATGAGAATTGTTTGTATTTGTAATAATGTAACACAGAGAGAATACCGGGGGAATACCTAAAGGGCCGAGAGGGCCAATGCGATGAGAATTGTTTGTATTTGTAATAATGTAACACAGAGAGAATACCGGGGGATACCTGAAGGGCCGAGAGGGCCAATGTGATGAGAATTGTTTGTATTTGTAATAATGTAACACAGAGATAATACCGGGGGGATACCTGAAGGGCCGAGAGGGCCAATGCGATGAGAATTGTTTGTATTTGTAATAATGTAACACAGAGAGAACACCGGGGAGATACCTAAAGGGCCGAGAGGGCCAATGCGATGAGAATTGTTTGTATTTGTAATAATGTAACACAGAGAGAATACCGGGGGGATACCTAAAGGGCCGAGAGGGCCAATGTGATGAGAATTGTTTGTATTTGTAATAATGTAACACAGAGAGAATACCGGGGGGATACCTAAAGGGCCGAGAGGGCCAATGTGATGAAAATTGTTTGTATTTGTAATAATGTAACACAGAGAGAATACCGGGGAGATACCCGAAGGGCCGAGAGGGCAAATGTGATGAGAATTGTTTGTATTTTTATTAAACACAGAGAGAATACCGGGGGGATACCTGAAGGGCCGAGAGGGCCAATGTGATGAGAATTGTTTGTATTTGTAATAATGTAACACAGAGAGAATACCGGGGAGATACCTAAAGGGCCGAGAGGGCCAATGCGATGAGAATTGTTTGTATTTGTAATAATGTAACACATGGAGAATTCCGGGGAGATACCTGAAGGGCCGAGAGGGCCAATGTGATGAGAATTGTTTGTATTTTTAATAATGTAACACCGAGAGAATTCCGGGGAGATACCTGAAGGGCCGAGAGGGCCAATGCGATAAGAATTGTTTGTATAATTTGTAATAATGTAACACAGAGAGAATACCGGGGAGATACATGTACCTAAAGGGCCGAGAGGGCCAATGCGATGAGAATTGTTTGTATTTGTAATAATGTAACACAGAGAGAATACCGGGGGATACCTGAAGGGCCGAGAGGGCCAATGCGATGAGAATTGTTTGTATCTGTAATAATGTAACACAGAGAGAATACCGGGGGGATACCTAAAGGGCCGAGAGGGCCAATGTGATGAGAATTGTTTGTATTTGTAATAATGTAACACAGAGAGAATACCGGGGGGATACCTAAAGGGCCGAGAGGGCCAATGCGATGAGAATTGTTTGTATTTGTAATAATGTAACACAGAGAGAATACCGGGGGGATACCTAAAGGGCCGAGAGGGCCAATGCGATGAGAATTGTTTGTATTTGCAATAATGTAACACAGAGAGAATTCCGGGGATATATACCTAAAGGGCCGAGAGGGCAAATGCGATGAGAATTGTTTGTATTTGTAATAATGTAACACAGAGAGATTTACGGGGATATACCTAAAGGGCCGAGAGGGCCAATGCGATGAGAATTGTTTGTATTTGTAATAATTTAACACAGAGAGAATACCGGGGAGATACCCGAAGGGCCGAGAGGGCAAATGTGATGAGAATTGTTTGTATTGTTAATAATGTAACACAGAGAGAATACCGGGAAGATACCTAAAGGGCCGAGAGGGCCAATGCGATGAGAATTGTTTGTATTTGTAATAATTTAACACAGGGAGAATTCCGGGGAGATACCTGAAGGGCAGGGAGGGCCAATGTGATGAGAATTGTTTGTATTTTGTATAATGTAACACATGGAGAATTCCGGGGAGATACCTGAAGGGCCGAGAGGGCCAATGTGATGAGAATTGTTTTTATTTTTGATAATGTAACACAGGGAGAATTCCGGGGAGATACCTGAAGGGCCGAGAGGGCCAATGTGATGAGAATTGTTTGTATTTGTAATAATGTAACACAGAGAGAATACCGGGGAGATACCTAAAGGGCCGAGGGGGCCAATGCGATGAGAATTGTTTGTATTTGTAATAATGTAACACAGAGAGAATTACGGGGAGATACCTGAAGGGCCGAGAGGGCCAATGTGATGACAATTGTTTGTAATTTGTAATAATGTAACACAGAGAGAATTCCGGGGAGATACCTGAAGGGCCGAGAGGGCCAATGTGATGAGAATTGTTTGTATTTGTAATAATGTAACACAGAGAGAATTCCGGGGAGATACCTGAAGGGCAGGGAGGGCCAATGTGATGAGAATTGTTTGTATTTGTAATAATTTAACACAGAGAGAATTCCGTGGAGATACCTGAAGGGCCGAGAGGGCCAATGCGATGAGAATTGTTTGTATTTGTAATAATGTAACACAGAGAGAATACCAGGGAGATACCTGAAGGGCCGAGAGGGCCAATGCGATGAGAATTGTTTGTATTTGTAATAATGTAACACAGAGAGAATACCGGGGGGATACCTAAAGGGCTGAGAGGGCCAATGCGATGAGAATTGTTTGTATTTGCAATAATGTAACACAGAGAGAATTCCGGGGATATACCTAAAGGGCCGAGAGGGCCAATGCGATGAGAATTGTTTGTATTGAGTAATAATGTAACACAGAGAGAATTACGGGGATATACCTAAAGGGCCGAGAGGGCCAATGCGATGAGAATTGTTTGTATTTGTAATAATTTAACACAGAGAGAATACCGGGGAGATACCCGAAGGGCCGAGAGGGCAAATGTGATGAGAATTCGGGCGATTCACAATGCAGTGCGCCACCAAGCGTTTGACTCAAAAGAACCACTTTTAAACTTTACGGTCGACTTCTTCCGTATATCATACTGTAGTGAAATATCTATTCTTCATTGTTCACGCGCGGTACTACACACACTTAAATGTATCCGGAAGCGTCGTTGATTAAAACATTGTTATTTGCAGAAAAAAATTGGAACTTTAATCGTGCGTGCCCAAAAAGACGTAAAAAAATGATGAGTTCATGTAAAATGAATACCGTTTTTCAAACTGATGCCGACTTTTTCCCATGATGCACTGCGGGTATAGCAGGATTTGCGCCTCCAACGGCAGCTTCTAGGTATTGTGAATCGCTCGAATTGTTTGTATTTTTAATAATGTAACACAGAGAGAATACCGGGAAGATACCTAAAGGGCCGAGAGGGCCAATGCGATGAGAATTGTTTGTATTTGTAATAATTTAACACAGAGAGAATTCCGGGGAGATACCTGAAGGGCAGGGAGGGCCAATGTGATGAGAATTGTTTGTATTTTTTATAATGTAACACATGGAGAATTCCGGGGAGATACCTGAAGGGCCGAGAGGGCCAATGTGATGAGAATTGTTTGTATTTTTAATAATGTAACACCGAGAGAATTCCGGGGAGATACCTGAAGGGCCGAGAGGGCCAATGTGATGGGAATTGTTTGTATTTTTAATAATGTAACACAGGGAGAATTCCGGGGAGATACCTGAAGGGCCGAGAGGGCCAATGTGATGAGAATTGTTTGTATTTGTAATAATGTAACACAGAGAGAATACCGGGGAGATACCTAAAGGGCCGAGGGGGCCAATGCGATGAGAATTGTTTGTATTTGTAATAATGTAACACAGAGAGAATTACGGGGAGATACCTGAAGGGCAGGGAGGGCCAATGTGATGAGAATTGTTTGTATTTGTAATAATTTAACACAGACAGAATTCCGGGGAGATACCTGAAGGGCCGAGAGGGCCAATGTGATGAGAATTGTTTGTATTTTTAATAATTTAACACAGAGAGAATACCGGGGGGATACCTGAAGGGCCGAGAGGGCCAATGTGATGACAATTGTTTGTAATTTGTAATAATGTAACACAGAAAGAATTCCGGGAAGATACCTGAAGGGCCGAGAGGGCCAATGTGATGAGAATTGTTTGTATTTTTAATAATTTAACACAGAGATAATTTCGGGGAGATACCTGAAAGGCCGGGAGGGCCAATGCGATGAGAATTGTTTGTATTTGTAATAATGTAACACAGAGAGAATACCAGGGAGATACCTGAAGGGCCGAGAGGGCCAATGCGATGAGAATTGTTTGTATTTGTAATAATGTAACACAGAGAGAATACCGGGGAGATACCTAAAGGGCCGAGAGGGCCAATGCGATGAGAATTGTTTGTATTTGTAATAATCTAACACAGAGAGAATACCGGGGGGATACCTGAAGGGCCGAGAGGGCCAATGTGATGAGAATTGTTTGTATTTGTAATAATGTAACACAGAGAGAATACCGGGGAGATACCTAAAGGGCCGAGATGGCCAATGCGATGAGAATTGTTTGTATTTGTAATAATGTAACACAGAGAGAATACCGGGGGGATACCTAAAGGGCTGAGAGGGCCAATGCGATGAGAATTGTTTGTATTTGTAATAACGTAACACAGAGAGAATACCGGGGGAATACCTAAAGGGCCGAGAGGGCCAATGTGATGAGAATTGTTTGTATTTGTAATAATGTAACACAGAGAGAATTCCGGGGAGATACCTGAAGGGCCGAGAGGGCCAATGTGATGAGAATTGTTTGTATTTTTAATAATGTAACACAGAGAGAATACCGGGGGGATACCTAAAGGGCCGAGAGGGCCAATGCGATGAGAATTGTTTGTATTTGCAATAATGTAACACAGAGAGAATTCCGGGGATATACCTAAAGGGCCGAGAGGGCCAATGCGATGAGAATTGTTTGTATTTGTAATAATGTAACACAGAGAGAATTACGGGGAGATACATGTACCTAAAGGGCCGAGAGGGCCAATGTGATGAGAATTGTTTGTATTTGTAATAATGTAACACAGAGAGAATTCCGGGGATATACCTAAAGGGCCGAGAGGGCCAATGCGATGAGAATTGTTTGTATTTGTAATAATTTAACACAGAGAGAATACCGGGGAGATACCCGAAGGGCCGAGAGGGCAAATGTGATGAGAATTCGGGCGATTCACAATGCAGTGCGCCACCAAGCGTTTGACTCAAAAGAACCACTTTTAAACTTTACGGTCAACTTCTTCCGTATATCATACTGTAGTGAAATATCTATTCTTCATTGTTCACGCGCGGTACTACACAAACTTAAATGTATCCGGAAGCGTCGTTGATTAAAACATTGTTATTTGCAGAAAAAAATTGGAACTTTAATCGTGCGTGCCCAAAAAGACGTAAAAAAATGATGAGTTCATGTAAAATGAATACCGTTTTTCAAACTGATGCCGACTTTTTCCCATGATGCACTGCGGGTATAGCAGGATTTGCGCCTCCAACGGCAGCTTCTAGGTATTGTGAATCGCTCGAATTGTTTGTATTTTTAATAATGTAACACAGAGAGAATACCGGGAAGATACCTAAAGGGCTGAGAGGGCCAATGCGATGAGAATTGTTTGTATTTGTAATAATTTAACACAGAGAGAATTCCGGGGAGATACCTGAAGGGCAGGGAGGGCCAATGTGATGAGAATTGTTTGTATTTTTTATAATGTAACACATGGAGAATTCCGGAGAGATACCTGAAGGACCGAGAGGGCCAATGTGATGAGAATTGTTTGTATTTTTAATAATGTAACACCGAGAGAATTCCGGGGAGATACCTGAAGGGCCGAGAGGGCCAATGTGATGAGAATTGTTTGTATTTTTAATAATGTAACACAGGGAGAATTCCGGGGAGATACCTGAAGGGCCGAGAGGGCCAATGTGATGAGAATTGTTTGTATTTGTAATAATGTAACACAGAGAGAATACCGGGGAGATACCTAAAGGGCCGAGAGGGCCAATGCGATGAGAATTGTTTGTATTTGTAATAATGTAACACAGAGAGAATTACGGGGAGATACCTGAAGGGCCGAGAGGGCCAATGTGATGAGAATTGTTTGTATTTGTAATAATGTAACACAGAGAGAATTACGGGGAGATACCTGAAGGGCCGAGAGGGCCAATGTGATGACAATTGTTTGTAATTTGTAATAATGTAACACAGAGAGAATTCCGGGGAGATACCTGAAGGGACTAGAGGGCCAATGTGATGAGAATTGTTTGTATTTGTAATAATGTAACACAGAGAGAATTCCGGGGAGATACCTGAAGGGCAGGGAGGGCCAATGTGATGAGAATTGTTTGTATTTGTAATAATGTAACACAGAGAGAATACCTGGGGGATACCTAAAGGGCTGAGAGGGCCAATGCGATGAGAATTGTTTGTATTTGTAATAATGTAACACAGAGAGAATACCGGGGGAATACCTAAAGGGCCGAGAGGGCCAATGTGATGAGAATTGTTTGTATTTGTAATAATGTAACACAGAGAGAATTCCGTGGAGATACCTGAAGGGCCGAGAGGGCCAATGTGATGAGAATTGTTTGTATTTGTAATAATGTAACACAGAGAGAATACCGGGGAGATACCTAAAGGGCCGAGAGGGCCAATGCGATGAGAATTGTTTGTATTTGTAATAATGTAACACAGAGAGAATCCCGGGGAGATACCTAAAGGGCCGAGAGGGCCAATGCGATGAGAATTGTTTGTATTTGTAATAATGTAACACAGAGAGAATTCCGGGGAGATACCTGAAGGGCAGGGAGGGCCAATGTGATGAGAATTGTTTGTATTTGTAATAATTTAACACAGAGAGAATTCCGGGGAGATACCTGAAGGGCCGAGAGGGCCAATGTGATGAGAATTGTTTTTATTTGTAATAATGTAAACACAGAGAGAATACCAGGGGGATACCTAAAGGGCCGAGAGGGCCAATGCGATGAGAATTGTTTGTATTTGTAATAATGTAACACAGAGAGAATAACGGGGAGATACCTAAAGGGCCGAGAGGGCCAATGCGATGAGAATTGTTTGTATTTGTAATAATGTAACACAGAGAGAATACCGGGGAGATACCTAAAGGGCCGAGATGGCCAATGCGATGAGAATTGTTTGTATTTGTAATAATGTAACACAGAGAGAATACCTGGGGGATACCTAAAGGGCTGAGACGGCCAATGCGATGAGAATTGTTTGTATTTGTAATAATGTAACACAGAGAGAATACCGGGGGAATACCTAAAGGGCCGAGAGGGCCAATGTGATGAGAATTGTTTGTATTTGTAATAATGTAACACAGAGAGAATTCCGGGGAGATACATGTACCTGAAGGGCCGAGAGGGCCAATGTGATGAGAATTGTTTGTATTTTTAATAATGTAACACAGAGAGAATACCAGGGGGATACCTAAAGGGCCGAGACGGCCAATGCGATGAGAATTGTTTGTATTTGTAATAATGTAACACAGAGAGAATAACGGGGAGATACCTAAAGGGCCGAGAGGGCCAATGCGATGAGAATTGTTTGTATTTGTAATAATGTAACACAGAGAGAATACCAGGGGGATACCTGAAGGGCCGAGAGGGCCAATGCGATGAGAATTGTTTGTATTTGCAATAATGTAACACAGAGAGAATTCCGGGGATATACCTAAAGGGCCGAGAGGGCCAATGCGATGAGAATTGTTTGTATTTGTAATAATGTAACACAGAGAGAATTACGGGGATATACCTAAAGGGCCGAGAGGGCCAATGCGATGAGAATTGTTTGTATTTGTAATAATTTAACACAGAGAGAATACCGGGGAGATACCCGAAGGGCCGAGAGGGCAAATGTGATGAGAATTCGGGCGATTCACAATGCAGTGCGCCACCAAGCGTTTGACTCAAAAGAACCACTTTTAAACTTTACGGTCGACTTCTTCCGTATATCATACTGTAGTGAAATATCTATTCTTCATTGTTCACGCGCAGTACTACACAAACTTAAATGTATCCGGAAGCGTCGTTGATTAAAACATTGTTATTTGCAGAAAAAAATTGGAACTTTAATCGTGCGCGCCCAAAAAGACGTAAAAAAATGATGAGTTCATGTAAAATGAATACCGTTTTTCAAACTGATGCCGACTTTTTCCCATGATGCACTGCGGGTATAGCAGGATTTGCGCCTCCAACGGCAGCTTCTAGGTATTGTGAATCGCTCGAATTGTTTGTATTTTTAATAATGTAACACAGAGAGAATACCGGGAAGATACCTAAAGGGCCGAGAGGGCCAATGCGATGAGAATTGTTTGTATTTGTAATAATTTAACACAGAGAGAATTCCGGGGAGATACCTGAAGGGCAGGGAGGGCCAATGTGATGAGAATTGTTTGTATTTTGTATAATGTAACACATGGAGAATTCCGGGGAGATACCTGAAGGGCCGAGAGGGCCAATGTGATGAGAATTGTTTTTATTTTTGATAATGTAACACAGGGAGAATTCCGGGGAGATACCTGAAGGGCCGAGAGGGCCAATGTGATGAGAATTGTTTGTATTTGTAATAATGTAACACAGAGAGAATACCGGGGAGATACCTAAAGGGCCGAGGGGGCCAATGCGATGAGAATTGTTTGTATTTGTAATAATGTAACACAGAGAGAATTACGGGGAGATACCTGAAGGGCCGAGAGGGCCAATGTGATGACAATTGTTTGTAATTTGTAATAATGTAACACAGAGAGAATTCCGGGGAGATACCTGAAGGGCCGAGAGGGCCAATGTGATGAGAATTGTTTGTATTTGTAATAATGTAACACAGAGAGAATTCCGGGGAGATACCTGAAGGGCAGGGAGGGCCAATGTGATGAGAATTGTTTGTATTTGTAATAATTTAACACAGAGAGAATTCCGTGGAGATGCCGAGAGGGCCAATGTGATGAGAATTGTTTGTATTTTTAATAATTTAACACAGAGATAATTTCGGGGAGATACCTGAAAGGCCGAGAGGGCCAATGCGATGAGAATTGTTTGTATTTGTAATAATGTAACACAGAGAGAATACCAGGGAGATACCTGAAGGGTCGAGAGGGCCAATGCGATGAGAATTGTTTGTATTTGTAATAATGTAACACAGAGAGAATACCGGGGGGATACCTAAAGGGCTGAGAGGGCCAATGCGATGAGAATTGTTTGTATTTGCAATAATGTAACACAGCGAGAATTCCGGGGATATACCTAAAGGGCCGAGAGGGCCAATGCGATGAGAATTGTTTGTATTGAGTAATAATGTAACACAGAGAGAATTACGGGGATATACCTAAAGGGCCGAGAGGGCCAATGCGATGAGAATTGTTTGTATTTGTAATAATTTAACACAGAGAGAATACCGGGGAGATACCCGAAGGGCCGAGAGGGCAAATGTGATGAGAATTCGGGCGATTCACAATGCAGTGCGCCACCAAGCGTTTGACTCAAAAGAACCACTTTTAAACTTTACGGTCGACTTCTTCCGTATATCATACTGTAGTGAAATATCTATTCTTCATTGTTCACGCGCGGTACTACACACACTTAAATGTATCCGGAAGCGTCGTTGATTAAAACATTGTTATTTGCAGAAAAAAATTGGAACTTTAATCGTGCGTGCCCAAAAAGACGTAAAAAAATGATGAGTTCATGTAAAATGAATACCGTTTTTCAAACTGATGCCGACTTTTTCCCATGATGCACTGCGGGTATAGCAGGATTTGCGCCTCCAACGGCAGCTTCTAGGTATTGTGAATCGCTCGAATTGTTTGTATTTTTAATAATGTAACACAGAGAGAATACCGGGAAGATACCTAAAGGGCCGAGAGGGCCAATGCGATGAGAATTGTTTGTATTTGTAATAATTTAACACAGAGAGAATTCCGGGGAGATACCTGAAGGGCAGGGAGGGCCAATGTGATGAGAAATGTTTGTATTTTTTATAATGTAACACATGGAGAATTCCGGGGAGATACCTGAAGGGCCGAGAGGGCCAATGTGATGAGAATTGTTTGTATTTTTAATAATGTAACACCGAGAGAATTCCGGGGAGATACCTGAAGGGCCGAGAGGGCCAATGTGATGGGAATTGTTTGTATTTTTAATAATGTAACACAGGGAGAATTCCGGGGAGATACCTGAAGGGCCGAGAGGGCCAATGTGATGAGAATTGTTTGTATTTGTAATAATGTAACACAGAGAGAATACCGGGGAGATACCTAAAGGGCCGAGGGGGCCAATGCGATGAGAATTGTTTGTATTTGTAATAATGTAACACAGAGAGAATTACGGGGAGATACCTGAAGGGCAGGGAGGGCCAATGTGATGAGAATTGTTTGTATTTGTAATAATTTAACACAGAGAGAATTCCGGGGAGATACCTGAAGGGCCGAGAGGGCCAATGTGATGAGAATTGTTTGTATTTGTAATAATTTAACACAGAGAGAATACCGGGGGGATACCTGAAGGGCCGAGAGGGCCAATGTGATGACAATTGTTTGTAATTTGTAATAATGTAACACAGAAAGAATTCCGGGAAGATACCTGAAGGGCCGAGAGGGCCAATGTGATGAGAATTGTTTGTATTTTTAATAATTTAACACAGAGATAATTTCGGGGAGATACCTGAAAGGCCGAGAGGGCCAATGCGATGAGAATTGTTTGTATTTGTAATAATGTAACACAGAGAGAATACCAGGGAGATACCTGAAGGGCCGAGAGGGCCAATGCGATGAGAATTGTTTGTATTTGTAATAATGTAACACAGAGAGAATACCGGGGAGATACCTAAAGGGCCGAGAGGGCCAATGCGATGAGAATTGTTTGTATTTGTAATAATCTAACACAGAGAGAATACCGGGGGGATACCTGAAGGGCCGAGAGGGCCAATGTGATGAGAATTGTTTGTATTTGTAATAATGTAACACAGAGAGAATACCGGGGAGATACCTAAAGGGCCGAGATGGCCAATGCGATGAGAATTGTTTGTATTTGTAATAATGTAACACAGAGAGAATACCGGGGGGATACCTAAAGGGCTGAGAGGGCCAATGCGATGAGAATTGTTTGTATTTGTAATAACGTAACACAGAGAGAATACCGGGGGAATACCTAAAGGGCCGAGAGGGCCAATGTGATGAGAATTGTTTGTATTTGTAATAATGTAACACAGAGAGAATTCCGGGGAGATACCTGAAGGGCCGAGTGGTCCAATGTGATGAGAATTGTTTGTATTTTTAATAATGTAACACAGAGAGAATACCGGGGGGATACCTAAAGGGCCGAGAGGGCCAATGCGATGAGAATTGTTTGTATTTGCAATAATGTAACACAGAGAGAATTCCGGGGATATACCTAAAGGGCCGAGAGGGCCAATGCGATGAGAATTGTTTGTATTTGTAATAATGTAACACAGAGAGAATTACGGGGATATACCTAAAGGGCCGAGAGGGCCAATGCGATGAGAATTGTTTGTATTTGTAATAATTTAACACAGAGAGAATACCGGGGAGATACCCGAAGGGCCGAGAGGGCAAATGTGATGAGAATTCGGGCGATTCACAATGCAGTGCGCCACCAAGCGTTTGACTCAAAAGAACCACTTTTAAACTTTACGGTCGACTTCTTCCGTATATCATACTGTAGTGAAATATCTATTCTTCATTGTTCACGCGCAGTACTACACAAACTTCAATGTATCCGGAAGCGTCGTTGATTAAAACATTGTTATTTGCAGAAAAAAATTGGAACTTTAATCGTGCGCGCCCAAAAAGACGTAAAAAAATGATGAGTTCATGTAAAATGAATACCGTTTTTCAAACTGATGCCGACTTTTTCCCATGATGCACTGCGGGTATAGCAGGATTTGCGCCTCCAACGGCAGCTTCTAGGTATTGTGAATCGCTCGAATTGTTTGTATTTTTAATAATGTAACACAGAGAGAATACCGGGAAGATACCTAAAGGGCCGAGAGGGCCAATGCGATGAGAATTGTTTGTATTTGTAATAATTTAACACAGAGAGAATTCCGGGGAGATACATGTACCTGAAGGGCAGGGAGGGCCAATGTGATGAGAATTGTTTGTATTTTTTATAATGTAACACATGGAGAATTCCGGGGAGATACCTGAAGGGCCGAGAGGGCCAATGTGATGAGAATTGTTTGTATTTTTAATAATGTAACACCGAGAGAATTCCGGGGAGATACCTGAAGGGCCGAGAGGGCCAATGTGATGAGAATTGTTTGTATTTTTAATAATGTAACACAGGGAGAATTCCGGGGAGATACCTGAAGGGCCGAGAGGGCCAACGTGATGAGAATTGTTTGTATTTGTAATAATGTAACACAGAGAGAATACCGGGGAGATACCTAAAGGGCCGAGAGGGCCAATGCGATGAGAATTATTTGTATTTGTAATAATGTAACACAGAGAGAATTACGGGGAGATACCTGAAGGGCCGAGAGGGCCAACGTGATGACAATTGTTTGTAATTTGTAATAATGTAACACAGAGTGAATTCCGGGGAGATACCTGAAGGGCCGAGAGGGCCAATGTGATGACAATTGTTTGTAATTTGTAATAATGTAACACAGAGAGAATTCCGGGGAGATACCTGAAGGGACTAGAGGGCCAATGCGATGAGAATTGTTTGTATTTGTAATAATGTAACACAGAGAGAATTACGGGGAGATACCTGAAGGGCCGAGAGGGCCAATGTGATGAGAATTGTTTGTATTTGTAATAATGTAACACAGAGAGAATTACGGGGAGATACCTGAAGGGCCGAGAGGGCCAATGTGATGACAATTGTTTGTAATTTGTAATAATGTAACACAGAGAGAATTCCGGGGAGATACCTGAAGGGACTAGAGGGCCAATGTGATGAGAATTGTTTGTATTTGTAATAATGTAACACAGAGAGAATTCCGGGGAGATACCTGAAGGGCAGGGAGGGCCAATGTGATGAGAATTGTTTGTATTTGTAATAATGTAACACAGAGAGAATACCTGGGGGATACCTAAAGGGCTGAGAGGGCCAATGCGATGAGAATTGTTTGTATTTGTAATAATGTAACACAGAGAGAATACCGGGGGAATACCTAAAGGGCCGAGAGGGCCAATGTGATGAGAATTGTTTGTATTTGTAATAATGTAACACAGAGAGAATTCCGTGGAGATACCTGAAGGGCCGAGAGGGCCAATGTGATGAGAATTGTTTGTATTTGTAATAATGTAACACAGAGAGAATACCGGGGAGATACCTAAAGGGCCGAGAGGGCCAATGCGATGAGAATTGTTTGTATTTGTAATAATGTAACACAGAGAGAATTCCGGGGAGATACCTGAAGGGCAGGGAGGGCCAATGTGATGAGAATTGTTTGTATTTGTAATAATTTAACACAGAGAGAATTCCGGGGAGATACCTGAAGGGCCGAGAGGGCCAATGTGATGAGAATTGTTTTTATTTGTAATAATGTAAACACAGAGAGAATACCAGGGGGATACCTAAAGGGCCGAGAGGGCCAATGCGATGAGAATTGTTTGTATTTGTAATAATGTAACACAGAGAGAATAACGGGGAGATACCTAAAGGGCCGAGAGGGCCAATGCGATGAGAATTGTTTGTATTTGTAATAATGTAACACAGAGAGAATACCGGGGAGATACCTAAAGGGCCGAGATGGCCAATGCGATGAGAATTGTTTGTATTTGTAATAATGTAACACAGAGAGAATACCTGGGGGATACCTAAAGGGCTGAGACGGCCAATGCGATGAGAATTGTTTGTATTTGTAATAATGTAACACAGAGAGAATACCGGGGGAATACCTAAAGGGCCGAGAGGGCCAATGTGATGAGAATTGTTTGTATTTGTAATAATGTAACACAGAGAGAATTCCGGGGAGATACATGTACCTGAAGGGCCGAGAGGGCCAATGTGATGAGAATTGTTTGTATTTTTAATAATGTAACACAGAGAGAATACCAGGGGGATACCTAAAGGGCCGAGACGGCCAATGCGATGAGAATTGTTTGTATTTGTAATAATGTAACACAGAGAGAATAACGGGGAGATACCTAAAGGGCCGAGAGGGCCAATGCGATGAGAATTGTTTGTATTTGTAATAATGTAACACAGAGAGAATACCAGGGGGATACCTGAAGGGCCGAGAGGGCCAATGCGATGAGAATTGTTTGTATTTGCAATAATGTAACACAGAGAGAATTCCGGGGATATACCTAAAGGGCCGAGAGGGCCAATGCGATGAGAATTGTTTGTATTTGTAATAATGTAACACAGAGAGAATTACGGGAATATACCTAAAGGGCCGAGAGGGCCAATGCGATGAGAATTGTTTGTATTTGTAATAATTTAACACAGAGAGAATACCGGGGAGATACCCGAAGGGCCGAGAGGGCAAATGTGATGAGAATTCGGGCGATTCACAATGCAGTGCGCCACCAAGCGTTTGACTCAAAAGAACCACTTTTAAACTTTACGGTCGACTTCTTCCGTATATCATACTGTAGTGAAATATCTATTCTTCATTGTTCACGCGCAGTACTACACAAACTTAAATGTATCCGGAAGCGTCGTTGATTAAAACATTGTTATTTGCAGAAAAAAATTGGAACTTTAATCGTGCGCGCCCAAAAAGACGTACAAAAATGATGAGTTCATGTAAAATGAATACCGTTTTTCAAACTGATGCCGACTTTTTCCCATGATGCACTGCGGGTATAGCAGGATTTGCGCCTCCAACGGCAGCTTCTAGGTATTGTGAATCGCTCGAATTGTTTGTATTTTTAATAATGTAACACAGAGAGAATACCGGGAAGATACCTAAAGGGCCGAGAGGGCCAATGCGATGAGAATTGTTTGTATTTGTAATAATTTAACACAGAGAGAATTCCGGGGAGATACATGTACATGTACCTGAAGGGCAGGGAGGGCCAATGTGATGAGAATTGTTTGTATTTTTTATAATGTAACACATGGAGAATTCCGGGGAGATACCTGAAGGGCCGAGAGGGCCAATGTGATGAGAATTGTTTGTATTTTTAATAATGTAACACCGAGAGAATTCCGGGGAGATACCTGAAGGGCCGAGAGGGCCAATGTGATGAGAATTGTTTGTATTTTTAATAATGTAACACAGGGAGAATTCCGGGGAGATACCTGAAGGGCCGAGAGGGCCAACGTGATGAGAATTGTTTGTATTTGTAATAATGTAACACAGAGAGAATACCGGGGAGATACCTAAAGGGCCGAGAGGGCCAATGCGATGAGAATTATTTGTATTTGTAATAATGTAACACAGAGAGAATTACGGGGAGATACCTGAAGGGCCGAGAGGGCCAACGTGATGACAATTGTTTGTAATTTGTAATAATGTAACACAGAGTGAATTCCGGGGAGATACCTGAAGGGCCGAGAGGGCCAATGTGATGAGAATTGTTTGTATTTGTAATAATGTAACACAGAGAGAATTCCGGGGAGATACCTGAAGGGCAGGGAGGGCCAATGTGATGAGAATTGTTTGTATTTGTAATAATTTAACACAGAGAGAATTCCGGGGAGATACCTGAAGGGCCGAGAGGGCCAATGTGATGAGAATTGTTTGTATTTTTAATAATTTAACACAGAGATAATTTCGGGGAGATACCTGAAAGGCCGAGAGGGCCAATGCGATGAGAATTGTTTGTATTTGTAATAATGTAACACACAGAGAATACCGGGGAGATACCTAAAGGGTTGAGATGGCCAATGCGATGAGAATTGTTTGTATTTGTAATAATGTAACACAGAGAGAATACCTGGGGGATACCTAAAGGGCTGAGAGGGCCAATGCGATGAGAATTGTTTGTATTTGTAATAATGTAACACAGAGAGAATACCGGGGAGATACCTAAGGGGCCGAGAGGGCCAATGCGATGAGAATTGTTTGTATTTGTAATAATGTAACACAGAGAGAATACCGGGGAGATACCTAAAGGGCCAAGAGGGCCAATGCGATGAGAATTGTTTGTATTTGTAATAATGTAACACAGAGAGAATTCCGGGGAGATACCTGAAGGGCAGGGAGGGCCAATGCGATGAGAATTGTTTGTATTTGTAATAATGTAAACACAGAGAGAATACCAGGGGGATACCTAAAGGGCCGGGAGGGCCAATGCGATGAGAATTGTTTGTATTTGTAATAATGTAACACAGAGAGAATAACGGGGAGATACCTAAAGGGCCGAGAGGGCCAATGCGATGAGAATTGTTTGTATTTGTAATAATGTAACACAGAGAGAATACCGGGGGGGATACCTGAAGGGCCGAGAGGGCCAATGTGATGAGAATTGTTTGTATTTGTAATAATGTAACACAGAGAGAATTCCGGGGAGATACCTAAAGGGCCCAGAGGGCCAATGTGATGAGAATTGTTTGTATTTGTAATAATGTAACACAGAGATAATACCGGGGGGATACCTGAAGGGCCGAGAGGGCCAATGCGATGAGAATTGTTTGTATTTGTAATAATGTAACACAGAGAGAATACCGGGGAGATACCTAAAGGGCCGAGAGGGCCAATGCGATGAGAATTGTTTGTATTTGTAATAATTTAACACAGAGAGAATTCCGGGGAGATACCTAAAGGGCCGAGAGGGCCAATGCGATGAGAATTGTTTGTATTTTTTATAATGTAACACATGGAGAATTCCGGGGATATACCTAAAAGGCCGAGAGGGCCAATGTGATGAGAATTGTTTGTATTTGTAATAATTTAACACAGAGAGAATTCCGGGGAGATACCTAAAGGGCCGAGAGGGCCAATGCGATGAGAATTGTTTGTATTTTTTATAATGTAACACATGGAGAATTCCGGGGAGATACCTGAAGGGCCGAGAGGGCCAATGTGATGAGAATTGTTTGTATTTTTAATAATGTAACACCGAGAGAATTCCGGGGAGATACCTGAAGGGCCGAGAGGGCCAATGTGATGAGAATTGTTTGTATTTTTAATAATGTAACACAGGGAGAATTCCGGGGAGATACCTGAAGGGCCGAGAGGGCCAATGTGATGAGAATTGTTTGTATTTGTAATAATGTAACACAGAGAGAATACCGGGGAGCTACCTAAAGGGCCGAGAGGGCCAATGCGATGAGAATTGTTTGTATTTGTAATAATGTAACACAGAGAGAATTATGGGGAGATACCTGAAGGGCCGAGAGGGCCAATGTGATGAGAATTGTTTGTATTTGTAATAATGTAACACAGAGAGAATTACGGGGAGATACCTGAAGGGCCGAGAGGGCCAATGTGATGACAATTGTTTGTAATTTGTAATAATGTAACACAGAGAGAATTCCGGGGAGATACCTGAAGGGACTAGAGGGCCAATGTGATGAGAATTGTTTGTATTTGTAATAATGTAACACAGAGAGAATTCCGGGGAGATACCTGAAGGGCAGGGAGGGCCAATGTGATGAGAATTGTTTGTATTTGTAATAATGTAACACAGAGAGAATACCTGGGGGATACCTAAAGGGCTGAGAGGGCCAATGCGATGAGAATTGTTTGTATTTGTAATAATGTAACACAGAGAGAATACCGGGGGAATACCTAAAGGGCCGAGAGGGCCAATGTGATGAGAATTGTTTGTATTTGTAATAATGTAACACAGAGAGAATTCCGTGGAGATACCTGAAGGGCCGAGAGGGCCAATGTGATGAGAATTGTTTGTATTTGTAATAATGTAACACAGAGAGAATACCGGGGAGATACCTAAAGGGCCGAGAGGGCCAATGCGATGAGAATTGTTTGTATTTGTAATAATGTAACACAGAGAGAATACCGGGGAGATACCTAAAGGGCCGAGAGGGCCAATGCGATGAGAATTGTTTGTATTTGTAATAATGTAACACAGAGAGAATTCCGGGGAGATACCTGAAGGGCAGGGAGGGCCAATGTGATGAGAATTGTTTGTATTTGTAATAATTTAACACAGAGAGAATTCCGGGGAGATACCTGAAGGGCCGAGAGGGCCAATGTGATGAGAATTGTTTTTATTTGTAATAATGTAAACACAGAGAGAATACCAGGGGTATACCTAAAGGGCCGAGAGGGCCAATGCGATGAGAATTGTTTGTATTTGTAATAATGTAACACAGAGAGAATAACGGGGAGATACCTAAAGGGCCGAGAGGGCCAATGCGATGAGAATTGTTTGTATTTGTAATAATGTAACACAGAGAGAATACCGGGGAGATACCTAAAGGGCCGAGATGGCCAATGCGATGAGAATTGTTTGTATTTGTAATAATGTAACACAGAGAGAATTCCGGGGAGATACATGTACCTGAAGGGCCGAGAGGGCCAATGTGATGAGAATTGTTTGTATTTTTAATAATGTAACACAGAGAGAATACCAGGGGGATACCTAAAGGGCCGAGACGGCCAATGCGATGAGAATTGTTTGTATTTGTAATAATGTAACACAGAGAGAATAACGGGGAGATACCTAAAGGGCCGAGAGGGCCAATGCGATGAGAATTGTTTGTATTTGTAATAATGTAACACAGAGAGAATACCAGGGGGATACCTGAAGGGCCGAGAGGGCCAATGCGATGAGAATTGTTTGTATTTGCAATAATGTAACACAGAGAGAATTCCGGGGATATACCTAAAGGGCCGAGAGGGCCAATGCGATGAGAATTGTTTGTATTTGTAATAATGTAACACAGAGAGAATTACGGGGATATACCTAAAGGGCCGAGAGGGCCAATGCGATGAGAATTGTTTGTATTTGTAATAATTTAACACAGAGAGAATACCGGGGAGATACCCGAAGGGCCGAGAGGGCAAATGTGATGAGAATTCGGGCGATTCACAATGCAGTGCGCCACCAAGCGTTTGACTCAAAAGAACCACTTTTAAACTTTACGGTCGACTTCTTCCGTATATCATACTGTAGTGAAATATCTATTCTTCATTGTTCACGCGCAGTACTACACAAACTTCAATGTATCCGGAAGCGTCGTTGATTAAAACATTGTTATTTGCAGAAAAAAATTGGAACTTTAATCGTGCGCGCCCAAAAAGACGTAAAAAAATGATGAGTTCATGTAAAATGAATACCGTTTTTCAAACTGATGCCGACTTTTTCCCATGATGCACTGCGGGTATAGCAGGATTTGCGCCTCCAACGGCAGCTTCTAGGTATTGTGAATCGCTCGAATTGTTTGTATTTTTAATAATGTAACACAGAGAGAATACCGGGAAGATACCTAAAGGGCCGAGAGGGCCAATGCGATGAGAATTGTTTGTATTTGTAATAATTTAACACAGAGAGAATTCCGGGGAGATACATGTACCTGAAGGGCAGGGAGGGCCAATGTGATGAGAATTGTTTGTATTTTTTATAATGTAACACATGGAGAATTCCGGGGAGATACCTGAAGGGCCGAGAGGGCCAATGTGATGAGAATTGTTTGTATTTTTAATAATGTAACACCGAGAGAATTCCGGGGAGATACCTGAAGGGCCGAGAGGGCCAATGTGATGAGAATTGTTTGTATTTTTAATAATGTAACACAGGGAGAATTCCGGGGAGATACCTGAAGGGCCGAGAGGGCCAACGTGATGAGAATTGTTTGTATTTGTAATAATGTAACACAGAGAGAATACCGGGGAGATACCTAAAGGGCCGAGAGGGCCAATGCGATGAGAATTATTTGTATTTGTAATAATGTAACACAGAGAGAATTACGGGGAGATACCTGAAGGGCCGAGAGGGCCAACGTGATGACAATTGTTTGTAATTTGTAATAATGTAACACAGAGTGAATTCCGGGGAGATACCTGAAGGGCCGAGAGGGCCAATGTGATGAGAATTGTTTGTATTTGTAATAATGTAACACAGAGAGAATTCCGGGGAGATACCTGAAGGGCAGGGAGGGCCAATGTGATGAGAATTGTTTGTATTTGTAATAATTTAACACAGAGAGAATTCCGGGGAGATACCTGAAGGGCCGAGAGGGCCAATGTGATGAGAATTGTTTGTATTTTTAATAATTTAACACAGAGATAATTTCGGGGAGATACCTGAAAGGCCGAGAGGGCCAATGCGATGAGAATTGTTTGTATTTGTAATAATGTAACACACAGAGAATACCGGGGAGATACCTAAAGGGTTGAGATGGCCAATGCGATGAGAATTGTTTGTATTTGTAATAATGTAACACAGAGAGAATACCTGGGGGATACCTAAAGGGCTGAGAGGGCCAATGCGATGAGAATTGTTTGTATTTGTAATAATGTAACACAGAGAGAATACCGGGGGAATACCTAAAGGGCCGAGAGGGCCAATGTGATGAGAATTGTTTGTATTTGTAATAATGTAACACAGAGAGAATTCCGGGGGGATACCTGAAAGGCCGAGAGGGCCAATGTGATGAGAATTGTTTCTATTTTTCATAATTTAACACAGAGAGAATTCCGTGGAGATACCTGAAGGGCCGAGAGGGCCAATGTGATGAGAATTGTTTGTATTTGTAATAATGTAACACAGAGAGAATACCGGGGAGATACCTAAGGGGCCGAGAGGGCCAATGCGATGAGAATTGTTTGTATTTGTAATAATGTAACACAGAGAGAATACCGGGGAGATACCTAAAGGGCCAAGAGGGCCAATGCGATGAGAATTGTTTGTATTTGTAATAATGTAACACAGAGAGAATTCCGGGGAGATACCTGAAGGGCAGGGAGGGCCAATGCGATGAGAATTGTTTGTATTTGTAATAATGTAAACACAGAGAGAATACCAGGGGGATACCTAAAGGGCCGAGAGGGCCAATGCGATGAGAATTGTTTGTATTTGTAATAATGTAACACAGAGAGAATAACGGGGAGATACCTAAAGGGCCGAGAGGGCCAATGCGATGAGAATTGTTTGTATTTGTAATAATGTAACACAGAGAGAATACCGGGGGGATACCTGAAGGGCCGAGAGGGCCAATGTGATGAGAATTGTTTGTATTTGTAATAATGTAACACAGAGAGAATTCCGGGGAGATACCTAAAGGGCCCAGAGGGCCAATGTGATGAGAATTGTTTGTATTTGTAATAATGTAACACAGAGATAATACCGGGGGGATACCTGAAGGGCCAAGAGGGCCAATGCGATGAGAATTGTTTGTATTTGTAATAATGTAACACAGAGAGAATACCGGGGAGATACCTAAAGGGCCGAGAGGGCCAATGCGATGAGAATTGTTTGTATTTGTAATAATGTAACACAGAGAGAATACCGGGGATATACCTAAAAGGCCGAGAGGGCCAATGTGATCAGAATTGTTTGTATTTGTAATAATTTAACACAGAGAGAATTCCGGGGAGATACCTAAAGGGCCGAGAGGGCCAATGCGATGAGAATTGTTTGTATTTGTAATAATTTAACACAGAGAGAATACCGGGGGGATACCTAAAGGGCCGAGAGGGCCAATGTGATGAGAATTGTTTGTATTTGTAATAATGTAACACAGAGAGAATTCCGGGGAGATACATGTACCTGAAGGGCCGAGAGGGCCAATGTGATGAGAATTGTTTGTATTTTTAATAATGTAACACAGAGAGAATACCAGGGGGATACCTAAAGGGCCGAGACGGCCAATGCGATGAGAATTGTTTGTATTTGTAATAATGTAACACAGAGAGAATAACGGGGAGATACCTAAAGGGCCGAGAGGGCCAATGCGATGAGAATTGTTTGTATTTGTAATAATGTAACACAGAGAGAATACCAGGGGGATACCTGAAGGGCCGAGAGGGCCAATGCGATGAGAATTGTTTGTATTTGCAATAATGTAACACAGAGAGAATTCCGGGGATATACCTAAAGGGCCGAGAGGGCCAATGCGATGAGAATTGTTTGTATTTGTAATAATGTAACACAGAGAGAACTACGGGGATATACCTAAAGGGCCGAGAGGGCCAATGCGATGAGAATTGTTTGTATTTGTAATAATTTAACACAGAGAGAATACCGGGGAGATACCCGAAGGGCCGAGAGGGCAAATGTGATGAGAATTCGGGCGATTCACAATGCAGTGCGCCACCAAGCGTTTGACTCAAAAGAACCACTTTTAAACTTTACGGTCGACTTCTTCCGTATATCATACTGTAGTGAAATATCTATTCTTCATTGTTCACGCGCAGTACTACACAAACTTAAATGTATCCGGAAGCGTCGTTGATTAAAACATTGTTATTTGCAGAAAAAAATTGGAACTTTAATCGTGCGCGCCCAAAAAGACGTAAAAAAATGATGAGTTCATGTAAAATGAATACCGTTTTTCAAACTGATGCCGACTTTTTCCCATGATGCACTGCGGGTATAGCAGGATTTGCGCCTCCAACGGCAGCTTCTAGGTATTGTGAATCGCTCGAATTGTTTGTATTTTTAATAATGTAACACAGAGAGAATACCGGGAAGATACCTAAAGGGCCGAGAGGGCCAATGCGATGAGAATTGTTTGTATTTGTAATAATTTAACACAGAGAGAATTCCGGGGAGATACATGTACCTGAAGGGCAGGGAGGGCCAATGTGATGAGAATTGTTTGTATTTTTTATAATGTAACACATGGAGAATTCCGGGGAGATACCTGAAGGGCCGAGAGGGCCAATGTGATGAGAATTGTTTGTATTTTTAATAATGTAACACCGAGAGAATTCCGGGGAGATACCTGAAGGGCCGAGAGGGCCAATGTGATGAGAATTGTTTGTATTTTTAATAATGTAACACAGAGAGAATACCGGGGAGATACCTGAAGGGCCGAGAGGGCCAATGCGATGAGAATTATTTGTATTTGTAATAATGTAACACAGAGAGAATTACGGGGAGATACCTGAAGGGCCGAGAGGGCCAACGTGATGACAATTGTTTGTAATTTGTAATAATGTAACACAGAGTGAATTCCGGGGAGATACCTGAAGGGCCGAAAGGGCCAATGTGATGAGAATTGTTTGTATTTGTAATAATGTAACACAGAGAGAATTCCGGGGAGATACCTGAAGGGAAGGGAGGGCCAATGTGATGAGAATTGTTTGTATTTGTAATAATTTAACACAGAGAGAATTCCGGGGAGATACCTGAAGGGCCGAGAGGGCCAATGTGATGAGAATTGTTTGTATTTTTAATAATTTAACACAGAGATAATTTCGGGGAGATACCTGAAAGGCCGAGAGGGCCAATGCGATGAGAATTGTTTGTATTTGTAATAATGTAACACACAGAGAATACCGGGGAGATACCTAAAGGGTTGAGATGGCCAATGCGATGAGAATTGTTTGTATTTGTAATAATGTAACACAGAGAGAATACCTGGGGGATACCTAAAGGGCTGAGAGGGCCAATGCGATGAGAATTGTTTGTATTTGTAATAATGTAACACAGAGAGAATACCGGGGAGATACCTAAGGGGCCGAGAGGGCCAATGCGATGAGAATTGTTTGTATTTGTAATAATGTAACACAGAGAGAATACCGGGGAGATACCTAAAGGGCCAAGAGGGCCAATGCGATGAGAATTGTTTGTATTTGTAATAATGTAACACAGAGAGAATTCCGGGGAGATACCTGAAGGGCAGGGAGGGCCAATGCGATGAGAATTGTTTGTATTTGTAATAATGTAAACACAGAGAGAATACCAGGGGGATACCTAAAGGGCCGAGAGGGCCAATGCGATGAGAATTGTTTGTATTTGTAATAATGTAACACAGAGAGAATAACGGGGAGATACCTAAAGGGCCGAGAGGGCCAATGCGATGAGAATTGTTTGTATTTGTAATAATGTAACACAGAGAGAATACCGGGGGGATACCTGAAGGGCCGAGAGGGCCAATGTGATGAGAATTGTTTGTATTTGTAATAATGTAACACAGAGAGAATTCCGGGGAGATACCTAAAGGGCCCAGAGGGCCAATGTGATGAGAATTGTTTGTATTTGTAATAATTAATGTAACACAGAGATAATACCGGGGGGATACCTGAAGGGCCGAGAGGGCCAATGCGATGAGAATTGTTTGTATTTGTAATAATGTAACACAGAGAGAATACCGGGGAGATACCTAAAGGGCCGAGAGGGCCAATGCGATGAGAATTGTTTGTATTTGTAATAATGTAACACAGAGAGAATACCGGGGATATACCTAAAAGGCCGAGAGGGCCAATGTGATGAGAATTGTTTGTATTTGTAATAATTTAACACAGAGAGAATTCCGGGGAGATACCTAAAGGGCCGAGAGGGCCAATGCGATGAGAATTGTTTGTATTTGTAATAATTTAACACAGAGAGAATACCGGGGGGATACCTAAAGGGCCGAGAGGGCCAATGTGATGAGAATTGTTTGTATTTGTAATAATGTAACACAGAGAGAATACCGGGGAGATACCCGAAGGGCCGAGAGGGCAAATGTGATGAGAATTGTTTGTATTTTTAATAATGTAACACAGAGAGAATACCGGGGGGATACCTGAAGGGCCGAGAGGGCCAATGTGATGAGAATTGTTTGTATTTGTAATAATGTAACACAGAGAGAATACCGGGGAGATACCTAAAGGTACGAGAGGGCCAATGCGATGAGAATTGTTTGTATTTGTAATAATGTACCGGTAACACAGAGAGAATACCGGGGGGATACCTAAAGGTCCGAGAGGGCCAATGTGATGAGAATTGTTTGTATTTGTAATAATGTAACACAGAGAGAATACCGGGGAGATACCCGAAGGGCCGAGAGGGCCAATGCGATGAGAATTGTTTGTATAATTTGTAATAATGTAACACAGAGAGAATACCGGGGAGATACATGTACCTGAAGGGCCGAGAGGGCCAATGCGATGAGAATTGTTTGTATTTGTAATAATGTAACACAGAGAGAATACCGGGGGATACCTGAAGGGCCGAGAGGGCCAATGCGATGAGAATTGTTTGTATGTGTAATAATGTAACACAGAGAGAATACCGGGGGGATACCTAAAGGGCCAAGAGGGCCAATGCGATGAGAATTGTTTGTACATGTATTTGTAATAATGTAACACAGAGAGAATACCGGGGGGATACCTAAAGGGCCGAGAGGTCCAATGCGATGAGAATTGTTTGTATTTGCAATAATGTAACACAGAGAGAATTCCGGGGATATATACCTCAAGGGCCGAGAGGGCAAATGCGATGAGAATTGTTTGTATTTGTAATAATGTAACACAGAGAGAATTACGGGGATATACCTAAAGGGCCGAGAGGGCCAATGCGATGAGCATTGTTTGTATTTGTAATAATGTAACACAGAGAGAATTCCGGGCAGATACCTGAAGGGCCGAGAGGGCCAATGTGATGAGAATTGTTTGTATTTTTAATAATTTAACACAGAGATAATTTCGGGGAGATACCTGAAAGGCCGAGAGGGCCAATGCGATGAGAATTGTTTGTATTTGTAATAATGTAACACAGAGAGAATACCGGGGAGATACCTAAAGGGCCGAGATGGCCAATGCGATGAGAATTGTTTGTATTTGTAATAATGTAACACAGAGAGAATACCTGGGGGATACCTAAAGGGCTGAGAGGGCCAATGCGATGAGAATTGTTTGTATTTGTAATAATGTAACACAGAGAGAATTCCGGGGAGATACCTGAAACGCCGAGAGGGCCAATGTGATGAGAATTGTTTGTATTTGTAATAATGTAACACAGAGAGAATACCGGGGAGATACCTAAAGGGCCAAGAGGGCCAATGCGATGAGAATTGTTTGTATTTGTAATAATGTAACACAGAGAGAATTCCGGGGAGATACCTGAAGGGCAGGGAGGGCCAATGCGATGAGAATTGTTTGTATTTGTAATAATGTAAACACAGAGAGAATACCAGGGGGATACCTAAAGGGCCGGGAGGGCCAATGCGATGAGAATTGTTTGTATTTGTAATAATGTAACACAGAGAGAATAACGGGGAGATACCTAAAGGGCCGAGAGGGCCAATGCGATGAGAATTGTTTGTATTTGTAATAATGTAACACAGAGAGAATACCGGGGGGATACCTGAAGGGCCGAGAGGGCCAATGTGATGAGAATTGTTTGTATTTGTAATAATGTAACACAGAGAGAATTCCGGGGAGATACCTAAAGGGCCCAGAGGGCCAATGTGATGAGAATTGTTTGTATTTGTAATAATTAATGTAACACAGAGATAATACCGGGGGGATACCTGAAGGGCCGAGAGGGCCAATGCGATGAGAATTGTTTGTATTTGTAATAATGTAACACAGAGAGAATACCGGGGAGATACCTAAAGGGCCGAGAGGGCCAATGCGATGAGAATTGTTTGTATTTGTAATAATGTAACACAGAGAGAATACCGGGGATATACCTAAAAGGCCGAGAGGGCCAATGTGATGAGAATTGTTTGTATTTGTAATAATTTAACACAGAGAGAATTCCGGGGAGATACCTAAAGGGCCGAGAGGGCCAATGCGATGAGAATTGTTTGTATTTGTAATAATTTAACACAGAGAGAATACCGGGGGGATACCTAAAGGGCCGAGAGGGCCAATGTGATGAGAATTGTTTGTATTTGTAATAATGTAACACAGAGAGAATACCGGGGAGATACCCGAAGGGCCGAGAGGGCAAATGTGATGAGAATTGTTTGTATTTTTAATAATGTAACACAGAGAGAATACCGGGGGGATACCTGAAGGGCCGAGAGGGCCAATGTGATGAGAATTGTTTGTATTTGTAATAATGTAACACAGAGAGAATACCGGGGAGATACCTAAAGGTACGAGAGGGCCAATGCGATGAGAATTGTTTGTATTTGTAATAATGTACCGGTAACACAGAGAGAATACCGGGGGGATACCTAAAGGTCCGAGAGGGCCAATGTGATGAGAATTGTTTGTATTTGTAATAATGTAACACAGAGAGAATACCGGGGAGATACCCGAAGGGCCGAGAGGGCCAATGCGATGAGAATTGTTTGTATAATTTGTAATAATGTAACACAGAGAGAATACCGGGGAGATACATGTACCTGAAGGGCCGAGAGGGCCAATGCGATGAGAATTGTTTGTATTTGTAATAATGTAACACAGAGAGAATACCGGGGGATACCTGAAGGGCCGAGAGGGCCAATGCGATGAGAATTGTTTGTATGTGTAATAATGTAACACAGAGAGAATACCGGGGGGATACCTAAAGGGCCAAGAGGGCCAATGCGATGAGAATTGTTTGTACATGTATTTGTAATAATGTAACACAGAGAGAATACCGGGGGGATACCTAAAGGGCCGAGAGGTCCAATGCGATGAGAATTGTTTGTATTTGCAATAATGTAACACAGAGAGAATTCCGGGGATATATACCTCAAGGGCCGAGAGGGCAAATGCGATGAGAATTGTTTGTATTTGTAATAATGTAACACAGAGAGAATTACGGGGATATACCTAAAGGGCCGAGAGGGCCAATGCGATGAGCATTGTTTGTATTTGTAATAATGTAACACAGAGAGAATTCCGGGCAGATACCTGAAGGGCCGAGAGGGCCAATGTGATGAGAATTGTTTGTATTTTTAATAATTTAACACAGAGATAATTTCGGGGAGATACCTGAAAGGCCGAGAGGGCCAATGCGATGAGAATTGTTTGTATTTGTAATAATGTAACACAGAGAGAATACCGGGGAGATACCTAAAGGGCCGAGATGGCCAATGCGATGAGAATTGTTTGTATTTGTAATAATGTAACACAGAGAGAATACCTGGGGGATACCTAAAGGGCTGAGAGGGCCAATGCGATGAGAATTGTTTGTATTTGTAATAATGTAACACAGAGAGAATTCCGGGGAGATACCTGAAACGCCGAGAGGGCCAATGTGATGAGAATTGTTTGTATTTGTAATAATGTAACACAGAGAGAATACCGGGGAGATACCTAAAGGGCCAAGAGGGCCAATGCGATGAGAATTGTTTGTATTTGTAATAATGTAACACAGAGAGAATTCCGGGGAGATACCTGAAGGGCAGGGAGGGCCAATGCGATGAGAATTGTTTGTATTTGTAATAATGTAAACACAGAGAGAATACCAGGGGGATACCTAAAGGGCCGGGAGGGCCAATGCGATGAGAATTGTTTGTATTTGTAATAATGTAACACAGAGAGAATAACGGGGAGATACCTAAAGGGCCGAGAGGGCCAATGCGATGAGAATTGTTTGTATTTGTAATAATGTAACACAGAGAGAATACCGGGGGGATACCTGAAGGGCCGAGAGGTCCAATGTGATGAGAATTGTTTGTATTTGTAATAATGTAACACAGAGAGAATTCCGGGGAGATACCTAAAGGGCCCAGAGGGCCAATGTGATGAGAATTGTTTGTATTTGTAATAATGTAACACAGAGTTAATACCGGGGGGATACCTGAAGGGCCGAGAGGGCCAATGCGATGAGAATTGTTTGTATTTGTAATAATGTAACACAGAGAGAATACCGGGGAGATACCTAAAGGGCCGAGAGGGCCAATGCGATGAGAATTGTTTGTATTTGTAATAATGTAACACAGAGAGAATACCGGGGATATACCTAAAAGGCCGAGAGGGCCAATGTGATGAGAATTGTTTGTATTTGTAATAATTTAACACAGAGAGAATTCCGGGGAGATACCTAAAGGGCCGAGAGGGCCAATGCGATGAGAATTGTTTGTATTTGTAATAATTTAACACAGAGAGAATACCGGGGGGATACCTAAAGGGCCGAGAGGGCCAATGTGATGAGAATTGTTTGTATTTGTAATAATGTAACACAGAGAGAATACCGGGGAGATACCCGAAGGGCCGAGAGGGCAAATGTGATGAGAATTGTTTGTATTTTTAATAATGTAACACAGAGAGAATACCGGGGGGATACCTGAAGGGCCGAGAGGGCCAATGTGATGAGAATTGTTTGTATTTGTAATAATGTAACACAGAGAGAATACCGGGGAGATACCTAAAGGTCCGAGAGGGCCAATGCGATGAGAATTGTTTGTATTTGTAATAATGTACCGGTAACACAGAGAGAATACCGGGGGGATACCTAAAGGTCCGAGAGGGCCAATGTGATGAGAATTGTTTGTATTTGTAATAATGTAACACAGAGAGAATACCGGGGAGATACCCGAAGGGCCGAGAGGGCCAATGCGATGAGAATTGTTTGTATAATTTGTAATAATGTAACACAGAGAGAATACCGGGGAGATACATGTACCTGAAGGGCCGAGAGGGCCAATGCGATGAGAATTGTTTGTATTTGTAATAATGTAACACAGAGAGAATACCGGGGGATACCTGAAGGGCCGAGAGGGCCAATGCGATGAGAATTGTTTGTATGTGTAATAATGTAACACAGAGAGAATACCGGGGGGATACCTAAAGGGCCAAGAGGGCCAATGCGATGAGAATTGTTTGTACATGTATTTGTAATAATGTAACACAGAGAGAATACCGGGGGGATACCTAAAGGGCCGAGAGGTCCAATGCGATGAGAATTGTTTGTATTTGCAATAATGTAACACAGAGAGAATTCCGGGGATATATACCTCAAGGGCCGAGAGGGCAAATGCGATGAGAATTGTTTGTATTTGTAATAATGTAACACAGAGAGAATTACGGGGATATACCTAAAGGGCAGAGAGGGCCAATGCGATGAGCATTGTTTGTATTTGTAATAATGTAACACAGAGAGAATTCCGGGCAGATACCTGAAGGGCCGAGAGGGCCAATGTGATGAGAATTGTTTGTATTTTTAATAATTTAACACAGAGATAATTTCGGGGAGATACCTGAAAGGCCGAGAGGGCCAATGCGATGAGAATTGTTTGTATTTGTAATAATGTAACACAGAGAGAATACCGGGGAGATACCTAAAGGGCCGAGATGGCCAATGCGATGAGAATTGTTTGTATTTGTAATAATGTAACACAGAGAGAATACCTGGGGGATACCTAAAGGGCTGAGAGGGCCAATGCGATGAGAATTGTTTGTATTTGTAATAATGTAACACAGAGAGAATACCGGGGGAATACCTAAAGGGCCGAGAGGGCCAATGTGATGAGAATTGTTTGTATTTGTAATAATGTAACACAGAGAGAATTCCGGGGAGATACCTGAAAGGCCGAGAGGGCCAATGTGATGAGAATTGTTTGTATTTTTCATAATTTAACACAGAGAGAATTCCGGGGAGATACCTGAAGGGCCGAGAGGGCCAATGTGATGAGAATTGTTTGTATTTTTAATAATTTAACACAGAGATAATTTCGGGGAGATACCTGAAAGGCCGAGAGGGCCAATGCGATGAGAATTGTTTGTATTTGTAATAATTTAACACAGAGAGAATTCCGGGGAGATACCTAAAGGGCCGAGAGGGCCAATGCGATGAGAATTGTTTGTATTTGTAATAATTTAACACAGAGAGAATTCCGGGGAGATACCTAAAGGGCCGAGAGGGCCAATGCGATGAGAATTGTTTGTATTTGTAATAATTTAACACAGAGAGAATACCGGGGGGATACCTAAAGGGCCGAGAGGGCCAATGTGATGAGAATTGTTTGTATTTGTAATAATGTAACACAGAGAGAATACCGGGGAGATACCCGAAGGGCCGAGAGGGCAAATGTGATGAGAATTGTTTGTATTTTTAATAATGTAACACAGAGAGAATACCGGGGGGATACCTGAAGGGCCGAGAGGGCCAATGTGATGAGAATTGTTTGTATTTGTAATAATGTAACACAGAGAGAATACCGGGGAGATACCTAAAGGTCCGAGAGGGCCAATGCGATGAGAATTGTTTGTATTTGTAATAATGTACCGGTAACACAGAGAGAATACCGGGGGGATACCTAAAGGTCCGAGAGGGCCAATGTGATGAGAATTGTTTGTATTTGTAATAATGTAACACAGAGAGAATACCGGGGAGATACCCGAAGGGCCGAGAGGGCCAATGCGATGAGAATTGTTTGTATAATTTGTAATAATGTAACACAGAGAGAATACCGGGGAGATACATGTACCTGAAGGGCCGAGAGGGCCAATGCGATGAGAATTGTTTGTATTTGTAATAATGTAACACAGAGAGAATACCGGGGGATACCTGAAGGGCCGAGAGGGCCAATGCGATGAGAATTGTTTGTATGTGTAATAATGTAACACAGAGAGAATACCGGGGGGATACCTAAAGGGCCAAGAGGGCCAATGCGATGAGAATTGTTTGTACATGTATTTGTAATAATGTAACACAGAGAGAATACCGGGGGGATACCTAAAGGGCCGAGAGGTCCAATGCGATGAGAATTGTTTGTATTTGCAATAATGTAACACAGAGAGAATTCCGGGGATATATACCTCAAGGGCCGAGAGGGCAAATGCGATGAGAATTGTTTGTATTTGTAATAATGTAACACAGAGAGAATTACGGGGATATACCTAAAGGGCAGAGAGGGCCAATGCGATGAGCATTGTTTGTATTTGTAATAATGTAACACAGAGAGAATTCCGGGCAGATACCTGAAGGGCCGAGAGGGCCAATGTGATGAGAATTGTTTGTATTTTTAATAATTTAACACAGAGATAATTTCGGGGAGATACCTGAAAGGCCGAGAGGGCCAATGCGATGAGAATTGTTTGTATTTGTAATAATGTAACACAGAGAGAATACCGGGGAGATACCTAAAGGGCCGAGATGGCCAATGCGATGAGAATTGTTTGTATTTGTAATAATGTAACACAGAGAGAATACCTGGGGGATACCTAAAGGGCTGAGAGGGCCAATGCGATGAGAATTGTTTGTATTTGTAATAATGTAACACAGAGAGAATACCGGGGGAATACCTAAAGGGCCGAGAGGGCCAATGTGATGAGAATTGTTTGTATTTGTAATAATGTAACACAGAGAGAATTCCGGGGAGATACCTGAAAGGCCGAGAGGGCCAATGTGATGAGAATTGTTTGTATTTTTCATAATTTAACACAGAGAGAATTCCGGGGAGATACCTGAAGGGCCGAGAGGGCCAATGTGATGAGAATTGTTTGTATTTTTAATAATTTAACACAGAGATAATTTCGGGGAGATACCTGAAAGGCCGAGAGGGCCAATGCGATGAGAATTGTTTGTATTTGTAATAATGTAACACACAGAGAATACCGGGGAGATACCTAAAGGGTTGAGATGGCCAATGCGATGAGAATTGTTTGTATTTGTAATAATGTAACACAGAGAGAATACCTGGGGGATACCTAAAGGGCTGAGAGGGCCAATGCGATGAGAATTGTTTGTATTTGTAATAATGTAACACAGAGAGAATTCCGGGGAGATACCTGAAGGGCAGGGAGGGCCAATGCGATGAGAATTGTTTGTATTTGTAATAATGTAAACACAGAGAGAATACCAGGGGGATACCTAAAGGGCCGGGAGGGCCAATGCGATGAGAATTGTTTGTATTTGTAATAATGTAACACAGAGAGAATAACGGGGAGATACCTAAAGGGCCGAGAGGGCCAATGCGATGAGAATTGTTTGTATTTGTAATAATGTAACACAGAGAGAATACCGGGGGGATACCTGAAGGGCCGAGAGGGCCAATGTGATGAGAATTGTTTGTATTTGTAATAATGTAACACAGAGAGAATTCCGGGGAGATACCTAAAGGGCCCAGAGGGCCAATGTGATGAGAATTGTTTGTATTTGTAATAATGTAACACAGAGATAATACCGGGGGGATACCTGAAGGGCCGAGAGGGCCAATGCGATGAGAATTGTTTGTATTTGTAATAATGTAACACAGAGAGAATACCGGGGAGATACCTAAAGGGCCGAGAGGGCCAATGCGATGAGAATTGTTTGTATTTGTAAAAATGTAACACAGAGAGAATACCGGGGATATACCTAAAAGGCCGAGAGGGCCAATGTGATGAGAATTGTTTGTATTTGTAATAATTTAACACAGAGAGAATTCCGGGGAGATACCTAAAGGGCCGAGAGGGCCAATGCGATGAGAATTGTTTGTATTTGTAATAATTTAACACAGAGAGAATACCGGGGGGATACCTAAAGGGCCGAGAGGGCCAATGTGATGAGAATTGTTTGTATTTGTAATAATGTAACACAGAGAGAATACCGGGGAGATACCCGAAGGGCCGAGAGGGCAAATGTGATGAGAATTGTTTGTATTTTTAATAATGTAACACAGAGAGAATACCGGGGGGATACCTGAAGGGCCGAGAGGGCCAATGTGATGAGAATTGTTTGTATTTGTAATAATGTAACACAGAGAGAATACCGGGGAGATACCTAAAGGTCCGAGAGGGCCAATGCGATGAGAATTGTTTGTATTTGTAATAATGTACCGGTAACACAGAGAGAATACCGGGGGGATACCTAAAGGTCCGAGAGGGCCAATGTGATGAGAATTGTTTGTATTTGTAATAATGTAACACAGAGAGAATACCGGGGAGATACCCGAAGGGCCGAGAGGGCCAATGCGATGAGAATTGTTTGTATAATTTGTAATAATGTAACACAGAGAGAATACCGGGGAGATACATGTACCTGAAGGGCCGAGAGGGCCAATGCGATGAGAATTGTTTGTATTTGTAATAATGTAACACAGAGAGAATACCGGGGGATACCTGAAGGGCCGAGAGGGCCAATGCGATGAGAATTGTTTGTATGTGTAATAATGTAACACAGAGAGAATACCGGGGGGATACCTAAAGGGCCAAGAGGGCCAATGCGATGAGAATTGTTTGTACATGTATTTGTAATAATGTAACACAGAGAGAATACCGCGGGGATACCTAAAGGGCCGAGAGGTCCAATGCGATGAGAATTGTTTGTATTTGCAATAATGTAACACAGAGAGAATTCCGGGGATATATACCTCAAGGGCCGAGAGGGCAAATGCGATGAGAATTGTTTGTATTTGTAATAATGTAACACAGAGAGAATTACGGGGATATACCTAAAGGGCCGAGAGGGCCAATGCGATGAGCATTGTTTGTATTTGTAATAATGTAACACAGAGAGAATTCCGGGCAGATACCTGAAGGGCCGAGAGGGCCAATGTGATGAGAATTGTTTGTATTTTTAATAATTTAACACAGAGATAATTTCGGGGAGATACCTGAAAGGCCGAGAGGGCCAATGCGATGAGAATTGTTTGTATTTGTAATAATGTAACACAGAGAGAATACCGGGGAGATACCTAAAGGGCCGAGATGGCCAATGCGATGAGAATTGTTTGTATTTGTAATAATGTAACACAGAGAGAATACCTGGGGGATACCTAAAGGGCTGAGAGGGCCAATGCGATGAGAATTGTTTGTATTTGTAATAATGTAACACAGAGAGAATACCGGGGGAATACCTAAAGGGCCGAGAGGGCCAATGTGATGAGAATTGTTTGTATTTGTAATAATGTAACACAGAGAGAATTCCGGGGAGATACCTGAAAGGCCGAGAGGGCCAATGTGATGAGAATTGTTTGTATTTTTCATAATTTAACACAGAGAGAATTCCGGGGAGATACCTGAAGGGCCGAGAGGGCCAATGTGATGAGAATTGCTTGTATTTGTAATAATGTAAACACAGAGAGAATACCAGGGGGATACCTAAAGGGCCGAGAGGGCCAATGCGATGAGAATTGTTTGTATTTGTAATAATGTAACACAGAGAGAATAACGGGGAGATACCTGAAGGGCCGAGAGGGCCAATGTGATGAGAATTGTTTTTATTTGTAATAATGTAAACACAGAGAGAATACCAGGGGGATACCTAAAGGGCCGAGAGGGCCAATGCGATGAGAATTGTTTGTATTTGTAATAATGTAACACAGAGAGAATAACGGGGAGATACCTAAAGGGCCGAGAGGGCCAATGCGATGAGAATTGTTTGTATTTGTAATAATGTAACACAGAGAGAATACCGGGGAGATACCTAAAGGGCCGAGATGGCCAATGCGATGAGAATTGTTTGTATTTGTAATAATGTAACACAGAGAGAATACCTGGGGGATACCTAAAGGGCTGAGACGGCCAATGCGATGAGAATTGTTTGTATTTGTAATAATGTAACACAGAGAGAATACCGGGGGAATACCTAAAGGGCCGAGAGGGCCAATGTGATGAGAATTGTTTGTATTTGTAATAATGTAACACAGAGAGAATTCCGGGGAGATACATGTACCTGAAGGGCCGAGAGGGCCAATGTGATGAGAATTGTTTGTATTTTTAATAATGTAACACAGAGAGAATACCAGGGGGATACCTAAAGGGCCGAGACGGCCAATGCGATGAGAATTGTTTGTATTTGTAATAATGTAACACAGAGAGAATAACGGGGAGATACCTAAAGGGCCGAGAGGGCCAATGCGATGAGAATTGTTTGTATTTGTAATAATGTAACACAGAGAGAATACCAGGGGGATACCTGAAGGGCCGAGAGGGCCAATGCGATGAGAATTGTTTGTATTTGCAATAATGTAACACAGAGAGAATTCCGGGGATATACCTAAAGGGCCGAGAGGGCCAATGCGATGAGAATTGTTTGTATTTGTAATAATGTAACACAGAGAGAATTACGGGGATATACCTAAAGGGCCGAGAGGGCCAATGCGATGAGAATTGTTTGTATTTGTAATAATTTAACACAGAGAGAATACCGGGGAGATACCCGAAGGGCCGAGAGGGCAAATGTGATGAGAATTCGGGCGATTCACAATGCAGTGCGCCACCAAGCGTTTGACTCAAAAGAACCACTTTTAAAGTTTACGGTCGACTTCTTCCGTATATCATACTGTAGTGAAATATCTATTCTTCATTGTTCACGCGCAGTACTACACAAACTTAAATGTATCCGGAAGCGTCGTTGATTAAAACATTGTTATTTGCAGAAAAAAATTGGAACTTTAATCGTGCGCGCCCAAAAAGACGTAAAAAAATGATGAGTTCATGTAAAATGAATACCGTTTTTCAAACTGATGCCGACTTTTTCCCATGATGCACTGCGGGTATAGCAGGATTTGCGCCTCCAACGGCAGCTTCTAGGTATTGTGAATCGCTCGAATTGTTTGTATTTTTAATAATGTAACACAGAGAGAATACCGGGAAGATACCTAAAGGGCCGAGAGGGCCAATGCGATGAGAATTGTTTGTATTTGTAATAATTTAACACAGAGAGAATTCCGGGGAGATACATGTACCTGAAGGGCAGGGAGGGCCAATGTGATGAGAATTGTTTGTATTTTTTATAATGTAACACATGGAGAATTCCGGGGAGATACCTGAAGGGCCGAGAGGGCCAATGTGATGAGAATTGTTTGTATTTTTAATAATGTAACACCGAGAGAATTCCGGGGAGATACCTGAAGGGCCGAGAGGGCCAATGTGATGAGAATTGTTTGTATTTTTAATAATGTAACACAGGGAAAATTCCGGGGAGATACCTGAAGGGCCGAGAGGGCCAACGTGATGAGAATTGTTTGTATTTGTAATAATGTAACACAGAGAGAATACCGGGGAGATACCTAAAGGGCCGAGAGGGCCAATGCGATGAGAATTATTTGTATTTGTAATAATGTAACACAGAGAGAATTACGGGGAGATACCTGAAGGGCCGAGAGGGCCAACGTGATGACAATTGTTTGTAATTTGTAATAATGTAACACAGAGTGAATTCCGGGGAGATACCTGAAGGGCCGAGAGGGCCAATGTGATGAGAATTGTTTGTATTTGTAATAATGTAACACAGAGAGAATTCCGGGGAGATACCTGAAGGGCAGGGAGGGCCAATGTGATGAGAATTGTTTGTATTTGTAATAATTTAACACAGAGAGAATTCCGGGGAGATACCTGAAGGGCCGAGAGGGCCAATGTGATGAGAATTGTTTGTATTTTTAATAATTTAACACAGAGATAATTTCGGGGAGATACCTGAAAGGCCGAGAGGGCCAATGCGATGAGAATTGTTTGTATTTGTAATAATGTAACACACAGAGAATACCGGGGAGATACCTAAAGGGTTGAGATGGCCAATGCGATGAGAATTGTTTGTATTTGTAATAATGTAACACAGAGAGAATACCTGGGGGATACCTAAAGGGCTGAGAGGGCCAATGCGATGAGAATTGTTTGTATTTGTAATAATGTAACACAGAGAGAATACCGGGGGAATACCTAAAGGGCCGAGAGGGCCAATGTGATGAGAATTGTTTGTATTTGTAATAATGTAACACAGAGAGAATTCCGGGGGGATACCTGAAAGGCCGAGAGGGCCAATGTGATGAGAATTGTTTCTATTTTTCATAATTTAACACAGAGAGAATTCCGTGGAGATACCTGAAGGGCCGAGAGGGCCAATGTGATGAGAATTGTTTGTATTTGTAATAATGTAACACAGAGAGAATACCGGGGAGATACCTAAGGGGCCGAGAGGGCCAATGCGATGAGAATTGTTTGTATTTGTAATAATGTAACACAGAGAGAATAACGGGGAGATACCTAAAGGGCCGAGAGGGCCAATGCGATGAGAATTGTTTGTATTTGTAATAATGTAACACAGAGAGAATACCGGGGGGATACCTGAAGGGCCGAGAGGGCCAATGTGATGAGAATTGTTTGTATTTGTAATAATGTAACACAGAGAGAATTCCGGGGAGATACCTAAAGGGCCCAGAGGGCCAATGTGATGAGAATTGTTTGTATTTGTAATAATGTAACACAGAGATAATACCGGGGGGATACCTGAAGGGCCGAGAGGGCCAATGCGATGAGAATTGTTTGTATTTGTAATAATGTAACACAGAGAGAATACCGGGGAGATACCTAAAGGGCCGAGAGGGCCAATGCGATGAGAATTGTTTGTATTTGTAATAATGTAACACAGAGAGAATACCGGGGATATACCTAAAAGGCCGAGAGGGCCAATGTGATGAGAATTGTTTGTATTTGTAATAATTTAACACAGAGAGAATTCCGGGGAGATACCTAAAGGGCCGAGAGGGCCAATGCGATGAGAATTGTTTGTATTTGTAATAATTTAACACAGAGAGAATACCGGGGGGATACCTAAAGGGCCGAGAGGGCCAATGTGATGAGAATTGTTTGTATTTGTAATAATGTAACACAGAGAGAATTCCGGGGAGATACATGTACCTGAAGGGCCGAGAGGGCCAATGTGATGAGAATTGTTTGTATTTTTAATAATGTAACACAGAGAGAATACCAGGGGGATACCTAAAGGGCCGAGACGGCCAATGCGATGAGAATTGTTTGTATTTGTAATAATGTAACACAGAGAGAATAACGGGGAGATACATGTACCTAAAGGGCCGAGAGGGCCAATGCGATGAGAATTGTTTGTATTTGTAATAATGTAACACAGAGAGAATACCAGGGGGATACCTGAAGGGCCGAGAGGGCCAATGCAATGAGAATTGTTTGTATTTGCAATAATGTAACACAGAGAGAATTCCGGGGATATACCTAAAGGGCCGAGAGGGCCAATGCGATGAGAATTGTTTGTATTTGTAATAATGTAACACAGAGAGAATTACGGGGATATACCTAAAGGGCCGAGAGGGCCAATGCGATGAGAATTGTTTGTATTTGTAATAATTTAACACAGAGAGAATACCGGGGAGATACCCGAAGGGCCGAGAGGGCAAATGTGATGAGAATTCGGGCGATTCACAATGCAGTGCGCCACCAAGCGTTTGACTCAAAAGAACCACTTTTAAACTTTACGGTCGACTTCTTCCGTATATCATACTGTAGTGAAATATCTATTCTTCATTGTTCACGCGCAGTACTACACAAACTTAAATGTATCCGGAAGCGTCGTTGATTAAAACATTGTTATTTGCAGAAAAAAATTGGAACTTTAATCGTGTGCGCCCAAAAAGACGTAAAAAAATGATGAGTTCATGTAAAATGAATACCGTTTTTCAAACTGATGCCGACTTTTTCCCATGATGCACTGCGGGTATAGCAGGATTTGCGCCTCCAACGGCAGCTTCTAGGTATTGTGAATCGCTCGAATTGTTTGTATTTTTAATAATGTAACACAGAGAGAATACCGGGAAGATACCTAAAGGGCCGAGAGGGCCAATGCGATGAGAATTGTTTGTATTTGTAATAATTTAACACAGAGAGAATTCCGGGGAGATACATGTACCTGAAGGGCAGGGAGGGCCAATGTGATGAGAATTGTTTGTATTTTTTATAATGTAACACATGGAGAATTCCGGGGAGATACCTGAAGGGCCGAGAGGGCCAATGTGATGAGAATTGTTTGTATTTTTAATAATGTAACACCGAGAGAATTCCGGGGAGATACCTGAAGGGCCGAGAGGGCCAATGTGATGAGAATTGTTTGTATTTTTAATAATGTAACACAGGGAAAATTCCGGGGAGATACCTGAAGGGCCGAGAGGGCCAACGTGATGAGAATTGTTTGTATTTGTAATAATGTAACACAGAGAGAATACCGGGGAGATACCTAAAGGGCCGAGAGGGCCAATGCGATGAGAATTATTTGTATTTGTAATAATGTAACACAGAGAGAATTACGGGGAGATACCTGAAGGGCCGAGAGGGCCAACGTGATGACAATTGTTTGTAATTTGTAATAATGTAACACAGAGTGAATTCCGGGGAGATACCTGAAGGGCCGAGAGGGCCAATGTGATGAGAATTGTTTGTATTTGTAATAATGTAACACAGAGAGAATTCCGGGGAGATACCTGAAGGGCAGGGAGGGCCAATGTGATGAGAATTGTTTGTATTTGTAATAATTTAACACAGAGAGAATTCCGGGGAGATACCTGAAGGGCCGAGAGGGCCAATGTGATGAGAATTGTTTGTATTTTTAATAATTTAACACAGAGATAATTTCGGGGAGATACCTGAAAGGCCGAGAGGGCCAATGCGATGAGAATTGTTTGTATTTGTAATAATGTAACACAGAGAGAATACCGGGGAGATACCTAAAGGGTTGAGATGGCCAATGCGATGAGAATTGTTTGTATTTGTAATAATGTAACACAGAGAGAATACCTGGGGGATACCTAAAGGGCTGAGAGGGCCAATGCGATGAGAATTGTTTGTATTTGTAATAATGTAACACAGAGAGAATACCGGGGGAATACCTAAAGGGCCGAGAGGGCCAATGTGATGAGAATTGTTTGTATTTGTAATAATGTAAAACAGAGAGAATTCCGGGGGGATACCTGAAAGGCCGAGAGGGCCAATGTGATGAGAATTGTTTCTATTTTTCATAATTTAACACAGAGAGAATTCCGTGGAGATACCTGAAGGGCCGAGAGGGCCAATGTGATGAGAATTGTTTGTATTTGTAATAATGTAACACAGAGAGAATACCGGGGAGATACCTAAGGGGCCGAGAGGGCCAATGCGATGAGAATTGTTTGTATTTGTAATAATGTAACACAGAGAGAATTCCGGGGAGATACCTGAAGGGCAGGGAGGGCCAATGCGATGAGAATTGTTTGTATTTGTAATAATGTAAACACAGAGAGAATAACAGGGGGATACCTAAAGGGCCGAGAGGGCCAATGCGATGAGAATTGTTTGTATTTGTAATAATGTAACACAGAGAGAATAACGGGGAGATACCTAAAGGGCCGAGAGGGCCAATGCGATGAGAATTGTTTGTATTTGTAATAATGTAACACAGAGAGAATACCGGGGGGATACCTGAAGGGCCGAGAGGGCCAATGTGATGAGAATTGTTTGTATTTGTAATAATGTAACACAGAGAGAATTCCGGGGAGAAACCTAAAGGGCCCAGAGGGCCAATGTGATGAGAATTGTTTGTATTTGTAATAATGTAACACAGAGATAATACCGGGGGGATACCTGAAGGGCCGAGAGGGCCAATGCGATGAGAATTGTTTGTATTTGTAATAATGTAACACAGAGAGAATACCGGGGAGATACCTAAAGGGCCGAGAGGGCCAATGCGATGAGAATTGTTTGTATTTGTAATAATGTAACACAGAGAGAATACCGGGGATATACCTAAAAGGCCGAGAGGGCCAATGTGATGAGAATTGTTTGTATTTGTAATAATTTAACACAGAGAGAATTCCGGGGAGATACCTAAAGGGCCGAGAGGGCCAATGCGATGAGAATTGTTTGTATTTGTAATAATGTAACACAGAGAGAATACCGGGGGAATACCTAAAGGGCCGAGAGGGCCAATGTGATGAGAATTGTTTGTATTTGTAATAATGTAAAACAGAGAGAATTCCGGGGGGATACCTGAAAGGCCGAGAGGGCCAATGTGATGAGAATTGTTTCTATTTTTCATAATTTAACACAGAGAGAATTCCGTGGAGATACCTGAAGGGCCGAGAGGGCCAATGTGATGAGAATTGTTTGTATTTGTAATAATGTAACACAGAGAGAATACCGGGGAGATACCTAAGGGGCCGAGAGGGCCAATGCGATGAGAATTGTTTGTATTTGTAATAATGTAACACAGAGAGAATACCGGGGAGATACCTAAAGGGCCAAGAGGGCCAATGCGATGAGAATTGTTTGTATTTGTAATAATGTAACACAGAGAGAATTCCGGGGAGATACCTGAAGGGCAGGGAGGGCCAATGCGATGAGAATTGTTTGTATTTGTAATAATGTAAACACAGAGAGAATAACAGGGGGATACCTAAAGGGCCGAGAGGGCCAATGCGATGAGAATTGTTTGTATTTGTAATAATGTAACACAGAGAGAATAACGGGGAGATACCTAAAGGGCCGAGAGGGCCAATGCGATGAGAATTGTTTGTATTTGTAATAATGTAACACAGAGAGAATACCGGGGGGATACCTGAAGGGCCGAGAGGGCCAATGTGATGAGAATTGTTTGTATTTGTAATAATGTAACACAGAGAGAATTCCGGGGAGATACCTAAAGGGCCCAGAGGGCCAATGTGATGAGAATTGTTTGTATTTGTAATAATGTAACACAGAGATAATACCGGGGGGATACCTGAAGGGCCGAGAGGGCCAATGCGATGAGAATTGTTTGTATTTGTAATAATGTAACACAGAGAGAATACCGGGGAGATACCTAAAGGGCCGAGAGGGCCAATGCGATGAGAATTGTTTGTATTTGTAATAATGTAACACAGAGAGAATACCGGGGATATACCTAAAAGGCCGAGAGGGCCAATGTGATGAGAATTGTTTGTATTTGTAATAATTTAACACAGAGAGAATTCCGGGGAGATACCTAAAGGGCCGAGAGGGCCAATGCGATGAGAATTGTTTGTATTTGTAATAATTTAACACAGAGAGAATACCGGGGGGATACCTAAAGGGCCGAGAGGGCCAATGTGATGAGAATTGTTTGTATTTGTAATAATGTAACACAGAGAGAATACCGGGGAGATACCCGAAGGGCCGAGAGGGCAAATGTGATGAGAATTGTTTGTATTTTTAATAATGTAACACAGAGAGAATACCGGGGGGATACCTGAAGGGCCGAGAGGGCCAATGTGATGAGAATTGTTTGTATTTGTAATAATGTAACACAGAGAGAATACCGGGGAGATACCTAAAGGTCCGAGAGGGCCAATGCGATGAGAATTGTTTGTATTTGTAATAATGTACCGGTAACACAGAGAGAATACCGGGGGGATACCTAAAGGTCCGAGAGGGCCAATGTGATGAGAATTGTTTGTATTTGTAATAATGTAACACAGAGAGAATACCGGGGAGATACCCGAAGGGCCGAGAGGGCCAATGCGATGAGAATTGTTTGTATAATTTGTAATAATGTAACACAGAGAGAATTCCGGGGAGATACCTAAAGGGCCCAGAGGGCCAATGTGATGAGAATTGTTTGTATTTGTAATAATGTAACACAGAGATAATACCGGGGGGATACCTGAAGGGCCGAGAGGGCCAATGCGATGAGAATTGTTTGTATTTGTAATAATGTAACACAGAGAGAATACCGGGGAGATACCTAAAGGGCCGAGAGGGCCAATGCGATGAGAATTGTTTGTATTTGTAATAATGTAACACAGAGAGAATACCGGGGATATACCTAAAAGGCCGAGAGGGCCAATGTGATGAGAATTGTTTGTATTTGTAATAATTTAACACAGAGAGAATTCCGGGGAGATACCTAAAGGGCCGAGAGGGCCAATGCGATGAGAATTGTTTGTATTTGTAATAATTTAACACAGAGAGAATACCGGGGGGATACCTAAAGGGCCGAGAGGGCCAATGTGATGAGAATTGTTTGTATTTGTAATAATGTAACACAGAGAGAATACCGGGGAGATACCCGAAGGGCCGAGAGGGCAAATGTGATGAGAATTGTTTGTATTTTTAATAATGTAACACAGAGAGAATACCGGGGGGATACCTGAAGGGCCGAGAGGGCCAATGTGATGAGAATTGTTTGTATTTGTAATAATGTAACACAGAGAGAATACCGGGGAGATACCTAAAGGTCCGAGAGGGCCAATGCGATGAGAATTGTTTGTATTTGTAATAATGTACCGGTAACACAGAGAGAATACCGGGGGGATACCTAAAGGTCCGAGAGGGCCAATGTGATGAGAATTGTTTGTATTTGTAATAATGTAACACAGAGAGAATACCGGGGAGATACCCGAAGGGCCGAGAGGGCCAATGCGATGAGAATTGTTTGTATAATTTGTAATAATGTAACACAGAGAGAATACCGGGGAGATACATGTACCTGAAGGGCCGAGAGGGCCAATGCGATGAGAATTGTTTGTATTTGTAATAATGTAACACAGAGAGAATACCGGGGGATACCTGAAGGGCCGAGAGGGCCAATGCGATGAGAATTGTTTGTATGTGTAATAATGTAACACAGAGAGAATACCGGGGGGATACCTAAAGGGCCAAGAGGGCCAATGCGATGAGAATTGTTTGTACATGTATTTGTAATAATGTAACACAGAGAGAATACCGGGGGGATACCTAAAGGGCCGAGAGGTCCAATGCGATGAGAATTGTTTGTATTTGCAATAATGTAACACAGAGAGAATTCCGGGGATATATACCTCAAGGGCCGAGAGGGCAAATGCGATGAGAATTGTTTGTATTTGTAATAATGTAACACAGAGAGAATTACGGGGATATACCTAAAGGGCCGAGAGGGCCAATGCGATGAGCATTGTTTGTATTTGTAATAATGTAACACAGAGAGAATTCCGGGCAGATACCTAAAGGGCCGAGAGGGCCAATGTGATGAGAATTGTTTGTATTTTTAATAATTTAACACAGAGATAATTTCGGGGAGATACCTGAAAGGCCGAGAGGGCCAATGCGATGAGAATTGTTTGTATTTGTAATAATGTAACACAGAGAGAATACCGGGGAGATACCTAAAGGGCCGAGATGGCCAATGCGATGAGAATTGTTTGTATTTGTAATAATGTAACACAGAGAGAATACCTGGGGGATACCTAAAGGGCTGAGAGGGCCAATGCGATGAGAATTGTTTGTATTTGTAATAATGTAACAAAGAGAGAATACCGGGGGAATACCTAAAGGGCCGAGAGGGCCAATGTGATGAGAATTGTTTGTATTTGTAATAATGTAACACAGAGAGAATTCCGGGGAGATACCTGAAAGGCCGAGAGGGCCAATGTGATGAGAATTGTTTGTATTTTTCATAATTTAACACAGAGAGAATTCCGGGGAGATACCTGAAGGGCCGAGAGGGCCAATGTGATGAGAATTGTTTGTATTTGTAATAATGTAACACAGAGAGAATACCGGGGAGATACCTAAAGGGCCGAGAGGGCCAATGCGATGAGAATTGTTTGTATTTGTAATAATGTAACACAGAGAGAATACCGGGGAGATACCTAAAGGGCTGAGAGGGCCAATGCGATGAGAATTGTTTGTATTTGTAATAATGTAACACAGAGAGAATTCCGGGGAGATACCTGAAGGGCAGGGAGGGCCAATGTGATGAGAATTGTTTGTATTTGTAATAATTTAACACAGAGAGAATTCCGGGGAGATACCTGAAGGGCCGAGAGGGCCAATGTGATGAGAATTGTTTTTATTTGTAATAATTTAACACAGAGAGAATTTCGGGGAGATACCTGAAAGGCCGAGAGGGCCAATGTGATGAGAATTGTTTGTATTTGTAATAATTTAACACAGAGAGAATTCCGGGGAGATACATGTACCTGAAGGGCCGAGAGGGCCAATGTGATGAGAATTGCTTGTATTTGTAATAATGTAAACACAGAGAGAATACCAGGGGGATACCTAAAGGGCCGAGAGGGCCAATGCGATGAGAATTGTTTGTATTTGTAATAATGTAACACAGAGAGAATAACGGGGAGATACCTAAAGGGCCGAGAGGGCCATTGCGATGAGAATTGTTTGTATTTGTAATAATGTAACACAGAGAGAATACCGGGGGGATACCTGAAGGGCCGAGAGGGCCAATGTGATGAGAATTGTTTGTATTTGTAATGTAACACAGAGAGAATTCCGGGGAGATACCTAAAGGGCCCAGAGGGCCAATGTGATGAGAATTGTTTGTATTTGTAATAATGTAACACAGAGATAATACCGGGGGGATACCTGAAGGGCCGAGAGGGCCAATACGATGAGAATTGTTTGTATTTGTAATAATGTAAAACAGAGAGAATACCGGGGAGATACCTAAAGGGCCGAGATGGCCAATGCGATGAGAATTGTTTGTATTTGTAATAATGTAACACAGAGAGAATACCTGGGGGATTCCTAAAGGGCTGAGAGGGCCAATGTGATGAGAATTGTTTGTATTTGTAATAATGTAACACAGAGAGAATTCCGGGGGGATACCTGAAGGGCCGATCGGGCCAATGTGATGACAATTGTTTGTAATTTGTAATAATTTAACACAGAGAGAATTCCGGGGAGATACATGAAGGGCCGAGAGGGCCAATGTGATGAGAATTGTTTGTATTTGTAATAATGTAACACAGAGAGAATTCCGGGGAGATACCTGAAGGGCAGGGAGGGCCAATGTGATGAGAATTGTTTGTATTTGTAATAATTTAACACAGAGAGAATTCCGGGCAGATACCTGAAGGGCCGAGAGGGCCAATGTGATGAGAATTGTTTGTATTTTTAATAATTTAACACAGAGATAATTTCGGGGAGATACATGTACGTACCTGAAAGGCCGAGAGGGCCAATGCGATGAGAATTGTTTGTATTTGTAATAATGTAACACAGAGAGAATACCGGGGAGATACCTGAAGGGCCGAGAGGGCCAATGCGATGAGAATTGTTTGTATTTGTAATAATGTAACACAGAGAGAATACCGGGGAGATACCTAAAGGGCCGAGAGGGCCAATGCGATGAGAATTGTTTGTATTTGTAATAATCTAACACAGAGAGAATACCGGGGGGATACCTGAAGGGCCGAGAGGGCCAATGTGATGAGAATTGTTTGTATTTGTAATAATGTAACACAGAGAGAATACCGGGGAGATACCTAAAGGGCCGAGATGGCAAATGCGATGAGAATTGTTTGTATTTGTAATAATGTAACACAGAGAGAATACTGGGGGAATACCTAAAGGGCCGAGAGGGCCAATGCGATGAGAATTGTTTGTATTTGCAATAATGTAACACAGAGAGAATTCCGGGGATATACCTAAAGGGCCGAGAGGGCCAATGCGATGAGAATTGTTTGTATTTGTAATAATGTAACACAGAGAGAATTACGGGGATATACCTAAAGGGCCGAGAGGGCCAATGCGATGAGAATTGTTTGTATTTGTAATAATTTAACACAGAGAGAATACCGGGGAGATACCCGAAGGGCCGAGAGGGCAAATGTGATGAGAATTCGGGCGATTCACAATGCAGTGCGCCACCAAGCGTTCGACTCAAAAGAACCACTTTTAAACTTTACGGTCGACTTCTTCCGTATACTGTAGTGAAAAATCTATTCTTCATTGTTCACGCGCGGTACTACACAAACTTAAATGTATCCGGAAGCGTCGTTGATTAAAACATTGTTATTTGCAGAAAAAAATTGGAACTTTAATCGTGCGCGCCCAAAAAGACATAAAAAAATGATGAGTTCATGTAAAATGAATACCGTTTTTCAAACTGATGCCGACTTTTTCCCATGATGCACTGCGGGTATAGCAGGATTTGCGCCTCCAACGGCAGCTTCTAGGTATTGTGAATCGCTCGAATTGTTTGTATTTTTAATAATGTAACACAGAGAGAATACCGGGAAGATACCTAAAGGGCCGAGAGGGCCAATGCGATGAGAATTGTTTGTATTTTTTATAATGTAACACATGGAGAATTCCAGGGAGATACCTGAAGGGCCGAGAGGGCCAATGTGATGAGAATTGTTTGTATTTTTAATAATGTAACACAGAGAGAATTCCGGGGGGATACCTGAAGGGCCGATCGGGCCAATGTGATGACAATTGTTTGTAATTTGTAATAATTTAACACAGAGAGAATTCCGGGGAGATACCTGAAGGGCCGAGAGGGCCAATGTGATGAGAATTGTTTGTATTTGTAATAATGTAACACAGAGAGAATTCCGGGGAGATACCTGAAGGGCAGGGAGGGCCAATGTGATGAGAATTGTTTGTATTTGTAATAATTTAACACAGAGAGAATTCCGGGCAGATACCTGAAGGGCCGAGAGGGCCAATGTGATGAGAATTGTTTGTATTTTTAATAATTTAACACAGAGATAATTTCGGGGAGATACATGTACCTGAAAGGCCGAGAGGGCCAATGCGATGAGAATTGTTTGTATTTGTAATAATGTAACACAGAGAGAATACCGGGGAGATACCTGAAGGGCCGAGAGGGCCAATGCGATGAGAATTGTTTGTATTTGTAATAATGTAACACAGAGAGAATACGGGGAGATACCTAAAGGGCCGAGAGGGCCAATGCGATGAGAATTGTTTGTATTTGTAATAATCTAACACAGAGAGAATACCGGGGGGATACCTGAAGGGCCGAGAGGGCCAATGTGATGAGAATTGTTTGTATTTGTAATAATGTAACACAGAGAGAATACCGGGGAGATACCTAAAGGGCCGAGATGGCAAATGCGATGAGAATTGTTTGTATTTGTAATAATGTAACACAGAGAGAATACTGGGGGAATACCTAAAGGGCCGAGAGGGCCAATGCGATGAGAATTGTTTGTATTTGCAATAATGTAACACAGAGAGAATTCCGGGGATATACCTAAAGGGCCGAGAGGGCCAATGCGATGAGAATTGTTTGTATTTGTAATAATGTAACACAGAGAGAATTACGGGGATATACCTAAAGGGCCGAGAGGGCCAATGCGATGAGAATTGTTTGTATTTGTAATAATTTAACACAGAGAGAATACCGGGGAGATACCCGAAGGGCCGAGAGGGCAAATGTGATGAGAATTCGGGCGATTCACAATGCAGTGCGCCACCAAGCGTTCGACTCAAAAGAACCACTTTTAAACTTTACGGTCAACTTCTTCCGTATATCATACTGTAGTGAAATATCTATTCTTCATTGTTCACGCGCGATACTACATGTACACAAACTTAAATGTATCCGGAAGCGTCGTTGATTAAAACATTGTTATTTGCAGAAAAAAATTGGAACTTTAATCGTGCGCGCCCAAAAAGACATAAAAAAATGATGAGTTCATGTAAAATGAATACCGTTTTTCAAACTGATGCCGACTTTTTCCCATGATGCACTGCGGGTATAGCAGGATTTGCGCCTCCAACGGCAGCTTCTAGGTATTGTGAATCGCTCGAATTGTTTGTATTTTTAATAATGTAACACAGAGAGAATACCGGGAAGATACCTAAAGGGCCGAGAGGGCCAATGCGATGAGAATTGTTTGTATTTTTTATAATGTAACACATGGAGAATTCCGGGGAGATACCTGAAGGGCCGAGAGGGCCAATGTGATGAGAATTGTTTGTATTTTTAATAATGTAACACAGGGAGAATTCCGGGGAGATACCTAAAGGGCCGAGAGGGCCAATGTGATGAGAATTGTTTGTATTTGTAATAATGTAACACAGAGAGAATACCGGGGAGATACCTGAAGGGCCGAGAGGGCCAATGCGATGAAAATTGTTTGTATTTGTAATAATGTAACACAGAGAGAATTACGGGGAGATACCTGAAGGGCCGAGAGGGCCAATGTGATGACAATTGTTTGTAATTTGTAATGATGTAACACAGAGAGAATTCCGGGGAGATACCTGAAGGGCCGAGAGGGCCAATGTGATGAGAATTGTTTGTATTTGTAATAATGTAACACAGAGAGAATTCCGGGGAGATACCTGAAGGGCAGGGAGGGCCAATGTGATGAGAATTGTTTGTATTTGTAATAATTTAACACAGAGAGAATTCCGGGGAGATACCTGAAGGGCCGAGAGGGCCAATGTGATGAGAATTGTTTGTATTTTTAATAATTTAACACAGAGATAATTTCGGGGAGATACCTGAAAGGCCGAGAGGGCCAATGCGATGAGAATTGTTTGTATTTGTAATAATGTAACACAGAGAGAATACCGGGGAGATACCTAAAGGGCCGAGATGGCCAATGCGATGAGAATTGTTTGTATTTGTAATAATGTAACACAGAGAGAATACCTGGGGGATACCTAAAGGGCTGAGAGGGCCAATGCGATGAGAATTGTTTGTATTTGTAATAATGTAACACAGAGAGAATACCGGGGGAATACCTAAAGGGCCGAGAGGGCCAATGTGAGGAGAATTGTTTGTATTTGTAATAATGTAACACAGAGAGAATTCCGGGGAGATACCTGAAAGGCCGAGAGGGCCAATGTGATGAGAATTGTTTGTATTTTTCATAATTTAACACAGAGAGAATTCCGGGGAGATACCTGAAGGGCCGAGAGGGCCAATGTGATGAGAATTGTTTGTATTGGTAATAATGTAACACAGAGAGAATACCGGGAAGATACCTAAAGGGCCGAGAGGGCCAATGCGATGAGAATTGTTTGTATTTGTAATAATGCAACACAGAGAGAATACCGGGGAGATACCTAAAGGGCCGAGAGGGCCAATGCGATGAGAATTGCTTGTATTTGTAATAATGTAACACAGAGAGAATTCCGGGGAGATACCTGAAGGGCAGGGAGGGCCAATGTGATGAGAATTGTTTGTATTTGTAATAATTTAACACAGAGAGAATTCCGGGGAGATACCTGAAGGGCCGAGAGGGCCAATGTGATGAGAATTGTTTTTATTTGTAATAATTTAACACAGAAAGAATTTCGGGGAGATACCTGAAAGGCCGAGAGGGCCAATGTGATGAGAATTGTTTGTATTTGTAATAATTTAACACAGAGAGAATTCCGGGGAGATACATGTACCTGAAGGGCCGAGAGGGCCAATGTGATGAGAATTGCTTGTATTTGTAATAATGTAAACACAGAGAGAATACCAGGGGGATACCTAAAGGGCCGAGAGGGCCAATGCGATGAGAATTGTTTGTATTTGTAATAATGTAACACAGAGAGAATAACGGGGAGATACCTAAAGGGCCGAGAGGGCCAATGCGATGAGAATTGTTTGTATTTGTAATAATGTAACACAGAGAGAATACCGGGGGGATACCTGAAGGGCCGAGAGGGCCAATGTGATGAGAATTGTTTGTATTTGTAATAATGTAACACAGAGAGAATTCCGGGGAGATACCTAAAGGGCCCAGAGGGCCAATGTGATGAGAATTGTTTGTATTTGTAATAATGTAACACAGAGATAATACCGGGGGGATACCTGAAGGGCCGAGAGGGCCAATACGATGAGAATTGTTTGTATTTGTAATAATGTAACACAGAGAGAATACCGGGGAGATACCTAAAGGGCCGAGATGGCCAATGCGATGAGAATTGTTTGTATTTGTAATAATGTAACACAGAGAGAATACCTGGGGGATTCCTAAAGGGCCGAGAGGGCCAATGTGATGAGAATTGTTTGTATTTGTAATAATGTAACACAGAGAGAATTCCGGGGGATACCTGAAGGGCCGATCGGGCCAATGTGATGACAATTGTTTGTAATTTGTAATAATTTAACACAGAGAGAATTCCGGGGAGATACCTGAAGGGCCGAGAGGGCCAATGTGATGAGAATTGTTTGTATTTGTAATAATGTAACACAGAGAGAATTCCGGGGAGATACCTGAAGGGCAGGGAGGGCCAATGTGATGAGAATTGTTTGTATTTGTAATAATTTAACACAGAGAGAATTCCGGGCAGATACCTGAAGGGCCGAGAGGGCCAATGTGATGAGAATTGTTTGTATTTTTAATAATTTAACACAGAGATAATTTCGGGGAGATACATGTACCTGAAAGGCCGAGAGGGCCAATGCGATGAGAATTGTTTGTATTTGTAATAATGTAACACAGAGAGAATACCGGGGAGATACCTGAAGGGCCGAGAGGGCCAATGCGATGAAAATTGTTTGTATTTGTAATAATGTAACACAGAGAGAATACCGGGGAGATACCTAAAGGGCCGAGAGGGCCAATGCGATGAGAATTGTTTGTATTTGTAATAATGTAACACAGAGAGAATACCGGGGGGATACCTAAAGGGCTGAGAGGGCCAATGTGATGAGAATTGTTTGTATTTGTAATAATGTAACACAGAGAGAATACCGGGGAGATACCTAAAGGGCCGAGATGGCAAATGCGATGAGAATTGTTTGTATTTGTAATAATGTAACACAGAGAGAATACCGGGGGGATACCTAAAGGGCTGAGAGGGCCAATGCGATGAGAATTGTTTGTATTTGTAATAATGTAACACAGAGAGAATACTGGGGGAATACCTAAAGGGCCGAGAGGGCCAATGTGATGAGAATTGTTTGTATTTGTAATAATGTAACACAGAGAGAATTCCGGGGAGATACCTGAAGGGCCGAGAGGTCCAATGTGATGAGAATTGTTTGTATTTTTAATAATGTAACACAGAGAGAATACCGGGGGGATACCTAAAGGGCCGAGAGGGCCAATGCGATGAGAATTGTTTGTATTTGCAATAATGTAACACAGAGAGAATTACGGGGATATACCTAAAGGGCAGAGAGGGCCAATGCGATGAGAATTGTTTGTATTTGTAATAATTTAACACAGAGAGAATACCGGGGAGATACCCGAAGGGCCGAGAGGGCAAATGTGATGAGAATTCGGGCGATTCACAATGCAGTGCGCCACCAAGCGTTCGACTCAAAAGAACCACTTTTAAACTTTACGGTCGACTTCTTCCGTATATCATACTGTAGTGAAATATCTATTCTTCATTGTTCACGCGAGGTACTACACAAACTTAAATGTATCCGGAAGCGTCGTTGATTAAAACATTGTTATTTGCAGAAAAAAATTGGAACTTTAATCGTGCGCGCCCAAAAAGACGTAAAAAAATGATGAGTTCATGTAAAATGAATACCGTTTTTCAAACTGATGCCGACTTTTTCCCATGATGCACTGCGGGTATAGCAGGATTTGCGCCTCCAACGGCAGCTTCTAGGTATTGTGAATCGCTCGAATTGTTTGTATTTTTAATAATGTAACACAGAGAGAATACCGGGAAGATACCTAAAGGGCCGAGAGGGCCAATGCGATGAGAATTGTTTGTATTTGTAATAATTCAACACAGAGAGAATTCCGGGGAGATACCTGAAGGGCAGGGAGGGCCAATGTGATGAGAATTGTTTTTATTTGTAATAATTTAACACAGAGAGAATTCCGGGGAGATACATGTACCTGAAGGGCCGAGAGGGCCAATGTGATGAGAATTGCTTGTATTTGTAATAATGTAAACACAGAGAGAATACCAGGGGGATACCTAAAGGGCCGAGAGGGCCAATGCGATGAGAATTGTTTGTATTTGTAATAATGTAACACAGAGAGAATACCGGGGGGATACCTGAAGGGCCGAGAGGGCCAATGTGATGAGAATTGTTTGTATTTGTAATAATGTAACACAGAGAGAATTCCGGGGAGATACCTAAAGGGCCCAGAGGGCCAATGTGATGAGAATTGTTTGTATTTGTAATAATGTAACACAGAGATAATACCGGGGGGATACCTGAAGGGCCGAGAGGGCCAATACGATGAGAATTGTTTGTATTTGTAATAATGTAACACAGAGAGAATACCGGGGAGATACCTAATGGGCCGAGATGGCCAATGCGATGAGAATTGTTTGTATTTGTAATAATGTAACACAGAGAGAATACCTGGGGGATTCCTAAAGGGCCGAGAGGGCCAATGTGATGAGAATTGTTTGTATTTGTAATAATGTAACACAGAGAGAATTCCGGGGGGATACCTGAAGGGCCGATCGGGCCAATGTGATGACAATTGTTTGTAATTTGTAATAATTTAACACAGAGAGAATTCCGGGGAGATACCTAAAGGGCCGAGAGGGCAAATGTGATGAGAATTCGGGCGATTCACAATGCAGTGCGCCACCAAGCGTTCGACTCAAAAGAACCACTTTTAAACTTTACGGTCGACTTCTTCCGTATATCATACTGTAGTGAAATATCTATTCTTCATTGTTCACGCGAGGTACTACACAAACTTAAATGTATCCGGAAGCGTCGTTGATTAAAACATTGTTATTTGCAGAAAAAAATTGGAACTTTAATCGTGCGCGCCCAAAAAGACGTAAAAAAATGATGAGTTCATGTAAAATGAATACCGTTTTTCAAACTGATGCCGACTTTTTCCCATGATGCACTGCGGGTATAGCAGGATTTGCGCCTCCAACGGCAGCTTCTAGGTATTGTGAATCGCTCGAATTGTTTGTATTTTTAATAATGTAACACAGAGAGAATACCGGGAAGATACCTAAAGGGCCGAGAGGGCCAATGCGATGAGAATTGTTTGTATTTGTAATAATTCAACACAGAGAGAATTCCGGGGAGATACCTGAAGGGCAGGGAGGGCCAATGTGATGAGAATTGTTTTTATTTGTAATAATTTAACACAGAGAGAATTCCGGGGAGATACATGTACCTGAAGGGCCGAGAGGGCCAATGTGATGAGAATTGCTTGTATTTGTAATAATGTAAACACAGAGAGAATACCAGGGGGATACCTAAAGGGCCGAGAGGGCCAATGCGATGAGAATTGTTTGTATTTGTAATAATGTAACACAGAGAGAATACCGGGGGGATACCTGAAGGGCCGAGAGGGCCAATGTGATGAGAATTGTTTGTATTTGTAATAATGTAACACAGAGAGAATTCCGGGGAGATACCTAAAGGGCCCAGAGGGCCAATGTGATGAGAATTGTTTGTATTTGTAATAATGTAACACAGAGATAATACCGGGGGGATACCTGAAGGGCCGAGAGGGCCAATACGATGAGAATTGTTTGTATTTGTAATAATGTAACACAGAGAGAATACCGGGGAGATACCTAATGGGCCGAGATGGCCAATGCGATGAGAATTGTTTGTATTTGTAATAATGTAACACAGAGAGAATACCTGGGGGATTCCTAAAGGGCCGAGAGGGCCAATGTGATGAGAATTGTTTGTATTTGTAATAATGTAACACAGAGAGAATTCCGGGGGGATACCTGAAGGGCCGATCGGGCCAATGTGATGACAATTGTTTGTAATTTGTAATAATTTAACACAGAGAGAATTCCGGGGAGATACCTAAAGGGCCGAGAGGGCAAATGTGATGAGAATTCGGGCGATTCACAATGCAGTGCGCCACCAAGCGTTCGACTCAAAAGAACCACTTTTAAACTTTACGGTCGACTTCTTCCGTATATCATACTGTAGTGAAATATCTATTCTTCATTGTTCACGCGAGGTACTACACAAACTTAAATGTATCCGGAAGCGTCGTTGATTAAAACATTGTTATTTGCAGAAAAAAATTGGAACTTTAATCGTGCGCGCCCAAAAAGACGTAAAAAAATGATGAGTTCATGTAAAATGAATACCGTTTTTCAAACTGATGCCGACTTTTTCCCATGATGCACTGCGGGTATAGCAGGATTTGCGCCTCCAACGGCAGCTTCTAGGTATTGTGAATCGCTCGAATTGTTTGTATTTTTAATAATGTAACACAGAGAGAATACCGGGAAGATACCTAAAGGGCCGAGAGGGCCAATGCGATGAGAATTGTTTGTATTTGTAATAATTCAACACAGAGAGAATTCCGGGGAGATACCTGAAGGGCAGGGAGGGCCAATGTGATGAGAATTGTTTTTATTTGTAATAATTTAACACAGAGAGAATTTCCGGGAGATACCTGAAAGGCCGAGAGGGCCAATGTGATGAGAATTGTTTGTATTTGTAATAATTTAACACAGAGAGAATTCCGGGGAGATACATGTACCTGAAGGGCCGAGAGGGCCAATGTGATGAGAATTGCTTGTATTTGTAATAATGTAAACACAGAGAGAATACCAGGGGGATACCTAAAGGGCCGAGAGGGCCAATGCGATGAGAATTGTTTGTATTTGTAATAATGTAACACAGAGAGAATACCGGGGGGATACCTGAAGGGCCGAGAGGGCCAATGTGATGAGAATTGTTTGTATTTGTAATAATGTAACACAGAGAGAATTCCGGGGAGATACCTAAAGGGCCCAGAGGGCCAATGTGATGAGAATTGTTTGTATTTGTAATAATGTAACACAGAGATAATACCGGGGGGATACCTGAAGGGCCGAGAGGGCCAATACGATGAGAATTGTTTGTATTTGTAATAATGTAACACAGAGAGAATACCGGGGAGATACCTAATGGGCCGAGATGGCCAATGCGATGAGAATTGTTTGTATTTGTAATAATGTAACACAGAGAGAATACCTGGGGGATTCCTAAAGGGCCGAGAGGGCCAATGTGATGAGAATTGTTTGTATTTGTAATAATGTAACACAGAGAGAATTCCGGGGGGATACCTGAAGGGCCGATCGGGCCAATGTGATGACAATTGTTTGTAATTTGTAATAATTTAACACAGAGAGAATTCCGGGGAGATACCTGAAGGGCCGAGAGGGCCAATGTGATGAGAATTGTTTGTATTTGTAATAATGTAACACAGAGAGAATTCCGGGGAGATACCTGAAGGGCAGGGAGGGCCAATGTGATGAGAATTGTTTGTATTTGTAATAATTTAACACAGAGAGAATTCCGGGCAGATACCTGAAGGGCCGAGAGGGCCAATGTGATGAGAATTGTTTGTATTTTTAATCATTTAACACAGAGATAATTTCGGGGAGATACATGTACCTGAAAGGCCGAGAGGGCCAATGCGATGAGAATTGTTTGTACGGTATTTGTAATAATGTAACACAGAGAGAATACCGGGGAGATACCTGAAGGGCCGAGAGGGCCAATGCGATGAGAATTGTTTGTATTTGTAATAATGTAACACAGAGAGAATTCCGGGGAGATACCTGAAGGGCAGGGAGGGCCAATGTGATGAGAATTGTTTGTATTTGTAATAATTTAATACAGAGAGAATTCCGGGGAGATACCTGAAGGGCCGAGAGGGCCAATGTGATGAGAATTGTTTGTATAATTTGTAATAATGTAACACAGAGAGAATACCGGGGAGATACCTAAAGGGCCGAGAGGGCCAATGCGATGAGAATTGTTTGTATTTGTAATAATGTAACACAGAGAGAATTCCGGGGAGATACCTGAAGGGCAGGGAGTGCCAATGTGATGAGAATTGTTTGTATTTGTAATAATTTAACACAGAGAGAATTCCGGGGAGATACCTGAAGGGCCGAGAGGGCCAATGTGATGAGAATTGTTTTTATTTGTAATAATTTAACACAGAGAGAATTTCGGGGAGATACCTGAAAGGCCGAGAGGGCCAATGTGATGAGAATTGTTTGTATTTGTAATAATTTAACACAGAGAGAATTCCGGGGAGATACATGTACCTGAAGGGCCGAGAGGGCCAATGTGATGAGAATTGCTTGTATTTGTAATAATGTAACACAGAGAGAATACCGGGGAGATACCTAAAGGGCCGAGATGGCCAATGCGATGAGAATTGTTTGTATTTGTAATAATGTAACACAGAGAGAATACCGGGGGGATACCTAAAGGGCCGAGAGGGCCAATGCGATGAGAATTGTTTGTATTTGTAATAATGTAACACAGAGAGAATACCGGGGAGATACCTAAAGGGCCGAGATGGCCAATGCGATGAGAATTGTTTGTATTTGTAATAATGTAACACAGAGAGAATACCTGGGGGATACCTAAAGGGCTGAGAGGGCCAATGCGATGAGAATTGTTTGTATTTGTAATAATGTAACACAGAGAGAATACCGGGGGGATACCTGAAGGGCCGAGAGGGCCAATGTGATGAGAATTTTTTGTATTTGTAATAATGTAACACAGAGAGAATTCCGGGGAGATACCTGAAACGCCGAGAGGGCCAATGTGATGAGAATTGTTTGTATTTTTCATAATTTAACACAGAGAGAATTCCGGGGAGATACATTGTACCTGAAGGGCCGAGAGGGCCAATGCGATGAGAATTGTTTGTATTTGTAATAATGTAACACAGAGAGAATTACGGGGATATACCTAAAGGGCCGAGAGGGCCAATGCGATGAGAATTGTTTGTATTTGTAATAATTTAACACAGAGAGAATACCGGGGAGATACCCGAAGGGCCGAGAGGGCAAATGTGATGAGAATTCGGGCGATTCACAATGCAGTGCGCCACCAAGCGTTCGACTCAAAAGAACCACTTTTAAACTTTACGGTCGACTTCTTCCGTATACTGTAGTGAAAAATCTATTCTTCATTGTTCACGCGCGGTACTACACAAACTTAAATGTATCCGGAAGCGTCGTTGATTAAAACATTGTTATTTGCAGAAAAAAATTGGAACTTTAATCGTGCGCGCCCAAAAAGACATAAAAAAATGATGAGTTCATGTAAAATGAATACCGTTTTTCAAACTGATGCCGACTTTTTCCCATGATGCACTGCGGGTATAGCAGGATTTGCGCCTCCAACGGCAGCTTCTAGGTATTGTGAATCGCTCGAATTGTTTGTATTTTTAATAATGTAACACAGAGAGAATACCGGGAAGATACCTAAAGGGCCGAGAGGGCCAATGCGATGAGAATTGTTTGTATTTTTTATAATGTAACACATGGAGAATTCCAGGGAGATACCTGAAGGGCCGAGAGGGCCAATGTGATGAGAATTGTTTGTATTTTTAATAATGTAACACAGAGAGAATTCCGGGGGGATACCTGAAGGGCCGATCGGGCCAATGTGATGACAATTGTTTGTAATTTGTAATAATTTAACACAGAGAGAATTCCGGGGAGATACCTGAAGGGCCGAGAGGGCCAATGTGATGAGAATTGTTTGTATTTGTAATAATGTAACACAGAGAGAATTCCGGGGAGATACCTGAAGGGCAGGGAGGGCCAATGTGATGAGAATTGTTTGTATTTGTAATAATTTAACACAGAGAGAATTCCGGGCAGATACCTGAAGGGCCGAGAGGGCCAATGTGATGAGAATTGTTTGTATTTTTAATAATTTAACACAGAGATAATTTCGGGGAGATACATGTACCTGAAAGGCCGAGAGGGCCAATGCGATGAGAATTGTTTGTATTTGTAATAATGTAACACAGAGAGAATACCGGGGAGATACCTGAAGGGCCGAGAGGGCCAATGCGATGAGAATTGTTTGTATTTGTAATAATGTAACACAGAGAGAATACGGGGAGATACCTAAAGGGCCGAGAGGGCCAATGCGATGAGAATTGTTTGTATTTGTAATAATCTAACACAGAGAGAATACCGGGGGGATACCTGAAGGGCCGAGAGGGCCAATGTGATGAGAATTGTTTGTATTTGTAATAATGTAACACAGAGAGAATACCGGGGAGATACCTAAAGGGCCGAGATGGCAAATGCGATGAGAATTGTTTGTATTTGTAATAATGTAACACAGAGAGAATACTGGGGGAATACCTAAAGGGCCGAGAGGGCCAATGCGATGAGAATTGTTTGTATTTGCAATAATGTAACACAGAGAGAATTCCGGGGATATACCTAAAGGGCCGAGAGGGCCAATGCGATGAGAATTGTTTGTATTTGTAATAATGTAACACAGAGAGAATTACGGGGATATACCTAAAGGGCCGAGAGGGCCAATGCGATGAGAATTGTTTGTATTTGTAATAATTTAACACAGAGAGAATACCGGGGAGATACCCGAAGGGCCGAGAGGGCAAATGTGATGAGAATTCGGGCGATTCACAATGCAGTGCGCCACCAAGCGTTCGACTCAAAAGAACCACTTTTAAACTTTACGGTCAACTTCTTCCGTATATCATACTGTAGTGAAATATCTATTCTTCATTGTTCACGCGCGATACTACATGTACACAAACTTAAATGTATCCGGAAGCGTCGTTGATTAAAACATTGTTATTTGCAGAAAAAAATTGGAACTTTAATCGTGCGCGCCCAAAAAGACATAAAAAAATGATGAGTTCATGTAAAATGAATACCGTTTTTCAAACTGATGCCGACTTTTTCCCATGATGCACTGCGGGTATAGCAGGATTTGCGCCTCCAACGGCAGCTTCTAGGTATTGTGAATCGCTTGAATTGTTTGTATTTTTAATAATGTAACACAGAGAGAATACCGGGAAGATACCTAAAGGGCCGAGAGGGCCAATGCGATGAGAATTGTTTGTATTTTTTATAATGTAACACATGGAGAATTCCGGGGAGATACCTGAAGGGCCGAGAGGGCCAATGTGATGAGAATTGTTTGTATTTTTAATAATGTAACACAGGGAGAATTCCGGGGAGATACCTAAAGGGCCGAGAGGGCCAATGTGATGAGAATTGTTTGTATTTGTAATAATGTAACACAGAGAGAATACCGGGGAGATACCTGAAGGGCCGAGAGGGCCAATGCGATGAAAATTGTTTGTATTTGTAATAATGTAACACAGAGAGAATTACGGGGAGATACCTGAAGGGCCGAGAGGGCCAATGTGATGACAATTGTTTGTAATTTGTAATGATGTAACACAGAGAGAATTCCGGGGAGATACCTGAAGGGCCGAGAGGGCCAATGTGATGAGAATTGTTTGTATTTGTAATAATGTAACACAGAGAGAATTCCGGGGAGATACCTGAAGGGCAGGGAGGGCCAATGTGATGAGAATTGTTTGTATTTGTAATAATTTAACACAGAGAGAATTCCGGGGAGATACCTGAAGGGCCGAGAGGGCCAATGTGATGAGAATTGTTTGTATTTTTAATAATTTAACACAGAGATAATTTCGGGGAGATACCTGAAAGGCCGAGAGGGCCAATGCGATGAGAATTGTTTGTATTTGTAATAATGTAACACAGAGAGAATACCGGGGAGATACCTAAAGGGCCGAGATGGCCAATGCGATGAGAATTGTTTGTATTTGTAATAATGTAACACAGAGAGAATACCTGGGGGATACCTAAAGGGCTGAGAGGGCCAATGCGATGAGAATTGTTTGTATTTGTAATAATGTAACACAGAGAGAATACCGGGGGAATACCTAAAGGGCCGAGAGGGCCAATGTGAGGAGAATTGTTTGTATTTGTAATAATGTAACACAGAGAGAATTCCGGGGAGATACCTGAAAGGCCGAGAGGGCCAATGTGATGAGAATTGTTTGTATTTTTCATAATTTAACACAGAGAGAATTCCGGGGAGATACCTGAAGGGCCGAGAGGGCCAATGTGATGAGAATTGTTTGTATTGGTAATAATGTAACACAGAGAGAATACCGGGAAGATACCTAAAGGGCCGAGAGGGCCAATGCGATGAGAATTGTTTGTATTTGTAATAATGTAACACAGAGAGAATACCGGGGAGATACCTAAAGGGCCGAGAGGGCCAATGCGATGAGAATTGCTTGTATTTGTAATAATGTAACACAGAGAGAATTCCGGGGAGATACCTGAAGGGCAGGGAGGGCCAATGTGATGAGAATTGTTTGTATTTGTAATAATGTAACACAGAGAGAATACCGGGGAGATACCTAAAGGGCCGAGAGGGCCAATGCGATGAGAATTGTTTGTATTTGTAATAATGTAACACAGAGAGAATACCGGGGGGATACCTGAAGGGCTGAGAGGGCCAATGCGATGAGAATTGTTTGTATTTGTAATAATGTAACACAGAGAGAATACCGGGGAGATACCTAAAGGGCCGAGAGGGCCAATGCGATGAGAATTGTTTGTATTTGTAATAATGTAACACAGAGAGAATACCGGGGGGGTACCTAAAGGGCCGAGAGGGCCAATGCGATGAGAATTGTTTGTATTTGTTGAACTTGACAGCGCGTTGAACTTGGTAAAAAAGTCGAAGAATAAATATATTGTGACGTTTTTTCGAACGCATTGAGTTTTCATTCCACGAATGCGGTATGAGCCCATACAACAATGGGTAGGGATTACAATTTGCAAAGCCATATTGATATCACGTGACTAATTACAATGCACGCTCTAGATCGGGGTGGACATCCGGGAACTGTCATAAAAACGCGTCATAATACGTACACCGCGCCTGTAAAAACGATGATCGCGCGCGCAGTTTTCAGCGCGTATTGTTTTCATCGGCGCGCTGACCTTTGACGTATGTCCGCCCCGATCTATAGATCGGGGCGGACATCCGGGAACTGTCATAAAAACGCGTCATAATACGTACACCGCGCCGGTAAAAACAATGATCGCACGCGCAGTCTTGTATGCTACAGTGCAGTGTCAGCGCGTATTGTTTTCATCGGCGCGCTGACCTGTGACGTATGTCCGCCCCGATCTACATGATCTACTATAGCATGCCATAGCATAGGCATAGAGGCTAGAAGTGTCCAACTCCTGGGTTTTGGCTGTTCTACCGGTATTAATTGAATATTATGTGTATATTTTGCTGTACATCGAACCGCAATACGACTATAGAGTTTGTTAATAAAAAAAATAATAAAAACAAAATGTTCATTTCTTTTCCATGATCAAAAACAACAAAATTTCAGGCCCGTACGGTACGCAGGGAGGGGGGGTGCGACGGGTGCGTACGCGTACGGGCCCATTATTTGTCAAGTTTTAACAGTTTCTAAAACTAATTTTCACTTATTAAACTCACCCATGAGACATTTTGATCTTTATTCGGTCATTCCTGTTTTTATGACCGGAAATCCTAACGTTAGAAGTAACACAGAAATTAACTCGGCGATGTCGTTTCACTTCAGTCAGCTGGAGCGGTACGCACTGTGTCCTGCAACTTGTTTCCATAGTGAAATTGTTTACATTGCCGATAGAGGGCGCTACAGTAGATTTACCGCCAGAGCCGTAGATATCTACGGCTCTGTTTACCGCCTTCGGTCCTCGGCATAGTCTTGGTGCAAGACGTTCTTGTTGAGTTGTTCTGAGCCGATATGTGTGGTGGTCAAAGATCGTAGAGCGCCGTAGAGGGTCTTTGGTGGTGGTTATCCACAGACATAAATAATAGGTTATTTATGTCTGTGTGGTTATCTGGAAGTTTCCCAACAGCGCCCTCTATTGTTAGTTGCGTGATCGCGATAGTTGCGTGATAATGAACAATAACGTCTTGCACCAAGACTACCCTCGGCGCGGCGACGCTCGCGCTTGATGATTAATAGTAAGGCATAAAAAAAACCAAACATGTTATGTTGGCGTAACGTTAACGGGCCCAACAAAATAGGGTAGATAGGTAGGGATTTTTTTTTTAATTTTTTTTTTCCCTCCCAGCAATGAAAATGATATGTTTTCCAATTGTTTAAGCCGGTAGTGATACACGATAGCGTGTCCATGGTTCAATATATATACACAATCCACACACACAACAATGAGAAACGGTCAGAAATGGTTTCAAACGTATTTATAACTAGATTTATATAGATTTTAATCATTAAATTTCGTTGTATTTTTAGGGTCGGTCGGGTTACGCCAACATAACATTTTTTTTTTTATGCCTAATACATGTATATATACATGTACATGTACACAAATTAATGTATGTGCAGTACGTACGTAATGCCGGTGTGATATGAAAATCAGACACCTGTGAAAATAGGACCAATTTTTTCTAGCATTGGTTAAACCCTCTCATGTGACCAAACACTCTCCTATAATCATGATCATCACTTTCATGCGCAATACTACCATCATGGGGTAGGAAACCTCCATGCTAGTACCAATGAGTCTATATTTTCATAGAGTCTGAAATTCATGCAACACCGTACCTCAGATTAGGCAATAAAAAAAAAAGTTATGTTGGCGTAACGGGCCAAAAAAAATAGGGTAGGTAGGTAGGGATTTTTTTCTTTTTTTGTTTCTCCCAGCAATAAAAATGATATGTTTTCTAATTGTTTAAGCCGGTAGTGATACACGATAGCGTGTCCAGGTTCAATATATACACAATCCACACACACAACAATGAGAAACGGTCAGAAATGGTTCCAAACGTATTTATAACTAGATTTATATAGATTTTAATCATTAAATTTCGTCCCTTGAAAAAAAAAATATCCAGGGTCGGCCGTATTTTTAGGGTCGGTCGGGTTACGCCAACATAACATTTTGTTTGTTTATGCCTTACTGCAACACGCATAACTCGCTCAAATCAAATTACTACTGCAGATAAAAAAATCAAAACGCCACATTCACATTGAGCTACTGAGCTTTAAAATGTAAAAGTGTAAAAGTTATATCCCCGGACTTCGTGTTTTAAATAGCGGGTACACTGTGAGCTGGTGCTCACTGCATTATACCATCACTCCCTGTAGGACGAATAATGCACAATTCGAATATTATTAAAAGTTGTACTCTTATTTTGGGGTCTCTCGAGTGTTGCAGCCTTCAATCGAGTCGAGTCGAGTCTTTTTGATGAGAGACTCGAGTCAAGTCGTTCGCCTGCAGCGACTCGAATTCGGGCGATTCACAATGCAGTGCGCCACCAAGCGTTTGACTCAAAAGAGCCACTTTTAAACTTTACGGTCGACTTCTTCCGTATATCATATTGTAGTGAAATATCTATTCTTCATTGTTCACGCGAGGTACAACACAAACATAAATATATCCCGAAGCGTCGTTGGTACATTGTTATTTGCAGAAAAAAATTGGAATTGTAATCGTGCGCGTCCAAAAAAACGTATAAACTGATGAGTTTATGCAAAATCAATACCGTTTTTCAAACTGATGCCGACTTTTTCCCATGATGCACTGCGGGTATAGCAGGATTTGCGCCTCCAACGGCAGCTTCTAGGTATTGTGAATCGCTCGAGTCGAGACGTTTACCCGTGGGGAATTGAGTCGCCAAACATTGTGACTCGAGTTGGACTTAAGCCGAGTCATTGACTCGGATCACAGCTCGACTGCGAGGACCTGCTGATTATTAATTTAGAAGAAAGTAGCCATAGGTTTGGGCCGTATGTTTTTAGCGTTGAGGGCGCTGTGCTCACGGCATTGTGGGTGAAATTAAAAGTGATCATAATAGATAATTCACATCAGTTTACAATTTCTTACAGCTCCAAAATTTAAATTTCTCAATATTTCATTTTTATATAAAAGTAAAGTTACTAAACTACTTCCATAATTTGCCTGTGTTGGGTACCCAGAAAATTAAATGGCAGAGCTGGCAAATCAAATGGCGTCTTACAGCGCCCTCATGCGACCAGGGCCCAATTTCTTGGCTCTGCTTACCGTTAGCGAAAAATCCTTGCTTACTGTAGCAGAAAATATTTGGTTACGGCAAACGTATTTCATGCATGGCCCAGAAAAAAACTCGCTATGCTAAGCGAGAAATTACTGCCTATTGCGCATGCGTAGAGATGATCAAATTAAAAAAGGGCGCGAGCGCTGTGTGTTTGTCGTCTGCTTCACCTGCTGCATACTGTACATGTGCACTAAACACACGCGCCCGCATAGTCCAAATGCAAGACAAAAATGGAAGACATAAGGGCCGAGTTCGGGCGGTCTGTTCTTGACACGCGTAATATAACTTGTTCTTGCAAAACCCTGGTGGATAGGTGGTGTGTGTTCTTGTTCCGAGTGCAATGTTCACGGGTCGCGTATGGAGCAGAATCAGTGTCAAAAAGATCGGACGTGTTTTTACAACTCGGATGCTTTCCTAATTCGGATGTATTCCTAATTCGGATGCTTTTTGCAAACTCGGATGCTTTTTTAATTCGGATGAATTCGTAATTCGGATGCTTTTTGTAAACTCGGATGCTTTTTTAATTCGGATGAATTCGCAATTCGGATGAATTCGTAATTCGGATGCTTTTTGTAAACTCGGATGCTTTTTTAATTCGGATGTTTTTTCAATTCGGATGCTTTTCTAGTTCGGATGCTTTTTTAATTCGAATGCTTTTCTAGCTCGGATGCTTTTTATAAACTCGGATGCTTTTTTAATTCGGATGCTTTTCTAGTTTGAATGCTTTTTGTAAACTCGGATGCTTTTTGCAAACCGAACATATTCGCAAATCGGATGCTTTCCCAATCCGGCACTAGGGTGGCCCTGAAAGGACATCACACATCGCAGATTCTGCGATTTCGCGCATTCTGCGCGAATTTGAACGATGACAAACATGTTATCGTATATATCTAAGCATATATCTGAGATGTGGAAGATTTTATTGTAGATTTCTGCACATATTTATCTGATAATGAATATTTTCTGGGCAGATTTTTGAAAAGTCGCATATTTTTATTTTAGATTTCAAGTTCTGCGCAGATTTCTTAGTACGCAAATTTGTGCGATGTCGCACGGATGGGCACTACATGTACATTTTCATTGCACATTTAATTATGCGCAGCTATATATGTCGCACTCACGTAGGCCTACAGCAGATTTATATGCAGATTTATGTGCACATTTCTGCCGCGATGTCAGCACATACGACGTTTTGAAAGTTGAACCACGACGTTTTGAATGTTATGATGTTCTAAAACGGACAGGCAACGTCGTGGTTCAACTTTCAAAACGTCGTACTTCAACTTCCAATTAACGTCCAACTTTCGCGCGCTTTTACCTACCGTACCAAGGTAGCCGCGTATTCGGCCGGTTCTCTCCGCGCGGATTCAGTCCGCATTCACCAAAAGGCGACAAATATTTAATACATGCTGCAAAAGGTGATGCATTTTCTAAAAGGTTTTTTGTCAATTTATTTAAAGAATTTTTCGAAATAAACCGTAAATATAACAATACTTTTTCAAACCCGGAGAACAGAGATAAACGATCTTTACGACCTTTACCAAGGTTAACTTTACGTGGCTATGCTATAGCATGGGTTCAATGTGTACTCTTTGACAGCGTCTCTGATTGGATCTTTAGTTTGACAGGTCTATATAATGTCCAATTGAAATAATTGTACCATCACGACAACGGAAATTTTATTAGTATTCCAGGCGTGCAAGAACCTTTTTAAAAGAACGTGTAGTTCGTGAGTTACAGCAGCAAACAAAAAGCGACCACCCTCAAAATGGGTATAAAACTTGCCGCTACACACACAAAATGTAAAAAAAAGAAAGATTCAATGGGATTTTGACAGGTTTGTTTAAAGGCCAAACAAACAACAATGTGTACGTTTATTTGAGCTAATACACTGAAGTTACATATCCCGAAGGAACCTAACGAATATTTTGAGGAGTTTTCGACTTATGACGTTGTATGTGTGTAAAACCCTGTATTTTCAGACCATTTAGACTACGTTTTGTTGCTTTTTCGTCCGCGGTCCTTAAGTTAACACAACAAATCGATATTAGGAGAACATTGTTGGGCGAAAACGATATTTTCGTTTCCGCACATGAATCCAGCGGGATTTTTTCATATTGTGGTCCTATCCATCATTTTATCTGAAACTTGAAAGAAAAACTGGGATATTTCGAAAGAACAGTAGAAGAATCAGTTGGTCTAGGATACCCTTACAATATGATTGAAATCCACAATACAGGTATTTTCAGACTAATTTTGTACCCATTCCATGAAGACTGTCCCGTTGACTTGCACGTCAAACAGTTCATGGTGGTAATTTGTGTACACATTCGTACACAACATTGTGTCATGAACTATTTGACGTGCATAAATTTAATGTTCTGTAGAATTATCCCAATATCGCAATGATCACAGCCACCTATTAATAATAATAATAGTATTATTAAATGCATGGTGTAGGCCAAGGCTATCATCATGGTGGAAGGATGTAGACACGTATTTCCAATACTTCAGAACAACTAATTTCATTTTCGCCCACAAATCTCTCTTAAAAACGTATTCCTGATGACATTCCTTACAGTGCTCAAATGAAATTTCACTCTCTGAAGAAATGGGTATGCCAAATAAATGTAGCGTCATGTTACAACATTCTTTCCTTGGCATTTAATTTATACCTGTATATTTTCTTTCTTTGTTCACTACAGCTAATTGGTTTACCCAAGTCCACTTCTTGCTTCTAAGATGTCAGTCTGTACAGCTTATTACGGCTGGACAAGGACAAGTCATAGGACGAACTGCTCCCATTATGACAGAGGGACAACAGATGACAGCGAATGTCAAAACTTATTTTGTTTAACCATCAGTAAATACGGAAGCTTAATTGACCAACTACGTTTTCCAAGATAAGCTATCTCGGTGTTCCACATCCCTATAGATGTGCTGCAAATATTGCAGAACTCTGCATCTTGGCATTTCATGTTTCAACAATAGTACAGATAATAAAACAGTCGCAACAGTCACAAACCTATCTTTGTAACATGGAAATATATTGAACATGTGTTTTATGAAAACTGACAAATCTGGTTAAAATTGTATTGTTAATATTCAAAGCAAATTATACAGATGTTAAAATGACATGGATTTACCCAGTCAGTGTTCTCCGCAATCACTGGGTAGCGGCCGCCCTGTGTACATGTTACGCTGTTCTGTCATATTTTTATGCTGCCCTGTTAAAATGTTATGCCACCCGGTCAAATGTTGCTTTTCAATCATGGTTTTATTTTGCTTTGTTACAAAACAAAAATTGTGGTGTACAAATCTTTAATATTGTGTTCATATCGCACAAATATCTAGAAACACTCACAATTCAAAGTTAAAGCCGTACAAGGGTGTCCTATTAAAATTTGGCCTGTGAAGAATGCTGCCAAATGTATCTTTGCATAGTATCAACAATTATTATTCTAAAATGACATCGCAAGTTTTGTTTTGGTTTTAAATTCATAAACAGTCGGGGGTTAATTGTTTTTTATTTGGTTTTATAACACCAGTAAACAATACATAATAAGCATATTGTTACTATGGCAGTAGTTATTACATGTTATATGTAGTGTATCAATGTAAAATAAAAGCATTAAGCAAAATTGAATCCATTGTGTGACTTATGTTATTATTTACACATGTGATTGATATTTTTAATTGTGATTTATTTCAAGTTTCTCAAGTTCATAGTTTAAGCCATAGAGCTGTATCTTTATTATACAGCTCTATGGTTTAAGCTCAAAACCACATAATTTTTTTTTTGTCCACTTGTTCAGCAAGAATTTTTGGGACCCTTTCTAAAAAAATTACTAAACATTAGGTTGATTCCAAATCTGAACACTGCCTTAAAACCCCACGAACAAACCATGATGTGCCAATTAAATTTTCCTGAAACACACTGACATTTTTTCAATTTTTTCAACATTTTTTGATTTTATCATAAAACGCACTTTTTAGTGTCTGGATATAAAATTAAACCAACAATTTCAAGAATTTCCTTAATCCCAAAAAAACTCGTTTTGCCTTTTCCTATGGTTTGTGCATAAGGTTATGATGTGGAATTCTCCCCCCCCAAAAAAAAAACAAAAAAAACCAACAACCCCCAAAAAGAAAATTTTAGAAGTTGGAAATTCTTGAAAATACTTGTCCGACATATCCCATAGACTTTGCACTGCATTGCATTGTCTCACACGAATGTCTCATATCTTTTCCCAAAAATAGGCCTATTTAACATTGAAACTTGGCGTATACATGTAATTCTTGGGTGTTATTATGTTTAACTTAATTTTCCTGATCAAACTGGATTGTTTTTGTGATGTTAACTTCGTTTCCTGTGATATTACATTCGTTTTCTCGGTCTTGCGCTATACAAACGTGTGTACGCCTGCAATGTTTTTAATATCCCAATATGGCCGCTGATGGCTTCACGTGCAGAGCCGCTCGACCTATCCAGTTATAGAGATCAGTGGGTACAGGGTACGTATACGTGTACAGGATGTGCGCGGGTTGAGAAATCCCTTCAGTTTTGTAGGACTGTACCATTCCTATAGTAGGTTTCCACTTACATTCCCCATGTATGTATTGTATCTTAAATATTATGTATTTGTATCTTATCTCTTACTGTTCATTCGTATACGGATACTTTCCTAAATAATAAAATTAACTTAAAGGCTCCCTCCCCACACGGTAATGTATGCAGTAGACCTACATTATGTACACAAAGTAGATAAACCTAATACATTAAACAATCCTACAACACATAAACAAAATATATTACTTGGTTCATTTTGTTATTTAAATTACATACCGTTTGCATTGTACATGTGCATACAAATACGTATATCAAAGTCAATATCATACATAAAAATGATACGATCTTTTGAATTATTTGCATTTACGCAAGCCCCTCACGCTCGTACATGATACCCCCACGGTAAATGGTAGATTCTCGTTCCTCAATTTATGCTGATGAGGGTCACGTGGGGGCTAAATGGGGCGAAATGCGGCCTTCTGATTGGTCGAGAAGCCTCGAAAAAATGGCGGATTTACCTGGTTAGACGGGCTTCACTACTCACGGATTTTTCTTACGAGTCCTTACGGATCGCACAGATTCACAGATCGTTCCTGGATCCTTACGATTTGGCCAGTTTTACGACTGATTTAAGTGTTGTTACGAGTTATTACGGGCTATTTACGGTTTATTACGGATTATTACGAGTTATTGCCATGTATTTACGTCAACATTCCACGATTTGTTACGAGTTGTCACGGATAACTACGAGCAACTTACGAGCATTTTACGACCTGTTTACGTGTTGTTACGAATAGTTACGAGTTAGTTACGAGTAATGGGCCAGTCATAAATCAGTTGCGATGCGTCGGCGATGGGTAAAACCGGGAAATTTGAACAAAATCTTGAGACAGATCTCACGATTTTGCACCCGTCGGAGGCGCTCTCCGGACGCCTGCGGCTTGTCGCAGATTTTTTAGGCATCGCCACACCCGTCGCGGTCCCCAACTTTGAACTTAAAATTTTAAGATTGCTCGCAAGATTTTTCACTCATTTTGGGCATCCCAGACACAATCTCCGATGACCTACGATGCCCTCCGATTAATCGGAGGCGTCCTCCGAATAATCTGAGACTAGTCGCAAGATTCTGTGTGGGATTGGAAATTCAGGTTGAGATTCAATGTCTGCGAGTGGTCTCCGGCGCCCTCCGACTGAATCGGAGGCGCCCTGCGACGATTCGTACGCTTTCTGTGATCGTCTCCGACGAATCGTACGGTGGAATCGTAGTAACTCGCCGTGTATATAAGGGCGCCTCCGATCGGATCGCTAAAAGTTTGAGACGCTCTTGCTGCAGATATCGTCTCCGATGCAATCGGAGGCGATCAGAGGCTAATCCCACGATTTTTCGACAAAACCCGGTCAAAATCCTTGAAAAAATCTCAGACAATGTGACTGCTCCACTTTTATTAGGATTATTGCTAGGATTGTTCAAGGATTCTTTATTTTCTACGACGACCCCCGGCCAAACTAATCCCCGACAGATCGCCGACATTGTGACTGGGCCATTAGTTACAAATCCTCAGGATTTGTTGCCCAAAAAATATAAATCCTGCAAATCTCAATGTACATGTATCATCATTCGTAAAGTATACGTATCTATTATTAAAGTACTCGTAACTACACGTAAAGTGCTCGTAATAACTCGTAACAATCCGTAAAGCCATCGTAACACGACCCGAATGAAATTGTTAACAACACGTAAGCACTCGTAATAATCCGTAAATAATCCGTAAACAAATCGTAAACTAACCGTAACAAATTGTTACGAGTCATTTACGGATTTTTGCGAGCAGTTTACGGATGGTTACGTGTTGTTGCGAGTGGTTTACGATACTTACGGATTGTTACAAGCTTTTTACGAGTTATTTATGGAAAACTCAAACCGTGGACAATCGTAAGATTTTTGACATGTCAACAAATTTGCCTCTCCTAACATTTTGTTAATGGTCCAGCAGCTTTTCTGATACAGGGATTTAGGCGATCATGGATACTTAAAGAATTCCTGTTAACTATTTTGAGGCACAAAGCTTTCTACAACCGAGCAAAAAAAAAAAGATTGTAGAATACGCAATCTTCAAAATTGAACGATAAAAACCATCAGTCGCTGTTAAATGTATGCACATTTAGTAAGTTTCCCTTGTGGTTTATTTGTGTAGTATAAGATAAAAAGTCGTATCCTCATTGAGTGATCCCACAGTGTCGATTCCCAGGTTTTATCGCAAAACTGAGTGTGATCTATGGCCACACGGCATTCTGGTGTTTGTGACTTCTGACTGGCGTCCTCAAACGAAGATAATGACAATTTGGGAGACTGCCAACATAGTAGTTAGTAGTCGAAAGGTAGTTGACTGCGTGAAGCAGTTATTCCTATTCGAATGGTCGAATTTGTATTAAAAGGTCACGCCCCATTTAAGCAATTTGCAAAGACCATTGCGTTATCGAGGGAGCTGATGGAAATATAAATCGTGTCGTTTATGGCCCTGTCACACCAGAACATTTTAGGCCAACGCGTGAGTAGCGTGTTGTAATTTTGGCAACACGCTGGCAAACGCTGATCAACGCTAGGCCAGCGTTAGCAACACGCTGAGCGCGTTACTCACACGCTGGGACACGCTGTCACACGCTGAGGAAAACAGATTTTGTTTTCAACATAACTACAATTTCCAGCGTTTGCCTGCGTGCGACTGCACACGCTGGCGGCGCGTTGGAGGTTCGTTACTCACGCGTCGAACACGCTAGACGTTCGTTATCAACCCGCTACTCACACGATGGCGTATGCTGGCGTACGCTTGCGACACGCTGGCTATGGCCCTGCCACACCAGAACGTTTTAGGCCAATGCATGAGTAGCGCGTTAAAAATAGTTGTTACGCTGGCAATTGCTGAACTTTCACAGAAAAAAGTCAAGTGGAACCATGATTTCAGCGTGTCCATGCAGGTTGATAAGGGGTTCATAGCGTATGCCAGCGCGTGAGTAGCGTGTGAGGAACGCGCTCAGCGATTTATAGTAAAAATACGACAGCGGGTCGCCAGCGTGAGAGTAGTGGGTTGGTAACGATCGTCTAGCGCGTTCGACGCGTGAGTAACGGCCTTCTTGCGCGCCGCCAGCGTGTGCAGTCACACGCTGGAAAACGCTGAATATTTTTAGGTATGTTGAAAAATGTATTTTTTCCTCAGCGTGTGACAGCGTGTTCCAGCGTGTGGGTAACGCGCTCAGCGCGTTGCGAACGCTGGCCTAGCGTTGGTCAACGTTTACCCGCGTGTTGCCGAAATTCCAACACGTTGGCCTAAAACGTTCTGGTGTGACAGGGCCATTACAGTAGCGCGTCATCTTTTTGTACAACTAATTATGTGGTCGTTGCCGTACGATGGCGCGCGTTGGACCGCGCTACTCACGCGCTGGGTAGTCGTTCATCAGTCGTCGAGCGCGTTACTAACGCGTTATTCACGCGCTGGCGAACGCTATGAACCCGTTATCAACGCATTATGGACACGCTGAAATCACGGTTCCACTTGACTTTTTCTGTGGAAGTTCAGCGTTTGTCAGCGTATCAACTATTTTTAACGCGCTACTCACGCGTTGGCCTAAAACGTTCTGGTGTGACAGGGCCATTAATAGCGGTCGCACTATCGAATGCAGTGGTCGTTGGCAAAGACTATTAAGGGCGAAATGGCTCAGTTGGTAGAGCGCCGGTCCGTTATTATGGCGGTCGCAGTTTCGAGTCCCGCCTTTAGGGGGCGCTATAACGCAACACTTTGGATACACTTGTAAGCAATAAAGCTGTGTTTTTCGTGACTCGATTCTTCCTTAAAATAAATCGGCGATACCTGTGTTTTTAAATGTTATCCACGTATATCGATAGGTCTGAAAGCAGGGAACCGGCAGTCATTGTGCCCAATGCGCCTTTAGCCTTGATGAATGATAAACCTAGCCGGCCATGCGTGGTATGACGTGGCATTTACCAACACAACGCGCGCATGGTCCGTTAAGCAAGATTTTTTGCTTAAAGCGATAAGCAAAGAAAAAGGAGCCTTAACCACCGCATTTTTTGCTTAAGCAAGGTTTAACATTAACGTAGCAACAGTTAAAATGGCGGCTATTCTTCGAAGGCGATGTGAAATTCAAATTAGCTTGTGTTTCGATGTCAAAAGGGAACCCTTTAGGACACCCTCAATCACTGCTTTCTCCTCGATGTATGAGGTAGCCAGTGCCAGATCCATTTCTGCAGTAAAGGGCGACGATTTGGGCTTTGCCCCTCCCAGCGCAACTTTTTTTTATAGTCTTGATCCAAGACCAAGCTAGCCGTTTATTAACGTTTCGGTCATCGGTCATTGGTTGAGCGTTTTGGCGACCTCGGTTGTGCTGTGGTCACGTGACTGCTCCAACCAAAGTTGAACCGACGGTCAAGGTAGGTTGGCACACTAGTAATTAAAGATTGTGGAAAGGTGAACATTATGTTGCAACCTTCCGAATATTAATTTTGTCTCGAGTTCTTGAGTTGTATTTGAACATAAAATAGATTAGGCCTATTAAAAAACAGTCGTGCGGAGCAAAGACGAAAAATAAGTCAATGTTTCACACCTTTAAACTTAGAAAAGGGAATGATGTCGTCTGTTGAGTGTGTCGTCTGCATGCTAAGTACTCAAGTTTCTATACCGTTAGATCTATAACTAAAGTATAACGTATGTGACGAACAATAACGGACATGTGTTTTCGCGCATTAAACATTTGATTTTTGATTTGATTTGATTTATTTGCAATTTCCACAATAATGATACAGATTTTACTACAGAATAAAATGGAAAAATATATACATGTAATGGAAAGAGCAGGGATAACGCAAAAATATTTTTAAAAACTTATTTTCATTGCGGTTTCTGGTCAAAGAACTGATTGAGGACGGCCAAAACATAGCCCCGTTTCTATATATAGACGGACATGATTATAGGCTAGTCCAGGAACTAGCAGACTATTATCGGTTGAGTACGAAAGGTTTGACACCTGAAATGAGTAGGACTATGTGTGGGAACCCCAAAATGTGGATTCTTAAGTTTGGCACTCTTGCACTGCCCCCTGGGGGCACTCTCAAAATGACCCCCCTAATTTTTTTATTGGTATTGGTGGCATACGAGGACCATTTTTTTTCTCATATGTACTTCAAGGGAGTCTTATTTCAAAAAGCCAATTCTTAAGTTTTCAACTAATGTACTAAGCCACTTAAGAATGGCCTAATTAACGCTAATTAGCATAGATATCCTGATTACGAATATCTAATTCTTAAGTTTCAACTCCATGTACTAATCCACTTAAGAATGGGTCAAAGATCGATAACTGACCTAATTACGTTTTCGAGAACGATGGAATAATGTGACCCGCTCCATCGAAATCAGGAATAAGTCTCAAAAAAGTTATGGTCTGATGAAGATGACAGGTGTATATTTATTTGCCGAATCCACATTCCGAGAAAAACAGCTCTGAAATAAACAAAATTGACCAAAATCATACGGACAGCACACACAAATACTTGGTCGAGATTTTCACCTATGCATTCACTTCAACGGCCGATTGCGTAAAACTCAATCCTGATTACGATGGAGCGGGTCACATATGCCATTTCTCTGGAACCACATGGGGTAGAGGATTGAAATAAGGTTTAGCGTGAAGGTCTAAACATTATGGACAAGGACCAGTTGTTAAAGTAGTATTTTGTTGGTGTCTTCATGGCTTAAACATGCAATTAGTAGGCCTAAAAGTGTACCCTTTTGACCCACCACGTGTTTATAATTGTATCGTTATGATCGAGTACGTCCACAAAACTTATGTCAACATGTTCATCTGGCAACCCAGAATACGAAAAACTCGTTCTTAAGTGTCCATCTGATGTGTCCAAGAGCTTTTCGGAGTTTTCATGTGTATTTTAAGAATTGCTCGCATCCAATTATTAAGCTGGATAGTACAGTAACCATGTGTCTGTGTCTAGGACAATAAGACTATATATATGCCCTGTTGTTCATTGTACCTTATAAAATATGCACGAGCTCTCGTGACAGATGAGGGCACTTGACAGAAGATATTGATTGAAATAAACTTTAATTAAAAATCAAATCAAAATTACGTGTAACACTGTCACAATACTAAACACATTAATTACAATATTGCACTGCACTGCACTTGAATTAGAATGAATCTATGTTAATACAAGAACTATTAGGATCTGCTTAGTGTGACAAATTGCAAATATTGACCTATGATACAATAATGATCTACGTATTAATCTCGAACAAGCCAGCCCATGCCTAAACATGCAAATACTTCTTTGAAGTACGGTGCAATATTGCAGTTACTGTATATTATTATTATTATATCTTAATCTTGGGGATTTACATTTCCCAAACATGTTATCCATTAATAAAGCTGCAGCGCCTTGCTTACATGGATGTAAGTTCCCGGGTGTAAGTTATAATAATTTTTCAAAATATATATGCGTTTTAACTGGCAGACTATTATCATGTCAAAATCTACTGGTAGCTAAAGTACCATGGACATGAATAAACTCAACTTACATTTATATCAACTTTTATAGATGACTTCAATATAAGGACAAGATTAATGTGATTAAGTAAAGTAAGGAATAGCCTGTATCATAAATCGCTACAATTTTGTGTACATCATGATTCATAATCCAGAAACTTAGCGTTTTAAAAATCATACTGAATTGGCAGAAGCCGACTATTTGCCCTGCGAACGAAGAATCGTGGTTGGCTGCAGTCTTTGGAAAATAGAGCATCTAGAAACTACATGTAGTTCGGGGGGTCTTGTGTGGAAATAACCTGTAAAAGGTTTCCGTATTGTTTACGGTAAAGGTATGTAAATATTCATTGTGAGTAGACCTGGCCGTATAATTGCGAGTTAAATTTTATTGGCACACCGCCACAATGAAATATCTCTCCGTCTCCTTTCATTTGTTGTGATGCTTGTAGTTTAGAAGATTTTGTAAATGCTATGCAAAACATCAATAAGCATGATGGTTAGGGTATGGATATACACTCCAATCTGGTTTGAACTTGAAGGACATCAACTACCGCAAATCCTGGTAGAAGAAGATGAAATGAAGACTGACGGGAGTGAGGAAAGGCAAGAGGTCGCACCATCTGATGAAGAGGAAGGACTTTCCGAAGAGAACTAAGTTAACAGCTGAGTGATTCAATTTGAAACAAGATGGAAATACACCAGCTGGGAATTGAATGATTCCATAATTTGTAACCATTCAAATCGCAAACTGAGAACATGACTATAATACGTGTTAAGTATTACACGTTATTTTGATTTTATTTTTAATTAAAGTTTATTTCAATCAATATCTTCTGTCAAGTGCCCTCATCTGTCACGAGAGCTCGTGCTTATTTTATAAGATACAATGAACAATAGGGCATATAGTCTTATTGTCCTATACACAGACACATGGTTACTTTACTATCCAGCTTAATAATTGGATGCGAGCAATTCTTAAAATACACATGAAAACTCCGAAAAGCTCTTGGTAAATTAAACTTACGAAGAAGGCCTCCTTTTCACGATGAATAACTCAATAATAGCTTAAACATGCTTTCATAAGTTGACCGATTTCTTATTCTTAAGCGGATTTGTGCCTCAGATGGACACTTAATAGACAGAGCCCAGACCAGGAAAAACTAAGGGTTTTTCCTGTCAAGGTTTTCTCAACGGTTTCATCATCCTGAACCTCAACCATTTGATATTAGCTTGGGGGCCACCCTGATTTTTGCCCCTAATTAAAAATGGCCGCTAAAATTACATAAATTACACATATACTGCTAATTACGTTTAATATCAACGTTTTTGTTTAGTGATTCTTTCATCTTGAGTGTACACCCATTGAATTTAGCTCCAGAGCCACCCAGAATTTGGCCTCAAAATCAAGATGGCCGCCAAAATCTGAAATGGCTGTCAAAATCACCCTAATCAGGTTTATACTGCTTCTTGTTTTTTTCTGTCAGAGTTGTTTTCAGTGATTCCGTCATGATTCTAAGCCCAAGGCCTTTAGGATTAGTCTGGGAAATACTCAGGATTTATCGTCTAATCTAAGATGCCTGTCATAATGGCTGTCAAAATGGCTGCCAAAATGGCTGCCAAAATGGCCATCAAAAGCATCTTACTTAAATTTAAAGTATATATTCATTTTGTCCTGTTAAAACTCACTAAAGTTGGTTATATTGTGGCGTCCTGAACCTAAGCCTTTTGAAATTAACTTGTGGCTACCCAAGATTTGTCCGCCCAAATCCAAAATGGCTACCAAAATGACCTTAATCAGATTTAAACGGTCTCTTATTTATCCCCCATAATTTAGTAAAAGACCTGGCTCACCCATGTATGCACATTATTTAGGAGATTATAATTACTCAACTGTTCTAGGCTGATATGACCCCAAGGAACAACTTGGGATGTGTGCCAAAATCTCTATCCGGGGCGAACAGCCCGGAAATGACCACGCCCTTTTTAAAATGACCACGGAACTCCATTAACTGTCTTAGCCACATAATTACGTTCTGTATAACATTAATATATAACAACAAAGATTGTTTATCTAAGCCAAAAATTGTTTATCTAAGCCAAAGTCGGATCACTCAGTATGACTTAAGACGCGCACAGACCACAAACACCATGCACTTATTCTCTGTGACTGTGACCAAATTAACAAACTAAGAGAACATGAAGTTGATTTGTGATCCAAATATTAATGCACAGTTAACAGCAAATGATACGTTTGTTTCCAGTTGTATCTGTCCACCTGTATCGCTAGTTTCGTACGGACCAGTTGGCCAGTTGGTCTCGTTATTTTGACGAACCAATAAATGAGCTTTATATTAACAAACGCGGTGACTGTGAATGTAAATCAGCCGTGCATAACGCTTTGTATAAAATTCGATAAATTTAATTATTTAGGTGGCCTGCTCGTCTTATTTCACTCCTTTCCCTCCTTTTCCTGTTCAAGTTGAGTATTTAACAAACCTTTGTGAAAATGAACCGGGATAGAGCCTGAAAGTTGACTGGTGGCGTGCGTACAAGACCCCTCAAATAAAATATTAATTTTAACATTATATTTGGTACAATGATTTCCTAATAAAATCACCCCTGGAAAATTGCTGCTAGCGCTATTATGTGACCGAATCCCTCTAATGAGTCTCAAGGACAGGTTTTTAGGTATTTGCTCTTTCACTAAGGTTGACACCTTATAATGTACAGTTGTTATTTGGGTGAAAGGGTTGACTGCTGCCCTTAATTTATCTAGTGTATGACACTGTTAAAAGGTGTATTTAATCAAAAGTAATTATGGCGACTATAGTTGGGCCAAATATGGAAACTAAACAATTGCGCGACGCGGAAGAAAAATATCGCCCCAAAACTTGACCTATCAATTTCGAAAATCTAAAATACATGTGGAATCGAAGCACTCGTACACAAAGAGGAAAATGTATTAAATAATTTTGTGGCGATCATTGGATAAAAACTTATCCCGTCTTTTGGAACACAATATTTCTTTCTTATAATCTTGAAGGACTTATTTTCATTTACAAACGAATCTAAAACGACCGTTGATTGTTGAAAAAGTGCAAGCGCGGATCCACGAATTTTTTAGACGGGGGGCACACCCAAAACTGTAAAATGCGAGCGCGAAGCTCGCATTTTACAGTAAACAAACAAACAGTTTTGTCCCCATTTCTTGTATTATTTGAAAGTAAAGAATGATTGTAGGCATCCAGCAAAATGATTGCGCTAGATATCCTGTATTTGTTCCGAAAAAATACATTTCATAATTCCGGACGGCGATCGCGAAGAAAAAACCCAGAAAATTATAAATAAGAGCCTCTGCCGACGCCAGTTGAAAAATAAATTACAACCACCCCCCCCCCCCCCCACCCCCCAAATTCACCCATTCATAATAATTCAAGCAATTACCGATGATGTATACTACCTTTAAATTATTATTAATAGAGGTATAAACGAACGCGAATGGCTGCCAAAATGGCCATCAAAAGCATCTTACTTAAATTTAAAGTACATCTTCATTTTGTCCTGTTAAAGCTCACTAAAGTTGGTTTCATTGTGGAGTCCTGAACCTAAGACTTTAAAATTAACTTGTGGCTACCCAAGATTTGTCCGCCCAAATCCAAAATGGCTACCAAAATGACCTTAATCAGATTTAAACGGTCTCTTATTTATCCCCCATAATTTAGTAAAAGACCTGGCTCACTCATGTATGCACATTATTTAGGAGAGAATAACTCGACTGTTCTAGGCTGATATGACCCCAAGGAACAACTTGGGATGTGTGCCAAAATCTCTATCCGGGGCGAACAGCCCGGAAATGACCACGCCCTTTTTGAAATGATCATAATTCTCATACCTGGACTCTGTTGTCTTACTTTATAATAATTAAATGCTTGTTTTCTTTCTCTAAAAATCCTTGTATTGTTTAAATTCCGAATTGTCAGTTAAACTCTAGTAGATGACACAAATGTTCTAACTTTGCTCTAAGTTTGGAAAGTTTAATTAATAAATATATATGGAAATTCCCGGTGTATGTATTTATTTGTATGGTAATAAGTTGACCGAACGGTTTTTAGAAAGGTTCTTGTAAAATATCCAATGAACATCTTGAGCACATCAGAAAATGTCTAGCTTCAACGGTTTAGAAGATACAGCTCTGGTGACATTCAAGATGACAGAATCACACACAAAACCGTTGATATTAAACGTAATTAGCAGTATATTTTATGTAGTTTTGGCAGCCATTTCAGATTTAGGCGGCCCTCTTGGATTTGAGTTCAAATTCTAGGTGGCTCTGGAGCCAAATTCAATGGGTGTACATTCAAGATGACAGAATCACACAAAAAAACGTTGATATTAAACGTAATTAGCAGTATATATGTATTTTATGTAATGTTGGCAGCCATTTTAGATTTTGGCGGCCATCTTGGATTTGAGGCCAAATTATGGTTGGCTCTGGAGCTAAATTCAATGGTTGTACATTCAAGATAACAGAATCACTAAAAAAAACCGTTGATATTATTAAACGTAATTAGCAGTATATAGGCCTACGTAATTTATGTAATTTTAGCGGCCATTTTGGATTTTGGATACGTTCACGCTTAAGCAAATGTTTCTGCTACAGTAAGCAAAAAAAATTGCTTACCGTTAAGCATCTCTATGAAATTGGGCCCTGGTGACTCGGTTACCGGTGTGGTGTGCAATTTGTACTCAATGAACAGACTTGTTTAAACGTATCCCGCATGTCTCAGTGTAACTGATACTCGCAAACACGTGCGAGACTGAGCGCCACATCATGACAAAGAGACCATAATTCGCACAACAGAGTTGTCACGCTGACTGGCTGAGAACGTTATGTATTATGTATGTGCAGCTATGGCCTAAGTGCTATGACAGGTTTTATGACCTCGGATGGTTGCTTCCGATTACCGGTTCGCGCACGTAGGAGAGAAAAATGAAAAAAAATGTTTGATGGACGATTATGACGGTATTGACCGAAAGCTTTAGCAGTGTTTGCCAATTTTATCGCCATATCGGCGATATCGTGGGGGGGGGGGGGGGGGGGGGGGGGGGGGGGGGGGGGTACGTACGGCGCAACGTGTTTGATGGACGATCATGGCGGTTTAACCTTGGCGGTGTTCGAAAGCTGTTTGAGCGTACCTTTCGCGAAATTGTTTTCATGCCTTAATTTTGTGCCGATTTTATCGTCATATCGGCGATATCGCGGAGGGAAAAAGGTCGACTAAAGAAAACCAAAAAAAAATCGCCAAAATAAATACTTTGTAATGATATAGTTGATTTTGTGATAACAGTTTGTAATTTTGTAATTAAATAAGCAAACAAAACTGTTTTTGCAGCCCCCATACTGGCAAAAAACGCCCAAAACACAAAATGGCCTGTTACCATGGCAACGGGCAATAGAAAAACAATGTAGGTTATTTGCTTACCAAGTCCTTTTATATTACAACAAAAAAATGCCGAGGACTCTTACATAAAATATTTACATAGGCCCACTCTTAAAAGCATTTTAAAAATGCATTGCGTTGCCATCATCATGACCATGGTGTACTGAAGGCCACATGTGGTGTAGATGCTCTTCTGGAAGTGTATTATTTTGGCATCTATCATTTTGACCCACACTGCTAAGTCAGTGGTGGAAATCCATTCCTGGAGAGACTGGAGAGAATGTGAAAGTTGGGAAGAAGTGCAGAATTACCTTTCCAAACATGTACACCAGAGGTCAGTCTGATGCCTAAATTCTCCAGTAGGCCTTCAGCTGAGTGCTCAAATTCGTTTGTTTCGATCCAGCAAGAGTGGGTGTAAATTTTCTGAACAGTTCCGACTAAATAAATGACTCGAGATTACTAGAAAAATAGTTCTCCACATATCATCCTGCAGTTATTTAATAATCCTGCTGCAAAGAGCGAACTATTTTGGCATTAGGGAAGTTCAAAGACGTAATGCGCCATGTTACAAAATCCGTTCGCGAATGACGCAATCGCATCACGTGTTACGAATTGTCCAATCCCACACGAGTTTGTCCGTGCAGGGTCGACGGTCATGACATGACCTACATTTTTCATCAAACATGGCGACGTCTACTGCAGGCGGTGCGTCAACGTCGCCGACCGACGTAAAACTAAAGAATGTGACTAGTTTGAAGTGTTATATGCACGTTGAATCTGTAAAATTAGAAAAAGTTAAGACCCTCACAAGTCTCAGATGGGATAGATATACTTCCAGTTCCAAAGAGTGGCTTAAGTTCAACGGCAGAGATCGCGAAATTGCCGAACATGCCCAACGTGTGGGCCTTCTTGATGGGGGTCAGACAAGTCGACCGTTGAGACAACTCGACTCGGGACAAGTTGACCGTTGAGACAATTCGCCCGTTGAGACAACTCGACCGTATGTCCGATAAATGGAAATATACAAGTCGACCGTTGAGACAAGTCGACTCGCCTGCTTTTGGGATTGTAGCGGGGATTTTGACGGCGGCTGATCGCCGTTTGGGAGTTATGATACATGAGGTTTTTGTTTGTTCGGGCCGGGTTGATATACGGCTGGGGTTGCCGTTGGGCGAAATGATAGGTTTAGCTGCTTTAGTTTAGGAAAATGGTGGTTTACCTTGTAAACTAAGACTCTTAGTTTACAAGGTAAACCACCATTTTAAGAGGTACATTGGGCATTACATAATGCCTTTTGTTGCATATAACAGAGCCGATATAGCGCAGTGTGATTGTCCGTGCCCATCGTTCGTTTTTGTCGGGCCTGTGTGCGCACTTGTCCCCGGCCAACGTAGCCGTACCGTGCACGGTGGCATCGTTTTTGCCGGGCCTGTGCGCTAAACTTATCCCATCCCCGGTCGGTCAACGAGGCCGTACTGTGCACGGTGACGTCGTTTTTGATGCGCTGGTGTGCATGCAGTTTGGGATTCGGTACCGTTCATGCACGCATCATCCGGCCATTGCGTTAATATTATTTCATAATTTGTGTTAACGCCAGCATCTGCACTCTTATACTGCCGCTAAGGGGGGTCGCACCTCGCAATCGCACTTCGCAAATACACCAACGGCTGACTGAGAATGATCGATGACGTCACAAAGGTCTCGACAAAAGCTGTAACTTCTTCTATTGTAAACACAATCTTTCTGCTTGTTTAATGTGTTTCTTCAAAGTTCAAGAACAAGTTCGTTTATACTAGTAGCTTCGCACAGCTTCGATTAGCTTCTAGCATCTAGAAACAGCTTCGTGAAAACTGAAAGATATAACAAATAGAAAGAACAGGCTAAATCTAAATACATATAACTAGAGCTAAACCATGCTAACAGTAACACAGAAATCACATGCACAATAAACGTGCATTGTAGGCCTATAAAGTATGAGGACTTAAAACAGTTTCATATAAAGTAAATGAATGAATTAAATACATGTGAGTATCAAAGAACAATACCTCTTTGCTTCCTGGTGGATTAATTTACAGCATATGGTGGACTTTAAGGTGGTTATTGGTTACATGTCTGCAGATTCACAATATAAGTACAAAAAGATGGATGCCATGGCAGAGGAAAAACAATGTGCTTGTCTGTGTGTAGGTGAGCCTAATTTGTTGTCTCCAATAAATCAGTTAAGTGAGGGCGCCCTATAGAATTAACAGTAGCACAGCAGTACATTTACATGGCTCCCCAAAATTAGTGAAACCTAATTTTGCAACTTGAAACCTTAACAATGACTTTGCAGTTAAACCTGGTACTTCTACTAGCATCACATATTCTAGTCACACGAGATAGACCAGTAAACAAGCATCAACTTTTAAACTACGTTACACAAAACCTTTAACTTTAAAAACATCATAACATGTTGGAATACAATCATTTCAAACTAGTAACATCAATACAAAACAACTTGTTTCATCATTACATCACGAGAAATAGTTATGGCTCCTCGATGGGGAATCCCTAGGTCTCCTGACTCTCTAGAAGTAGGACTAGCTTCTGGATCGGCCGTTCAAGATACTTTGTTGGGCGAAGTCGCCTTCCTCTGGCATCTAGAGAGCGGTCAGCGATGACTAGCTCAACTTTGCGAACATGACCATCTGATCCTAGAAACACTTGAGACACTCGTCCCAGCTGCCACTCGTTCCGAGGTAGGTTGTCATCTACCACAATGACAATGTCTCCTACTTGGAGTTCTGGATACTCGTGGATCCACTTCTGACGAACTTGAAGTGTATGGAGGAATTCTTTTTTCCAACGAGACCAGAACTCGTTTGTCAGGTGTTGTACCCTACGCCAACGTTTCTGCGAGTACATATCAACACGTTGAAATTCGCCAGGTGGAGGCAGAACGATACTTGACTTCAAAGTCAGTAGGTGGTTGGGAGTGAGTGGTTCCAATGCAGTGGGGTCATTCAGGTTGTCTACTGAGAGTGGTCGACTATTGACTATTGCTGCTGCTTCACCCATGAAGGTTCTGAGTGACTCATCGTCTAGTTGGGTTCCAGATTGATCCATTAGGGCTTTCAGTACCCTTCGAACGGACCTTATTTGTCGTTCCCAAACACCACCAGTGTGACTTGCTGATGGAGCGTTCACCCTGAACTCCGGGTAGTCGCATCTCTTCTCTGTAAGGAACTGTTGAACTTTAGAGTGATCCATCTCTGCCAGGGCTTTCCTCATTTCCGTTTCGGCACCCACAAAGTTTGTGCCTCTGTCAGATCTGAGTAGCTGTATAGGCCCACGTATGGCAATGAATCGCCGCAGGGCATTGATGAAGGAGTCAGTGGTAAGAGAATTTGCAACCTCGATATGGATGGCACGTGAAGCCATGCAGGTAAACAGAACGCCATATCGCTTCATTTCCTTCCGACCCTCCTTGATGAGCCACGGTCCAAAATAGTCTACTCCACAGTGCGTGAAGGGCGGTGCTGGCTGAAGCCTATCTTCAGGGAGATTGGCCATCTTTTGTTTCTGACTCCCGCTGTACAGTCTACGACACTTGACGCATTTGGAGATATGGTGGGCGACTGCAGAGCTGCAGCCAACTATCCAGTAGCCATTGGCTCTTATCGCATTTGTCGTCATGCCACGACCCTGATGGGCTGTCTGCTGATGATAGTGACGGATTATCATCTCCGTGACATGGTGCTTTCGTGGAAGTATTGCTGGATGCTTGAAGTCAAACGACAATTTCGCATTCTTGATGCGGCCACCTACTCGCAATATTCCATCTTCATCCATGAACGGATCCAACCTGAACAGTGCGCTCGTCTTCTTGATGGCGTTGTTCCGCTTTCTGGCAAGCTGTCTGTCCGTGTCGCGATTGTTCACCTGAAGAGAGGTGAGAATCTCGATCTCGTCCCTGAAGGTATCTCCCTGGACAAGTCTAATGATCTCGAGTTCAGCTCGACGAAGATCTTCCACGGTGGCTGGTTTATACTGTGGAACAGAGTTTCCTTTCGTCGTGCTAGTCTGGTTTACATCTTGAGACTTCAGCTTCAGACGTTCTTTGAGACGTGACTTGTAGCTCAGACAAGCAGCTATGGCTCGCGTGGCACGATGCCAATCCGAGAACTGTTCGAGCCTAATGCCACGCTCGACCGACTGTGAAGCAAGAACCTGTACTTTCTTGACTTCTGGGTCCTCTTGGCAGAGCGGCTGCTGTAGCGGCTGTTCTCGGGTGGGGAGATCCTTGTTCCACAGGAAGTCAGGTCCTTTCAGCCACTTGGATGTAGTAGCCAGTTCATGGACGCTGAGGCCTCTTGATCCTTCATCTGCTGGATTATTCTCTGTGCTGACATGCCTCCACTGGGCAGGTTCTGATCGGTCTCTTATTTGTTGAACTCGGTTGGCGACGAATACATGGAATCGACGCGATTCGTTGCTGATGTAGCCTAGTACTACTCTGCTGTCTGTCCAGAAAACTTCTGTAGCATCTGTGTCGAGTTCCTTTCGTAGCAGAGTGCTGACCTTTACGGAAACCACTGCCGCAGTCAATTCCAGACGAGGAATGGTGATAGATTTCAGAGGAGTGACCCTGCTCTTTCCCATCACTAACGCACAATGGACTTTCTGCTCGTCGTCAAACAGACGGAGATATGAGCACTGTGCGTAGCCACAAAAGCTTGCATCTGAGAAGTGGTGAATTTCTTTTGACACCACCTTTCCAAAACCTTCGGGTTTCATGCATCGTGGAATCTTTTGTTGTTCAAGAAGTGGGAGGTCTCTTCTCCAGCGGTCCCACCGTGACCTGGTCTCATCAGAAAGTGGGCTGTCCCAGTCGGCTTTATCTCTGCATAGATCTTGCAGAATTCGTCTTCCTACCAGTATTACCGGAGCAACAAATCCCAGTGGGTCATAGATGGAACCAATAGTGGAGAGAATTCCACGTCTTGTCAGGGGTTTGTCTTGCAGAATGATTCTGAAGTTGAAGGTGTCGGACTCCACACACCACTGAACCCCAAGGGCTCTCTCTATGGGAAGAGCGTCGAACTCGAGGTCCAGATCTTTAATGTTCTTTGCCCGTTCTTCTGATGGAATAGCTTCCATAACTTCTCTTGAGTTGGAAACAAATTTGTGCAGTCGCAGTCCGCCGCGTGCACACATGTCTTTGGTTTGCTTGATCAGGCTAATCGCTTCACTCGCAGAAGAGACAGACTTTAAGCCGTCGTCAACATAGAAGTCTTGTCGGACAAACTTTGCTGCACAAGACCCACATTCGGCTTCGTAGTCGTCTGCGATGCGCTTCAGACCATAGTTGGCACATCCTGGGGATGAAACAGCTCCAAATAGGTGAACGCCCATTCGGTATTCCATCGGTTCTGCATCACAATTTCCACCTTCCCACCACAGGAATCGAAGGTAGTCACGGTGCTCGCAGTTCACTTTAAACTGGTGAAACATCTGCTCCACGTCACACATAAATGCAACTGGCTCTTGGCGGAACCTGCTGAGCACTCACACGAGCCCATTTATGAGATCTGGACCCTGCAGGAGATGGCTGTTCAAGGATTCACCCTTGAAAGTTGCACTGCAATCGTAGACTACACGGATCTTCTCGGGTTTCTTGGGGTGATACACACCATGATGGGGGATGTACCACACGCTGGACTTGCTCTCAGATTCTGGAACTAGTTCTGCATGCTGGTTCTGGATTATACCCTCTACAAATTTAGTGTAGTCGCTATGATATTTTTGGTCTTTCTTGAACCGATTCTTCAGTTGCTCTAAACGTCGAAGGGCCATGATCTTGTTATTTGGCAGGTTTGGTTCCGATCCTCGAAAGGGCAGGGGCATTTCATAATACCCATCTTGTCGTTGGTGGATGCCGTCTGATATTTTGACGAGGAACTGGAGATCATCTTGGGACAAACTGGTGTCGTCTGGCCTTTGTTCAGGAAAGTCAAGATTCATCATGTGTGAGAACTCAAAGGGTGTGACTTCCTTTACTTTGTTCTGAAAGGAAAGGTGGACTCGATCATTTGCTTGGCCATCGCAGAGAGAAGAGGGAACCTTGTAGGTTAGGATTCTATGGCTGATGCCGATCGGATCACTTCCATCTTCTTGCTTCTGGTCAGGGTCGACAGTTCCTACAATACCCCATCCAAGATCTGTTCGTTGACCATATGGCTCGTTTTCCACAGGCGGGATGACTTCACGGGGTGCGAGGGCACGTGAGCAGTTGTACCCAATGAGAATGCCCACATCACAGTCCGCTACTGGCATCAACATGTCGGCAATACTCTCCAGATGCGGCCACTTCTTGGCCATGTCTGCCGTCGGAATATGGGACCGGTTGGCTGGCATGATTTCCCTTGTGTATGCTGCCGGCAGTGGAATCTTCAGCTACCTGTCATGTCCTCGCACCATCAACCCATTTATCTTTCGACTCGCAACTTGCTGTTCCTTTGCCAACATGGTGGACAGCAGTAGATTGACATTGGGACCATGCAGTCCTAGGTCATCGCAGGTTCTATCTAGAATGAAGGTTGTGTCAGACTGGGTGTCTAGCAGTGCGTACACCAACACTTCCATCTCTGGCTTGTCTCGATGGGAGATCCACACTGGTACGATCATTGAACTCTTACTGCCCTCATTTGTGCCGCTGAGATGGCTGGTTCCAGTGTAAACATTCGGCATTTGCGAAATTACGACATCATTCGACACTTGCGGGGGCTGTTCATACATCATCGGAGTACGAGCTTCTCTTATGTCGCCATGGAGGGACGTCGGATGACTCCTCGAACATGTTTTGCACTTGCTTTTCTTTCGACATTGTCTGGATCTGTGTCCTTTGGTCAAGCAGCCAAAACAGAGTCCCTTCTTCATCACGAAGATTCTTCTCTCCTCCATTGTCTTCGAAAGGAAGGACCGACAGTCATCAAGCTTGTGGTTTGTCTTATCACAGAAGGGACAAGGTTGGTTTTGAAACCTGTTCTCTGGTTTCTCGTGTGTTCCGGTTGAAAAGGAACTCGCTCCAGTGTTTCTCTTCTGGTCACCTCTGCCAGGTCTCGAACTGTAGAGCTCACTCTTGCCCTTCTCTGTCTTTAGAGATTGGAGGGACGTCACAGGGTCGCACGCGAGATCTGCTTCGGTGACAATGAATTTAACAAATTCAGTGAAGGGGGGGAACATCTGGTTGTTTGTTTTCCAATGCAGTGCCTTCCGACCCCATCGTGGGACAAGCCATTCTGGAAGTTTAGCTAGCAACTTCCTGTTCTCTCTGTCATCGTTAAGTACATTGAGACTGCCGATGGACTCCATTGCAGTTTCACACTGCCGAAGAAAGTCAGCAAAGTGTCGCAGGCCAGTACCATCTCTGGGGGCGATCTTCGGCCACATGTCCAACTTGTCTCTGAATGCACTTGCAACGACGAATGGATCTCCGTATCTCCTTTCAAGCAGTGCCTTTGCTTGGTTGAAAGCATCATCGCCGGTTAGAAAAAGGTAGCCTTCGATTGCTTCTTTGGCTGAGCCTGCCAAATATCTCTTCAGGTAGTGAAGTCTTTCCGATGCCGGTATACCTCTATGTTCTATTAGCGTTTCGAAGCTGCTTTTCCAACTTGGGTACTTGAGTGGATCGCCAGAGAACACGCCAGGTTCTGGAGGAGGTAGACGACTCAGATTGAGTTGATCGGCAAATGTCTTTGCAAGGCCCAGGAGATGTTCTTGAGAGCTGATTCCAGGTGTCTCATCTCGAGATGGTTGAACGACAGATGCAGAAGATAAAGGTACCGCAGGTGTGTCTGGGGGCACCCCGGGAGTTACTGGTGATTCTGAGTGTACGGCTGGCTCTGACTTTTCAACAACAGGACTTAAATTGCCTTGAGTTGGCTCTTGAAGGGATCGCAGGTAATCTTCTACGAACGCATTCTTGTTCTCCGGCTCCATCCACTCTACGATGCTGGAATAAGCGTCATCTTCCCTTTGCACTCTCTCAATGGCGTTTAGCTTGGATTCTGTTGCATGAAGTTCTCGTATTGTCTGTAGTTTCACTAACTCTGCTTGTTTCTGCTCGAGTTCTGCTTTCTTGGTTGCTTCAGCATCAGCAAATTGAAGTTTTGCCTTTAAAGCTGCAGCCTCGGTTGCAAGGGCGAATTTGGCGGAGACGATCGAGGCTCGGGAAGAATTTGTGCGATGAGATGTCTTGCTTCGATGAGATGTTTTGCTTCGATGAGATGATCTGGAAGACTGGGAACAGACCTCGGAAAGCCCTACTTGTTGTCCAGCACCCTGGAGGTGGTCACAGATCTTCTCCAACAGCTGTTGGTTAGCAATAATGGCCTCCATTGAGCTTGAAGTCACGCCAATACCCTGAGTTACTGGTGAGGTATCAGGCGTGTCGGCTGGGAAGGGCAAGGGAGTACCCGTACCTGTGGCTGCCTCTTGTTCTATTTCTCCTGAGTCGGCCTTCTCAGACATTATAACTTGTAAATGTACCTGTAAATTACAAGTTTCGACTGGCAAACCTATGACGGGACCTTTAAAGGTCAATACACAAGTTCAATACAATTACAAATATGTAGGCTTTCCAAAAAACACTACTGAAAGTGTACTGAAAAATTACACAATTCACGTTCAAAACAACGCAATATTTTTAGTGCAAATATAACACAAAACTCGCAATAATATGCAAATTTGCAACTCGCAGCAAAAGGCAGTGTATCGTAGTTACATATCTCGCAATTATCCTTGGATATGCACGTTTCCAATATTACACAGCTCAGTTGCGATTAGCAATACCTTGATCAACCTTGAACAGTCATCCGAACAGAAATGCTTCAAAATTACTATGCAATGTACACATTCAAAACAATGCAATTGACAATAAATCAGTCAATATAATGGCGAGATTCCAGTTCGTGTGGTTCAATGTTCAATATGTACCTAGGCCACAAAGGCACGGCAGGCGCCGAATTGTAGCCGCACGCAGTCCGGATCGTGGTCTGTAGGCTTGACCAGTCGTGAAATCCTTCATCCAGGTAGGCCTACTCCGGCAATGGAGGGGTGGGGGTAGTCCGGTAGTGCGTCGAAGGGTGAAGTAGAGTTTTCACTGTTAACGCCAGCATCTGCACTCTTATACTGCCGCTAAGGGGGGTCGCACCTCGCAATCGCACTTCGCAAATACACCAACGGCTGACTGAGAATGATCGATGACGTCACAAAGGTCTCGACAAAAGCTGTAACTTCTTCTATTGTAAACACAATCTTTCTGCTTGTTTAATGTGTTTCTTCAAAGTTCAAGAACAAGTTCGTTTATACTAGTAGCTTCGCACAGCTTCGATTAGCTTCTAGCATCTAGAAACAGCTTCGTGAAAACTGAAAGATATAACAAATAGAAAGAACAGGCTAAATCTAAATACATATAACTAGAGCTAAACCATGCTAACAGTAACACAGAAATCACATGCACAATAAACGTGCATTGTAGGCCTATAAAGTATGAGGACTTAAAACAGTTTCATATAAAGTAAATGAATGAATTAAATACATGTGAGTATCAAAGAACAATACCTCTTTGCTTCCTGGTGGATTAATTTACAGCATATGGTGGACTTTAAGGTGGTTATTGGTTACATGTCTGCAGATTCACAATATAAGTACAAAAAGATGGATGCCATGGCAGAGGAAAAACAATGTGCTTGTCTGTGTGTAGGTGAGCCTAATTTGTTGTCTCCAATAAATCAGTTAAGTGAGGGCGCCCTATAGAATTAACAGTAGCACAGCAGTACATTTACAATTTGTTTATTTGTCCCGAGTCGAGTTGTCTCAACGGTCGACTTGTCTCGAGTCGAGTTGTCTCAACGGTCGACTTGTCTGACATTCTTCTTGATCTGCATTTAATATGAAGAAGCACGTGAAGGCAGTCCGATCTGGGATTTCACGACACCTGTTTAATATCTGCGGTTCGTAGATAGTAAAATGATAGTGAAAGTGTCAGAAGAGCACCCAGAGTTTCAAGAAACATTCACAGGTCTTGGGAGCAAATTCCAATTGCAAGAAGGCACTCTGTCATCTCTAGAGAAGTTTGTCTGCTTGCTGTACCCCTAGAACTATGGGGCTCCCGACGCTCGAAGAGCGGAGCCCCATAGATAGAGAGGGTAATTTAATTTTGTTTGTGCATGGTTTCTATTGTTTAACGGCGGTTAACCTGTAAAAACCCTCTCTATCTATTGGGCTTCGGGCGTCGGGTGCCCCATAGTTCTAGGGGTATATGCTTGCTGTACAGCCAAACAACAGAGAGTTTGATGACGCCTAATATAAGGCATTTTGTTCTCCATCGTCTGAGCAGTCTACCACCAACCCGAGATGCGCTGACCCAGCATGCAAAGCGCTGTAATTATCAGGCTGCAATTCAGCGGCGATCACTACAGCAACAGATTAATGCACCATCTCCAGATGGATATGGATGAAAAATGGAGGATGGTAAACTAACAATCCCATGGATGACGAAACCATCTGCACCAGATGTTCTCCTTCAGTGTATTAGCTGTAGTTGGGAAATGTTGTAAAGGGCGATGTTATTGTCTAAATGCCGAACTACCTTGTACAGATCTGTGCAAATGCACACATTGCAGCAACTTCAGAGAAGAAGTCGATGTTGTAGATGCAGGCGAGGATGACTTGGATGGTGAATTTTAAAAACTACTTGCGAGTTAATCGTTCTTTCACCAATTTGTGTTAGTATTTAACCGTATCTCTTTACTGTCTCACCTGGGTACTGGACCAAATCTGCCGAAATCTATTAGTTGATTTTCTTTTTATTCATGGGCTAATGTAATCGCCACCGAAGTCTTGCCTCTTGGTTGATGAACTTAGTAAACATGTATATGACGACACTACACCCGGCCTTCAGAACAAAGTTCGGCGAAATCTGTCTGTTTATTAGTTGTTTTTTTGTGTTGTGTATTTGTATTTCCTTGTGGCCCTATGCATCGCTATTAAAACTGGGTACATTCTGTAATGTGGCTGAATTAAAAGCTAATTCACACTAATGCTAGTCACATTATGAAAAACCACTCTTTAAAACCTTTGTTATTTGTTGATATTTACAATGTACATGTCCTCTGTGAAGCTGTGAACAAATTATTCAGTGCTAACCAATTTAACACATCTCCAATATGTATGTTTTTTTTGTAACATACTACAGGGTGTCTCTAAAAAAAGTATACCCATTTTCAAATTCATATTATTGCAAAATTACTGAACATTTCAGAAAAAGGCAAATGTCTGTGGAAAGGGTAGAATGTCCTCTGTCCAATGGTATAAGGTTCATTATGTCATTGCCATGGATGACTGAACTAACAAGACAGTTATGAAAGGTACTGAAATAGGCACTGTGACAAGTTGGGACGATAAGTCAGGCATGAGACTAAGATGCCAGTTATGCATTAACAGGAATGGTGACCACCACCTTGCATTTGTCAGGAAAGAGACCCTGTCATAATTTTTTCCAATTTGTTCAACCTCAAACAGCAAAAGAATTTGTCCTTAAAAACACCTGCCGGAGCTTCGTCGCTCAAGTAAAACCAACTTGTCACAGTGCTGATTTCAGTACCTTTCATAAATGTCTTGTTTGTTCAGTCATCCATGGCAATGACATAATATACCTTATACTATTGGACAGAGTACATTCTACCCTTTCCACAGACATTTGTCTTTTTCTGAAATATTCAGTACTTTTGCAATAATACCAATTTTAAAATGGGTATACTTTTTTTTAGAGACACCCTGTACATGTACATGTAGTTGGCTGACATATATGGTTTCTTTCTGCAACTATACCCATCTTTGACTTCTAATGGCCCTTTTATTTTTAATTATAAGCTTGTTTTTTTTCTCAAAAAAATGGTTATCTTTGAAACAAGTAGAGGTTTATTAAAATGTTAATATTATATTTTAATATTCATATTATAATAACAACAATGGTCACGTGTATCAGTTCAGAAAAGGTTTTAAACAATTTCCATTCAAATTTTTTTATAATTTTTTTAGTAGGTTTTGCAATCATAGCGCCCTGTGTGCCAATTTTGTTTCACAATTATTTATTTTTGTGGTTCCATTTAACAAAAAAACAAAGATAATTTGCTGTTACCAAATTTTCAAAATCATAAACACTTGTTCTTAAATATAAAATGTATAGGATTTGTCATACAGGTGCCGCAGTGCTTTATTGTTAAAACTTAAAGTGCCAATGTAAGGCCTCAAACCACAAAACGTGCATTTTAGCATACGTAATTGTAAATAACTTTAATGAGGTATAAAAAAATAACTGCAGATTTTTTTGTGGAGAACTTTTTACCTTGTGTTTGTGATGTATTGAACCTCATATATGTGCATTAAAAAAGTAGACCCAGAGTTGCTGGAGCGAAACGCATTTTACAGCCTGTTTTTCAGTGTCAGCTGAAGGCCTACTGTTCTTTATTATGATCAGAGAGTGAATGCAAACCATGCTGGCAATTTTGCTGATTGTCTTAACCAAATAGTTTACCAAGCAGCCAACCATATGTGTAAAGATAACTTTTGCTGTAAGCCTTTAGCTCTGACTAGTGCTGATAATGAGGAGCTGTATGACATGCCAAATTTCCTCGTGGTAACCTTAGGCCTAGATAAGAATGGTAAACATCAATAAACACCTAACATCGTTGTAGATGAATATGTTACTGGACAGGGGAGACAGTACATACTGACGGCTGCTGTATTAATGAAACCTTGGCATTTCTATTCAGTTGTTGATGACGGTTGCGTAGTTATGACCTAGGACTAAGAGACAATGTTAACTTCTATTCCTCATTTTGGACAGCTATAACACAACAGGAACAGTTAACTGCCATGAAACAATCATATGCATCTGTCGTTTCTTAAAAAGGGAAAAATGCAGAGTTGATAGCTTTACAGAGTTGCTTCAAAAACAGCACACGCACTACCCTGAATCACACTCACGATGGCGTGCACATACTCATATGCCAAAGTGCATGCACCACATGTACATGCTGATAATACAGGGATTAAACATATTGAACAAAACCTGTCATGATGAAGCAATCAGTGATACAGTATCTGGTGAACAAACGTTCATTAACCAAAGGGGCACTTCTACCCTAATAAAGGGGTCTGATGAAAATTCATTGTCTGAAACAATAAATGCAAATTCACAACCATGTCGTGTTTACGATGGTTTACCAGAGTCTCCTGTCTGTGAAGCCAATTATAGGCCTAGCTCAGATCACACTCTGGAAAAATCTGATGAATCTGAAATGATGAGGGCTCCCTCTTAACCCAATAAGTGTTAATGTATCACCTCCTGGAAGAGTTAGTCAAACTCCTAATTTGTTTGCTGGTGAGGACAATAAACATACATTAAAGAGAAACAGAACAGAACACAAAACAGATCCATTATCTGATCGTTGTAGAGAATGCCCTGATCATGATTACACGAAGAAAATGAGATCTTCGATTACAATTACAAGATTGCCTCTTGATGCAGCCATTGTTTCCAAAGGCTACATTAATATATTACTAGTGCAAGTGGTTGGTTATACTTGTACGAAGACATATACTTTCCCTGTAAATATAAAATGGCTGGGATAGAAATAAATAAGGGATATTCGAAATTTTATGGGATTTGAGAAACACATTTTTCTAATGGTCCAGCAGCTTTTCTGATACAGGTTAATAAGCGATTATGAATACTTAAAGATGCCCTGTTAACTATTTTGAGGCACAAAGCTTTCTACAACCGAGCCCGAAAGAGACTGTAGAATACGCAATCCTCGAAATTGGACAAGAAAAACCATCAGTCGCGGTTACATGTGATCTTTCAAATTCACACAAAGTTTCTAACCCGACAGACAAGACTGACGACAGTTTGTATGTGGATGGCTACACCACATTGTGTGGATTGTCTGTTCCATTATATTTTGCTCCATGATGAGATATATGTGGCGTTTAAACAACTTTTTTAATATGTTGGCTTTTGTTGTTATATAGATTTGTGTTTAAAAAAGCACGGACAGGATCCAAATACATCATTTTGATACTTGTAGAAAAAGACATAAAAGAACATTTGTAAACATAAAAGGAGTTTTTGGACACCTTGGTAAACTCTTTTACACAAAAAAACAAACAACCCAAAAGCAAACAGTGGTGATGATCTGACAATTCATTTTGATGGATTGTCTAAGGAAGATTTGCTTTACATTATGAAACAAACCCATAAAATGCAAAGTCACACACAACCACTGGCACACAACCCAAGTGCATTCACGAAATGTACAGATATATACATCCAATACGCCCAGAAGACATTTATGATTTAGTGGCACTAGGCTCATGGCAGAAATGAGAAAACAAATACCAGGAATTCTGCCTTTTTTTCTTCAAGATAAAAACACCAAAAACCGATACAAGTCTGAATTGAATGCAGTTGTTTTACCTAGACGGATTGCTACTGGATGGTTTATTGATCCAATCCGTCTTTTGGATGTGTTGTTATTTAGATCCCCTTTTCTCACTTTCGCAGACTATGGGGAGGTGGAGGTGAAATTGGAGGCAGACATAGTACGTTTCTTACATTGTCCTTTTCAAATAACGATTTGTTCTTCACAAAATACCTTACGAAAGCCCTGACCATTCGTACACTTTGTCGGTATTCTATGAGAGTGATTCGAGAGATAATCTTGAAATGAATTTGGGTAAAGATAAATTCATGAATAGGATGGCAGCACTAGCCACAAGCACAAACAATATCTCAGTGAGGACGAAATGTTCATCATCAAAATTCTTGATGGGTCCAAACAACTCAGTCCTGTCTCAGAGTTTGGGTGGAATTGTTATCACTTAGCAGGACAAGCACATGTCGACAGGGTACACGAGGAGTCACTGGTTCCATTTATACCTGTTAAGCAGATAGTATTTGACACGATGCATGGTTTGACCAGGGGTAGTAGGAAAGTTGTTAAACCTGGAAGTCGAACAAATAATGTCCGAAGGACACAAGGCACAACAGCTAAAACAAAGCACACCTTCATCGAAGCAACTTATCGACAATTTAGTTTCAAATATCAACAAAAGGGGTATACGACAAAGCAATTTTCAAATTCATTTTGATAAAAGCGGAAAACAAGAACCCATCAGTCTTAACAAAGATCATGCATTAGGTATAGTTGCTCCTGCTCCGCTTGGGAGATAAAGCGTTTTTTCCCATGTTATGAACAATTTTGTCCCCAACCGAATAATGGCAAACGCTCTTCCAGATATAGCATCAGATCATACGTTTTTTATGAATGAGAAATGTATCAAATTGCATGTACATGTATACACACAATTTAGTATTAACAATTAGGTACAGAGACTGATCTTGGCTGCACAACATACAAAGACTTCAGCTGTACAGCCAGCAAGCCCAAGTGGGCCCCCACAGGTTGTGGTTGGGTTTGATGGGCTTAGGTGGGCTTGGGCTTGAAATGGGCTGACAACATGGGTCCTGTGTGGGGTGACGGTGGGTTTTCAGTGGGCGTGGGCATTAATGGGCACGGTGGGATAAGGCCAAATAATAAAAAAAACATGTTTAGCGTCACCGCCCGCTTCCTTTTTGGGGGCCGCCTCCTTTTTTTTTTTCTTTTTTTTTTGAAAAAACTGATAAATTTGACCATTTTGGAAAAAAAACAAAAAAACAAACAATTTAATTTTTTTTTTAAGATAATAAAATTTTAAGATCGTATTTTAGACTTTAGCATCACTGTGTACATGCTCTGGAAATGTTTTGTTTCTAATAGGAAGGCTAGGGTGTGACGTCTAGTCGTGTACGGTGCATAAATGATCGGCCCACATGAATTTTGATTTTTAATCGTGGGTGAACCATGTTTTAATTTTAAATTGGAAGATAGGGTGTGACATGTTCACTACATGACTCGAATTAAGATGTGTCGGGCGGCCATTTTAAAGAAAAAAAAAGAAAAAAAAAGGGCCTCCTCCTCCCTTTTTGGCCTAAGTGGGCTGTTTATAAACCGGGTTTTGATAGGGCTGGCCCAAGTGGGCGCTGTGTGGGATATAGGTGGGCCCGGTGGGCCGTATTGTAAGTGGGCTTTGGGAGGGCTGTCCCATGTAGGCCCTGTGGGGAATATAGGTGGGCCCGGTGGGTTGTATTGCACATGGGCCTTGGAAGTGCTGGCCCAAGTGGGCCCTGTGTGGGATATAGGTGGGCCTGGTGGGCTGTATTGTAAGTGGGCTCTGTGAGGACTGGCCAAGTGGGTCCTGTGTGGGGTATAGGTAGGCCCGGTGGGCTGTATTGTAAGTGGGCTTTGGGAGGGCTGTCCCATGTGTGCCCTCTGGGGGATATAGGTGGGCCCAGTGGGTTGTATTGCACATGGGCTTTGGAAGTGCTGTCCCAAGTGGGCCCTGTGTGGGATATAGGTGGGCCTGGTGGGCTGTATTGTAAGTGGTCTCTGGAAAAGTCTAGCCCTAGACCCTTGTGTTATTTCGGCGCCCACGCGCGCAGATTCGTTAAAGATGGACTACAACGAAAACTCACACATTAAATTTATTATCGGACCTTGTTTATGTTGTGTTCAGATAACACTTTATTGTTACGGTCATGTTTTTTTCTAAATAATTTTGATGCAATTTGACCGAAAAAATTAGACCTCGATTCTTCGATTTTGAAATTTCCCGCCCTGTACTGGTTCCCGGCAAAGATTCACTGAAAACCACAATGAAATCCACGATATAGTACCAGCGGACTTGTAAACCAGCGAAAAGTGATGACGTACTACCCATGAAAACGCATACATGGTGGCCCTGAAGGGACTCCGCAGATCGCGAATATCGACGTCAAATTTGACGTCAATATTCACGACTTTCCAAAAAAGTCGCGAATATTGACGTCAAATTTGACGTCGATATTCACGACTTTCCCCAAAAGTCGCGAATATTTACGTCAAATTTGACGTCAATATTCGAGATCTGCGGAGTCCCTTCAGGGCCACCATATGTATGGGCGTTTACCAAACGGGGCTTGAGGCTTGAGGCTTGGGGCTAGGCTCGGGCTTGGCTTGGGCTTGGCTAGGCTCGGGCTTCATCACAAAGCAAAATGGCGGCCAAAACGATTCGTACGGTCAGGCTTCGGGAGGCTTCGGCTGGCGTGTGACTTCGGTTATCGATACTCGGCTCGGCGCGCATCGCGAACTGTAAATTGTTTTTTTTATCGCTGGTGATATGAAATTTCGTCTGACAAAGTTTATTCTTCGAAGGTTTTCAAAATATACAATGAATTTTAGTAGGTATTTTTAGGAAATACGGTAGGGGGGGGGGGGGGGGGGTGGGGGGGTTGAAGTAGATGCCGAGTTGAGTGCTTCTAGATTTTGTCCAATGTATTTTTTAGTGTCTTGTAGGCCTATTCATATTTGTAGTGTCTTCGAGGTGGGGTGGTTGAGTATCAGTACTTAGTACGAAATACTTCGAGGGTCACGTCTGAAGCACCAATTAATAAACAAACCCCTGTGATAATAATTCTCAGTTAACACAGTACTGCATTTCACTGGTGCAGGATTTTGTGCATTAATTAATACAACAATAATTAATTCCAGCAGTCAGTATCAATAACATTTTCAATGTCAATTTCAATATCTGTTTTCTTCTCTTTTTAATTAATGCTGTTTTATTCAATAAATACAATTTCAATTACATATTAATGTGTGGGACAAAGGTTATTTGAGCATGACATGGTAATGAAATAATGTTTCTTTTTAAAGGAATACTTCATTATGAGGTAACTTATTAGCATATCTTCCCAATTAGTTTTGTTTATCCTGAAGTTTAGGAAAGGCGTTCCAATAAAGTGCATTTTTACTGTACATACATGTACTGTTACAAATAAGAACATACGTTGTTCATTTTTAGAATCTTCAAAGTCATCATGGTTTATTCATTGGTCCAAAGTGTGATGCAAGATATTCATTATTTAATGCAAGTAGTGCATTCACATTTCACAATAAACAATATTTTCATCTTTAAAATGACAAGGGACAGGAAATTTAGCAATGTGAAGAACACCAGTCCAAACCAGTAAATTAAATATATATTGTTTTATATTCGAGCGGAGTTCTATACATGTAAAGAATAATACGATAAAAACACAAATGTATGCCAATTGTGCAAACATGAGTCCAAAATTACCACATAGAAATAAAAGAGAGGAGCATGTTGTCAACTGTTTAAATATACATTTTACCATTCAAGTAGTATTTGCAATGACTGTCGTTTCCAGTCCGTTTGCTTTACTCCTTAAACAAGAGGACATTAGGGGTGATGCTTTTTCAGAGGTGGAGAAAAAGAATGACCCTTTATATACACTGTAATGTATAATTGTTGAGAGTGTAGAATTCAAGTTAACATAAATCTTGGGGTGATCATGTGCCCCCCCCCCCCCCCCCCCCCCCCAATCTCCAGTACAGTCTTTGAAGTTGTGCTGCAATGTCAGCCCTTCAGTATATTGGATAAACTGTAAACATTTATGTTGAATGCCCTAAGATATTCCTTGTAGTATATTTGTGTATTAAAATATTCCTGTTAACTTGCATTTTTAAGCTCAATCTATTAAAATAGGCTATGAAAAATAAAGCAATGGGACAACTTTGCAAGTAATATTGTGGTGCTTGTTTAAACCCCAAGAAATATGATCTATCTTTGAATTGAGATTTCCAAAGATTTGAGAGATTCAGAGTTGCTGGAGACTGATGGCATAACCATTGCTTGTGTCATTTCTCCCTTGAACAAACAGTGGTACCATTGTAGCATGTCTCTCCATTATATGTAGCCTCATACAGCTGCCAGCCAGAAGGACTTCAGTGGTGCCTAGTTTAGGACTCTTGATTTCTGAAAATGTTTAAATGATCAAAAAGTAATATAAAAGAAATGAATACAATGGCTGCTTGTTAGCAGTCTAGTTTTCAATCTTGCTGCAACAAAACGTAATCATCAGTGCTCTATTTTTAAAGATTTTCCATTCACAATGCTCTCATACAAGGGAAATTTTGTTTCGTCACTATAGTCGAATGATGCTAATAAATCAGTATATATACATGTACATATTTAAATATCATTGTTTTGGGGGGTTTCTTTGGGGGGGAGGGGGGGGGGGTGTAAAAAAATATGTAATATTATTTTTAATATGTTAATTAAAAAATGCCACAATGACTGGAATTTTTACCCTGCTGAGGTATCTGCCAGATTGTACAGGTGGGTTTATATTTGTGAATTTGTTTCTTCTCACGGAAAGCAGTGTACAGAGCTGACATACAGTGAGCACATCGCTAAAGTAAAGGGCAGAGCCCGTTATCTAATTTGCTTTATTCTGATGCAAAATTACATTAACTAGTGATAATTGTTACAGGTCATACCTGTGGTCATGTCATGGTGCATAGCCCTGTCTGTCACCAACATTCTGAAGTGCTGGCCGTAATCACTCCAAAGTCCAATTTCCACGTTTCTTAGTTAAAGAGAGAAAGTTAACTTAAGTTAAGTTCAGTTAACACAAACTATAAATCAAAAATTGACACAACAGTTTATTTAAAGACCATGGTCCTAGTCTGGATGGCAATCGTGTACATGTACTGTAGTTTCACTCCCATTTTTTACAAGTTCTATTCTAAAATTGCTTTTGCGTTTGAAAGCCAATTAAAAAGTGACTTTTCCAGCTTCAAGCAGTCATTGTTCTTCAGATTTGAACCCATTATTTTTTTATTTTTGATAAGTGGTTTTGAAGAAAATGTGACTCAGTGTCTTACCCTTTTTGCACAGTCATGTTTATTGCAATCTTGTGTTTTTGTGTCATGCCGGTTGTCGGTTTTTCAATTTCAATATCTGTTTTCTTCTCTTTTTAATTAATGCTGTTTTATTCAATAAATACAATTTCAATTACATATTAATGTGTGGGACAAAGGTTATTTGAGCATGACATGGTAATGAAATAATGTTTCTTTTTAAAGGAATACTTCATTATGAGGTAACTTATTAGCATATCTTCCCAATTAGTTTTGTTTATCCTGAAGTTTAGGAAAGGCGTTCCAATAAAGTGCATTTTTACTGTACATACATGTACTGTTACAAATAAGAACATACGTTGTTCATTTTTAGAATCTTCAAAGTCATCATGGTTTATTCATTGGTCCAAAGTGTGATGCAAGATATTCATTATTTAATGCAAGTAGTGCATTCACATTTCACAATAAACAATATTTTCATCTTTAAAATGACAAGGGACAGGAAATTTAGCAATGTGAAGAACACCAGTCCAAACCAGTAAATTAAATATATATTGTTTTATATTCGAGCGGAGTTCTATACATGTAAAGAATAATACGATAAAAACACAAATGTATGCCAATTGTGCAAACATGAGTCCAAAATTACCACATAGAAATAAAAGAGAGGAGCATGTTGTCAACTGTTTAAATATACATTTTACCATTCAAGTAGTATTTGCAATGACTGTCGTTTCCAGTCCGTTTGCTTTACTCCTTAAACAAGAGGACATTAGGGGTGATGCTTTTTCAGAGGTGGAGAAAAAGAATGACCCTTTATATACACTGTAATGTATAATTGTTGAGAGTGTAGAATTCAAGTTAACATAAATCTTGGGGTGATCATGTGCCCCCCCCCCCCCCCCCAATCTCCAGTACAGTCTTTGAAGTTGTGCTGCAATGTCAGCCCTTCAGTATATTGGATAAACTGTAAACATTTATGTTGAATGCCCTAAGATATTCCTTGTAGTATATTTGTGTATTAAAATATTCCTGTTAACTTGCATTTTTAAGCTCAATCTATTAAAATAGGCTATGAAAAATAAAGCAATGGGACAACTTTGCAAGTAATATTGTGGTGCTTGTTTAAACCCCAAGAAATATGATCTATCTTTGAATTGAGATTTCCAAAGATTTGAGAGATTCAGAGTTGCTGGAGACTGATGGCATAACCATTGCTTGTGTCATTTCTCCCTTGAACAAACAGTGGTACCATTGTAGCATGTCTCTCCATTATATGTAGCCTCATACAGCTGCCAGCCAGAAGGACTTCAGTGGTGCCTAGTTTAGGACTCTTGATTTCTGAAAATGTTTAAATGATCAAAAAGTAATATAAAAGAAATGAATACAATGGCTGCTTGTTAGCAGTCTAGTTTTCAATCTTGCTGCAACAAAACGTAATCATCAGTGCTCTATTTTTAAAGATTTTCCATTCACAATGCTCTCATACAAGGGAAATTTTGTTTCGTCACTATAGTCGAATGATGCTAATAAATCAGTATATATACATGTACATATTTAAATATCATTGTTTTGGGGGGTTTCTTTGGGGGGGAGGGGGGGGGGGGGGGTGTAAAAAAATATGTAATATTATTTTTAATATGTTAATTAAAAAATGCCACAATGACTGGAATTTTTACCCTGCTGAGGTATCTGCCAGATTGTACAGGTGGGTTTATATTTGTGAATTTGTTTCTTCTCACGGAAAGCAGTGTACAGAGCTGACATACAGTGAGCACATCGCTAAAGTAAAGGGCAGAGCCCGTTATCTAATTTGCTTTATTCTGATGCAAAATTACATTAACTAGTGATAATTGTTACAGGTCATACCTGTGGTCATGTCATGGTGCATAGCCCTGTCTGTCACCAACATTCTGAAGTGCTGGCCGTAATCACTCCAAAGTCCAATTTCCACGTTTCTTAGTTAAAGAGAGAAAGTTAACTTAAGTTAAGTTCAGTTAACACAAACTATAAATCAAAAATTGACACAACAGTTTATTTAAAGACCATGGTCCTAGTCTGGATGGCAATCGTGTACATGTACTGTAGTTTCACTCCCATTTTTTACAAGTTCTATTCTAAAATTGCTTTTGCGTTTGAAAGCCAATTAAAAAGTGACTTTTCCAGCTTCAAGCAGTCATTGTTCTTCAGATTTGAACCCATTATTTTTTTATTTTTGATAAGTGGTTTTGAAGAAAATGTGACTCAGTGTCTTACCCTTTTTGCACAGTCATGTTTATTGCAATCTTGTGTTTTTGTGTCATGCCGGTTGTCGGTTTTTCCCCAAACCATAGGCCCAACCCTCTTTCCACGAAGTTTTGCTTGCTGGTACATGTAAATACTTGCATGATTCCAAATCATGATTTTTCCTACTTGTATCATCGTCAAATTCATCCTCATAAAATTGCCTTTTTTGTTTGTACTAAATTGTAGTCTTATTCCTACGTTTAACCGTACACTCACGCAGTGGACTTCCCCCTGGCCCTGTTCCCAGCATAGCGTACGACAGCGGAATCAAACACACCGACAAAAACGCCGAGTTGTGGCCCAAAATATTGGCAAAATTAACATGGCAAGTCACTTACATTGTACACTGGAATTTCGCTTTGCCTGGCTCAGCTCCTGTGGCTAAAGGGTTGTTCAATCGACGTCAAAATCCTTCAATATCAGCACAAAAGAGAAAATAAATGCCGCACACAGTGTTTTTCAAGATGGCGATTCGCTGAAAGTTTTTACACCGTGACGTCATCAAGCCCGGCGTTAGCCAGCTTTCGCGAGGCTTGGTGGGGCTTCGGAATACAGCCTGAAATCTAGCCCCGGGCTTACTTCGCGTAGCCTAGCCCGTCGTTTGGTATGAGGCTTCAAAATGGCGCCGCAAAAATCTAGCCTAAGCCTAGCCTCTAGCCTCCGTTTCGTAAAGGCCCTATGTACATGATGGTGACTGTGCATTGCGCGAAATGTGCAGACTTTTAGTAGCATTGTGTGGCCGATCTTTCGGGGCATGGCAGTACTAGTGCAAGCTAGCTACAGCCACCGGTACCGTACCGGTCGGCCCGCTGCAACATCGCTAAGCCTAAGTCACATAGAAGCCGGCGTGTTCCCGGTGACCCACGGAGAGCCACGGTGTTGAAAATGGCCGCGCCGTGGCTCACCGTGACGAAAATTGCAAAAAAATCGTCGATGCTCGACTCGAGACCGTCCAGCAAGGTGAACCACGGGGTGGAGCCGGCGTGGACCCGGCGACCCACGGCGACAATACGGTTTCTTCCCGGCGTGCTCCCGGTGAGCTCCCGGCGTCGCCCCGGTAGGGCACGGTGCCCCACGGTGGAATACGGCGAGCTCCCGGTCTGCCACGGCGAGCTCCCGGCGTCGGGCCGGTGCGTCACGGTGCGACACGGCGTGCTCCCGGTGCTGCACGGCGAGCTCCCGTGGATGCACCGTGGCTACGCCGTAGCTCTGCCGTGGTCCACCGTGGTCCACCGTGTCGAGGCCGGGATGCACCGTGCTCGAAAATACACTCCCGGTACGTCATGGCCCCAACACGGCCCCAACACGGTGCTCCCGGCGTCAATACGGCGCCGAGACGGTGTCGTCCCGGAGCATCACGGTGTCACGGCGCCTCACGGCGCTTCACGGCGAGTCACGGTAGTTTAAAGCATGTTTAAAAATATTTTTTTGGCCCACGGCGCGCCACGTTTCATCATGGCTTATCACGGAGTGCCAAGGTGTCAAGACGGCGTCAAGACGGCGTGGCCCCGATCGACCACGGTTCGTCACGGTTCTCACGCCGTGGCTCGCCGTGACTCACCGGGAGCCCTATGTGACTGTAGCTTTACATTTGACACTACTATGTCAATGATTTTGGCAAACAGTTAATTACCGGCAAAAACTACCTGAAAAAAGGGGAAATTTATGGTGGCCCTGGAGGGACATAAAAGTCGTGAATTTTGTTGCGACTAGTTGTGAAACTATTCGCGACTTGTCGTGAATTTATTCGCGACTGGTTGTGAATATGTTTGCGACTAGTCGCGATTTTTTTTTGCGACTGCTCGTGAATATTTTTGCGACTAGGTGTGAGTAATTTGCAACTAGTTGTGAATATTTTTTCGCGACTAGTCGCAATTTTTTTTCACAACTAGTCGTAAATTTATTCGCATCTGGTCGTGAATTTATTCGCATCTGGTCGTGAATATTTTCTGCGACTAGTCGTTAATAATTCGTGATTAGTCGTGAATATTTTCGCTACTAGTCGTGAATATTTTCGCTACTAGTCGCGATTTTTTTTCGAGACTAGTGAAAATATTGACGACTATTCGCGATCAAATATTTACGACTTAGTCGTGAATAATTTCACAAAAAACAAGTCGTAAAAAATTCACGACTAAATTATTCGCGACTAGTTGTGAATTTATTCGCGACTGGTCGTGAAAATATTGACGACTAGTCGTGAATTATTCACGTAATATATTCCAGCCAGTCGCAAATAAATTTGCGACTATTCGCAAAAATATTCACCACCAGTTGCAAAACTATTTATGACCAGTCGCAAATAAATTCACGACCAGTCGCAAATAAATTCACGACGAGTCGCAAATTTGTTCACTAGTCTCGAAAATGTTCACGACTTTTAATATCCCTCCAGGCTCACCATATAAATTAGCATTCGTTTAGGAGGTTTTCACAGAGCAAAGTGGTTTTACTCATAACAAATTTAAACACCATAGAGAAACACCTCTGCACCCGCAGTCACAAATCAACGCCGAGGCAGCTATGATTTGCTGTGTCAATGTACAGTACATGTATGTACATGTATTGATGTACTGTATGGTGCGAAATACGGTACCCTCTGCAGACGTGAACACAATGGGGACAATGGGAGTGAAAAGGTCTTCAAAGGCTAATTTATATATAGGTCTCCATGAGGAATTTCACGAATTAGATTTTTGGATCGTACTTAAATTACTCAAAAGCTAGGGTTAGGATGTGGGTTAGGGTTAGTATTTGGGTTAGGGTATAATAGGGTATATTTGGTCAATATTTCAACCCAGGAAAATAATTGTGGTTAAAATGTGAGCATTTTGAAAAAAGTGCTCGACTTTCTAACCATTTTGTACACGAGAACAAAGCCATGTCTCCACAGTGATACAAAAATGCGAATGTGTGTACATGCGTTTGTTTTTGATTGAAATAGGGGACGTATGACAAAGGGAACAATGGGGTCCCCTATTCCGCAAAGGTCCCCGATTCAGACTCGTGTGCAAATCCTATGGCGATCATCCGAAAACGTTAGAGTACAAACAAAAGAGGGAAGACGGTCGGACAATGCCCCGTCCCCTATTGACGGCATTTACCCACTTGAGTGTACATGTACACACATACGGCCAGGTCAATCGCGGCGTGTAACGTTTTGCGTAAACACAATAACCCTCGCACAAATTTGCCTAACCGTCCATCATTATCACGTGATATGAATACTGCATATATTACAATACTCTGACCACGCCCCCAATGTGCCAACTCGAAGGTCACTGCCACAAAACTGGTACCTTATTATTAGGGGGCAAATCAGAGGGCAAGCATGTGACCTTTAGGCAAACCGCCATCGGCCATAACAGTGTTGTACAGTCCACCTCGCCCTATATATTCCACACATAGCCCACTTGTTGGCCAGCCCTCTTGAAACCCATTTACAATACAGCCAACCGGGCCCCCCTATATCCCACACAGGTCCCACTTGGGCCAGCCCTTTTAAAACCCACTTACAACATCCCATCGGGCCCACCTATATCCCACTTAGGCCAGCCCTCCCAAAGCCCACTTACAATACAGCCCACCGGGCCCACCTATATCCCATACAGGACCCACTTGGGCCAGCCCTCCCAAAGCCCCCTTACAATACAGCCCACCGGGCCCACCTATATCCCATTCATGACCCACTTAGGCCAGCCCTCCCAAAGCCCACTTACAATACAGCCCACCGGGCCCACCTATATCTCATACAGGACCCACTTAGGCCAGCCCTCACAAAGCCCACATACAATACAGTCCACCGGGTCCACCTACATGTATATCCCACCAGGGCCCACTTGGGACAGCCCTCCTAAAGTCCATGTACAATACCAAATACCAATGTTTATAGTGCTTCCATGTGTCCACAGAACCGTTGATTCACTCTCTATCTTCAACCATACTTCAACTTGTGGTAAATCTTAAGGTGTTGGGGAAAACTGGGGGAGGGGAACTGGGGGGGGGGGGGGGGGGGGGCAAGGAGCAACTTGTGGGGGGATGCCCCCTCATGCCCCCCGTAGCACCGCCACTGGTGCTTCTTGAAGCACATTAGCTCTAGTTCATAACATAACTAAACTGCGAGTCTGATTTGAGCGTAAGTCGGTAGGAACCTTTATCGGGATGTGTGACAGATACAAATATCCACTTCAACTGTTTTGGATTTGTTTGTTTTATTCATTCAACCATTCTCTGCTATGTAATGATAATCAAACACATTTTGGGAACAGCTGTGTGGTTGTTCACCACTATCTCGATTTTGTTTTTAGCATCCATGATTGTAAAACTATGGACAGGTCAGTTAAACGATATTTACTATAAAATACAATTCCCAAATCCACCCATTCCTGATAAATCAAGCAATTACCAATGGCGTATCCTACCTTTAAATTGATTTTGGATGAATAATGCTTTAGAAACGAAAAGTTAACAGACAACAAAATGAGAAGGATGTATACAATACGTTCCTGATCCTGGTGGAGCTTGGCTACATTTGCTAACCAACAGGTTAAGGATTAAATGCAATACCAAAAGTGACATATATTTAATCTTACCTGCCATTCCTGACAGCATCAGAAACAAAACTGCTGCTCCGTTCATTCTTCAAGAATTCTGAGCGCCAATCCGCTGGTCAACGAAGTACACGCCCAACGCCAATGAAGGTGCTACTACGCACGTATAAAACTCGACAACAATCGGGAATGCCCAAACTTAAAACTAAACCGAAGCTTTGCCCGATTAAGGCAAAGATCGAGAATTCGTTTTAGATTTATTCATCGGCGACTTATAGGTCTACACAACGCGACACAACGCGACTTTATAGGCAGCTACGCATGTAGAGCACTGAACGACGATCAGACGGATAGGATACTAAATATATCGTAGCTCGAAACCGTATCTTATAGAAGAAACACTCAGCGTTCATCGTATATCGGCAAGTACTCAGAATAATGCACGTAGTTTGCCACGTCAGCTAAGCAACCGCAGGCCACAGACATGGTTGAAGTCATAGCCAGTCTACAGCCAATCGAGAACGAGCATAAACTTGCAAAAAAGGTAGGAACATTTTGGATTGGTGCAAGATTACAATATGGGCGGGGCTTATGCTGGGAGCGGGTAAGGTAACAACAAAAGAGCACATTCCCTGGTAATTACAGCTCAATGTGAATTACAGCTAATTAATTAGCTCAAACGAAGCATGCACATTTTGAAATTGAACAATAAAACCCATCGCCATTTATGTTTCCGCTAATGTAGATGATAATTACATGTAGAACGAAATTAAATGACGGCGGCAAGTTTTGAGTCCGTTCATTTTAGTCTTTCCAACGACAGCAATTACATCAACACGCGCACGCACGTTTTTTTATGGTGTAAATCGAGGAGTTTCCTTTGTTCCCTTTGTTCCTCTCGAAAATTTCCTTTGTTTCCGACGGCTCTCATTGGTTTTGTACACGAATCTCAATCGAGATCGTCCTCGATTCTAACCCTAACCCCAATAGTCCAGCGGATAAGAGGAAATGTTGTGCACTTTGTGGTAAAAGCATGAAACTTGGCACACATGTACTTTATACCAAAACATGAAATTTTAGATATAGTGCCATCTCTGAATTTGCCTGTGGTGGCCTTGGCGGCCATTTTCCAAAATGGCCGCCATTTCTGATACAAAACTACATAACTCGGAAAGTAAGAGGCCTAGAATCTTCATTCCAGTGGCTATGTATATGTTTTCCGTGTCCAACAGTTCAAAAAATGCATTATTGAGTGTGTCAGACGATTGGGTCCGCCATTTTCAAAATGGCTTCCTCATTTTCCAAAATGGCCACCATTTCTGATCTAAAACTACATAACTCGGAAAGTAAGAGGCCTAGAATAATTATTCCAGTGGCTATGTATATGTTTTCCGTGTCCAACAGTTCAACAAATGCATTATTGACTGTGTCAGACAATTAGGTCCGCCATTTTGAAAATGGCGTCCTTATTCTTCAAAATGGTGGTCTTCAATGGCCATAAATTCCATATCTAAAGCACTCAACGGCATAAAGCCTTTATTCTGGTGACACATGGTGATTTTTAGGATCAAAGGCTTGAATAAAGACTAATTGGCTACTCTGCACATAGTGGATATCACAATATTGCTCACCTGTTTTAATTGAGCAAACAAAAAAGCCCCCCCTCAAAAAAACAAAAACCACCCAAAGAACAAACTTGGAAATCCGTCACACTAGCAAGAAAAAGAGCCTCCACATTTACACTGAGGGCTGTGCATGTCAGTGCAGCTTTCATGCACTTGCAATTAGCTCGACATCCCTTGGTGCAGCCACAGCGCAAAAGTTCTCTGCACACTTTGCTTGCCTCAGGACGGACTATACGCAATACCCAAGCCCACGACAGACCACGCGCAAAGTCTCCTTGAACTCATTATGCGTCGAAACACGTTTGAATTCAATGGTAAGTTTTTTAGACAAAAAATTGGCGTGGCCATGGGCAGCGAATGCAGTCCGGAGATTTGTGACATAACCCTATTCAAATACGAACAAGACAAAATCCTCCCTCACAAACCCTCAATTGTGAGCTACATGAGATATAGAGACGATGTTCTTATAATCTTTAACGGAAATAAAAAGCAGGCTGCTGACCTAGTGCAATCACTTAATAAAAGTCATCCTACGCTGAAGTTCACGTCTGAGATCTCGCACCGCCAAGTCACTTTTCTCGACCTTATTATCTACAAAGGCGAACGATTCATACATGAAGAGATATTGGATACTCGAGTCGCTACCCAAAAAACTGATACATTTCAGTACCTAGCTCGAGATTCAGCACACCCTAAGTCGGTATTTGGCGGATTAATCAAGGGCGAAGTGACCAGATACAAACGTATATGTACCCATTTAAAAGACTTTGAGGAGAGGGTTGAATTCTTCAAAGACAAACTTCAAAAGCGCGGATACACAAACGAAGACCTAGCCCTCCTTTCTCAAAGGGGCAAGACTCACGCGGACCCTAAGCGTGAAAAAAACAAAAACAATATCCCACTGGTGTTCGTCCTACGTACTACCCACATGTCGCGCACCCAGCCCTCAAACGGGCTATCCTCAAACACTGGCCCTTGATTAGCGAAAACGAATATCTGAATAGGATAATTGATACCCAACCCATCCTGGCATACAAACGGCACAAAAACATAAAAGATGAACTTGTTCGATCTAGGACTAAAGCATCTCCACAAACCAACCAAGAGGAAAAAAATCTTGATGAGGAGAATCTGCAAATTCTATTGGAACTATTGAAAGAACAAAACAATGATCAAAGAAATGGATCTCAAGACAAAAACAAAATAAATAAGTCAAACCCCCCCCCCCCCCCTTTGTCCTTGCCACGTGTCATATCAACCGACACACAAATAAAAACAAGGAAAGGAAAATGAACTATACAAGAAGGTGACTGATGACGTGCATGATATAGCACAGAAAATATGCTCCCCTTCCAAAAAAGGGGGGAAAAGAGGGGACGGCATATTATCACCGGTAATAATCAATCACTGTGTGAACTAAAAACAAAGGGACCACTGTTGCAATACACAAACCAGTCATCGCGTTGCCAAAACCAGAGATAGGGTTTGAAACTCCCGCTTTTAGGGAATGTCTAACCCAATTGGCCTGCAGACGTTTGATGTATTTGCCCGTCCACGAACTCCAACCACGGACTGTCATCTAGCAGAGATAATGTGGCTAGAACTGACCCCCAGATGCGTGTCTTACACAAAAAAGAAAAAAAAGAGTTAAGAACTACGCTCTAGAGAGACCAGTCAAACAACCACTTTCTAGCATACCCACTAGTTAACGTACAATTACAGATCTATCTCTGCAGACCAGTCACAAATACAATCCATATGATACTTGTCAGCAGAACCTTTTCCGTGTCTCAAAGAAATAACGAAAAAGCACGGAGGGGTTCTTTTGAAACTTGTACAAGAAACAACCCCCCCCCCCTTTCCTACAGACTGCAATCTCGCGGGAAAAAAATGTGGCCTGAACTGACCTCCCATGAAGCGTATATCACTAGCAAAAAAAACTTAAATTAAGAATTACGCTCTGGGCGGGATAGTTACGCAACCACACTGCTGGCATACCAGCACATCATAAATTATACAGATTTATCTCTGCAGACCAGCCACACATCTACAATACAATCCAATGATACTTCACGCAGCAGAACTGCTTCAGCATCTCCAAAAAAAATAACGAAAACGATGAGAAAAAGTTCTGACTTGTGACAACTCCCATAAACACCCTCCCCTTCCCACATAGAATGAGTTCTGATTCACTGCAGCTAACTCTAGAATTGATCAAAAAAAAATAAAAAAAATAAACTGATCATTCCTTGAAGTATGCCTGCATAAACCGGTTTCTCTGTGCTATACCTTCTTGCAAAAGCACTCCATTAGAATTAAAAAACCTAATAGTCTCACAGAAAAAGAAAGAAAATTCCACAAAACCCAGAATTACACGTCCTTCACGTTAATGTCCTTCCCAGGTGACCAAGAATCGTTCTAAAAATTAGATCTAGCATAATCCCATTATTTCCAAACTTGCAATATGTGTAGGCTACAGCTATATAGTTTCTACATTTTTGAAGGGCCACCATAGGGGATAGGACGCCATCTTTAAAAATGACAGATACTGTGGTCCGGAGGTATTGTTAGTACATGTACCTATGTGAAAGTGACTGACCCTTATAACCTATTTTTTTCACCATGAATGCCGTTGAGTTCTTTAATACAGTATTTTGGGCTGCAGGACTGCCATTTTGAAGAATAAGGACGCCATTTTGAAGAATAAGGACGCCATTTTGAAAATGGCGGACCCAATCGTCTGACACACTCAATAAGGCATTTTTGGAACTGTTGGACACGGAAAACATATACATAGCCACTGGAATGAAGATTCTAGGCCTCTTACTTTCCGAGTTATGTAGTTTTATATCAGAAATGGCGGCCATTTTGGAAAATGAGAACGCCATTTTGAAAATGGCGGACCCAATCGTCTGACACACTCAATAATGCATTTTTTGAACTGTTGGACACGGAAAACATATACATAGCCACTGGAATGAAGATTCTAGGCCTCTTACTTTCCGAGTTATGTAGTTTTATATCAGAAATGGCGGCCATTTTGGAAAATGGCCGCCAAGGCCACCACAGGTCAATTCAGAGATGGCACTATATCAACAATTTCATGTTTTGGTACAAAGTACATGTGTGCCAAGTTTCATGCTTTTACCACAAAGTGCACGAAACTTTCACATTTTTGCACTTATCCGCTGGACTACAATTCACCTTCGTGTCGCCAGGTATGTGTCCTCCATTTACACCATATAGACGCCTATAGACACACACATTGTCATAATCTTTTATTAAAAGGAAGTCACTTCACGATCAAATATTTGAAGAGGCACAGGACACGGAAAGAAACTGAATTTGCATTTACAATTATGCTATTTCAACACACAAAAGAAACAATAAAGATAGCAAAGTTTAAATTATTTGCAATTACGTTTACGATTCAAAATTTGTGTTTGTTGTATTTAGTTTGTTTTGTATGTGTTTGTTTCGTCTCATCGCTGTTACGTTATGTTTACGTCATGTATACGGAGCATAATAAATACATACACGAGAGAAAGTAAGGTTTTAATATAGATATTAGTAATGGCTTCATCATCATCCTTCGGCTGCGGAGCAGGCTACTACAAGCTTCTTCCATTTACTGTGATATTGGGCAATAGTTGTGATTCGGTCTGGTTGCAGCATGCTGTCGCTATCTCCAAGCAAACGTTGAATATAGGTCAGGAATGATGTGCGTTGTCTATACCTGACCTTTTCCCCCGTAAGGTGGTGTATAAAGGGTATATAATTTAGCCGGTTCATCGTCTGGCAAGCGGAGAATGTGCCCAAGGAACTTATTAATGCAGGTTGATGAATAATGTTGTAAATAGGGTCGTACACAAACTTCACTTCGGGATATCTTGTTCGTTGGTCCGCGGCTGCTAGGTTGACCATCCTTCCTCCTCAGTAAAATCCAGGCGTGACGTAGTCCTATTGTTCATGCGCGACAATACTAGCCGGTAATGGCTTGTTATAGACAGAAACTCATCATTGCCAGCACAATAACTCATCGTTACCAACAATAATAACTTATCATTGACAACACAATAACTCGTCATTACCAACACAAAAACTCGTCATTACCAATACAATAATATTCAACACAATTGCTGTCCATTATCAAGTGAACAAACACAACAGTACTGTATTACTGCGCCAACCAAATGGAACATAATATGTGTGTCAAAGAATGGATACTCTATAGTCCACACTGCGGCATTGTACTCAATCTGTTTTTGTTCACATTCCCATTAACAATGCGAGTCTGGATTGTATAGGCTAATACACGCCAATACCAGCGATAATTAGACTTGGCGCTGCGCGCCTCGCCCGATTATCACGCTCATTGGCGTGTTCCTCAGCCATTACCCTTTAGACAATGACGAGTAATGGTGGCTCTCTTTTCCATGATTGAAGCTGTTTAACATTTTGTATTATTTTTTATTTTCTTAGTTTCAATTTTTGTTTTAATATTCTTGCGCTGATGTTGATGGTACCTAATTAAAACGAAATTAAGTTACGCCGGCAAATTTTAGGTCATTTCATTAGTCTTTCCAACGACAGCAACACGCGCGTATAGACACAAACATTTTCTCTAAGCATAGCTGCAGAAGCCTTGGCCGTTTTATTACTGGTGGGTCTCTCATCTTTAGGAACGGGTATCTGGCGTGATATTTATTTTGTTTAGGGGTACAGTATCTGATCAGTTTTGTCTTGAGTTTATCATAAACACCGTCCACTTCAGCGGGATCGGGTAATGTTATAGGTTGCACTCCCGTGGCCGTGATGTTGCAATAACGTTACTCGATGACAAACGTTAGTTCAGAGTGTCAATTTTCACCACAGTTTTACATCTTTTTTCTTTATCAATTTCTGCTCAGATGGTTATTCAATTGCTTACCCTGGCCTCAGAGGGTATTTGGTTGTTCACCTCGTCGCCAATGTAATGTTCAATGCTTTACAATAACTTGGTTTGTAGTGGGAATTATCACGGACAACAATTGCTGTTTTCATGGTGCACTGCCAATGTGCCATGTTGTAGTCTCATAACAAATATACATACAGTTGGTGTACATTGTGATACAAAGCTCTGTGCATGAACTAGGCCTATAAGTTGTGTTGTTTTCAACTCATTGCCATTGAAGCATAATCGATGGATGATTTATTTTGGGAACCCTGCCCCTTGCACCTCGAGGTCCAACCTCGGCATCTTAACTTAATTAGATAAAAAGGCTTTCTTTCTGGGGACCCAGCCCCGTGGCACTTCGAGGTCCCACCTCGGCATCTGAACTCAATTTGGTCAAAATTATTTCTTCGGGGACCCTGCCCCTTGCCCTATCGAGGTACTACCCCGGCATCTGAACTTAATTTGATCAATATTATTTCTTTTTGGGGACCTAGCTCTTTGCCACCTCGAGGTCCAACCTTGGAATCTGAACTAAATTTAGATAAAAGGATTTCTTGCGGGGACCCAGCCCCTTGCCACTTCGAGGTCCAACCTCGGAATCTGCACTGAATTTAGTTACAATTATTTGTTTCGGGGACCCAGCCCCTTGCCACTTCGAGGTCCAACCTCGCTCTGCACTGAATTTAGTTAAAATTATTTGTTTCGGGGACCCAGCCCCTTGCCACTTTGAGGTCCAACCTCGGAATCTAACCTGAATTTGGTTAAAAGGATTTCTTTTGGGGACCCAGCCCATTGCTACCTCGAGGTCAAACCTCGGAATCTGAACTTATAAGATTTTTTCGAAAGCCCCTATCTCTTACTGCCTTGATGTCCAACCTAAGAATTTGGATCTGGTTAATCAAATCTCTTTGGGGAAAGCTACCCTTTATCAAATGAGGCCCAACCTCTGAATAGAAACCTAAATTTAACTCAATGTCATCCGACTCTTCAAATTCACCAAGTTGCTTACTGGCACAGTTATCATATTAAAAACCTCATGGAAAATCATATGAACACTATTAACATTGTGATATTTAGCCCAGCAAACAAACTCTGGGGAAAAATGGCGTGTCCATAAATTGGGCGAAAATGTAGTTAAAGGGTTGCCTAACATGGGAGACTTGAACAAGTTTGAATGTTAACGTAAATATGATTATTGTAAGCAACAACAATCTTTAATTTGGGGGTTTCCTTGAACTTGTTCAAGTCTCTCACCTTAGGAAACCCTTCACCTATCTCTTAGCCCAATTTTTGGACACACCATTTTCCCCCAGTTTTTGTTTGCTGGGCTAAATATCACAATGTTAATATTGTTCATATAATTTTCCATAAAGTTTTAATATGATAACTGTGCCAGTAAACAACTTGGTGAATTTGAAGCTCATCAATACTGACTACATGTGCGCACATTTATGGGTTCACGAAGTTGTCATTTAGGATAATTACTATGTTCACATAATTATTCAGTCACTTATATGCTTTAGAAAATGTTATTGAAGTGAGGATATGTAAGTACAATCAACAAAATAAATTTTCAAAAAAATTAATAATAATAACATACATATTACGCGGCAGGGATTAACGATTTATGCAAATTATTCATATTTCCACCACTTGGATTTTTTGAGATTTTTAGTATGTCATTCTAGGGAGCTTATAGTAGTGCACTGTGGTGAAAAAAATTCTATTGCAATTTGTGTGAGGTCAAAACTTATTTTCCCTGGACTGTTAGGCGACCGGTCCCGGATCGCGCATACGCCGAACCGGTTTAGACCAGTTTCCAGTGCCGCGTTGTAACAGGCATCTTCATGTCAGTGATTTGACCGGAGAAGTTGTGCTAATAAACGGCCTAAGAACCACAGAAAACGGAAAATACCTGTCTTGGGTTTCCTTCCTGTGTGTGTGTGTCGACCCCAGCAACGGTCTACGTTGAAATACTCATGTTGAATTTGAACGCTCAAATGTTGAAACGCGTTTCCCATAAACAAACAAAAACCAAACACAATTAGGTACCAAATTGCAGTGCGCTTCGATGGCCCTGAATTTGATTGCACCTCTTGGGAAAAGGTGGTGGATATTCAACAAAACAATGGCGATCTTGTAGTCTTTTGCCTATAAACGAAATGGAATGAAAATAGGCCTAAAGAAATAACGGGTGCACACAAAGCAATAATATCAAAATAGTAACCCTAGTTTGATTGAATTAGATAAATCGCGTGAATTTGAAAGCGCAATAATGAAATTAAATGATCTTTTGCTGAAATTGGCCAGAAAAACCTATAGTATTAATGTATTAAGCAAATTCTGGCTCAATTTCCGGTTGAGTATTTTACATTAGGTTCATGATTACAAGCTCCCAACTTGAAGGACTCGTACTCGACGCATGGTGCAGGTTTTAATTCAGGAACCATTATATGCGAGGTCAGTTGCGATCAGCACATATCAGCATACATTTGCACACAACATCACCATGGGTATAGTACATTTGGCCGTGCACAGAAAAATAGAAAATACCACGCGACTAGCTCTCGGCCAATCAAGACACAGAATCTGTGGGCGAGGCGCTATAATTGGGCCGTTTTCCAAACCCCAGCCTTGTCTTCGTGTGAGGCTTCATTCATGCAGTTTAGCAATAGGCTGGAGACGGAACCGAAGCCAGAGGTTTAGAAAACGGCCTATGTAACATGCCCTTTGAAAGAAAAGAAACAAGGGAAACAATAATAATTAATTTTATCACTACAAGATAAAATACATTATTCTCCACAAACACACGGTGGTCCAAACGCTATGCGAATCAGCTGATGGTTGCCTTGGTGCAGTACAGGGGGGTGGGGGGGGGGGGGGGGGGGGGGGGGGGGGGGGGGGCGGAAGGGGTCCCAAAAAAGTGCGCCACCAACGTTGAAATGTATCTCATTCATTCTTCCACGCTCACGAGTCGAACATCTCATACAGTAAACACGTATAGATCGCTACCTCGAAGCACACCATTGAAACACGTACAAATTTGCTCCGCGCTCGCTTCCCGAATTCAGTGATTCATATAACGTCCGCAAAGCCAGATTCGTACAGTACAGGCAGGCGTAAACTTTCGCGATTGAGAATTGGCAGAAACCATTTTCAAAAACAAATTCCAAAAAAAAGGTCAAATATCCAGAGGATGTACCGAGGGATTTTTATTTAATTTTCAGGAATGAAAGATCTATTCCTAATTATTACGTTAGTGGAAAAAAATCAGAGGATGAACGATAATTTTTTTCACATTATGTCGATATTTGTAGCCATTTTAGGGGAGACGTTTTGTAACGAAATTCCCACCTGGACCCATTCATACACGTTAGCTGCTGCAATAAACCAACGGAAAATTGTCGGTAATATTTGTACGCATTTTATTTAAAACTAAGCACCTCAACAATTAAAAATACTCTTTCAATATAAACTATTATGTTTTCAGTGCTGTTAAAGAGAAAATGTTAACAGTATACAGCGACTAAAAAGAGACTAATCGCGAAAACCAGAGGGAACGCCAGTGCGAATTGCCCAGACAAGTGGCCTTTATCAATCTGGTTTGGATTTCTTATGTTAACCTTTGTTTCCGACTGGAATTCGCTACCGAAATGGTAGCGTCCAATCAGCGAACGTATCTCCGCGTGACGTCAGCTTATATTTGAGTTGGACTAGTTAATTTTACAAACAGGGAATGTCCAATCATGTCACTTACAATATTTAGCTCAAATCATTAGTTCCTTCCTAATTTATTGCAATTTTGCATGTAAAATAGATTTAAATGTGATATCTTGTATTTATCATTCATATATTCAACTCAGAAGCAAAATTTATATACGTTTTTGTACCTTTTCTTACATGCTTTGATATTGAACGAATCACGAACGAAGCCAACTGGGAGATCGCCGTTCTGATTGGGCGTATTGGCATGCTAATATGTACTATGAATAATTCATGCCGAGCAGTGAAACCTACATTGCAAAAGCCTCGTGACATTCGTCACTCGGTCGCGCGTTCACCCCGGGTATCTAGACTCATCTCAGCCGCTTAGCCAGAGTCACGAGGCCTTGTCAAAAGGCTAACCTTGTTCGAGCCACTCGGAGCAAGCATGCATGGTTCATTTTCAAAACTTACAACCCTAGTGAGTGGTGGGCTCTTCAGTGACGTTTTCTCACTTGTGAGTTCATCGTGGCGTGAATACAGAATAGCTCCAACTCAAGTTCAAGCATGTCAAAATTTAGTGGAATTCGAGGTGAGGGTTTTCCAATTATCATTATTCTAGCCCGCAGTCTGGGCAATGTTTTTGTTGTTGCAGTTCGGCCGTCATTGTCCGTGTTTACTGTCGAACAGTGACGTGACTTGATGTAGGCTGTGCTGACACGGTTTACATGGCGCAAGTCTCTTGTGATTAGTGCTTTTGAACCGGAAAACATGACAAAAAATTATGTTAAGCTGCACATGCCTGTTCGTCTAACGTTATTTAGAATTACACAGGTTACATGTAGTTGAATTAAAAATTGTTCCAAGGGATAGCCTAAATTTAAACAAGGTTTTCGGAATACTGAGGAGTACATGGGCCTAGCCCTAGGCTACCTAGGCTATTTCTTTTAACGTTTGAGTTCTAACTAATTTGCAAGGCCATATAGTGTGTAGACTCATTCATAGGCCCTAGTTGAAATGATATGGCAGGCTAGGCCTAGGCTGTATCAATATGCCTAGGCCTACATGTGCTTGTATACTATAGCACGTATTGCATGGCTTAATTAGCATATTAAGTTCACAGCTAACATAAGCAAGCGTTGACCACAATTCCTGCATTTGGTTTGTGATCTAGGGCCTAGTATAGTGAGGCCACCTTTTCATTTGCTGGATTGGTAAATAGGAGCAACGCAATTTTGGTCACACAGGCATGAGATTTTCGACTAAAAATAGGCCTAGTAGAAGACGTGAATAAAATAATAATAATAATATTTAAAAAAAAAAATATGAAAAAATATCAAAATAAATAAATAACAAAAATAAATGAATGCTCTCTTTGCGATTACATGCCATTTAAAAAGGGGTAGGTAGGTAGGAAATTATTCCCCATTCATATACAGTATATAATTATTGCAGAATTGTATAAACTGCTTCTAAGGTTGAGGCAGGCCTCCATTTAGCTGCTTGTGGTTTCTTCTGCTCACTCGTATTGATTTCGGTCGGTCTTATTTGCTCCATGGTGAGCTATCCGGTTACAGGTTCTTAAGGGTGGTCATGGCTTGTAACATTTTGTGTCTACTAAATATTTGAGCGCCATGTATTTGACAGTTGTAATTTTTCTCTTATATAATGATAGCACTTGGGCTTGCTTTTGTCTAAAATCATGTGACAATTGTTCCGAAGTTCGCTATTCACTTCCTAGTCACATATTTACATTTGCTAATTTTGTGGCAATTTTGTACGCAGGCGACAGCGTTATTTGTTTAATTCTACGAATCTACTGTTTGAAACGTATTTGTGGCAGATCTCTGCCCTGTGTTTCGATGTTTAATCTTAATTAAGAAATAAAAACTAAATAAAAACAAAATGTCAGGATTAACCTGCAATCCGGGCCAAGAAATCCTCATGCTTATCATTAACAATTACAAAGAAAAACCGTAAAACCCATAGCCTGCATTTTTCAGTAACAGAACTTGAGCAACACAGCATATGTACTTGGCAACAGACAACTGCTGCGTTGAGTTTTCTTTTTGTTTGCAGGATGGCCAGACCACGCGGTTCCAAAAGTTCATCAAGAACAGGGACTAAAGTGCAGGCTAAAGTCAGCGTTCCACGATCTCAAACATTCACCCCGACACAGGACATAAACATCGGTCACAGCGTGGACATTTCTCGCCCTCAAGTCCGACCTGTTTGGACAGAAGTTTGTCCGATTGCTTGATGGATTGATTTGGATTTCGATTTCAAGTTGAAATCGGTGGATAACCGTCGTCAAGTGCTGGGACAATTTATCTCTAACTACATGTACTACTGGAATTTGATGGAAATATGTCGAAAAATGTATAAGTATCCTTTGTGTGATTTTAGTTATAATACTAGTTAATTGGTTCTTAAAGATGGACTACAACGAAAACTCACACATTAAATTTATTATCGGACCTTGTTTATGTTGTGTTCAGGTAACACTTTATTGTTACGGTCATGCTTTTCTCTAAATAATTTTGTTGCAATTTGACCGAAAAAATTAGACCTCGATTCTTCGATTTTGAAATTTCCCGCCCTGTACTGGTTCCCGGCAAAGATCCACTGAAAACCACAATGAAATCCACGATATAGTACCAGCGGACTTGTAAACCAGCGAAAAGTGATGACGTACTACCCATGAGCAACCGAGAGTAAACAAAAAACGCCATGTTATTCCGTGTGTATTATGTATGCGTTTTCATGCAGAGGCATGAAGTTTTTACGAATCTTTTTTTTATAGTGTATCACTATCAGCTACAATAATGCCAACTTCATGTGTTGTTGGTGGACTGGATGCACGAGAAATTGTTCGAAGAATCCAGAGATTCATTTTGTGCAATTTCCGCGGGATCCTGCGTTATCAAAGGAATGGGTGAAGTTCGTAAATATTACACGAAAGGATTTCACCTTCTGACCTTCTCGGCAAGAAGTAGGCCTTTGATTTGTTCAGCACATTTTTCAGAGGACCGTGTTGAACCTTCAAGTGCTTTGATTAATTCACTGGGATTGACAACAAAGTTTCGTTTAAAGCCTGGATCGATCCCCACATTGAAAGCGCCAAACATCGAGAGAATTCGTACTACTACCACCAGGCCTACTGCTTCTACGTCGGCCGAGTCATCGGCAACCGCCGGGTCTGCCGTGGCCGCAGAGTCATCGCCTTCTCTCTCGTCTGGTGAGCTCCCCTCATCGCTAGAGCTGCCATACCTGTCCTCAGAAGTACCTCCACGAAATGCCTCTTCCTCATCTATACTGTGGTCTTCCCAATACTCGCTGCTATCGGACATTTTTCGCTGTTTTTCGGTCGAAAATAGTTGTACCAAAATATAGCCTAGCTTGTCCGCTGTTATTCCGCATTGCATTGTACGGTAAAAATGCACGCACACGATCGACCCGAGTAAATCGTCATGGGTAGTACGTCACACACAACGTATGAATTATTCATGAGTTAAGGGCTTTTGCTGAAACTGAGTTTTTCTGGGTCGTAGAACGCCGATCAATTTTGGGTTTTTTTTGCATGAAGGAACAAGATTTATTGAATACTAATGATATATTAGTAATCATTATACATTTCTCGAACAAAAAAAGGCAACAAAGCCTTAATCATTATTCCGTTGTAGTCCATCTTTAACAGGCAGAGTAAGCTATTGTATGATATATTCTACTGCTATAATTTTCATCTTGTTTACATTGAAGTTTTATTGATCGTGGCAAAACAGGCATTAATGTATAGCCGGCCCACCATTACTACCTGAGCTATAGGGGCGTCATTGCTAGTTTGTTTACATGTACGTTTTTCTATGGGAGCAAAGTCGAGACGCCAGACGACGTAGAGACAGACTCATAAAGGGGCACCTCGAATGTGAACGGAGCGCGACGTCATTGCTTCTCGTGCCATTTGACCTTGAAATGTAGCAAGTTACACGCGCAGCGTGTATGGCATGCATGGGCCGTTCATAGCGGAGTGTGTGACCTACATGTAAATGTATCTTGTTCTTTTACAATGTATCCTTTTTGACCAGCTTATGGTTTGTCGTTTAATCCTAGCCTACGTCGATGCATGTAGATGTACATGTGCATCTATATCTGTAATAACAGTAACACTTCTGTGAATATATTTCAATGCGACACACATAAGTTTGATTTCAGTTTCGAGTTCATTCGGGTTACGAGTTGCACGAATCTCCTGTTATTACATTGTTTTTATTGGTGTATAATGTACTTCAGAGGGTTGTGTTTAAGGATTTTATAAATTTATTGCACGGCTACCGTTTGCCTAGTTATACATGTACCAACTTATTTTGTTCACATGGGAGTAATGAAAAAAAAATGCCGAGGCCCATCTATTTCACATTACCCACTTTGATTGCTTCTAGAGTTTCATGATACTGAGTCGCCGCAATTAACTAAGGGCTGGAAATACGTTTAGCCATTTGTTTCTCAATCCATATGCGGTTTTCCTGCAGGTTTTTGTTGTTTGCCTTTGCCTTAGAGCAGTGCACAGTTAAGTTACGAAGCATTGTATTCTTGTGGAACATGTACGTGTTATCATTATGATATCAATAGCTGTGTCACAGCCTTTAATATGCGGATACTGCATAACAATACATTGTGCTCCTTTTGCATTGTGGGACTTTTCTTTGGGTTTATAACGGGCCTCGGGCATTTGTTCTCGTTTCCAAAGGGAAAGGAAATTAACGGGTACCGTTAAATTCCGTGTTAAATAATCTGAGGCCCATGCGGCTTCATATGATGTATCACCCCTATAGGGTCGTTTGGTTAAATAGGGCCGAAACAGGGCTCTCGTTGGGTCCAGGTCATTTGGACAACTGTTGAGTGACAGCAAGTTTGTGTATGGTGTACTATAGATGATGTGCCTTGTTTACATCTGTATTCAAATGTGCCCGTCAATATGCGCACGAATCATGTTTTACATAAATTTGGTTAAGATATGACATCAGAGGTCACATAATTCAAAGGCAATCTGACCTGCGACGTCAGTCTTTAAGCAAATTTTATGCAAAACATGATGGGTGCGCATCACTGCCGGGCACATTTGAATACAGATGTAAACACGTGACGTCAGAGGGCACATCGTCTATAGTCAAGTCCGCAAGACTGGACTGGTCACTCTTGTCTGAGCAATTTTTCCAGTGCCTCCTATTAAGGTCGGTCAGATGAGATATTGTTTGTCGTTTTTGCCTGGTATCAATTCTGGAGTATGCATAGGCTCGGCTGCCAATTGGAGCCGGAAGGGAATTTCCTCCTGTTTTTTCTCCTCAAATTTTATGATTTAAGTCGGAGCTTAAAATGAGGTTTTGTCAGGAGTTTTTCGCCCTTCCCATAATTGAATATCAGCTTGGTGGAAGTTAATTACATGTATAAACGCTGCAATAAGCCTCAATTGTATTATTTGTGTACATAACACTGCACAACAATACATAGTGCTCCTAACAACGCTATGGGACTTTTCTTAGGGTTTATTACGGGCCTTGGGCATTTGTTCTCGTTTCCAAAGGGAAAGAAATGTTAAATCATTTGAGGCCCATGCGGCTTCAATTATGTATTGCCTCTAGGGTCGTTTGGTTTAAGAGGGCCGAAACAGGGCTCTGGTGGGGTCCAGGCCATTGGGACAACTTAACTGTTGATAGTATCTAAACTTCGCGCCCCATGGCCTCCGCCGGCCATGCTAATTATTAATATGGGCACTAATGATTTAGGCGGCACGGATTGGTTCTGTATTCGCCAGCGAATTTGTACTTTTATGCAGGGTTGTCGCGACAACTACCCCGAGACTCGGGTGGTTTGGTCAGATATATTGCCGCGCGCTTTCTACTTCGGTGCGACTGATGACCAGTCAAAAATGAAATTAAAACGACGGGCGGTTAATAAATGGGCCCGTTCACTAAGCAAGCGCATCGGCACGTCGGTACTTAACCACCCCCAGTTCAGATGGTCAGACTTCGCCCTGTTTCGCTACGATGGCGTCCATTTATCGCCTACGGGAAAAATAGAATTTCGGGCCAATATTTGAGCTTGCATTGATGCAGCATTTGTTTAAATTGTCCCCTACCGTCTGTGCTAATTTGGGTTATAGTCATCGGGCTCAGGGTTTGGGGAGTGCACTTCCAGTCGTCCCAGTGGGGCGCGCTTTGCGCGTTTGGCAGGAATTGGCTGGGAGCGACCGGCTGTGACTCCATTTAAACTAGTTACATGCCCTAATACCGGTACTTTAATAGTTCTTAAGTAAGTCTAAATTTGAAGTTGTACGTTAAAATAAAATTTTACAAGTTGTGTTTAATCTTTAAAAATCTACACGCAAAACGCCCGCTTGTGCTAGCGGGGTTTATTCCAACCGTCTCTACAAACGTTGGAAAAGCGGTGTATTTGTTTCAATTTAGTCTTTAGTAATTTACATAAATTTACATAAATTTAGGTCACGTGACAAATATATAAACACTGTGGTTAGCGCCTATTGCACTCGTTCAGCTGGGGCTACTCAACCGTCACTTCAAACGGTGAATTTCCACAGTGTTTTGGTGGCAAGCCTACAAGTAAATGGGCCCAGTTGTGAGCCAAGCATGGTAATTGGGGCAAGCCTGCCCCGTTTTAGCTTAGGCATTATCTCTAATTTTTCATGCTGTTATAAAAGTGTTTTTACAAAATTTAAAAATGTGATATCTTGGAATGTTATAAGAATAAACTAGCGGCTCGAAAAACTAAGCCAAAAAAGTCAAATCATCGTGTCAAGGTGGCTTTGTGTGTAGTCTGAGAATAATTGAATTTTAGGACGCACTTTATTGCTCAAGTAATACCTGTTTACAGAGTACTTTCCTTAAACATACTGTATATTTATTCTTTCAGAAGTACAAAATGCGGACAGAATACGGTAATGATTTAGTTTTATAACTTTAAAAGAATATGTCCCCCCCCCCCCACAAACACATTTATATTTGTAGGTACTTCATGATAATGGTCTTCCAGTTTGAAAGGAAATTTTTTGAAATAAAAACCAGACTTGATTTCATCAAAATCTGCCCACCCATTCAAGAGTTATGCCCATTTTTAGTGAATAGGGCCTCAGAGCTGCTAAGTACACAAATTTGGGGAAAACGGCGTCAACACCAATTTTTGAAGTGAAGTATATTGTGTGTGACTGGTATTCATCTAGTTTTTACTTAGCGTGAAGGCATAGTTTTGGCTGGTAACCTGTTTTTACTAAGCAAGACTTTTTTGTGCTAAGCAAATTTAGCTCCATGAAATTGGCCCCTAAACTTATAGTATACACCATTTGCAGATATCGAAAAAAATTACTACCTAATTATTAAGAACTATTTACTTATTTGAAAGTAAATAATGATTGTAGGCGTCCAGCAAAATGATTGCGCTATATATCCTGTAATTGTTCCCGAAACATTTGAATTTTATTCAAACAAAATCACGATCGCCGGATGGCCAGCGCGAAAAATCAAGAACAACATTATTAACTACTGCCCGACGCCCGTTGAAAACGAAGGTATTTGTTTTTTGCTTTTCTCAGCATCCATGATTGTAAAACTTTGAGCAAGTCAGTTAAACGATATTTTCTATAAAATACGACCCCAAATCCATTCATTAATTCCTGATAATTCAAGCAATTATCAATGGTGTATTCTACCTTAAAGCGATTTCAATTCACTTCACTAAAATGGGCTTAACTCTTGAATGGGCGGTCAGAATTGATGAAACAACCTATTATGTGAAAAAAGGACATGTACCATAAAGCACAGTACATTCTAGAAATATGGTTGCGCTTTTTCTTTGGAGGGGGGGGGGGACGACTCCTATACATGTACATTTGTGTATAAATAATACACTAAAGTCACTATTTTTACATCCTTGAACTTGACTGTTAAATTTTATACACAAACTGTCCTAAACTTGTACAAAAAAACCAACTGCATATCTTAAAATTCATAGTCTAATATACCGGTATCACCTATTATGGAAAAAACACAGTACTACAATGTATAACAATAAACTCTAGTTCTTTTTATAACCACACATCTCACTGAAGATTATTATCTTGGTGTTACCGCAAACTACTTATCTTATTGCCTTTTTGCAATGCAAACCTTCAAATCTCATTAAACTTACGTTTTTAACCCACTGAAAACCTTTGAAAAGCCTCTTTATACAAATATTTCATGAAAAAGAAAAGAAACATTACTTCAATTCATATTGCCGTTCATTATAATACAAACACTTCATAATGGTAAAAAAAAACATGGTATTAATAAACTTTGGTTCGATATAGTACACATATTATTCTTTGAACTTGCATACAAAATTAATACCAATATTTCGAACACAACAATGAATGCACCCTGTTAGACAACATAACAGACAACTGCTAGTTGTTAAGTTTGAATACACCATCACACACACATAACCTTTGGTAAATACAGTACAGTGCAATTAAAGGTTAACCTTAGAATGGGAAATTCTTTTCACACTTTTTCTTAAGTTTTTTTTCACACAATTTGCATTTCTTTTCACACAAGTTGGAAACCGATTTTCACACTTTTCACACACAAGTGGGAACCCGTTTTTTACATCTTTTCTCAAAGTGGAAAACCATTTCACACTTTTTCACAAAGTGGAAAACCGTTTTCTCACTTTTTCACAACATTTACCATTTGAAGATTGTACTACCAAAAGAATTGTACTACCGAATTATTAAGAAATATCTAATTTGAAAGTTATAAATAATGATCCTAGGCATCCAGCAAAATGATTGCACTAGATATCTTGTAATTGTTCTGAAAAATATATTTTTTTTACAAAAGTTCACTATCGCCAGACGGCGATCGCGAATAAAAACAATAACAACATGAACTGCCCAATGCCGGTTAAAAATTAACGCCGTTTTTCTTGGTTTTTTTCTCGGCATCATGATTGTAAAACTTCAGACAGGTCAGTTAAATGATACATGTATTTACTATAAAATACAGTCCCCCCACCCCAAGAAATCATACAGTCATAAGCTTTCAGGGGTTTTGGGTTACAACAAAATTACTGGGTGGTTCTGATGATCATACTCATAAGCTTGAGCAAGCTATTAGTCAGGTTCATAATGTACATATTGAAAGTTTCGTTCATTTTGTTTGTAGATTTGCTAAACTATACATTTTTGGAAACGTATAGGATATACTTAACATGTATAACAATAAACTCTAGTTCTTTTTATAACCACACATCTCACTGAAGATTATTATCTTGGTGTTACCGCAAACTACTTATCTTATTGCCTTTTTGCAATGCAAACCTTCAAATCTCATTAAACTTACGTTTTTAACCCACTGAAAACCTTTGAAAAGCCTCTTTATACAAATATTTCATGAAAAAGAGAAGAAACATTACTTCAATTCATATTGCCGTTCATTATAATACAAACACTTCATAATGGTAAAAAAAACCATGATATTAATAAACTTTGGTTCGATATAGTACACATATTATCCTTTGAACTTGCATACAAAATTAATACCAATATTTCGAACACAACAATGAATGCACCCTGTTAGACAACATAACAGACAACTGCTAGTTGTTAAGTTTGAATACACCATCACACACATAACCTTTGGTAAATACAGTACAGTGCAATTAAAGGTTAACCTTAGAATGGGAAATTCTTTTCACACTTTTTCTTAATTTTTTTTTCACACAATTTGCATTTCTTTTCACACAAGTTGGAAACCGATTTTCACACTTTTCACACACAAGTGGGAACCCGTTTTTTTCACACTTTTTCACAAAGTGGAAAACCGTTTTCTCACTTTTTCACAACATTTACCATTTGAAGATTGTACTACCAAAAGAATTGTACTACCGAATTATTAAGAAATATATAATTTGAAAGTTATAAATAATGATCCTAGGCATCCAGCAAAATGATTGCACTAGATATCTTGTAATTGTTCTGAAAAATATATTTTTTTTACAAAAGTTCACTATCGCCAGACGGCGATCGCGAATAAAAACAATAACAACATGAACTGCCCAATGCCGGTTAAAAATTAACGCCGTTTTTCTTGTTTTTTTCTCGGCATCATGATTGTAAAACTTCAGACAGGTCAGTTAAATGATACATGTATTTACTATAAAATACAGTCCCCCCACCCCAAGAAACCATACAGTCATAAGCTTTCAGGGGTTTTGGGTTACAACCAAATTACTGGGTGGTTCTGATGATCATACTCATAAGCTTGAGCAAGCTATTAGTCAGGTTCATAATGTACATATTGAAAGTTTCGTTCATTTTGTTTGTAGATTTGCTAAACTATACATTTTTGGAAACGTATAGGATATACTTAACATGTATAACAATAAACTCTAGTTCTTTTTAGAACCACACATCTCACTGAAGATTATTATCTTGGTGTTACCGCAAACTACTTATATATCTTATTGCCTTTTTGCAATGCAAACCTTCAAATCTCATTAAACTTATGTTTTTAACCCACTGAAAACCTTTGAAAAGCCTCTTTATACAAATATTTCATGAAAAAGAAAAGAAACATTACTTCAATTCATATTGCCGTTCATTATAATACAAACACACTTCATAATGGTAAAAAAAACCATGGTATTAATAAACTTTGGTTCGATATACACTGTAGTATACATATTATCCTTTGAACTTGCATACAAAATTAATACCAATATTTTGAACACAACAATTAATGCACCCTGTTAGACAACATAACAGACAACTGCTAGTTGTTAAGTTTGAATACACCATCACACACATAACTGTTGGTAAATACAGTACAGTTCAATTGAAAGTTAACCTTAACTTAGTTAACTTGTTTTTTACAACAAAATTACTGGGTGGTTCTGATGATCATACTCATAAGCTTAAACAAGCTAAACAAGCTATTGTGAACCAAATATTGTACGCATTTTCTTGAGATGAAGACAAAATGCAAAGTTCTTTAGTGAATTTCTTTTTTGACAAATCATGAACAGATTCCCGGAATGAATACCAAAGTGGTGACATTTTGGGATTTGCAGGCATTTTTTTAAGGGGGGTGGGGAGGGGGGAGGGGGGGAATGCTATTCAATGACTCTCTGAAATATTCGCAATTTTTTGGCAATGCACCAGGAATCTATTCAGTTTCATTTTTGAAACTACAAACAATCAATATATTATTTGTATTTGTATTTAACAAAAACACCTTTTAACTTCCAATAATCTATACTTTTTTAGGAGAGCCACAATCTCAAATGATTTACTATATGGACCCCAATTTTTAGATAGTTGTTGGGAATAAATAACATTGCTTTGGACTTTTGTTAGAACCAATAACAAGTGTTACATGTTTTTTGTGGAGCATCATCTTTTCCCTCTGATTACGTACATTATCCAATTATGTTTTGAGAAAATTGCACTAGAAAAAGGTATGGGATTTTGCATTACAAACAGACACGGTCCTAAGCAGGATGTGATTTCAAAAATCACATCCAAATGCTTCAAATTTACATCCTGGATGAAGTGGATGTGAATCCAGTGGATGTGAATTTGAATCTTAACAACTTGACCCAGGATGTGAATTTGGATGTGATTTAAATGCAAAATTTGAAATTTCAAATGGGGAAGGAGGGGGCACCTGGGGAGTATATAAATTTTGTGACCAATGTTAAAAAGATCTTATGGAAAGAATGTAGTATCGTGACGCTACTTCAAGAGGTTGTGTACAAAGTCTAAAGCCGCATTCGCATTGGATTAACTATTGTTAAAAGTTACCGTACGTGATTCAATATTTGTTTTATATAACCGACATAAAGATGTTCCACCAATCAAATGACAAAGATCTATATGTCAGTTATATAGTAGAATTTACTCCCCCCGCCCCTGCCCCTAACACCTCTCCTATTGTTGGGGTGGTTTATTTTAGCTCACCAAGTAGCAAGGTCAACCCTGGTTAGCCCCGGGTCATTCGATTCAGCTACCAAAGACCCTGCTCATGAAGCAGAGTAGCTGGTGGGAATACGTCACACAAATATACAAATTTACAAAGTTTTTAATACACAAAGTCTGAACGTAATTATTTATTGAGCTTATTGCGAGTTCCAGCCCGAATTTGTTACTTGTTTCAACTGATGGAAAAGCAGTAAATCTGAAGGTAAGGCTCTGGCCATGGCTTATAAACATCATGTGTGCATCGTGATAGCAACGGCTTTCGTTGCTAACCAGTCCCCAATTACCAGAGTCGACCCGGGAAAGATACTTAAATACACACAAAGCCTAAATACTTGAAACCACATGAAAATGGCACAGGGAGCATTTTAGAAGTGTAGGCACATATTGACCATACCTTCATCCTTCCCACGGTTGTTGTTGTTGGGAAGATCTCACTATGAAGCATTATTTGTTGCTAGCCAGGCTTGCTTTGGCTGACAACTTGGCTTTCTGGAGACAAACAAAAAGAAGGCATAAACAAAAGTGATTCTCGTATCACGTATGTCGCCTTTTCTCACCGGCGATCCCAATATGATTTAAACTCTGAGCTCCATAGCCTAATGAAGAATTGTGTTTTCTAACCCAAGGGTCACTGCATCCAAGTTTCATCACAATCCAAAGCATGTAGTAGTTATAAATTATTTCTCTCAAAAACTAAACCTGAAACTTCAACATACATACAGAGATACGGGTATACAGACAAAAATGTATAAATAATTTAGGACTGGTTATAGTGCCCCCAAAACTTTGTTTAGGCGACACAATAATCACTCTCAAGTATAGTGACCAATACCATAAGCAACCAAAGAAACTATACACATGGCGCGGTATTTGTGTGTAAATGTATGCTGATGTGCACGTCGAGTGTTGCGCATATTGCGTTTCGTTCCAAAGCGCCAGCCTTACAGAGCTGAGTTCAAACATTTTGTGAAGGGTGGTTTAGAAAAGAGCAAAGACATTTTCTATCAATTTTATTTTAACTGTATTTAGATTTAAATAATTTTAAAATATTAAAACCAAGCAGATTCTAGGGGTGAGATGTCAACAAATTAACAATTGAATGCTGTATCTCATGGTGTAGTAAAACAAGCCCCCTTCTGTGATCCATGAAGTATTCCCTTTCCCTCGGCTTTGCGTCGGGAAAATAGAATGCTCCATGGATCACCTCGGGAGGCTATAGTTTTACTACACCACTGGAAGCAATCAATATTTGTATATTATATACAGTACATGTAATTTTATCAAGCTAAAAGAAGGGGACCAACTGACTTAAGAATGCATTCGAACGCGTTTACTCATGTTAACACTGGTATACTCCAGAGCACACGAACGGTAGGAGTTTACTTTCGGTCAGACCAGAAGTACACTCTTGCACCAGATGAATCATGCTTGAAACTAAATCATGTGATTGATTTAAGATGGTAGAAAGGTATAGCGTTAATGTTCGGAATTCTTTTCATTGGAATTTTGGTAATTGTTGTCATTCTTATGGCTTCTTGAATGCCCTTCAAATAATTCGAAAATATGTTCGGGTATATCCTCATGAAACTAGGAAGAAAAAAACAACTTGCAGCGAGTGTTGTCTGCTTAAAGTTAATACTGAAACATTTTTTGTAACGTTAACCCTAACTATCCCAAATTCCTTAAAAAAATTGCAGGTAGAGGTAACTTGAAGCATTGAAGAATTTGCAGGATCGAGGACGTTTTTTTGTAGGGTAATTCAGGATCCAGGTCATAAGGCCTAAACTAATGCTGGATTGTTTCGCAAGATTTAGGGCATTTGGGATTTTTGCCACTGGAGAATAATGCAGAATCCAGGTCATAAGGCCTAAACTAATGCTGGATAATTTCGCAGGATTGCGGTTACTGTATTTGTAAAAATGATGATTTTGGAGGATTGAGGTTATTTGTTACTTTTTACTTTAACACTGCGGAATGCTAGCTTCAGTCAAGGTATAAGTTATGTGTCAAGGATAGGAAACGTTTGAATACCAAGGGTCATGTGTGCAGATCCTTGTTGTAATAGGGCACTTAGCAGCTGTTAGTTCCATGTTTGGCTGCTTTATAGCTCAATGATAAACCCACTGCAGGATTTTGCAGGATTCAGGCAGTGGTCACCAGTAATACATAGTAGAGGATTTTGCAGGATTCACTTTGGAATTGCAGGATTCACTTTGGAATTGCAGGATTTTGCAGTATTCATGTTACATGTTACAGGGTAGGAACCTGGGGTTAAACCATGAATAGCCACATCACACATGCCCAATATGCCCAATGTTGCCGTTTGCGCAATGCGATCCGAGAGTAATGCGTACATGTACGTAACATTTTCCTGCACTTATTGAGTATTGAGGATAATACCGGCCAACAACAATTGTATTCCTATTCATAAAAATCTTTTGGGTGAACAAATTTCATGCGACACTGGAAAAGTGTTTGAGACCAGCCAGCCGTATCATCCATTTAAAACCGGCCACGTGATGGGGTCTCAATCAATGGGAATAGGTAAACTGTCTTATGAATGAACGGTGAATGCATAATGTTACTAGACACATGTCTTACCAGCCCTCCTGCCTTCTTTGCTTTCTTCTTAAAAATGACGGGGCTTCGTTTCTCGTCCTGTTTCTTCTTGACTTTCTCCTGCGCCTCTCGCATTTCAGTAACAACTTTAAATCTGATAGTAAAAAGAGAACACAACAAAACAATGATGGTTCTCGAACCACGTGTCTCGTCTATTTTGGCGATAACCTTTAACCTCAGTATGTGACCTACCACATGCAAGTTTGCATATTGCATCTACGACCCAAATTTGATTGCAATGAAGTTTTCAAATAAAACAAGCTTTACAATTAAAAGAATATAAAATTTCACCCTCTCCTCAACGTTGAGCGGGTTATTACAAGTAAATTACATATCGTGACTTATTTCCATATTCCTGGAACAGGTCACCTTATATGCATTAAATTTTCAAAAAAATCTCAGAACTTCTTGAAGACTTTCAAAACTGCTGATCTTGGCAAGCCATGCATCTCGTGTGACTAAAGCTGTGTTCCCAATGGACTTTTGTTTGTTAGCGTACAGCGACCTTTCTGTAGAATGACAAAATTGAATCAATTGGGAACGCGGCAGTAGACTAATGTCCCTGTCAATGTACTGCAGTGCAGGGTTGTAGTCGAGTCCCTGCAAGTCCTTTCACAAGTCCTTTCATGAAGCCAGTCATAAGTCCCTTCCTAAAGGCAGTCACAAGTAACTGAACGAACAATGACAAAGGAATGCTTTTGTCAAAGCTGTTTTGAATAGCTTGTGATTTGAATTAGAACTGAAGGACTTGTGATGAACTTGCAGGGACCTACAGGGACTTGCAGGGACTTGTGATGGACTCGACTACATCCCTGCTGCAGTGTAACTACCAGGCCGAAAGTGGTCGTGTTGAAGGGTCCAATGGGAACAGCCTGGCCCTGAAGAAGTACTGCGACCACGTGAAACTGATTTGTATTAAGGACAAACATGACTGTGCACAGTGCCCACAGTGTGTGACATTCGGCCAGTCTTGCATGGAGAATGAAAACATTACGTCAAAGGAAACACAATTTTACCTTCTTTTGGCTATCCATTGCTGCTCCTTTTTCCAGAGATCTTTGAAGTCCTTGCAAAACGGAGCCCAGAAATTGAACAGGTAGTTGGGCGTGAGCTCCTCGTTACTTTTTGGCTTGACGCAGTAGGACTTGGACAGGTTATGAAACCTAAACAAAAAGTTTAGATACAAAAAAAACCCAATACTTAGGTACATGTAGTATACACCATTTGCTTTTTGTTGTAATTTTTGAGACTGAGCACAGCAAAATAGTAGTCTTGTGACATGGCATTTGCCAGAGAGATTGTTTACCAGGGGTATCCCTGTTAAGAATGGGTACTGGGGCGATTTCACAAAACCCGTCTTACCTTACGACTCGTCTTAAGACCGAGGACAACACCCCTCTCTAAAACATATCAAAAAGCACATCAACACTACCAATTCGATGACTGTATCATGGTTGTTTTTATTGCTCGTTGAAAAGAAACGCACAAACCAACTTCCCTCGTATGCGCGTGCATAGAATTCAAACTTTGACCCGAATGCATCTTAACTTTGGTGAAATCGATCCTAGGTAGAGTTGCAAGTTAGAACGAGTTACTCTTTCTACGACGTGTCTTAGCGTTTCGTTAAATCGGCTCCTGCCCCTGATTTCAATAAACGTTGCGACGCCTCGCAAATCGAGTTACCAAGAGTAACGCGACGCGAGCGTCGCATCTCGCGACGAGTTGTACGATCCATTTGACGAAAATTGCCATACGTTGAACACATCGCAACGGTATGCAACAACAATATGGTACACGTCGTAAGTTACGACGTATCTTTGGGTCGTCGTAAAATAAGATGCATCTTTTAATAGTCATTTTACGCCATAAAAATGAAATAAATGAGACTAGAATACTCGGACAATGTGTGACAAGTTGTATTAAATGAAACATTCATTGTGGTCATATGAATAGTGCACTTGAAATTTCAATTTAGCTAGAGGTCCACATCAAGCTTGTTTTTCTTTAAAACTGCATCATACGTCAGCCAATTTTATAAACATTTTTGAAGCTTTCCAAGAAGAGATTCGACGACTCTTTGCTGAGAACCAGATGGCTATTTACTGTGTGTTAAATAGGTACAGTATACATGTACAACAGGCACTGTTTTCTGCTATAAATATACCTTCGACCCGTCACACGTACAATTTGTTTCGTGAAATGGGTTCAGGAATTGTTCTGACTCACTTGGCCCCAGTTTCTTGCAGTTTCTCCTCCGTGGTGCCAACATCTTTTTTGGCCTGACTTAAGAAGGCTTCCATCTTATCCTGGAAGGGTTGGAGATGCTCCGGAGCTGAACTCTTCAAGACCTTGAGCATCTTCCCCTCACAACCTGGACAAAGAGATGAACAAGGTCAATTAAGGATTTTCTTGACATGTTTTACAGGTTATTCTAAGAATTTAGGGTTTAAAGTTTAAGGTTCATAGACACTTTTCATGTAAATGCTACCGGTGGTTACTACAAGTAGTGAGTAGTATTTTGTGGTACAGTGTAATCTACCTAAAAATGAATATCTGGGACATTAATATTAAAGATAGTATACACTACCTTATTTGCTTTTGCGGGCTGCACTGCCAAAATGTTATGCCGCCCTGCTAATTTTATGCTGCCCTGCTAAAGTTTTGACGACCCGCTAAAATTGTCACCGCCCTGCTATTTTTATTTTAAAAGTCAGAAGAAAGAGGCAAGGAAACGCCTCAGATTGCACCACAGAGCACCTGCACCGGACCCTTAAAGGATCCTTATGGTACAGGTACTTGCGTTGACGCGATGTTCAGCAACACGCAAGCACATTACACTCAGGGTGTGCAGTTTTCGAAATACGCGCGCAATTTGCACTAAATACCCAGTCAGCATCATTGCCTGGGGTTAGTGAAGGAACACACACACGCCCATGAAGTCAAGGGGGAGTCATTCATATTTAGCACTGTAATACCGGCTAAGCATGTAATACGAACTTTGTATAATACAGATTTTTGTATAATACGGATTTTGTATAATCCACTGTGTATAATACAGATTTGGTTTTTTTGCCGAGATGGGGGGTTATTTTTATGATAGATACCCATTTCCTGTGCAAAATTTCTCCTAAATGGCTCAATACACCACCCCTGAAGTGGACGTAATCATTATCAAAAATGGTGAATTTCATCTCGATTATCCCCCCATACTACACAGTACATGCCTTTCAGATCCCGCTTGATTTTGCTCAGGTCCTTGGTGAGGTCCTCAAACTTGACTAGAGCGGCCTGGTTGATCTTGCTGGGTTCTGGAAGAGGGCAGAGTGCCTCCTCGGTTCCTGAATGCTGCAGGATCACAATTGAAAATTATTGTAACTCATTTGCTTGATTTCCAGGCAAGGTTGGGCAAGTTGAACAACTACACTCCATGTAACTTTGCAACTGCCTTGTTGAAAAGAACCATCATATGAAACAAGTTTTTCCTTTTAAAGAAAACAATAATTTTTACCTCATCTATTTTCTCCACGTAGTAGGTGACGATATATTGCAGGAGAGATATCTTATTATCCTGAAAAAAAAAATAACAAATTAATTTTAACAATTACTTTTAGAACTCAAACAGTTTTTCATGAATCGAACACTGATCTCTATCATTGGCGTGGATGCAGTTGCGAATGACAAATTTAGTTGCCAATAACAAATTCAGTTGCCAATAACAAATTCAGTTGCCAATAACAAATTCAGTTGCCAATAACAAATCATGTGGGTATGCACATTGTTCACGCAGCTAACAACTTGTACATGGGTCATTCCACAAAGTTGGAACATCGTGTCTTTGTTATGTCCGGAACGAGTTGTGAGGCAATTTCAGTACTTTTGCTTATCACTACACAGTTTTGCTGTTTGGGTCTTTGCATGCATGTTTAAGTACATGTATACACACAAACAAGCTTTAACTTATTAAAGTGAACAAAAAAACCTAGCAAGAGCGGTATTTGAACCTGCGACCTCCGGAATACCGTACCGTCGTCCTATCAACTGAGCTATCTTGCCCTGTATGTGGGCAGTCTCCAAAACTGTCAGTATCTTTGTTCAGGGGCCGCTATTGAGAAGTCATAAACACAAGAATGGCTGGCATGTGGCCAAAAATCACACCCAATTTCACGATGTAACTGGGAAGCGGCATTTTGGGGATCTTATTATCTTATATTATATCTTATATATATATATCTTATATTAAACAAATATACCACAAGAAAAACTGACTAGGTAAATTTGCATACATATTCAAGTGAACAAAGAAAACTGACAGGAGCGGGATTTAAACCTGCGACCTCCGAAATACCGTACCCGTGCTCTACCAACTGAGCTATCTTCTCTACCGGTATGTTGCGGTCTTCCAAATTGTCAGTATCTTTGTTCAGGTGGCACTAGTCAGAAGTCCTAAACACCAAAATGCCGTGTGGCCAGGAATCACGCCCGATTTTAAGATACAACCTAGTTACTCTTACCTGAAAAACTAGTGAATCAGTATCTATAAACAATGTAACATGGTGTACCGTAGTGGCATTTGTTAAAAGACATTTTTTCAACATATCACTCGTAATTTATCTACACTACATAACCAATATAAAAATACACGTGTGGCTCATTTTTATGGTCAGTTATAGTAGCATGCAGAGAAGGTATGGTTCCATTTTGTATGCTCAACTACTGTAGTATAAGTAGAGAAGGCTTGTACACAAAATTGCAACACTACATAAAAGTGTAGAGAGAGACCAAGTGTCCATGTTACATCAGAGTCCTATTTTTTTAAATTTAAATGTCAAATATTTTCTGTGCTCAGCAGGTGCGTGAAATCTGCCCCTGGATGCGAGGGACTTCCAGCGCTTACCACGCTCTTGACGTCTTTCAGTTTAGCGAGTATGTCCAGCTTAAATCCGTCGGCCTGCCCCCTGGTCCGGTTGCCTCCGTTCATGTAGTTACCAAGGGCCAGGATGAGACCCAGGATCTTCTTGATATCCTTACTGTTAAGCAGCACCTGGACAAGCACAGAATAGCATGAAAAAAACACTAACACTAGGAAAGGGCATGATGTGATTTTTCATTCAAAGTGGACACAGTCCTTAGCAGGATGTGATCTCAACAAAAGATTGCAGATTTTTGACGCAATTTAATTTTTAAATGTATATTGTTTTCCAAGAATATACAGCATTAGTTGACAAGCATCTACATGTATTATAGAAATTGACCTTAAATGACCCTTGACCTCAGTACTTGACCTTTGACACAACTATGCTATGAAGGTTCATTACTGCATCTATGACCCAAATTTGACTTCAATTTATTCAACTTTGCATAATATACATGCAACATGTAAGACCAATTTTTTGAAATTTTAACCAGTTCGCGCCGGGATTATTTTAACATCACCGAGCCGAGGGGCGGGATTATTTTTAACGAAACTTGATCCAAAGCGGGTTCAGGCCGATAGTGCCAGGAAGCACACCCACGCATTTCCGGCCTTGCTCGCTGCTGATAGACATTTCCGAACTTGAAGTGTTTATGCGTCATCCGTTTTGAATTTGGGGAAAAATTTGCGTTTATATAGTCATCCGGTGCGAACTGGTTAACCAAAATGACACATAAATAGTGAAATCGTACGGAAATGATTGCATAGTCTCTTTCTAAACATCGTTTAGACAGGACAATAATCTTCATCTGCTGAAAAAAAAACCAGCAAAGAGCCATGCTACACAATTGTGGCCTCACCTCGCAAACATATTGGACATTGCAAAGTTTGCCTTGGAGAGAGGTCACGTTTTCCTGGAAGGAAGCCTGGAATATCATGCAGTAAACCCGGTCAGCAAAGTCTGGAATCTGCGACAATTTATACAAGAATCTGGGGAAATAGAAATAAAAACAGAACTCTACATGTACATGTATTACAGTGGAACGCCGCAAAAACGAACATCACGGAATCCACAGACTTTGTTTGATTTTCAGCTGCCGGTCCATATACTAAGTGGATTTCTAAATATATGTGGACATATTTTTAATAACAATGTTTAGTATGTTTGGACACACACAAAACATTGGGAGCAAAGGACGGTGAAAGACTCACTGCTCAGGTTTATCCAGTGGTTCATCCGTGTCTTTGTCCAGATGAGCTTTTATCTTGTCTAGTTCCTCATCCTGATATCTCTGTCAACGGGATACAAAAACAGGTTTATAGCAATTTACATACGACTATTAAAACAAAACAATTGAACTGAACAGATATACATGTAGAACGAGTAAACGAAAGCAAAAATCTATTCTATCACTGATTTCACCCTTTGATGGACAAGAAATGTCATAAAATGTGAGCCGTTCTGTCAAAATTAGACAGAACTGGGAAGTGGAGGCGTAAGTGGAAAAAACTTCAAAAACAATTATGAATGAGGCGATTTGGTTTCTGATTGTCAGATTGATTTATGATTTTCTTTGTAATATTTAATGCACATATGTACATACCACTGGCCAGTCATCACTGCACTGATCCTGAACACTGAACAATGCATTGACCCATCTGTACCAAGTCAACCAAACTGTTGGAGTTTTTCAGGTTTAGTACTAATAATTACTGAACCTGTGTGCAGTTGTCCAAGTTTGTTAGGTTTGGTATGCTTTCTAGTGCGAAAACCTAGGGAGTTAGGGTTAAAGTGATTATTATTTCCATAAGTGCCGGTGCAATATGCATGTTCTTGGTTTTAGGAAGGAGAATAAAATTAAAAAAAAAAAAAAAAAAAAAAAAAAAATCCTTGAACGGGGGTTTCTTTGTCAAAAGGTCTATAGGGATAGGTTACAGTACAGGAACAATATGAGAACACAATATGGGATTCTTGGTCATTATGGTAAAACAAGACTGGGGTATTCAAACCGTGGATGCAAAATGATGGCATTACGTCCGCGATTCCTAGCATTACGTCCGCGATTCCCAGCATTACGTCCACGATTCCCAGCATTACGTCCACGATTCCCAGCATTACGTCCGCGATTCCGAGCATTACGTCCACGATTCCGAGCATTAGGTCCGCGATTCCGAGCATTAATTACGTCGGGGATTCCCGGCATACGTCCGCGATTGGAATTGTGTACAAAACATATGAAAGGTTTAAACAGAACAGGGACAATAGGACATCCACGATAAGAGGTAAATACACGATTGTATGCATGAACATTGTGTGTGTGTACGACCTTTAGGTTTTCCACCATTCTTGTCATACTAATAGCATACATGAACTACATGTCAAAGATACGGTACGGTGCTATAAATCACTTTACTTGACATATCTACAAAACTTCTCCTTACAGTAAAAACCTTTTAAAAAATCTTATTTTGAATTTTGTTTAAATTATGTTTTGGTCAAAAAGTAAAAAAGCACAACAATTGAAAGAAACAAAAACTAAGCCTGTCCTGGGTATTCGGGTACCCGAATACCGGCGCTGAGATCCGGTTCAATTTTTTGGGTTCGGGTACCCGCAACTTGCGTTGCCTTAATGCCTTAATACAGAGAATGAAACGCATCACTAATGTGGCCGGCCAACGCTATTTGTATCTTATCTATAGCCATAGATGCATGTATCTTAAGAGAGCGAATGTGGCTAATGCACCCGGGCAGCGGGGTATATACTTTAAAAGTCAATAAACAGCTTCGCTTTGAGTAATTTGTTTTATGGTGTGTGTACGTCATTATTTTGGTGGCGTCCGACTCAGTGTGTCCTGGTGTGATTTTATTGCCTCTAATTCCAACATTTTCATACTAGTGAAGTCCTTCACATGGCAAAGGTATAATCAAAGAGCTCCGTGGTTAAATTAAGTTCGATCTGCAGTCGGCATACCCATGTATAAAGTATTTTATTTCTTCTTTGGTGGTAGCACCATGCATTTACCTTTTTGTGGATTTTTTTTACGATCCAGCTTTTTTCTGAGCGTTCCACTTTCGGGTACGTGAGAACCGAAACCAATGCGGCGTTCGGACACCCGGATCCATTTTAAATATTGTACTTACAATTTCATACAAGGACTCCAAATTCTCTAAGTCCAAGATGGATGTGTTCATGTTCAAGACAGAGTGGCTGATGTCGGACATCTCAACGTGGAGGCTAGACATGAAGATTCCTACAGCTTGGGACCGCTTGCCATCCAAGAGCTTAATAGTCTGAAAGGAGATAGTGAAAAAAAAGTAGAAGAAAAATGAAAGAAACCTGTGCTAGTCAATCACTCTGTGAATGGTGGAAATAAAACTTTAAAAAATGGTAAAGTCAACAACGAAATTAATACATACAGTGGAAAGCCGCTATAACAAACATCACAGGATCCACAGATTTTGGCACGCTCTAATTATTCCAGTTGTGTCGCACGGCAACCGCAAAGAGCCACCTGATTTCATGAATCTTATCACAACTTACGACGCATCGCAGCGCTGCGCGCATCGCAGCGCTGCGACGTGTTGTATTCCTACGATGCTTCATTTCATGAAACACATTGTACGTGCAAGGCATTGTACATGTAGGTGTATTTATAGCACAAAACGTCGACTGCTACATGTTTGTACTTGATCAACGCACAGTAAATAGTTGTCTGATATTCAGCAAAGAGTCATCGAATCTCTTCTCGGGAAAGTTTTAAAAAGTAAATCAAAATGGCTGATGTACAGTATAATACAGTTTTAAAGAAAAACAAGCTTGCTGTGGACTTCTACCTTAATTTGAAATTTAAAGTGCAATATTCAAGATTTATTTATATTGATTATTGATGAATGTTTTATTTAAACTTCCAACACATAATCTCGGTATTATAGTTTATTTCTATTTTTACGACATAAAACCAGCTATACAAAAAGACATCTTATTTTACGAAAAACCAAAGACGCGTCTTAACTTGCGATGCGTTTCATGAAAAATGGATCGTACAACGAATCGCGAGATGCGACGCATTACACAGCGTGTAATGGATCCAGGATCATTACGGTAGTAGTAGGCCTACACACCGTATCCAAAGTGAAAAGACGAAGTGTGTGTAACAGACCAAGTGAGTTAGCGAATGGTTACACCTTTTGGCGAGTGTTGAGCGGGGGTTTCTTTTGATTTGGCCGAACAACAAAGATACCGGTACTTACGCGGGCATTTAGAGTTACAGATAAATTCATGTACAAAAAATACTGTTCTTTGGATTGGAACGAAAGTGGGAGTTCAGTATAAAGTGGGAGTTCGAGATAAAGTGGGAGTTCGAGATAAAGTGGGAGTTCGAGATAAAGTGGGAGTTCGAGATAAAGTGGGAGTTCGAGATAAAGTGGGAGTTCGAGATAAAGCATTTAATACACATTGGCACTTATGGGGTATGGGTAACAAATACATGTTATTAACAATAGTGACAATGGTACCCTGCAAGTTCTCCTTTTAGAAATTTAGGTAACCCGCTGCGACGTGTTGTATTCCTACGATGCTTCATTTCATGAAACACATTGTACGTGCAAGGCATTGTACATGTAGGTGTATTTATAGCACAAAGCGTCGACTGCTACATGTTTGTACTCGATCAACGCACAGTAAATAGTTGTCTGATATTCAGCAAAGAGTCATCGAATCTCTTCTCGGGAAAGTTTTAAAAAGTAAATCAAAATGGCTGATGTACAGTATAATGCAGTTTTAAAGAAAAACAAGCTTGCTGTGGACTTCTACCTTAATTTGAAATTTAAAGTGCAATATTCAAGATTTATTTATATTGATTATTGATGAATGTTTTATTTAAACTTCCAACACATAATCTCGGTATTATAGTTTATTTCTATTTTTACGACATAAAACCAGCTATACAAAAAGACATCTTATTTTACGAAAAACCAAAGACGCGTCTTAACTTGCGATGCGTTTCATGAAAAATGGATCGTACAACGAATCGCGAGATGCGACGCATTACACAGCGTGTAATGGATCCAGGATCATTACGGTTGTAGTAGGCCTACACACCGTATCCAAAGTGAAAAGACGAAGTGTGTGTAACAGACCAAGTGAGTTAGCGAATGGTTACACCTTTTGGCGAGTGTTGAGCGGGGGTTTCTTTTGATTTGGCGAACAACAAAGATACCGGTACTTACGCAGGCATTTAGAGTTACAGATAAATTCATGTACAAAAAAATACTGTTCTTTGGATTGGAACGAAAGTGGGAGTTCAGTATAAAGTGGGAGTTCGAGATAAAGTGGGAGTTCGAGATAAAGTGGGAGTTCGAGATAAAGTGGGAGTTCGAGATAAAGTGGGAGTTCGAGATAAAGTGGGAGTTCGAGATAAAGCATTTAATACACATTGGCACTTATGGGGTATGGGTAACAAATACATGTTATTAACAATAGTGACAATGGTACCCTGCAAGTTCTCCTTTTAGAAATTTAGGTAACCCGCATGTTTAACACTACCGGTATGTATTTTGAGATTTCTACAGAAACAAAGGAGAACAATAGAAGGTAAGCAGGGTCGGACAAAAGAGGTTACCCCATAACTCCCATGCTAAGTGTGTGCGAGATAACGGAAGTTTACTGTATAATACTAATACTACCCCATTCTCTGAAAAATGTCTACAATGACATTTTCACTAACCTTTTTCGCCTTAGGTTTATCGAACGAGTCGGCCAGTGGTCGTTTCTTTTCAGTGATCTTTTTGCAAAAGAGTTCCTCCAGTTCATCGTAGGAGAAGATTGGGTCATCAACCTGACTCCATATAAGGTCAGTACTAGAAAAGAAAAAAAAAGCATATGAAACAATGATGCCTCTGTAAATATTTAACTGCTGATTTTAAACATAGTACATGTATCTCAGTAAACGTGGAGTGCCGTGGCATCGTGGTCCGGAGCATTGTCTGTTGTTTAAAGTTGCAGGTTGTGGGTTCGAGTCCAGCCTCGGACTATGGTGCGCTAGCCCTTGGGCAAGGCACTTTAACCACTCGTGCGCTATAAGAACTGCCTACCGGTATTATTCATTATTATTAATTATAACACCTTACCGACATATTCTGTGTCTTGATTGGCTGAGAGCTAGTCACATGGCATTTTCTATCTTTCTATGCACGGCAAAAAGTACTATACCATAGCAAGCAAAGTACTATACCATTAGCAAAAAACAGAATGCTCCATGAATTTCGGGAGGCTAGTTTTACTACACCACTCGAAGCATTCAATAATGTATAGAAGATGTGCCCTCTGACGTCATGTGCTACATGTAGTTTGTATTTAAATGTGCCCAGCAGTATGCGCACACATCGTGTTTTACAAAAAAATTGCTTAAAGAGTGACGTCGCAGGTCAGATTGCCTTCGAATTACCGTATGTGACCTTTGATGTCATCTCTTAACCAAATTTATGTAAAACATGATGTGTGCCGAACTGCCAGGCACATTTGAATACAGATGTAAACAGAGGGCACATGGTCTATACTATTCAAAAACTTACAACTAAGTTTTCCAGCTTACAAAAATCCGAAATGTAAATATTGAAATTATTTAGGTATAGAAAGTAAATTTAGCCAGCTGAACTTTTAAACCACAAAGTAACATTTCACATATTTATCATAACTCAGTTTCAAAAAGTTGGAACTTATCCGGGTTCTGGCGTCTCCAATACAAACTTCAAGTCTCTGCAAAGCGGCCGCTGCATCTGCTTGATTTGGGGAAAACTAGTACTCAGAATTACTCGACTAAGAATCGTATTGGATATGGAGGATTCAAGACTGTTAGAGTTAAGAGCAACCTAGAATTTCAACAAGTTCCTAAAACTTATCTAAATTCTTACCGATTCACTGTGGCTGTAGGATGTTTGTGTAGTTGTATCCGATTCCAATAGAGTGGCTTCATTGGCACCGTTGGCTCAACTGCCATCTTGGTAGGAATACCCACGGTGGGGATGACAAGACTATGCGAGGGTGGCAGCCCCATCCCCGGGATTGATAGTGGGGGAGGCTGGGGTATCGAATGCACGGATGGTGGTAATGGAGGTGGTGGTGGCACCCCACTTGACAGAGGCGGTGCACCTTCCAGTGGGGTGGGAAGACTGGATAGGCTTGGGGGTAGGGGTGGGGGTGGGGGTGGGGGTGGGGGTGGGGGTGGGGGTGGGGGTGGGGATGGGGGTGGGGCTGGGGGTGAAGCGGCATTTTGAGGACTAACCAAAGCTACTGGTGGTGGTAGTGGGGGTGGTGGTGGTAGTGGGGGTGGTGGTGGAGGATGGGGTGGGGCAGGGACTTTCCTGTCCTCCGATTCTTGGATCTCCTCAAAGAGGTTGATCTGCCTCTGCAGTCCCTGCCTGCTGCAGTCGATCCAGTCGGTGTTAACCCCAACGTCCATCAGGACCTTCTGCCGGCCATTGCTGCTTGATCCTTGGGATCCACCCCCGTGTATCAGGGTGTCTTGAAGGGTCGAGAACTGATACTGCAGAGCACCCAGTTTGCCGGCTTGCTCACTCTTCAACTCATACAGGGCTAGCTCGTGCTTCATCTGTTTAACAATACAGACATGTACATGTACTTGGAGGTGCATAGAATACTGCATCTAGGCTTTTAGGGCCCAATTTCATAAAACATGTAAGCACACAAATTTACTTAGACTGGTATTCAGCTGTTTTTAATGAGCATGTAAAGCACATGAAATTTTGGTTGGTAACCTGTTCTTACTGAGCAAAACTTTTGTGCTAAGCAAATTTTTGTTGTTACATGTTTTACACAATTGGTCCCAGGTAAAAACAAAAAGTAGGAATAAAGTAGTAAGACTTTTGTGGGATTTTAGGAGTACTTTTTTTGTAGTCACCCTTGTCCACAGCATAATGCCTTATTTGGCATGTTATACCCCTACTTATTTACATGTAGCTGCCAGCTAGACAATAAATTTGTGTAGAAAATTAATGCTTTTTACATGGGTTTGCAAAATGCAAAAATCATAGAATGTTTTTGTTAGAACATAACACAAATTGCGCCATTTTTTTTTTAAATGACGACTACAGGGTATGCATTTAAATTTCTCAGTGGGAATTTTAGAAAACAATCAATTTTTCCTTTATTAAAAAAACATCAGTAAAGTATCTTGCATGGCTTTAAATGAAATTCTAGCTTTGCTGCAAAACCCAAATCATACCTCCATTTTCCTCAGAGAATCTTCATGCTCTCTCTTCAACCCTATGATGTACCGTTGATGCTCTGCAAAGTACAAACAGATAAAAGTAAGTTTCTTCCCATAGAATTGACTTTTTTCCACAAAAGGTCAAAACCTTGAAAAATAAATAATTGGGAGCAAACAAAAACAATAAAAGCAGCAAACAAAAAAATGCACATGTATGTACTTGTATATGTACATGTAACAACGTATACAAATGTACATTTGTACAAGGTGTCTAAAAAGAAAATGCAAACTAATCACAAAAGAATGCCACACATACATGTAGAATGTGTAACTAATGGTTTGAAAGATACACCTTTCCACTTTATAATGAGACATCAAACGTCTAAATCTGATAATGTTTGGCAGAGTTATGAGTAATTCTCAAAGAGAGATAAAATTGACCATGGGATCAAGTTTTTCCATTTAGTTTGGATGCTGTGTTAGTGTAGACTTGAAATCAAGTTGTTAGACACTGTCGTCTTTGTCCAGGCAGGTGCCACTGAAATGAACCAGCGCTGAGCCACCATGCCCGCCGCCGTCAGTTGCGTTATAGCTCACTCAGTACTTGTACCATGTCAATAGGAGTTAATACAAAAAAACAGTCAGTCGTGCCTGGTCAAACAGATCAATGAGCCAATGGCTATCCAATGACGTCTGCACCTTGTAAAAACAAACTGGTATGGACCGCGTGCTGGATCAGGTATGAGCAAAGAAGTAATAAACTTTAGAAGATTTTTCAGGATTCAGGTTATGTAAAAGAAAGATGGGGTAGGACGTTAGGGTTAAAAACCATAACTCGGCCTCTCTGTCTCGTTTGATGTACATCTACAGTACCGGTACATGTGTGCAAATTTTCCGTTATTTTCATTGCGTATAATATTCAGAGTAAAGGCCTCATACAGGGTGGTTATTTTTCATGAAAAAAATATTATTTTTTTATTTCACATAAATTGAAATCATACAACACCTGAATAAATCCCCGTCATCTGATTGGTGGATCATTGATCATGCGCATCGAATTATTCGTTTCATCGCACGGCACGGCCACATAGCCAAAGAAAGTTATATTGAAGGGTTTTATTCAACAGTGCATGATTGCGCTCGGACCAATCAGATGGCGAGGATTTATTCAGGCGTTGTATAAAGCAAATAATGAATGTTTTACGTTCGTGACAAATGGAATATAAATTATTCTTACCATCTGACTCACAAACGTTTATTATTTGTTTTCCAGTATCATGAAGTCTCGAAAATATACTTGTACATGTAATTAGGATACCCTGCATAACAGGGTTTTCACCAATAACTGTACGCGCAAACTATTATCAGAACACACTATAAAGAAAATCAAAGATCGGTATACGCTCTTTTTAACGTTTTTAACTCTTTCCAGCAACACAAACATCTCAACTATTGGATTTCAGGACCACCAACCTGCTTCTGTGTACTTGAGACCATGTTGGGAGGCGGAGCCTTCTACGGGCCTGGGAGGGGGCCAGATGGGTTCTAGCCTGCCCGGGGAGGAGACGACAGGGACGCTGCTTGGGTAGCTGGGGTGGTAGGCGTGGTGCGCCCAGCAGTACATGGAGTCCAACTGGAAAGGCAAGGAGAATGAGATGATTGTCGTACGCTTCAGGCAGTACTGTGCTAGGAAACTTTTCCAAAACTGAATATTCCATATTCAATCATCTGTTGTACATGTACATGTACGCGAGGGGTTTTGGCAAAATAAGACGGAACTACTGCACCGGTAGGCAGAGGTTGAAATTAGGAAAGGGGATAGAATTCTCCTTACAAGGCCGTATGTTGCGCTTCAATTGGACATTCCATTAACTAGTTATGGCTGTGTAATGTTCACATTGATCAACATACAGGCATCACAAAAGGCCTTTGAAGTTTGAGTTTTGTACATATGGTACATGTATACATGTACATGTACATGTAGTTAGCAGGCATACCAAAGATGTACAAATATCATAAATCTGTGCCCAGTCCCATCTCATTTTGCCTGGAACGCATTATATCGTTAATACAAATAAATGAGTTAATTAAGCTACCGGTACATGTATGTACCGGTTCATTTATGTCTGCATTTTTCTTGGACACCGGCGGCCTGATAAGGCATTAAAATTTGGCATCGACTCGACCATGCCCTCTGAATTATTATTATTATCATTATTATTATACCTTGAAATTGTTGGTTCCTGTCTCAATCTCTAGTGGTTGTATAACTCCGATACCCAGCAGGCATGTGCAGAGAAGCAAGACGGAGGTACGCCCTTCGGACAATGGGGAGGTGACTGAGGCAGAGGGTATGGGCTCCTCCTGCTTGGGGTCTATCATGGTAGAGCATAGCCAGTCAACTAGCCTACGACCTAAAAGTAAAAAAAAACAGTGCAAAGGGTTTTTGAAGGTCGTATACACCATTGGTACGGTACATGTTTGAATTATCAGGAATGAGTGGATTTGGGTGGTTGTATTTATACATGTATTATTTACCTGACCTGTCCAAAGTTCTACAATCGTGGATGCCAAGTAAAACTGGATGCCAAGTACATGTAAAACTCATGAAAAAAAGGCGTAAGTTTTCAACCGTCGAGCAGTATTGACTTGATTTCCAATGACAGATTTAAACAAGATTTGCTGCACATTTGGGTACACACGTGTCTAAAGCCCCTTTAGCCGGGGAATTTTGGTCGGTCTGTTCACACTACCAAAAAAATCCCCGGGAAACTGCTTTTCCCCGGGAAATATTTACCCCTGCTTGGGAGTAGGGTTAAAGGACAAATCCCCGGGGTTTAACGTTTTTCCCGGGGAAAAGCAACTAGTGTGAACGTCGCAGGGTTTGAACTTACCCCACTTTTTGCGTCCACGGGTAATCTCGAAAGGTCACAGGGTCACAAATAGCGCGCCAAATAATTCGCCCGGTGACTTAGTATTGTAATGCAGTACCTTTCAAACTTTTTGTAAATTTATTTACAGTTAAGTACAAAAGACAAATAATAACTTTTGAAAATTATACAAATAATTTAAAAGAATATTAGCAAAATTAATGGTTTCAATATTTAATAAAAGAAGTGTCGTAAACAAGACTGTGTTTAGCTTCCTGATGGGCGCCCTCAGTTTACACATTTCCCGGGTTTTGATGGCCAGTGTGAAACGACCGTGCATATTCTCGGGAAATAGTGTCCCCGGGAGTTACCAAATGGGTCTAGTCTCTAGTGTGAACGGTTGCTGGGGTGTTGGTGGGGTAAAAAATCCCCGGGAATTTCCCGGGGATTTATTTCCCGGGGATTGGCTCTGCAGTGTGAAAAGGGCTTAACTGATTTCCAAGCATACCGGATTATGCAAGAGGTGTGCTGTACAGTCACTTAAAAATACAGAAAAAGCAATACAAATGTAAACTGAAATTAAATGTACATTTGTAATTAAAATGTAATTATTACATGTACTCACCGGCAAAGGTTTTCTGATCTTTGAAGTTGATCTTGAAGTCCAGCTTTGTCTGTTTTTCCCTTTCGGGGGTGATCATCAAGGTCCTCCTTGGCGACACTATCCTTGGGCTTCTCTGTGGGGATGCATAAGACGAGGTCAGAGGTGCCAGCCGCGGTCGATATGAAAATACTGGCACTTTGGGTGATGGCTGGGCTGAGAATGTGAAGAGAGTGTCTGGTCTTTTCAGTCCCCCTTCTGTTTTTTTGGAGGGCACAGGAGGGGATGAGACAGCTGGGAGACTGGAAGGTGACGAGACAGCTGGATGACTGGGAGGGGACGAGACAGCTGGGAGACTGGGAGGGGACGAGACTGGCGGGGACCCGGGAGGAGACAACTCTGCCGTGGAACCAGGAGACGATGAGACTGCCAAGGGACCAGAAAGGGCAGAGTTTGCCAAGAGACTGGTAGGGAACGAGACTGCCAGTTGGGGCTCATCAAACTGCACCTTTGAACGTTTCCGTTCACTCCGAGGTGTCTGGGGCGATTTACAGGTTTGGCTCAGGCTTGTTAGGGGTTCAGAGTTGATTCTAGTGGCTCGTTCTCTCTCCGGGAGCCGATGCGCAAAGTGCTTGGACTCGTCAAAGGAGAGGGAGCGTGTCTTCAGTGGCGTCTGCCACTTCTCAGAGAAGGAAAAGAGCTTGGCCATGGGCGGCACCTTCCGGATAAAGTTCCTCCACTGCGGGCGCTTAGACATGGCAACCTCAGATTCAAATGCGTGACTAAGATCTGCCTCCTGTTGGTCGTCGTCTGTAAAGTGTTTCCTCTTCTGGCCCGACAGGGAGTTTTGGCCTGAAAGGGCAGACATGCTTTTTGATCGACGCTTCGGTGTGCCACACTCAGACGATGAAGACCAATCCTCCAAACTTGCCCTCTCTACTTTTTCAGCACCCGTTTGAATCTGGAAAGGTCCTTTCAAATTCAGAGATGGCTTGATAGTCTCCGACAGATCATCGTAGAGTATATCGTCCAGCGGGTCTTTACTGTCGTTCAGTTCCGAGCGGCAATCAAAGTACTCGCTAGGAGTCTCGTCACCCATGTAAGCATCCCTTTCCCGCAATCTTGCAACAGATGGGATCAACAACTGGCTAAACTCCTCACTGGACGTGCTCGGAGTACTGGTGTTGCTGTCCTTAAAGCTCGTTAGATCCACTGGGCTGATCACAGTAGGGGATTCTGGTACATGTACGTGGAGTTCACTCTTCTGAATTTTTTCAGTCATAGTCTCCTTTGTTGGAATTAGAGATTCAGGTGGGTCAGCCATGCTTGGGAGAGCAAAGGCAAATTCAGGCAAATATTTCAAGAGAAAATGATGCTGAATTGTTTCTTTGCTTGCACCAATTTTGGAGCTACTGCTCATTTCTAGCTCACTAGGGATCACACTTGTGCCTTCCTTCTCAGCCGAGACCGGAACTAAGTCATCAAGCGTGAGCAACGGAAGACCCGATTTCCAGAATGACAGCTGACTGAAGGCTACAGAAGAAGGCGATGAAGGTTGCTCAGTCAGAGAAGTTTGTAAACGAAAGTCTGCCTCTAGTATCCTTGAGCTGTTTACTACTCTTCTAATTTCAAGTGATGCAGCTTCCGCCAATGTCTTTTCTAAGAGCTCATCCTTATCTTCTGCATCTTCAACTATACATACGACATTTGTTAATGTATGTAAATTTCCAACATTGTCAGCATCTGCTGAAGCAGGTGGGACTAACAGATTTGCATTACTATCCGCCTGAGCACTCTCCTCTGAACTATCCATCTCTTGCCCGTCGTTCTCAGTAGTATTTGAGATTCCTCCCTCACCACCATCTTTGGTTATCTCCATTTGGATTTTCTCGCCTCGATATTGCCGTACTCCGGTTTCTAGCGAATCTGTAATTACAGCTACATTAATGTCTTTGGTATCCATATCGGTTTCCCGTGTTGCGTCCTTGAAAGCTGGTGTGATTTCCCCGTCTGAGGTGTCAGATGACAGCTCATGATTTGAAATGTTGAAGTCATGTGTGTCATTGGTATTGCTTGGAGCTACAAAATGATCAGTTTCATCCTGCAGTACATTTGATTCCAATGGTAAGAGACTTACACCAATGTTTCTCTGAATTTCGGCACAATCTTGTGGTGTTGCATCCACTTTGGGATCAACATCACTGACGTCGGACTCGTGAGCCGAATTGGTTTCACCTGTTGCCAAGGGTAACGGGCCACTCTTGTCACCCGTGTTGGCAATCTCCTCTATGGTGATCTCGTCTACCGTGATTGTTGATATTATAAGATGTTTTCCGCTGTCTGACGAATGAGAGGAATGCGGCGAATCAAGTTCCACTGGCCCTGAAAAGCTGGGTGGGAGGAGTGCAACGAATGAGGCCTTTTCTTGAACCATCTGCATTTCACGCAGAATGCATTTGTTAGATTGATCGTGATCATTGTACTTTTCGCTCATCTGGTTTGCAGCAGTCGCTGTAACGGGCCCAGTCTTGGGTCCGGTCTCAGCAGATTGAAAATGTGCTGGGGTTGTACCATCATTCAAGTACTGACAGGAATGTGTGACTGGATCGGGATCGGAGGCAATTATCCCAGCCACTTCCTTACAAGATCCGTTTGTTTGGCCAGCATTGTTCAACAGTACGCATGCAGGAATGTAGAATGATTGTTTCAGCTGTGCGGCAGTTTCACCAGTTACTAATCCAGCTGGTCGACTTTTCTTACACGTACATGTATTACCCTCTGCTTTGTGGTCCGAGTCACACACATTAGCCTCACTGCCGATACTTTGGCAGACTGCAACAGAAACGCCCTCTTTCAAGGACATGGTATTTTCTACAAAGTCGACCTCTGAAACACTGCTCGTATTGTTTGCAGCTGACGGTATCCCCTGTAAATCTCGGTTTACAGAGACCGTGTATTGATTCAGGGACTGCGTTGCAATGTGAGATGATTGCTTCTGGCCTACATGTAGTTCTGCCATTTTCTCAATGGATTTTGGAAGTTGACACAAGCTTGAATTACTCACTTCAGAATTCTGAATTTCTGTAAGAAAGTCAGAGGATGGCGCATCATGGTGCCTCTCTACGTGCACTTGCGCAGCTGTGTTCCCTTCCTTTTGATTCCCGCTGCGTACACACTTAGCATAGAAACCAGGCAGCCCTCTACCGCGCGATCCATTTTCATCGCCGCAGTGCTTCTCCTTTGAACTATTCTTCAAATTGACCGAACCTCTAACTGTCTGTCTTGTGTTTCTCTCGCCCAAGTTCGGTTTACCCCTGCTCGGCAGGTCTGACGATGCACCTGGTGTCTCAGCGGTTTCGTTTGTGCCATCCGGACACCGTCCACGTTGAACTTCATCTGGGCCCTCGGTTTTTTGGTTAGAAGACGGCTCGCCTCCATTTTTAACACTCTCGTTGTTTCCCATGGTACTGATATCGAGCACTGAATCTTCTTCTGCAGTTGGAATTGCATCAGTCAGTTTCTGGGACATTACCAAGGATAATACTGATACAAAAAGTTGCAACAGAAAATAAACAACTTTCTGTCTATTCAAATGTTTTTTTTCTCCAAACAAATTTCTTCGAGTTTCATAAAGGAAAATGCCGAGCAATCACAGTTTTTTGCCTACATTTGTGTACGGCACAAATACCAAGAGTATGTACTACTGGATTGCATTATACAGTGCCTACATTGTACATGTAACTGTTCTCTCTTGCAATATATATATTCCTTCAGCAACTGTTGACAGTGTTTTAGACCAGTTACTATGCCATCTTCCTTTCCTGTTAGGGGGCTCTGTCTTTTGTGCAGGCAGCAGTCCAATTTCAGGCAGTGCTGCACAAACCAAGTAAGACATTGTCCATGTTTACAGACCTATGACAAATAAGGAGACAAAAGGTACGAAAAATCTATGATGCGACACTCTAAACATGCAAGCAATTGTGTACAGGGCCAATGTTCTTCCAAAAAAATGCACTTTGTGCTGAGAATCGTACCCATGACCACAAGGTTTAGATACATGTACTGGGTGTTAACACAATGAAGGAAGAATGTGGCAAATCAGGTTTTTATGTTGAGAAATTTAATTGATGATTTTACACCCAATTTCTTGCCAATTTTGCTTAAATTTGACCATGAGATAGGCAAGAAACTAATAACACCAAACACAGGTCCAAAGCCGTTTGTTGATTGGATACATGTACCGGTACAATGTACTGTTCGAGTGAGATTACATGTACCTTAACTATTAAATTCAATGAATTCAGTTACAAAATGTTATAATCTGAGTTGAACTGTGAACGATTCACCGATTCACATTCTGGTTTCGAACATGTACATGTACCGTCTGTTTGCACGTCAAGTTTGCTTGAAGATAAATTTGCTATCCCTTCATCGCGACTATCGTGTTGAACTAAAAATATAAATCAGATGGCCGTTTTATCCCACGTTTGTGCAGCTAGATTCCATTAAAATAACTTTGGAGCAAAAGCAAAAAAAGAACCCTCGAAAAGAATAACAATATGTATCAAAATGGACACAGAAACACACATCGCAATCACTGCATACACAATGTATACACATCTGCATCACTTTTGTATTTGTATTTGCACACAAGGGACCACGCTCTATTTGCGTCACTCGCTATTCACTTGTCATTCAAGCTGCAAAATACTGTTTGTGATATTGGCAACTTGCTTGACAAGTGGACAGTATGATATAAAATCATTTGTTGATCTACATTACATTGCACCATAATAACTTAAACGGCACCATAAAACCATCTTCAAATATGTTATGGTGGCCATCTTAGACATGGCGGCCATCTTTGAAAAATTACCAAAAATAAATAAGAAGGGCCTACCTCACCAACTTTTTAAAAAGTCCGGACGATCAACATGTTATTTTTGGTATGTACTTGGCCTAAATACACACAAAATAATAATAAAATTAAAAAAAAAAAATAATACATGAATGACGTACATTCCATAGGTTGTTTGTGTGCTTAACCAGTTCGCGCCGGATGACGTATATAAACGCAAAATTTTTCCCAAATTCAAAACGGATGACGCATAAACACGCCAAGTTCAAGTTTGAAAATGTATGTCAGCAGCGAGCAAGGCCGGAAATGCGTGGGTGTGCTTCCCGGCACGATCAGCCTGAACCCGCTTCAGATCGAGTTTCGTTAAAAATAATCCCGCCCGTGGGCTCGGCGATGTTAAAATAATCCCGGTGCGAACTGGTTTAAGGTAAGATACCGGGTACACCATTGGTATTTGCTTGATTTATCATGAATGGGTGGATTTTGGGGGTTGTATTTTATAGTAAACATCGTTTAACTGACCTGTTTGAAGTTTTACAATCATGGAAATCAAGGAAAGCAAGAAAAACAGCGTTCGTTTTTAAACGGTATTTTTTGTTTTAAAATGAATTTTGTTTGCATAAAATTCAATTGTTCAGAACAATTACAGATCGATATACGGACATGTAGTGCAATCATTTTACCAGGCGTCACAATCATTATTTACTTTTAAATAAGTAAGATATTTTTCGATATCTGCAAATGGTGTATGCTGCCTAAAGGTATATTTTTATGTACACTAAAATACAGATATCAATTTTATTTTACTACCGCATTATTAGGAAATATGTTTTTTGAAAGATGATTTTAGGCATCCAGCAAAATGATTGTGCTACATGTAGATATCTTGTAATTGTTAAAAAAACTGGACAAGAACAAGAACTGCCCGACACCGGTTAATAAACGAAGGCCGTTTTTCTTCGGACAGGTCAGTTAAAGGATATTTGCTATAAATACAACCCACCCCCAATCTATCTCTGCCATCACTCCGGCCACCAAACCTTCCCGGCAGAAACGATGGTGACAGCTCCTAATTTTTTTCAGGTAGAACCGCAGCCCGCATACGGGCACTTCGGTTGGAGGTGCTCGCACACGGTGCGCACATGCCTATGGCGGTTGCTGCTTCGGGTAAACGCCTCCCGCAGTGGGGGCACATCACGGGAGCCCTCTTGCGAGGAGAAGAGGAAAGTTCGGTAAACGCAAGACAATATCGGCTAGGCCGGACTCCCTTCCGGCCAGCGCGAGTATACCTCCCGGTGTCCAGTTCCGTCGGTGGCCGATCGCACACCGCCTCAGGCTCGTTAAGCCTTTGATCTGCGCCCGTCTCACTCTGCCCTTCAGGGGCGGCATCCACCTTCGCAATTGGTGGAGACGCCTCCGCCTACGTCGATGCCGGTGGTAGTTCCTCCTCGTCTGACTGGTCAGCCATGTCCCCTTGCGGAACTGGCCTGGATTGACCCGTCGGTCTGGAAACAGGTGTTTTCCGCACTCCTTCGGCCCCAGGCTGGGGCGGCAAGGGGCCGGCCCTCCACTTCCGGCGGGTGCAGTATCTCTTGAAGTGGCCAAACTCGTGGCACCTGTAGCACTCCACCTGAGCCCACGCGTTGGGTTTGTACTCCACCTGGAGAACCGACTCAGGCTCAGCAGAAACTGGAGGAAGCTGCCCTACCGACCTCACGTCTCTGGCTTTCCCTTTCTGGCTATACTCCTGTGACTCCATGAACGCCTCCATCTCGGTCGTGAGCATGATGGCTTCGGTCAGGGTCGGAGTCACCAACAGGTAACGCTGCAGCTGTTTCTCCCCCAAGGCCCTACGGAACGCCTCTATGCCCAAGTCCTCCCGGGCCTGTGCAGGGAACCTTGGGTAGCTTTTCAACACCAGCCGCCAAATGGGGCGGCCTGGGGCGGCCCCTCGCCGAGCACTCGGGCCGGCTACACTCTGTCGGCTTGCGTGCAGAACATCCCCTCTCCCTTGGCTTGTGTGCTGAGCAACGTTGGCGGCTCCGCTTAATTGACTTGTGTGCGAAGCAGCGTTGATGAGGCTCCGTCCCCACTGCATCAACGGGCAAAGCTTGGAATCGCTCCGCGTGGAACAAAACGTCTGCCGCGGCGCCGTCTACAGCACGGGCCGGGTTCCTCCGAACTCGGTAGCGACCCCGGACAATTTATGGGGAAGGGCGCCCTCACTTTAAATCGGAGTGGACACCCCCCCACCCCCTCCACCCCCTAACTCTTGGTACATGTCCCTAAATTTCCCGCTATCATTTCCCAACTTCTCTCCCAGAAAACACCCCGACACCTCGACTCCCAGGACCCCATAGCCCCCCCCCCCCCCCCCACCCCCCACCCGAGGTTTCCGGTAAATCATTGTTGAAAGCGTGATGCACGAAATGCCCGGCTCTTCAATAGACTGGGCCCCGCTCCCCGGGCCCGTCCCTGGCCTGCCTTCTCAACGTAGTGGAGCTGGCCGACATACCATCATGGTTTTGCGAAAACATGAACACTTCACCTGGTTTATTTTCGTCCTTCTCCAACCGCTGCCACCAATGTAACGTAGACCGTTACTGGGGTCGACACACACAGGAAGGAAACTCAAGACAGGTAGTCTGTGGTTTCCGGTGATTCTCAAGCGGTTTATTAGCACAACTTCTCTCATCAAAACACTGACCTGAAGCTGCCCGTTATACACCGCGGCACTGGAACTGGTCTAAACCAGTTTGGCGTATTCGCAACACGGAACGGGTTTCCGGGGCGCACCAGCGGGAATCACTAGGGCGACTCCAACGTGGAATCACTCTAGTGCCCTCTACCGGCCAAGACATTACACTAAGTAATATCGCCTAGTATCAGCAGATCATGTCTAGATGTACAAAGTAATAAAGTTTGGTCTATGCATGGAGGTATACAGTATGCCCTTACAAATAAAATCATTGAATTACATTACAGTACTTGATCACCACATACACATCCATGTCATCAGGTGTCACTGGCATTCACAGCAGGCGACTGCATCTCAACCTGTTTTTTCTACCATATAGTTTTACCATGGAGCAATGGTTTTACGTACACTACAGGCTCCCTGTACGGCGGTTGGGGTGTTGGTACAAAAAGTCGGACGTCGGGCTAAAGTAGCTTATTTTGTATACGCTTTGTATATAGTTTCCCATACAGATTACTGATTACACTGAATACAATTATACCTCTGGGTTTCCACAGTCCATCAATAAAATTACCTTTTGTCTTGTTTGTATCAAAATTGTTCACTTCGAGATCCTCCCCCTGGTTAATTTTCGCGTCAGGTTTTCATTCACTTTAATGCGCGCGCCCTCCAGAGATTGGTTTTTACTATACTACGGTGAATATAATAGGACATCTTTTCTTTTTTTAAGGAAACCAGTGTATGTGTACGTGTGCGTATCTCTTGTGACCCGGAGGACAGATATAAAAACAACTGCACAGCTCCCAACCATATGGAGGCTTGGTCACGCGAGCAGAGTGGACGGACGTGTTTTTTTGTCAGTGGCGGGAAATTCAAAAACCGCGCCCTTCTTGGGGTGTTTGGCTTTCTAAACATCCTCGTTTCTTCTGGTTTTTTGGGTAAGCAATATCAGTTTGTTCGAGAGGTACTTTATACTTGCTTTCCTTTCTCTGTCCTGTAATCGGAAAATCGTCCAATATGGACGATGATCCGGATGAATCTAGCAATGAAACATCTTGGGATCAAATGTCTCAACATACTCCCATGGAGGCCAATGATCAGGAAGTACTTGACCAACCACGCTCAACTCTTGACATACTAATAAGTCAAGCTCAAAATGACACACCTCAGACACAAAATAGGAAAAGGTCTAAATCCAGCTGGCACTATAATGATGTATATTCAGAATCAGAAAATGACTCCCCTGATGAACAACCCACAAAACGCCGCTATGTTCCAAACATCAAACAACCCACAATTATTATCATAAACTCCCCGGATGTTAAATTAGCCAGAATAAACCCTATCAAAATCGCTAACGCCCTCAGTAAAATAGGGAAGGACCTCATCAAGAGTGTGTCCAAAAACAACCAAGGAGGAATCACCGCAAGATGCTACACCCCAGCACAAGCCACAAAACTTAAGGCTATCACCCAATTAGGTCAATGGACCGTCCAAACCTCATACGCAAAATCAGAAACCCAAAGCAAAGGAGTCATTTATGGCATAACAACAGACATCACAGATGATGAGATCCTATCATCATGCAAAAAACAAGGAGTGATTGAAGCCAAACGTCTAATGCGAAAACGAAATGGTATCTTAGAAGCGACTCAATCCATCTGCCTCACCTTCAACACCACAAATCTACCTGAAGAAATACAAATGGGATACGAAATATTCGTTGTCAAACCTTTTATCCCCCCTGTAATCAGATGCTTTAATTGCCAGCGCCTAGGTCATACAGCTAGCAACTGTCGCAGCTCGACACGATGTGTGCGATGTGGGGGCCCACATTCCTTTGATCAATGCGAACAAAAAGATAATGTTAAATGCTGTAGGTGTGGAGAAAGCCACTCATCTGCATATGGAGGTTGTAAAACCATTAAGCAAGAAAAGAAAATTCAAGGGTTTAGAGTAACCTACAATATTTCCTATGCCGATGCCGCAAAGGTAATCAAGACTGACATCAGCGTTCGCCAGGATGACTCGCCCACCCAGCAAACCCCGATGCAGCAACCCTCCCAGCAATACCCTATCAGTACCGGTACCCAGCAAACACCTATAATTCAACCAACAAATAATCACGCAGAACCTCAACACAGAACTAATAACAAACCCACCAAGACTACCACTGAAGCGAGACGCCCAACCATCGAAGCGAGACGCCAAACCACAAAGCAACCAGTAAAAACCACTAAAGACGCCACCACTCAAACAGAAAAAACAGCACAAACACAAACTGAACACACTCAATGTATTTGCAGTGAACAACGCCTGACCGAACTCCTCACTGGTACAATGCAGATTTGGGAAACAATCAAAAATAAAGAAGAAATAATTCTGGCAGTGAAGACTCTCGTCAATCACATCACCCACCTAACTTATTCTCAGCCAACACCAAATACTAAACAAGGAAAATCAAGAACGTCTTCTCAACCGCCATCAAATACAAAGCAAGGAAACACCGACCATAAATCATCCCAAAAGAAGGACAAAACACCCTCTACCCAAGAAAACACAGACTCACTAGCAAATAGCCAAAAATCGTCAAGAAAACCCAAAAACACATCAACATGACTCTTATTTTCACAATGATTCTTATCTTACAATGGAACGCCCAGTCCTTGTTAGCTCATGGAAAAGAATTTAAAAACTGCATTAACACTTGGAAAGAAAAACCAGATGTTATTTGTATACAGGAAACATGGCTCAAAGAAAACAAACATTTTACTTTTCCTGGCTATAACATATATAGACATGACAGAAATAAAAACGATCCTAAAAGTAAGGGTGGAGGATGCGCTTTCTTGGCCAAACGAGACATTGCTTTCAAATATACCCTAGGTGATAATAACTCTGTTGAATATCAAATTGGGGAACTCTATGATACACAGAAAAATAAAATTACTATTATTAATATTTACAACCCATGTAATATTCTAGACACCAAAACTCTTAAAGATATCCTTGATAAAACTGATCATTCTTGTATAGTGTGTGGTGACCTCAATGGTCATAACCCCTTGTGGGGTAGTTCAAAACTCGACCATAATGGCAAGATCATCGAAGATGTGATTATTGATACTGACATGGTCTGTGTAAACTCTGGTGAGTTGACACGGCACATGGTACACTCTCCTGTATCGATATCACCTTCGTTACACCTAACATAGCTGCCAAATGTAACTGGAAAGTTCTTAATGATACATGGGGAAGCGACCACTGTCCTGTAATTATTGATGTCAACCACCCTATTCAGAAAAACTCTTACAGAAATAGCCCAAAATGGTCCTATAAAAAAGCCGACTGGAACAAATTCGAGGACGCCTGTAACCAATATATTACTAAACCTAATGAGTCGGATACTGTCGACAAAATGTATGACAACTTCCTTTGCCAAATTGATACTGCTATGACTTATTCTATCCCTAAAACCAACCCCAACCACCCTAAACCTCCTTCCTCTTGGTGGAACGACGAATGTCAGCAAGCTATTCTCAACAAAAAAGAAGCCCTTAAAACTCTCAGAAAAACTTTCCTTCCATCTGATCTTATTAGTTACAAGAGAGCTTGTGCCATAGCAAGAAAAACTATCAATAACGCTAAACGAAAAGATTGGCAAATCTTCTGTAATGACATCAACCCCAAAACAAACACTAAAATTATTTGGAATAAAATCAAACGTATCCAGAAAACCCGCATTGTCAACAGTATCCCTGTCCTCCATCACAACAACACAGACGCCATCACCGATGGAGAAAAGGCTGAAGCACTTGCCGACAATTTCACTAGAATTAGCAGTACTAATAATTACCGCCCATCCTTTATTCCTATTAAAGACAAAGCTGAAAAAGACTTCACTATTGATAATAATAATGACAGTGTCATCAATGAACCCTTTAACATACAGGAATTAAATCATGCCATCCATTCTTCTAAATGTACCTCTCCTGGAAAAGATGGTATCAGTAATATTGTGTTGAAACACCTTCCTATTAAAATTCGTCACTTTTTACTTGTTATTATCAACTTCATCTGGCACACTTCTACTTGTCCTAAGCAATGGAAGGATGCAATCCTCATTCCCATCTTGAAACCTGGAAAGGACCCGGCTAACACATCTTCTTACAGACCCATTGCATTAACCTCCACATTCTGTAAAATCATGGAACGTATGGTGAACTCCCGCCTTCTTTGGTATATGGAAACTCATAACTTTCTTTCCAAATCTCAGAGTGGTTTCAGGAAGGGAAGAAGCACCAAAGATCATCTACTCAACCTTGAAACTTCTATTAATAAAGCCCGCTCTAACAAAGAGAGCACTTTAGCTGTTTTTCTTGATTTAGAAAAAGCATATGATATGTTATGGCGGAAAGGTATTATCATTAAATTGCAATCTTTGGATATATCTGGACGTATCACTAAATGGATTAATAACTTCCTTGGCGACAGAAAAATCCAGGTCCGTATCAACAATCTTTTTTCTGAAGAAAGAACCTTAGAAAACGGAGTCCCCCAGGGAAGTGTTATTAGTCCACTTCTGTTCAACATTGCTGTTAACGATCTCGTCAAAGAAGTCACCGACGTCAATGTCTCGCAATACGCTGATGATATTGCCATCTGGAAATCAAATAGAAACATTCCTTACTTACAAAAGAAAATTCAACAAAACCTTGATAATATTAATACATGGTGTGAAAAATGGGGATTTAAACTATCCATCCCCAAAACAAATGCTGTCCTTTTCACAAATAAACTGAAATACCCACCTATTTCTTTACACATTTATAATTTAGCCATCAAAATGAGCTCCTCTGCGAAATTTTTAGGACTAATTTTCGACAATAAACTCACCTGGAAGAATCATATTGATAACATTATCACCAAATGTAAAAAGAGACTCAATATCTTGCGTTGCATCTGTGGCAACTCCTGGGGAGCCGAGTGCAAAACGCTCTATCAACTGTATATGGCACTTATAAAACCCATCCTTGAATACGGATGTGAGGCGTTCGACTCGGCCTCCCCGACAATCAAACACAATCTGGACAATATCCAATATCAAGCTTTAAAGATTTGTACAGGGGCCATCCAAAGTACCCCACTTTACAGACTTCAAACCGAATGTGGAGATCCTCCCCTAGCATTACGTCGACAGTTTTTAAGTGATCTTTACGGAATTAAAATTAACTCTATAAATAACCACCCTAATGATCACTTCAATCGTGATAACTGGCAAAAACACTATTTTGCCGACAAATGGAATTCCTCTACACGTTACATCCCCTTTGAAGCAAGAATCTCCCATTATCCTGGTCTAAACACCTTTCCTTTAAATGACCCCTTTCCTTTCTGGCACTATACTAATCCTCAAATCTCAACTGAAATCCACTCTCTCGTGGCACATACTGACAGTATACATAAAAAAAGAAATATTAGTCTGGAACTAATCAACACCAAATGGAACAACAGTCTCCAGATTTATACAGATGGTTCACTTAATCCTACCCATGATACGGTAGGCTGCGGAGTACACATCCCACAACTGAAATATTCTAAAGCTTCCCGACTCAACAACGGAGTGTCTATCTTCACCTCGGAACTCTTTGCCATTCTTCTATCTCTGGAATGGATTGAAGATGTTAAACCCCTTTATTCCTGCATCTTTAGTGACTGCCTCAGTGCCTTACAAGCTATTTCCAAACATTTTCCTGTACATAAAATTGTTTGTGATATACGACATACTCTTATCAATATCCTTAATCAAGGTAACATTGTTAATTTCGTTTGGATACCTAGCCACTGCGGTATCCCTGGAAATGAACAAGCGGATCAGATCGCTAAATCAGCAACATACAAAAACAATGTTGACTATTGTATCCCTCTCTTAGACTCGATAATTAAACATACTCTTAAAACACATCTCAAGGAAAAGTGGGCTTCCACCGTTCCTAATTTGGATCCCAATAACAACTTAAGCTATGATGTATCTCTATCTTTTACTAACTGGGGCCTGCAACGACCCAAAGAAATAATTTTACACAGACTCCGCCTAGGAACATGTAGAGGTCTGAAAACTTTCCTGTACAGAATTGGTCAACACCCTGATGGTCTATGTGAAAGCTGTGCATGTCCAGACAATGTTGCACACTTCATTCTCAAATGCTGCAAATACACGAGTCAACGACTATCACTCCAAAAATCACTGAATTTTTCAAATGACCAAATGAACCTTACACAAATTCTTGGACCAAAACACAACTGTAATCACATCATTAATTATGTTAAAAATGTAATATCAATATCTAAACATTCTTCGATTTTTCCAGAGTACCTCTCGAATTGACTTGATATTGTTATGTAATGTTTGGGGGTGATGGGGAGGTGTGAGTGACTGCCTGGACCGGCCTATTGGGTTTTTCTTTATCCCTTGTGGCGCTATGTCTGGGGGTGATGAGCGCCTCCCTGTCTCCCCTAAACATTATCCCATTGGTTTTCTTTATATTCGTTGTTTTCTTTCTATAATTTTCTAGTATCGATTCTTCTAGTTTTTCGTCACTGACAGATACCGTCTCAACCCACAATGCAAGCGTCGATTAAGTCTCCAGCGATCGCCGCATAGCTAGTGGCGCAAAGGGCACATTTATATGTGACATACGTGCCAACAAAACCTACACCAACAACAACAACAACCAAAACCATATAGAGTCTACTGCCGGTTGCATTGAACGCTCGGATTTGCATTATTCCCCTTAGCTTACCTCGCAAACAGGAACCCGGACGGAGCTAGCCTTTAAACAAGGCCACATGTCTGATAGAGGCCGAGCGACTAAAAAGAGACTAATCGCAAAAACCTGAGTGAACGCCAGTGCGAATTACCCAGACAAGTGGCCTTTATCAATCTGGTTTGGATTTCTTATGTTAACCTTTGTTTCCAACTGGAATCGCTACCGAAATGGTAGCGTCCAATCAGCGAACGTATCTCTGCGTGACGTCAGCTTATATTTGAGTTGGACTAGTTCATTTTACAAACAGGGAATGTCCAATCATGTCACTTACAATATTTAGTTCAAATCATTAGTTGCTTGCTAATTTATTGCAATTTTGCATGTAAAATAGATTTAAATGTGATATCTTGTATTTATCATTCATATATTCAACTCAGAAGCAACATTTATTTACGTTTTTTTACCTTTTCTTACATGCTTTGATATTGAACGAATCACGAACGAAATCAACTGGGAGATCGCCGTTCTGATTGGGCGTATTGGCATGCTAATATCTATGAATAATTCATGCCGAGCAGTGAAAGCTACATTGCAAAAGGCCTCGTGACATTCGTCACTCGGTCGCGCGTTCACCCCAGGTATCTAGACTCATCTCAGCTGCTTAGCCAGAGTCACGAGGCCTTGTCAAAAGGCTAGGACGGAGCCGGAGTTTGATATAAAAACATCGTTACGCCTCCAAAAACATCATCGGGGAAAATATACTTTGTACTTATGCATGAACATGGTGTTCTATTCAAATTAGGTATTTGTTGGTCAAAGTTCTGTGTCAATAGAATACTGCCCACTGCCTGCTGCATATGGGACGCCGGTGTGGACGGTAATTCTGTCCCCCGGTAAAATTGTTCGGGGGGACAGAATTACCTAGGTAACTAAATGGCCCCCAAGAGCCGGTAATTATGTCCCCCTCCAGTTTATTCTGTCCCTCTATAGGTATTTTGTCTCCCAAGTGTTCCACAAATGTTATTTTAACGAAAAGCCAACATGGTATTTATTATTTGGACTTCTCTTCCCTTCATCGATTTATAAAAATAAAAATAACTTTATTATAGGTTTTCCCGGACGATATCGCAAACTGTGCACATAAATTTGTAACTGGTGCATTCGTTTTCGTGCGAAATAGTATGAACGTTCACCTTCCCGTTTTCTATTTAACAACAGACAATTCGTTTTTGCATAATGGTGCATCCAGTCGTAAGAAATCATCACACGATTTCCCGAATGTGCACTGAATTTAGTATATTGATAGTTCATTTTAGCGCGAATTTGAATGCACATCACCCGCAATCATGTTTTCCTTTTAATTTATCAACAATCAATTTCGCTAAATGTGCAGCCGATTTTCTACGCATTTGTATACCTGGTCAAGCATTGGAATCCATATGTGTTATCAAAAGTAACATATGGGGAATTAAACCAGGTGGTCTCGTCTTTGAAACTACCAAATAAATGCTATATAAACCACTAAGTTGAAGAAAAAATCTTTCTTTGCTCTGCAATTGCCACGATCGCATCATATAGCTAGATTTTACTTTATACCCCCTAACATTTTCCAATAATGGCTGCAAGAGGGAGATACAGACGAGTCTCGGACGTTGATCGAAATCGTCTTATCGATGCCTTTGAGGCTGACGACGCGGACTACTTAGATGTAGCAAATAGACTGGACATCAACCACTCATGTTTTGGTGGACAGTTCATTGACGGATAGACAATTGAACTGATAAAATGATAGAGAAGTCATTAACAAAAACAAATTAACCTCAATTCTTCAAAATCTTTATTTGGATAAATTTCTAAGTAACCTCAATCCTGCAAATTCATCTGATGCATCAACTTCCAAGTGACCTCATTCCTGCAAAAACCTTCAATTTGCAAAGAGGATTTGGGAGGATTTGGGATGGTTAGGGTTGAAATAAATTTAAGAGCCAATACACAAATTATTAATTAGTCCCACGATACATTGATTTATTAATGATTTAATCCAAGTTGTATCGTGAATTATATAGCCATAATGTACTTTATTGAAATTGAATGCAGAATATGCGAATTTAAATTATAACAAATGAAAAAGAATATTCAATTCAGGCCGTGGCACAATGATAAATCGATTTGCTGCGAAATAGATTGCACACTCTTAATAATCGGCCACGCATACGTCAAACCGAAAGCCCAATCACGTGTTTGTAATCGTTTAAATGAAACGCTAAGCACATTCATTTATTTGAATTAAACAAAATAAAATTGAATGCTCGTTTTTGCGAAAATGAAACTCGGACATACGTCGTTCTGAAATTTAGCGCGAAATTGAATACATATTTTACAAATGAATGTGCACATTTTGCGATATCGTCCGGGAAAACCTATATTAAAATCAACCGATCTACGTTTCTGCGCGAAAGGGAAATGGCAGTACGTGTATTCAGTATTTTCAGACTTCTTGCACGCGTACAAATTACCCAGCACGAATTTAGCAGCACTTTTGACCACCTGTAATTTGTAGGACTTCACACATCCTACAGTCTGCCACAAATGATGCACCACATGATATTGGGTGGACCTGTACTACACTGGTTGTTGCGTCTAGTGGGTGCTAGACTTGTGACGTTGCACGGGACAAAGGGGACACGTTTAACGTTGGGCAGCCGAAGGGAGACAGAATTACCTGGAGGGGGACAGAAATACCTAGGTAAATGTGTCCCCCCGGACAGATTTACCGGGTCACGGCCTGGTAAGTCTGTCCGGGAGGACACATTTACCAGGGGGGACAGAATTACTTTTCACACCGGCTCCAGTTTGCATAAATATTCCCCGCAAACGGTGACTCGAGGTACAATCTATAGGCTACGCTCTGATTCCTCCCGCAAACAGTGACCCGGAGGTTGATATAAAAATCATTGTACAGCTCCAAAAATCATCTAATCCTTGAAAAAGATACTTTGTACATGTAGGAACATTATGTTTTGGTCAAATCGATTTGTAAAAGTTCTGTTCTGAGATAAAATCACGCGCTAATACTGCCATCTATCTGCACACAGGTTTTGGAACGCTCCACACCCCCCCCCCCCCCCAGCTAACGGTGACCTGGAGGTACAATTTGACGCTCCAGTTTGCATTATTCTCCTCGCAAACATGACCCGGAGGTTGATATAAACATAATTATACAGCAAACATCTAAACCTCGAAACAGATACGTGTACTCTGTACTACATAATGGGAACATTGTGTTCTGGTCAACTTCATCGTTGTGTCAAACCATGCGTTACGATATTCATTGTGTGACTTTTCTGTTCAAATATTCCGTGTATTACCCTCTTTAACATTATAACTCTCACAGTGATAAATGGCAACTTAAGTGACCTCTAAAAAGAGTAAAGGAGCAGTGAAAAGAGTAAATAAGCAGTGAAAAGATTAAAGGGGCAGTGACAAGAACAAGGTCCACAACCTGATCTGCCTCACAAGATCCACATCTCACAAGATCCCCAACATGATCCCCTCACACGATCTACAACCTGTAATCCACAACTTGATTGAAGCGTAAACGGAGTATCGTTGAGAATCAAGTTATAGGGATCATCCGGCAGACAGCGCGCGCGCGCTGATCGTCAACTTGATCCTCATCGGTACTCCGTTTACGCCTCACCTACTACTCATAATTGTGTATAAAATACCTCGCAATATAACTCCGGAATATAACTCTGGATGATGTAGCTATCGGTTACTCAGTGGTACATGTATATGTACATGTATTTAATTACTTTAGGGGCATTCATACCCCATAGTTGTATTTGATTATGCAATATAAATGTATTTAAACTCGTGGGAATGCAATTTTATTGTCAACCAAACCAAACCAAATGTATTGTTCTATAGATTTTCCTGTTTTATAAAGTAGGCTACTTGGGCATGTTTGTCTTTGATGTTTTAAATGTTGGTACCCTAGTGAAAATACTGTTTTTGAGATGTACTTTATGTCTGTCACTTTGTTGTTGAATCGATGTTAACCTGAATACTTTCCAGCCGGCAATATTAGCGCGTGATTTTCTCAAACACAACTTTGAACAATCAAATTGACCAGGACAAAATGTTCTGTTTGCAAATCGGTTGTACTTTCCAGCAGGCAGTATTAGCGTATGATTTCCCCTCGACATATGGAACTTTGAACAATCAATTTGACCAAAACACAGTATTTATATACAAAGTATCTTTTTCCAGGATTATATGTTTTTTGGCGCTGTACAATGATTTTTATATCAACCTCCGGGTCACTCGTAAATTTGATCATATTTCGCCAATTTTGAAACAACTACACTGGTTACCAATTCATCAAAGAATTCAATTTAAGCTACTTTTGCTCACTTGGAAATCACTTAATGCTATGGCACCAGTGTATATTAATGAACTTCTTTCTCCATATATTCCAAAACGCACTTTGAGATCTGCTGACAAAATTCTTCTGACTGTCCCTAGAACTGTTTCGTCGTATGGTGATCGTGGATTTTATGCAGCTGCTCCCAAGCTTTGGAATGCCTTGCCATTCGAACTTCGCAGTTGTAGTTCCATCAATGTTTTCAAAAAGTTGTTAACAACTCATTTATTTGAAACTGCTTATAATATTTGATTGTTTTTGCAAAACATTTTATTGTGATTTATGTACTCATTTTGAGCTTTTACTTGATGTCTTTAATGCGATTTCTGGTATCGCATTGCTGACACATACCTTAATACATGTATGTTCGGCCATTTTTTCTCATTTTGGTCGGGCAGGAATCAATTATTGCTGTTAAGTTGTTGTAACTGCTAATTCTGGTCTTCTCCTCTCTTTGCTTGTTGGCCATGTGCAGCTGGGCAGTGTGTGTTGGTACTGTGATATCCTCTGATCTTGTAGGGTCACATTATTGATCTTGAATTGCCTTTATGTTTTATTTATTGTTGCATTTTATTTTGGTTCATTATTTTTCCTTTGTCATGTTTGTGTTTTATGTTGCGCCTCGGAATAGGTTTTCTCTAGATAGATGGCGCATTATAAATGCTTTATATTATTATTTTTTTATTATTACTCTTTGCGAGGGGAATCATGCAAACTGAAGCGTCAATAAAATTGTACCTCTGGGTCACCGTTTTCGGGAAATAAACTGGAGCGTTCATTGCAGAAGGCTGTAATTTCTTGACACAGAACCTTGAATAATTTGACCAGAACACAATGTTCCCATATGTACAAAGTAGCTTTTGTCCAGGTTTAGATGTATGTTTGAGCTGTACATACATTTTTATATCAACCTCCCGGGTCACTGTTCGCGAGGGGAATAATGCAAACTGGAGGTCATTATTGTACCTCCGGGTCACTGTTTGCGGGGAATAAACTGTGTTCCATGCAGAAGGCAGTATTAGCGCGTGATTTTCTTTCAGAACAGAACTTTTAAAAATCGATTTGACCAAAACACACTGTTCCTATAATGTACAAAGTATCTTTTTCCAGGATTAGAAAATTTTTGGAGCTGTACAATGATTTTCATATCAACCTCCGGGTCACTGTTTGCGGGAGGAATCGGAGCGTAGATTTTACTTCGAGTCACCGTTTGCGGGGAATATTATGCAAACTGGAACGTTCCATGCAGCATGCAGGCAGTGGGCATTATTCTATTGACGCAGAACTTTGAGAAAAATATACCTAATTTGCATTATGAAAAACTTGAGCGCATTTGCTCACTTGCACGCTGAACGTAGCCTTCAACACGCAAAACGTCAGACAAATCCAGGCTGTTCCTCCAAACTTTACGCTGTTCACAAAAGGTGGTGGGTGGTTTTAACCCACCTCGTCCGGCAATTTAAACTTGAAATAATTCCCTTTCAAGTAGTGATATTTGTCAAACTATTTATATCCGAGCCGATAGGGCTCTTTTTTATTTAAAAATTGGTTCAAAGACCCAAAAAATGTCTTTCCTATGGAGGTCAACACAAAACGTTTACTAAGCTTTTCAGTCTTTTAGTTTATTATTGTGTATAATATATAATAGCAAAGCTTTATTTCACGTTCTGTACGTTAATTTCTACAATATTTCCGATAATTTTAATTTTTACGTGGGAGAACACCTCAAATGTCCAAGCGAACGGACCAATAGAAATGCGCGTTGCGGTCGAAGTTGGTTCGCATGCCTTAAGCCGTTTTCCGAACCCCAGCTTTGTCTTCGTCTCAGGCTTCATTAGTACAGTTTAGCATTAGGCTGTACCGGAACGGAGCCAAAGCCAGGGGTTTGGAAAACGGCATTGGTCTGTTTGTAACAGAGGCTCTGATTGGGCGCATGAATCTCTGCGCTAATAACCACGGATCTTGCCGAATGCCGCAGGGGTTTGAGCGCCATTAGTAGAAAGCTCGTAAAAGCACTGCCTGGCTCAGGATGGAGCAGATGTTGAAATTAGGGTTCTTAGGTATTAGAAAAGAAGATAAAATTCTCCTTATAATACTGTTTGTTGCGCTTCAATAGCAAATTCTATTAACAAGTTATGGCTGGTTAAAGTTTGCAAAAGTAAAATATTGAGAGAAAAAGCGTTTGAAGTTGTGTACATGTGATATGGAAAAATACTTTATTCCACCACTTCCATACTATTTCTTAACAAAATATAGTTAGAAGGTATACCAAAGATGACATATCAATAAATCTGAAGGAAAAAACCCCTTGTTTTTCACTATTTTGCAGTTTTCTCCACTATGCCCTGTGCCCAGTCCTGTCCCATTTTGCCAGAACTCCTCACAAATAACTTCTAAGCAGACCATTTTGTGTGTATAACTCCACACGAGCTTGTGTGTTTTATTGTCAATCCTTGGACAAAAGCCACACATTTAACAAATTGACTTATCTCGCACAAAACTAATTTGATTACATTTACTAGATCCAGTAGTTAAATAGACTTTTTTTTCTTCCCCAATACATTCTTTCCGGTATAATGGACTATCAATAAGCCAATTCAGTATCAATGTCAAAGGTTATGTGGGATAAAATCGATGACATGTCACGCAAATGCGCATTATGATTGTAAATATCATGTGCGCATCTGACACCACCTGGCATGTTTTTACGCATGCGTTACTTTTCCCAAATGACCTGTGACACATGTCATTGTGCTTGTGCACAGTTGATATACCGAACTGGCGTATTCCAGTTGGGGGTCATTTTTACATCAGCACCGATTGGCTGGCTGTCTGATGCGAATATTGGGGTTCATCTTAGGCAGTTGGATCTACTTGTCCTTGAAGACATAAGTCAAGCAGCACTTGCCACAGTACTGCCGGTCAAAGTGTGAGGCCATAAAGACACCAGCACCACACTCCTCGCTAGGGCACTCACGGCGCAGACGAGTGATCTTGCCGTTAGCATCAACCTGGAAGGAAAAAGATGGGCGAAGACATTAACTTGATGAAAAATAGATGAAACACTTAAAACAGAACCAAAATCAGGGAGGGGGGGGGGGGGGACTTTAAATGTATGGCTTGAAAAACCTGGCGATGGGCAGAGCATACTGTCCGAAACGTTTTCCTCCGTTTGTTTTTTTGGAACCACACAATCACACATCTCACTAAGAGAATTACCGTTGTGTTACTGCAAACTACTTATCCTATAGCTCAATATCTGGTAGTAAACAAAGTACTCGGAAAGTACTCAACTACAACTTTATGACCTGCCCCGAAGTCGTTTTTGGGTCAGATCTGCACATCATTATTGACGGCTTCGACCCCGATTCTCGACTCACTTTGTAATACTTGAGCATCGCCAGCTTTCAGGTTATTTCAAGTTGTTTACCAAATAGCTAAACCGACCCGACACGAAGTTGGTTACGGGTCGGGTTTGCACATCATCATTATTGGTGACTTGGACCTTAATTCGCGACTTACTTTGTAGTACTTGAGCACTGCCAGCTTGACCTTCTTCTTCTTGTGCTTGATCTTCTTGGGTGTGGTGTAGGTCTTCTTCTTGCGCTTTTTGGCCCCGCCCCTCAGCCGCAGTACCAGGTGCAGGGTGGATTCCTTCTGGATGTTGTAGTCTGAGAGGGTGCGACCGTCCTCCAGCTGCTTGCCAGCAAAGATCAGGCGCTGCTGGTCTGGCGGGATGCCTTCTTTGTCCTGGATCTTGGCCTTGACATTCTCGATGGTGTCGCTGGGCTCAACCTGAAAAAAGAAAAAAGTTTTTGTTGGCACAGTTTGTGATGCGATCAAGCAAAAGGTCCCTTTTGTTGTTTCTTGTATTTTTCTTTAACCCTAACTCCATACTATAATTTACTACATCACCCTAAATGTACCTATTTCGTGACTGCAAACACTCAGTCACCCCATACGATGTAGAAATCGATCTTACACCTAAAGATCGTTTTTCAAAATTACGAACTGATCAATTTGAAGCAGATAAGTTTTTCCGAGCTCGTGTATATTTGTATCGGACAACTGACTACACTGACCGTGTATAAATCAAAGGCAGTTAAATTGGGCTGCCAGACCGCACTGACTAGATGCTGCAGAACTTCCTAGCTGACATTATTTTACGGTAATGCGCGCACCAATTATATTAGATTAACTACGGCTGTTTCGTAATGCACTTATGAGAGTGGTTTTGTACACAGGCTGTGCACTCCTAGATGCTCGGAGAAAACCTTTTTTTTATCTGCTTCAAATTGATCGTTTCGTAATTTTGGTGAGTGTTTGGTTTAGAGTTCACGAAAAGGATAAAATTTAGAGACAACCGCTGGGAACCTCGACCACTGCGTTCCATCTCTAAGAGGCAAATCTCCCAATATCATTTATAAGCTTCTAGTATTAAAGCATACATTTTCAAGCTAGCTTTCTCAGTTTCTGTAGTTAGGCAGGATTATCCATGAACATTTTAAGTTGTTGCAATTCCCCATCAAATGTTACATTATCTAAAAAAGCTCGAAGAAAGAAAAAACCCAGAGGGGGTCAATGACCTCAATAGGGTAACCAGAAGATGAGGTATTGATGTTTTAGTGATCGTTTTGTTGGTCGTTGAGGTCCGAAATAGGCCCAGACGTTGTGACCTAATTCGCGCGATAGAACTTTGTGGTGCTGCATCTCTACCCCTGTTTCATGATTTGATGGTATCGTCCAACCGTGACAATTTGTTAAATATATTGCTGACTGGGCACGCGGCGCATTATTGTATGAAAAGGCGGGTAGATTAACCAGTTGGGAAATGAGGGTTTTCACGGTCGTAACTGGAGGAAGGAACACAAACTATAAATCAAGAACAAGAGTAAACTAGAAATGTGTTTGTGGACAAACACAGAGCTGTTTCAGGTGTCTAAAATGACTCATTATGTGGGTGGTGGTCTGAAGTCGATCGGATTTACCCAAGTGCCAAAGATATATTGGTTGAACAAAATAGCGGATGTCATGTGACGTCACATTAACCCTAACGCTCCTCAATCTTCCAAAATCCTCATTGCAGTTTGAGGATTTTTGAGGATTGAGGCTTTATAGGGTTTTAAAAAAATGAGGATTTTGGAGAATTGAGGCACAATGTTGTTTCAAGTGTGGAAGATTTTTGAGGATTAAGGATGAATGGGGTTTTCAAAGAATGAGGATTTTGGAGGAATGAGGCTGAATGGGGTTTTCAAAGAATGAGGATTTTTGAGGAATGAGGCTGAATGGGTTTTCAAAAAAATCATAATGAGGATTTTGGAGGATTGACTTTTTTCAATCCCAGAATCCTCATTGCAGTTTTGAAGGATTAAACAAAATGAGGATTTTGGAGAATTGAGGCACATTATGTTGTTTCAAGTGTGGAGGATTTTTGAGGATTGAGGCTAAATGGGGTTTTCAAAAATGAGGTTTATACAAAAATGAGGATTTTGTAGGATTGAGGATGGTTGCAAGCAAAAAGGGCCTTGGGGGTTAGGGTTAAAGGTTTAATTTTTAGGACCCTCTCTCTTTGGAAGTACAGGTCCGATTGGGGTCAAACTTGGTATGCAAGTATTCCAGGATGTGTTATAGACGAAAATTAAAGTGACGTCATTTGGTGCCATGTAACGTCACATTAACCCTAACCCTCCCAAATCCTTCTAAATCCTCTTGTACAAAATGAAGGATTAAGAAGGATTGAGGTTATTAGGACATTGCAGTGGAGGAGGATCCAGAAGGATTGAGGGCAGATGGGGTTTTGCTATGGGAGGGATTGAGAAGGATTGAGAAGGATTGAGGTTATCGGGCTGTATTTGACACAAGAGGAAAGAGAAGGATTGAGGTTGTATGCAGCTTGCCCAAAATAGGATCCAGAAGGATCTAGGTTATGGGGGAGGGGGCTTGCATTTGTGTACATTGTAATGGCATGGGGAATGCATGCTTCTGACTTGGTTATTTTTAGGGCTTGCATTTTTGTGCATGGCAAATGTGTGTACTGGAAGGTAAGTGTATACTGCAAGGTCAGTGGGTCAGTGCTGAAAGGGTCCCTGGACAATGTATGTTTACATTGTATGTATCATCAATAGGAAACACATGTGCATACAATGGAATTTCTGTGGCCCTTGTCCTGGTATGAAAAGGTCATTGTACTGGGCACTTCCATTTGTTTGAGGGTAATTTGTTGGATAAGTAATCAGTTTACACAGACCCCCCCAAAACATCCCCCAGCAGGCAGGAGGATCTAGAAGGATTCAGGGCAATAGCCATAGACTTTATACTTGGCACACACTTACCGTAGACGTACCACCACCCACACATTGAACGTTATTTTAGCCAGCCGAAACAGCTAGTGTTTGTCCACAAACACATTTTTTGTTTTTATTACACTTTTTAACTGGCAGACAACCAAAAACATAAGTAACAGCCAGTTTAAGATAAAAAAAAATAAAAAAAAATTTGATTCTTAAAAAAGATAAGGATTAACCCTTTCAATACCGCATTGTTTTATGGGGTCACACTGCCCTGTACCGCATTCTTTCACACAACGCACTGTTTTATGCAACTTGCAGCGTTTACTATTTGTAAACCTCAATTTTCCATTTGAAGACTTCGTTTTACCGAAAATCATTGTGTATATTATTTGTAGGCAATGAAATGGTCTTTCATATCTGTTAGTTGTTATACAAATAGAACAAAATGTAGTTATATAAAAATACACCAGCGACACCAGCTACCCAAGGCCCGGTGCGTCAAACGGTACCCCGTCCACCACCGGCACCCCGTCCACGGCGGGCCGTTGTAGTAGCACTATGACCAGACATATCAAAGTCAAACGACGACGTAGACATGGAAGAAACTTCACTAGATTCATTGGAATCCTCACTAAGTTCCTCTTCAGAACTTTCCAAATCTATATCGGAGTCACTATCAGCAAATAACTATGCTAGTATTTCCGCGTTCCGATCAGCCATAATGGTGATATTTTGTCCAACAAAAACAGAAGAAGATTTGTTGCGGGTTGTTTTTCTCGGAAAATCGTAATGGAAACCCCACACGCGTTATACACCATTGTAAAGCTAGCTCAATTGACTTCCTGACTATATAAAATTCAACAACAGAGGGCAGCAAACGAAAATAATGCAGCTTCTCGAAAACAGAGGCACTCTGTTGTCGAGTAAACTCGACATTGGTACGGAAGCACACTGCGTTGCGCTGTCGAGTAAACTCGACATTGGTATTGATAGAGTTAAGCCACTGTAAATTAAGTATTAAAAATATTAAATATTAAGACCCCTACAGCATGTTTTTCTTTTCAATTTTACTAGAGGGTTGACCGAGTCAATTTTTTTTTTAATCCCCTTCCCCAAACCACCCCTAAAATTATCATCAATCCCAAGTTGGTCGCGCCCAGGCCTGAAATGTATCCATGCCTCCTAGTAGTACATGTACATAAAATAGACCCACACGTTGGTATTTTTTTAGAACAAAATCCCTACAGTTTGAAGACACAAGTCACAAATACTCAATCTCCACAAATTATTTCATTTTTTAGGCCACATGTTCCTCTTATTGAAAATTATCTGAGGGATCACAAAATAATGAGCTCGCGCACAGTACTTCACAGTAAATTGATGGTGTGCACCCGGTACCCGTACCTCTTTATAGACTAGAAATTGCCATCGTTTTCGTAAATTATAGCGCCCCACATGTTTAACGGGCAATAGCCTTTTCATTTTGAATAAAACAAACCGCACCGGTACGGGTATGACGGCCAAAAGTTACAAACACTTTCAATTTGTTGTTAACAAATTGTGATGCAAAGCAAAATGTTAGACAAATCTTTCAAAAGGCAACAAATTTCTAAGGTATTCACGATCAATTCTTGACCTGCAAATCGAGGAAATTCGACGACAGTATTCGAGCGAGTACTGCACACTTGTTGTTCGTCATTTTTTGAACGAGCATTGTGGGATGCCTGTGACGTCACTGCCAAAGTGCATGCCGACTGTACCACTATACGCGGGGGTGCTTTGCGATGTCACAGGTCCGTATCGCGTCGCGCGCATATGTGAACGCGATACACACTGACCTGTGACATCACAAAGCACCCCCGCGTATAGTGGTACAGTCGGCAAGCACTATCGTTCAAAATCATGGCGAACAACAAGTGTGCAGTACTCGCTCGAATACTGTCGTCGAATTTCCTCGATTTGCAGGTCAAGAATTGATCGTGAATACCTTAGAAATTTGTTAACTCAGCTTGGACACATATGGAAGACTATAAAGACGATTTAGAGGTAATTTGTTAAGTTAAGTTAATATTTTGGTGGATTTTGGCAATATTTTGAACCACATTTAAGAGTTTTCAAAAATTAGTTATTAGTCTGGCTCGGCCTCTAGTACAGACGTTTTCCTAGTTCCGGATCGCAAAAACAATTCAGGCTGTTTTCGGCAAGTCTAATCCTCGAAATTCAAATGAAATAGGTTTAGTAGTTTACCTTAAGTGATAGAGAAACTACAGTTTTTGTTTCGATATTTATGCTCTTTTTAATTTGAAAATACGACGTCAAATATACCGACACCACTTTTCCTAGTTGCCGATCGGTTCAACCAATTCCGGATCGGATAAAAAACTGCTTCGTACATGAAAAATAATCACGCTAGAACCAACCCGAATCAAGCCTATATTTCTGATAAAGTATTCATTAGTTTATATAAATACAGTTTAAAATACATTTCAAATACTTCCACTTAAATCAAGTTCAAAAGAAGACTTGCAAGGTCCAAGGAAATGTTTTGAAATGTTTTGTCCGTGTAGCGTGCGCGACCGGTACGTGGACGTGTGTGGCGCGGCAACGAGCCGATAAACGTTGACCGATCACATCGTGAACACGTCATATGAAAACGCTTGCGCGCGTGTAGTTGATGCATATATTTTACGCGCGATCCGGAACTAGGAAAAGATATACGTTCAGTCTTTGGCAGATTTTTTAATACTGGGGACTTTTAGACTTATTTTTACTCAACAAATAATCGATGCATGAGTTTTATACAACTGTAGACTACAACAAAATGGCATAAATGAAATCAAACGTTTTGAGTGACATGTCGCAGAATATTTGTTCGTGGTTTTGCGGCTCCCGTGATTTCTACAAACCGTCCAAACATGTCAAAGTACGAGTCGAAAATCTAGCCAAAATTCCTTTTCTGGATATTTTATTGAAAAGATATTTATTGTAACAAGAAGCTTGTATGTTTCTTTTCAAAATGCACTTCATCTAAAACAATAGTATTGGAGACCAAGCCATAAGAGGTAGGTTTTTATTTGAAGCGATCCGGAACTAGGAAAAATCCGGAACTAGGAAAACAACTGTAGTAGTAGCGCCAGATGATGTCCAAATGTTAAGAAAGCCAGTAACTCGGACGTCTACTTGGGAGGTAAAATCTAATTCTACGACAAGTAATTCACGGTTTTAGTCCAAATTCTGTTTGAATAAATAAAGATTGCACGATTTTCAAAATATGCGCTACATCTCTAAGACTCTAATGCGCAAATTTAACATTTACGCACTCAAACTAAGTTTGCGCGTTCAAAAATTGCGCAACGATCATTTTTTTAAAGTGCACGCCTTCCCTTCGGAAAATGTGCTCTTAACCAGTTCGCGCCGGGATTATTTTAACATCGCCGAGCCGACGGGCGGGATTATTTTTAACGAAACTCGATCCGAAGCGTGTTCAGGCCTATAGTGCTGGGTAGCACACCCACGCATTTCCGGCCTTGCGCGCTGCTGACATACATTTCCGAACTTGAACTTGGCGTATATATTCGTCATCCGTTTTGAATTTGGGGAAATTTTTGCGTTTATATTCGTCATCCGGCGCGAACTGGTTAAACACGTATAAACTACAAAATCTCCGCCGTACGAATTCTCGCGGTCGGACATCAGGAAACAAATTTGAGGTTTAACGCATGTCGCTATGGACGGCTCGCCCCTTCGTGACGTCATGCCAACCGCGAGATAACGATATCCACTGAAGAATAATTACCTCGAGGGTGATGGTTTTACCCGTCAATGTCTTCACAAAAATCTGCATGTTTGCAGTGTGATGCCACCTAAACGAAAGAATGATAAGAGGACAATATGAGGATATATTTAATTCCCAAATTTATACAGCATAATGCGTAAAAGAAACTGCTTTCAGTTTCAGAGAGAATGGAAAACTCACCGTTCCGGCGAAAATGGCGGCGGTGAAAGAGAGAAAGATTGGCCCACGTGGTACGTACGAGGGCGCTACTACATGTACAATAATTAGAATCGTCACACGAGGGCGCAATTCTATTTTATGATCGACAGAACTAGTAGTACATGTATCAGACAGTTTTTCGCCGAAAATGGCTGTTTCCAAGAAGGCAGCAGCCCGTCTTGAGACTGAAATCGAGAAATACCGTGTTGAGTGTAACTGGGAGAAGGTTTCTGAGCTGATCAAGAATACAAAGACGAAGATACCTGCACTAGGTATCGAGTATAAACAATGTTTTGACGGTCAATTTTGCAACTTGCATTTCGATTTTCGCGCATTGAAAATAAATGGAATGGGGGAGCCGAAAATAGGCACACATTTCTGGGCACTGGGCATGGGGCTGGGGGGGTGCGGGTCTAAAATAAAAATTAAAAAAAAACACGTTAGGCTAACCATGGGCTAACAAAGTGAGACCCTAAACTAGACCCTAAGTATGCCTACTACATATGCAGTCTAGGGTCCGACCTAGGGTATCGGGACAACTCGTACCCGGAAGAACTCGTACCCGGGACGACTCGTACCCAAAATTTGTTACCCGGGACAACTCGTACCCAGGACAACTCGTACCCGGGACAACTCGTACCCGGGACAACTCGTACCCGGGACGACTTGTACCCGGGACGACTCGTACCTTGTACTTTTCTTACCATGTACTTTCCTGTTTCTTTTATTTAGATTTAATTGACAAATCATCAGAAGATGTGGAAAATTAAAGTCGTTCAGTTTTTGGAAATTGCCAGTGGTGACAATCATACAAGCAGGAGCTTCGTAACTTATTTGATCTTCATTTATTGCGAAAACGTATTTCTAAAATAATTGGACTGCTTCATTAAAATTATAAAAATGTTATATATGTCACCTTCTACAGTTTTTATGACATTAAAGTTCTGGGCGGAGTTTGCTCGTAACTTATTTGATCTTTTTGTTTAACAGTAGTTTCAGACAGGAAAAATTACATTGTGTTACGTCTAGAAGAGAACACATCATTAAATGCGTGTTTGTATATTTCATTTTACGTACCTCGCCAAGACACGCGTTTTTTCTTACTTGTTAACCCGTGTTTGAAACATAGTTTTTCCCGACTGGGTACCGATTCATTATAAAATGTTACATAATTATGTCACCAAGCTACAGTTATTATGACATTAGAGTTTCTGAAACGGAATAATAAAAAAAAACAGTATTAACAAAAACAAATTATCTTCAGGCCAACGATAGGCCTAAGCTTCTTTTCTCTTTTAAATCTCAAACTGAAATAAACAAGTTTCATTCTTAATCGTCAAAAATCTCTAGTAATCAAACCATTAACAATTTCTATCTTTGAAATAGTAATTGGTTAGCATAATAATAGGTTGAAAATAAGTACGATAACGTTTGGCACAAGTATTAAGTAAGGCACAATAAGGGGTTGATTTACGAGTACGCTGCACATACAGTGTTTAATTTTCCAGCCGTGTACGAGTTGTCCCGGGTACGAGTTGTCCCACATTCCGACCTAGTTAGGCCTCCTCGAACAAAAGTTATTTTGAATTTGATAATGATATATTAATAATGATATTTTTTAAAGTGTTTTTAATTTCTTTTCTTTTAATTTCTTCTTTGCCCAATTGACCTATCGCCATACGCGATCATTATTCAATTGTATTGTCTGTTGCACATTACAATGATAAGCCTATTCCAAATCTTGGACTAAAAACGGGCATTAATCGGTTCGTTGAAATGCAATATGCAAATACACGTCAATTTTAACCTGAATGCTCATCATCACTGGCCGTTATCACAATTTCATATATAGGCTAACGCTAACGCTATTAAACTTGTTTGCAACACATTGGCCAATCATGTCTAGCGTATAGTTTAGTCTGTTCATATTTCTTACGTTTGCCCTATTCTCGGATGTGATGAGTGGTCTCACCGAATTATATGCAAGTACTGTACACTTGGGCAAAGTTGTCTTAAAAAATCTAAGACAACTCCTGTATCCGATCCAGTCAGAAAGAGCAGTACAGTATGCAACGATTCCACTCGGTTTCGAGCATCGCGTCAACGTGCTGCACATGTGTAAAGTTGTCTAATGGGCGTGGCTAAATCACAAACGGAGATAGGTTAATTGCCAATTTGCCCAATTTGCCCAATTATCAATTTGCCTGATTGCCACTATGCCCAATTGCCACTATGCCCAATTGCCACTATGCCCAATTGCCACTATGCCCAATTGCCACTATGCCCAATTGCCACTATGCCCAATTGCCACTATGCCCAATTGCCACTATGCCCAATTGCCACTGTGCCCAATTGCCACTGTGCCCAATTGCCATTATGCCCAATTCCCACTATGCCCAATTCCCACTATGCCCAATTCCCACTATGCCCAATTCTCACTATGCCCATAATAGCCACTATGCCCATAATAGCCACTTTGCCCATAATAGCCACTTTGCCCATAATAGCCACTTTGCCCATAATAGCCACTTTGCCCATAATAGCCACTTTGCCCATAATAGCCACTTTGACCATAATAGCCACTTTGCCCATTATAGCCACTTTGCCCATTATAGCCACTTTGCCCATTATAGCCACTTTGCCCATTATAGCCACTTTGCCCATTATAGCCACTTTGCCCATTATAGCCACTTTGCCCATTATAGCCACTTTGCCCATTATAGCCACTTTGCCCATTATAGCCACTTTGCCCATTATAGCCACTTTGCCCATTATAGCCACTTTGCCCATTATAGCCACTTTGCCCATTATAGCCACTTCGCCCATTATAGCCACTTCGCCCATTATAGCCACTTCACCCATATATGGGGGGGGGGGGGGGGGGGGTCTGATTAGCCCTTGATTTTTGCTCACTTGGTTATATTTTTAATTTTTAATTGATCAACATAATTTGACAATTTTCGCACAGGCACAAATTGATTTAATATTATACAATTTAGCATTTTTTTGTAAAATGTAAAATTTTCAAAACTCTTTTAAAATATTTTTTTCTGACATGACAGACCCCATTGCAATATTTTCAAACAAAAGCTCCAGATCTCATTCTGATTTTCCCAGGTGGTCCAACAGTTGATCCTATTTGGTTTGTGTGTTGCAGAGACCCTGTCCCATTTAGCGTTAGGAGAGAGCGACTTGGAGTTGTACCTGCTTCAGAATCCTCCCAGTGCCGCCGTCAAGAAGGATGCAAGCAAACAACTGGCCAACGCTAAGCATCATCTTCATCTGGCAGCTAAGGCTGGCAGCAAGGTCAGGGGTCGTATGTATGTGACTGGTCACCACAAAATGAGCTTAAAGTCAGACTTTTATAGGAATTTAGATATTTATATCTGGATTCTCAAAAAAAAAAGGTTTCCAATAGTATACAACACTAAGGGTACCAGCCAGTCCGCAGTGCACGCGAAAGTGCTTCCTTTTCTTTGCAACGTATTCATAAATTCCCGTGCGTGACCTCGCCTTGCATATTTAATGAGCTGGAATAGCCTGTGGAATGTGGGAAAATACTCGGCTTTTTTGGCATGTATGATCACTTTGTTGGTATAAAATCACAGATGAAGAGTATATCTTTCAAACTGTTGAAGTTTGAATAAGATTTTGTATCGATTAAAATGAGAAATTTTGGAACGAATTTTGGTTCAAAAAAGAAAATAAACGCGATAGAGAATACGTTAAAATCTCTCTTTTTTGTGTGTGCCCACAGCCTAAATTTTCACTAGACATACAGGTTACTTCATATTCTACATGAAAATGTACCTTTATACTCACAATTTTGTCTAGCTGGGTCAGGGCGCAAGGTTTTCGCCACAAACTACCGGCCGACTGAAACGGTACAAACGCCATCTTTGCACATGGATTTCTAGGCTTGTGATTGGTGGATGGCGAGTATTGCACATACCCGGATGTACTTGTAAACAAGCCGGCGCGGCCCAGATTTCGGACACAGATTTTGTTGTGCTTTATGCTATATGGTACAATAAGTTTCGTTCCAATATTCTTGTTGGTTTCAATCCAAATAAAATGTTACAATATTAGTTTTGACATGGAGCTTTTCAATTCATTTTCACAGAATGATTTTGTTTTATATTTGTTTTGCTATAAATGGAAATAAATGTTCTTGAATTGAATTAAATTGAAAATGATAAATTTTCACAGAATGTTTTTTTTCTTTTCATTTTGCGATAAATGGAAATAAATTTTCTTGAATTGAATTGAATTGAAAATGATACACCATTACTTGATTTACTGGGTTGCTAGAGCTGTGCAATGGAGGGTAGTTTGTGATTGAAATTATTTTCCGATACTTTCCCTAGTAACAAAAAAGTAACAGCAACATTCCAAACAGACGCTGAATACATGAAACTTAAACATGTTTTATTTACTCTGTTTATGTTATGCAAGCTGAAAAACTGCATAAAACACATCAACATTGAGGTAGTTTAAATTAAACGTGAAATTTACCATAAAAATATAAAGATTTACACATAAAGAATCAATATGATGTATTGGCATAATAAAAGTAAAAAATAATACTTGCATCGTGTAAGGCACCATCGATAGAAGTTCAGTTGTATATTTTTGGAAAAGTTTAATTGCAAGAAAGTGCATTGCGTAACAAAACATTGAATGTATCAGAATAAAAGGCACCTTAGAAAGACACTTTACCCAATGGCACATCTTAAAATATCAAAATGAGCAAATGTATTGGCAAGTTCATGTAGATTGACAAACATCAAATACTGCAGCACCCTAAACTTAAAAAACAAAACAAAACAAAAATCATTTAGCCTGAGCAGTGAATAACTGAATATGGTTTCTTTGGCAATACCTGAGAGAACCAATAATACCTTAATTACAGCACAATTAACATATCACTGACTATGACTACCACATTAACACCATTTTACAAACATGCTTTCCATTGCTGAAGAGATAATTTACCAGCCTAAATTTGCTCAAAGAATCTCCAATAATAAGTGCCTTTACTGCAGGAGTGGGCTTAAAACTTGGTGTTGGTGGCCGTGGTGGAATAGGCCATGGTGGTGGACGGCATGACCTACATGTATGAAACAATAACAGATAAAAAGGAAGGTACATGTAAGTGCATTGGCCTAACCTTTAAATAAATCATGTACACAAAAATTTGTCATGTCTGCCTGTTTCATAAATACATGAAGGCCTAGGCCTACATGGTGTATAAATTTATAGTAATTAATAGTAGGCTTACAGGCCTAATACTTAGTATAACCATAACTGTCTTTCAAATTTTGCATGCATGATCATGTACTTGTGTATGTTCAGAAATCGTTAAATGTACCCGCTAATCTACAAAAATGGCCAAAACTAGCCAATAAATCGAAGGCTGAACAATAAAACACAAAATTTACATTTCCACTCCAGACAAATAATATTTTTTTCATGATGAAATCATTGAAATGTATTAATTTAAAAAAATTATGGGGCATACATGTGTAAACGTACACATACATGTACATGCATAGCGCATGCGCAAATGTGGAAACCCCCTTTAAAATCCGCCGAAAAAGCAAAATCTCGCTCGGAATAAGTGGCTCAAGAAAACAAAACTCGATGTCGCCACAAGCTAAACTTTGTACCATACGAAAGATCATCGCTTTTTCTGTCGATTTGCAGTGGTCTTTTTCTCTAATATTTTCTAGCTGGGTCAGGGCGCAGCAAATAATATCACAACTCAAACCGTCTACAAAATCATACCTCGACTTACAAGTAAAAAAAAACGGAAAAAAACCTTCTAAAACTTGACAAATTTTATATCATTCGACTCGGAAAAACGTGCACCGTCTACTTACCACGCCATCTTGCTGACATCTTGCTGACACTTGTACACCAATTTCATTTGCTCGTAAATACTTACTTACGAAACTTACGAAACTTACTTACGAAAAAGATGTGAATCTCAAAGTTGAATGATGGGGTCAACTTTGCCTGTTCTCTTTAATAAGGCATCAGAAATACATCTTGGGATATTCTCACTTGAAAACCCTGCTTTAATTCTTTGACAATAACTTATTGAAAATTATTATTGGAATGTTATTAAACTGCATGAATTCCAAACTGTTTTTTACAAGATGACTAAACCGACCCGGCCGACCAGACAATTACAAGTGCAAGACTGAAACAGACCTGACCCGACTGAAATGATAAAAAGAAAGAAAAACTAACTCAAAGTCAGTTTTGGGTCAGTTTTGGTTTTGGGTTTGTACACTATCATTAATCTATTGGTCTGCTCGAGAGCCTGTCAGCCAAAGTATTATTTGTCTTGTTTACAAGTCCAGCATGCCTTTTCAGAATAGAAATTGTTGGCCAATGTATTATTTAGGGAATAACAGTGCAAGGACCCGATCATTAATGCGTGATAATGACCGGGTTGGGGGATGACCGCTGGTAATGGACCTCGCCTTCGGTTTCGGCTCGGTCCATTACCAGCGGTCATCCCCCAACCCGGTCATTATCTCGCAGTAAAATCCAGGTGAGACGTATTCCTATTGTTCCTGCATGACATTACTAGCCGGTAATGGCTTGTTAGACAAAAACTCATCATTAACCAACACAATAAATCATCTTTACCAATACAATAACTCTTCGTTACCAACACAATAACTCTTCGTTACCAACACAATAACTCATCATTACCAACACAATAACTCATCATTACCAACACAATAACTCATCCTTACCAAAACAATGATATTGAACACAATTGATGTCTTTTTATCAAGTAAACCAACAACAGTACTGTATTACTGTGTAAACCAAAATAACCAAAAGCAACAGAATTTGTGTCAGAAAATGCTCTACACAAACATTAGATTTTTCAGACTTTTATCTAAATTAAGACTTTTTGAACCTCAGAAACAATATATATTAGTGTATAAAGATATGCATTTTTTCAGACATTTCATCAATTTTCAGACATTTTTCCAAATTAGCATTAATCCCTGTCTACAGTTCACACTGTTCACACTGGGAAGTGCAGTTACACTGTATAGCCTCATTGTCTTTTTTGTTCATCACATTAACAGTGAAATGTACACCCGGCAAGCCAGAAACGCACGCAGGTGAAGGATTACTGGTGACATGGACATCACTGGCTTCCTCTTTGACATGTGACCCGCCATCACAAAATCAGCAAAAGTCGCACGGAGTGATTTCCCAGTACGACCAGTCAAAGTCAAAATTTGAAGGGGTGGTCGATTTTGAGATTATATGGTTTTTTAAAGACTAAATCCCCAACAATCAATTCCCAATTTTTCATGACGATCAGATAAAAACAAAATTAGTTTTTGAGACAATTTTGACTATGCCTTTCCATGCCTTTCACACAATTTCTCGCAAGAAATGCCCGTTTTCTCATAATCTCTGTATTAAGATTCCAGACTAAAAAATTAAAATAAAACAATATTGAGTATCAAACCTCCAAGTGTTATATACCATTGGAAAGCTCTGTTTCCACAGAATTGAGAAATACCCATATCTCAATTTTTGATTTTGCCGACTTTACGCTCATTTTGTGATGACAGGTCACATATGTAGATGCAGGAAGCTGTCGTTGAATCTTTCGCTTTGTCACCTCCACACCTCCCTGAATAATTTCAGTCAGGCAGCGCTTTTGTGCCTCACTGGTACGTTTGTAGTTTCTCACCGATGATGACTGATGGCCTGTGACCTCAGTGATCAGTTGCTCATCAACACTTGCAGCGTACAAGCGGGTGGCCGCTGTTGCCCTCAGCGAGTGGTTGGTTCTGTGCCCATCAAGCCCACCTTCTCTACAAATGTCCGCCACCATTGAAGAGATCAAGCTTCTGCCTGCCAATCGGCTGGCAAGTAACCAGATTTGGCTTGTTGGATGTTCGAGTGGACGCAAATACAGTGCAGAGGGTCGTTTCTCTACATCGATCCTTCTTGTCAATCTCATAGGCATCCACCACCTTTTTTTTTTAGTATTCCGATCCTTAAGTCCTCCTTGATGAGCATTAGACACCTGCTCAGTGTATCTCAGGAAATTACGGCCACTCCCATCCACCAACAGCCTGATTTGCGGGTTGTTCTCACCTCCAAATCGCAGATCACGGTGCTCCTGGCCAGCATACAATTCGAAATTCAAGCCGATTCCATAGAACAGAGAACGCAGCAATTTCCTTGGAGTATCCCTCCTGAGAATCCCATGTTTCCACAACATATCCTCCTCCTCAATAGTGATGATCTGGGCTTGTTTCACAGTAGCACCAATCCCCTGTCGTCTTCTCTCCTTCATGATAGTATCCAAAGTGTTCTTGATCTGTATGAAATCATCGGTGAGAAACTTGTAGTACATCCCCTGGGTCTCCAAATGCAGCTGTAGCATGATAACCATTACTCGCAGAGTCTCCCCGGGATAATGTTAACCATTTTTCTTGCGTATTTCAACAAGGAAACGTGAAATGCAATAGTTAAGTTCATCAGCTGTCATTAGCTCAAGCGGAACTCCAATAGGACTCATTGTAGAATGGGTTTTCAGCTGTCTTGTTGCTCTGTGTCTGCCAACCCCGGAAAAGTTTGATGACATAGTGGATTTTCTTCATGGTAGCGTCAGCAAAGCTGCAAACACAATAACAGCAAAAGTCATGTCAAGCAAATGTATATATTTTGGAGATAACCACTGAAAGCGCCATTCTTGTGCTGTTGTATTTGTGACAACGACAGATTATGACAATAGGACCTGTAGTATATTTATAGTTATACTCAGTACAAAAGCTGTTGTCAACTCACCACGGTATTTGTCCGTGAATTGGGCACTAGTCCACTTGCTTGGTCTTCTCGCCGCGGGACGAATATTGGGTCTGGTCGATATAACTTCTGGCGCGGATGCGCGAACCACAGTTCGTATAGTTTTTATCCACGAGGATTGTTCAGGACACAGACGATTACTGACTTGACGAAAACACATGGAGACGATGCTAAACGCTGGTAAAATTATGCCGAAGAATGGTGCTAAAAAATGTCACAACGCGATAATTCCTAACTTTTCACCAACAGCAAGAAACACGTGGAAAAACCCACATGAAGCACATGTGGACGCACCAGCGAATTTATATACATTACAGAGTACCAGTCAATGATGTTCGCTGACGTTGATTGGCGAGTTCTATACATGTGACGCCAATGTTATTATTTACATTAAGTCGCGTCACGGGTAAAGGAGCAGTCGCTACAGACCTCATGAAGATGATGTTAAATATTATTATCTCATTATCTTTCTCACCACTTTTTCCCCAGCTGTTGCATTTCAGCCTCTGATTTTGGTTCTGCAAACCGCTTCCTGACTTGAAATGTAGCCCCCTGATCCTTTTGTTCAACTCCCCCAGCATGGGTTTGAGTGGTTTTCTCTGCATCCGAGATGTACGAGTACCATAGTTGAACTGGGCCTTCACCGGCCATACTGCAAAACAACAGAAGAATATAGTAATATTTGAGCGAAGTCAAATTTCTGTAAAACACGTCTATAAATCCACATTTACTTTTCTGTTGTTATATTGTGTTGAAACCAGTGATGTCGATACTAAAGAATGAATTAATGAAAATGAATAAAAATCTGTAGGGGAACAGATCAAAAAGAACTAACGATCGTGATGATTTTATTCTCTTTCAATCTCACCTCTTTTCCACCTTCTGCACAGCACTGGAAGATTCGCCTTCTGAGATATCAGACAGAATCAGAGCAGTCTCTTCCTGTTCGTCTTCAGTTGCAGCGTTCGTTGTCATTATCACTAGCCACATCTTGAAATGTTGACTGGGTTATTTACAAATCTGCATTACTAGTACTAGTACTACCTGTATCAGAATCCATGTCACTCGTGGCGATAAATAGATATACCCAGCAAGAATGGGACCGAGCGACTCGCCCCCTAGTCCCCCGTACACACTCCCTAGAATATTGTTACCTAATGCACCCCCCTAAACAAACTCAATAGAAACCACAACATTCCGCAAGCACAATGACCACCAGAAAGAAAGTGGGGGGGGGGTGGGGGGGGGGGGGGGGGGGGGGGGGGGGGGGTGGGGTGGGGGGTAGGGTAGGGGTGGGTCTCTCCGTCCCATATTGTTTCATATGTAAATAGAGCCTACAGCCAAACTAGATAGGCTTTGTGCTTGCCTTTGGACAGTGTACGCCATATCACCGTCATGCACACACTCAAAGACTCGCCAAAAGCAGGCACAATGACTGATCATTAATAGTTTTTTGGGGGAGCCTGGATTTTACATAGGCTAATAGCTTCGGAACATGCCAATACCAGCGATAATCAGTCTTGGCGCGGCGTGCCTCGCCCGATTATCATGCTGGTATTGGCTTGTTCCTCAGCCATTACCCTTTATGTAATGACCGGGTCCTCGCACTGTTATTCTCTTTAACCCTTTGCACGCTATCAGCGACTCCAGTCGTCCAGCGCATTTATTCCCACACTGCTATCGGCGACCACAGTCGCCCACGACAACGTTCTATTTATAAATGAATGAATATGACAAACCATTGACCCCTGACCCTCACCCGGGTACCATTGGACAGATGATTACGAGGCTAACGTTGTTCAACCATAAATTCACACTCGTTTCTTACAAAATTCTGTGCTATTTTCGATTGAAAATCTGTTTGTTCCGCTGTTCGAGTGTTCAATGGATGTCGGAGCTGCATTTCAGGTGATTTTCTGGGACTCAGACTCTGGAGATTCGGACTTTGAAGGCCTTTTTCAGGACGATTATGTCAACGATAGTGTCGACAACGAGTATATTAGTGTGTACGAGAACGTGTTGAAGGTTCCATTGATGACGATAGTAGTGATGGGGCACAACGCGACGATGGCCCCGGTGAAGTTCGCCAGCAAGCGGGAGGTGATGCAGCTCCTAACGCGGCTCAGATTGCAGCTCGTTATGATGCATTTCGGAGGGCTTACCACCACGACTGGCTGATCAATTTTAGCCATCCTCAATGGTAGCGTGCTAAGGGTTAATATGTACCTTTTTAACGAGAAAGATTCTGCGATATTTTCAGTGTTTAGTTTTCATGTTCAGGGGACATATTTTAGCTCATGTATGGTACCCTGTCTCTTCAATATGTGTTGTTATTATTACCCATACTTTGAGACCAGACTAGCTGACTACTGATGCCCACCGTGCATTGCAACGCGCTAGCATATTTAAAACGCGGATTTAAAAAAATTGCTGCGCGTATAGTACAAAAGTTCTACGCGTACATTTATAGCGCGCAGTATCAAGATTTGACGCGTCCCTGTTACAAGCTACCATAGGATTGTTGCATTCAGACAATCATTGGCTATGCATGATGCTTGATTAATGCTGGTTCAGGGGACATTTATTCGCTTTTTCTTGACGGTCAATTACTACAAAATAATGCCCTCCGCGTGATCGAGTCTCGACCAATCAGAAGCCATCAACTCTCCTAGATATTTATTAATTTGTCTTGTTTGTCCAGCATACCTTGTCAGAACAGGAAATGTATTAACACATGTAGGCCAATGTATTATTTCGTCTTGTTTGTCCAGCATGCCTTGTCAGAATAGGAAATGTATTTATGTAGGCCAAATGTATTATTTTGTCTTGCTTGTTTAGCATGCCTTGCGGATCGATGCCCAGTTGCTGCTCGTCAAGCTAGAGTACGCTATTGGGGAGTACGCTGACGCCTTGAAGATCTTTGATAAGATTCATGTGGATGAACTCACCAAGTCGTCTATGTGCTGTACCAGACTCAAAGCAGTGGCAGAGGCATTTGCCATCAAAGGTATATACACTAGAAATGAGCATGATGTGATTTTGCATTTAAAGGGGACACGGTTCCCAGCAGGATGCGATTTCAACAAAAGATTTCCAAAATTTACATCCTGGATTAAGTCGTTGAGATTCAAATTCACATCCACTGGATTCACATCAACTCAACCCAGGATGTGAATTGGGACTGAGAATGTAAATTTCGACTGAGAATGTAAATTTGGGCCGAGGATGTGATTTTGGAATACTTTTGTGGAAATTACATCCTGCTAATTAGGAACTTGCCCCCTTAAATGAAAAATCACATCATGCCCATTCCTAGCGTGATATCCCATATTTCCCATCACAACAGTCAACAATTATTGTTTGGCTATAATCGAACCAATATAGTCGAACAGATAAAAAGTTTTATTTTTGTGACTTAACTCTTGAAGAAACAAAATAATGCGAACAAATCACATGTTCGACACAGCTGATCATCTGCCAGTTTGCTGTTGCCGCTATAGTTTACTGATGTAATATGAGCTTCATCCCTGGCCACACAAAATTCTGGTGTTCATGACTTCTGACCAGCGCCCTCGAACAAAGATACTGACAATTTGGGAGACCGGCAACATAGGTACCGTAGCTCAGTTGGTAAAGTGCTGGTCCAGTATTCTAGCGGTCACAGGCTCGAGTCTCACCTTGCGATTTTCTTTGTTCACTTTGAAGTAGTTCCCTATCGTTGACAGTGTAAGTGAAAATTGCGTGGGTACCAATCACAGAATAAGCACACGGGTTCGGACCGGAGTGTACCATGCGTTTTTTATAGACCGGACGCCTTATCAATTTAGGCCAATCGAAATTTAGTATCCAAGCCCACGATATAACAATTGAATTGAATTTCTGAACTTGCTTCGAAATTCCACCGTTGCCCATCGGTTTTGTTTTTTTCAGGAATGTGCAAGGAAAAGCAGGTGACGTCCGTCAACGACGCAGCTGAGAGACAGAAGTTGAAGGAGGAGATTGCCCTGTCTTTTGAGAAGGCAGGAGACATGGCACTGCTGTATCTACAGGTGTGCACAATTGACTTATCGCTGTTTGTTAGTTAGCCACGCCCCTTAGACAACTTTACACAAGTGCAGCACGTGGATGTGAATCATTGCACACTATCTCTGGGATTTCTAATACAACTTTGTCCACATACATGTATGCATGTACATGTATACTTTTCCCATTTACTAGTCGCTTAATTGTTATAATGCCTATCTAAATAATTCAAATTCACATCATCGGTTAAGTGGATGTGAATCCAGTGGATGTGAATTTGAATCTTTATAACGACTTAACCCAGGATGTGAATTTGGAGCATTTGGATTTAATTTTGAAGCATTTGGATTTGTTGAAATCACACCTTGCTAAGGACTGTGTCCGCTTTGAATGCAAAATCACATCATACCTTTTCCAAGTGTAATAAAACTAAAATATGCAAGAGGTATAATAAAACAAATAAATACATGTATGATGTTGGGTTTCTTTTCAGGGAAGAAATGCCATATTAGCAGTAGTTTCGAAAATCAACCAACTTGAGATGGAACAATTTGACACTTCTTCCACCTAAACTATGTTGCATTTGTGTAATACCTCATGAAATGTGTTCCTTATGCATATTCATGCTCATCTCACCCAGGAGGTAGACAAAGGTCGGGGAGCAGGCTCAGTGTTGTCGTCTACCAGTAGCCTGGGTGGAAGCAGCAACTTGGTCGGACCGGTGCTGGAAACAGCCGTACAGAAAGCACCGCTCATACACATACAGGAGGGGTAAGACAGACCTGGGGCTGATTTCATAAAGCTCTGTGACGCATCACAACTCGATTTAGGACATGTAAAGCCTCAGTCACACCATTAGCGGTCGCAAGACTGGTGGTAGGTCACCGTACGATTGGTAGCACGCATGGTCGTGTGATCACCAACGATTGGAGAAGATCTATGGCAAAATCAATCGTAGGTAATCGTGCGACTAGTGGTGGTGATCAGCGACCAATCGTACAATCAATCGTGTCAGCCGGCTACCGCTTGCACGATTGATCGTGAGTCTGTACGACAGGTGGCACCATCAATCGTCAGGTGGCACGACCAATCGTCAGGTGGCACGACTTGTTGCACGATCAATCGTGTGACCCACGATCATCCATGACTGGTGGTGCGACCATGCGCAACTGGTGGTACAACTATGTAAGACCTGTCTGCGTCCTCCTTCGATTTGGAATTGCAGGTGAGAATTGTTTAACATGACCATCAACCTCTTGCTGCGACTGATTTTAACACGGCGCATCTTGCTACGCATCATCCGATTCATTTCACGAAATTTGCAATTCACCGAAAACAAGTCGCAAGTTACGACGTGTCCTTCGGTCGTTGTAAAATAAGCTTTTGGATCGTTGTAAAAAATTAAGTGTATGTATGTCAATGCCAGTTTTTGCATAAATGTATTTCCGATGTATGTTTTGTTTTTGTGAATATAAATACAGATAATGTCTCAAAGAACGACTTTTTATACTTGCATCAGGGCACAAAATTAGCAGGAGCAGGTTGCTAAAAGATGCCTGTAAATCTCCAAATGCTACTGTATTTTGAGAGCAGCCGCTAGTGCTCATTTCATCACGCAGAAATTCTTGACTTTTTTTATTTGCCCACGAATGCACATACACTGACACACACAAAAATTGCCTTATCCAATTCGCGCCGGGATTATTGTAACATTCACCGAGCCGAGGCGCGGGATTTTTTTATGAAACTTGATCCGAGGCGGGTCAGGCAGATGTTATTGGGAAGCACACCCATGACATTACCGGCCTTGCTCACTGCTGACAGACATTTTTGGCGTGCTTATGCGTCATCCGTCTTTTTCAACTTTATACACAACGACCGCTGGCCAACTCCAGCGATTATATGCAGCGTGCATTGGCCCGGTTTTAAGTATTTAATTTGTGGCACGGCCGCTCTCGTCGCTAACTCGACTGCCTTTATCCGTGCCGACTCTTAGCTAAACGAATGCACCCGCTATGTCGGCCATTAAAAGTAGGATACACCATTTGCAGATATCGAAAACATTTACTACCGAATGGTGTATTGTGTCACTTTATTTCAAAAAATCAAAATCTAGGTTATTTTGATCCCCAAAGTACAGTAGATTAAATAAAAAATTTTGTCATTCTCTTACATAGTGTGATGAAACATTACAACGTTTTAATCCCCATTTCTAAGCAAATTTTGAATTAAAATTGAGAAATTGTACCTTTCAAAAAATTAAAAAAGACCAACGCATTACACTACAGAGTTGTGCAATATATCAAATGAAAGTTTATTTCCTGCTCCTTCTGACCAATTGTAAAACTAAACACATCAGACTCATTTTTGCAGAGTTGGTCACATCTGCAATTTGTAAAGTTTATCTTCGTGACTTTTGTACTGAATCTTGTTCACCAGGAGATTGAATGAAGGTATCGGTCGGTTCCGTCAGATTCTAAAGGCCGTGGAGGCTAGGACGTCACAAGGTATCCGCACCACCATGGCTAGAGAGTTAGCAGAGGTGCTGCTCAGAGGTAACGATGACTGGCTTTAGTTTTTTTTCAAGGAGTAATCTGGGCTCCTGGGGGCTAGGACTTCCCAGGGTATCCACACCACCATGGCTAAAGAGTAGTAATCTAGGCCATAGAGGGTATGACTTCCTAGGGTATCTGCCCCACCATGGCTAGAGAGTTAGCTGAGGTCCTGTTATGATGACTGGCTTTAGTTTTTCTTCAAGGGGGTAATCTAGGCTGTGGAGGCTAGGACTTCGCAGGGTATCCGCACCACCATGGCTAGAGAGTTAGCTGAGGTCCTACTCAGAGATAGTTGTTCTTCTGGGTGGTAATTTAGGTCGTAGAGGGTAGGACTTCCTAGGGTATCCGCTCCCCCATGGCTAGAGAGTTACCGTAGTTGAGGTCTTGCTCAGAGGTAATGATGACTGGCTTTCAAGTATTTATCCTTTTCCTACCTTTTCCTCTAGCTGCTAGTTTTCCTACTTTTTCCCTTGAAATGTCTATTATTTCTTACTTTTTTGGTTACACACAGTGTAGGCTGGTTCATACTAGGCGCGAAAGCGAATGCGATTCAAATTAGACGTCAAAAAGCATTCACTATGAAAATTTTGAATTGAGTTTAACTTTTGCGAATTTGCTGCACCAAAACTTGCTGTGTTGCACAACCGTACTTCTAAGAGCTAGATGCAGACAAAGCACAAGTGTTCAGAACAGGAGCCAATTTCATAAAATGTGTAAGCACAACAAAATTGCTTAGCATGAAAATGTATCCTTGGCAAAAACAGGGTTACAAACCAAATTTTCAGGTATATTGTTTGTGAGTGGCATTCAGCTGGTTTTTGCTTAATAGCATGAAAAGCACATGGAATTTGGTGGGTAACTGGTTTCTACTGAGCAATACTTTTTTGTACTAAGCAAATGTCTGTGCTTACACGTTTTATGAAATTGGCCCCAGGGTTATTCCATGTCAATTCAACATGATTTTGTACCAGACCCTCACATATGTGACCCGCTCTTACGAAACCCGACATAAGTCGCACAGGCTATTTCGAGATGCAGCTCGTCAAAGTTGAAATGGGGTGAGCAATCTGGCGGACATCGATTTTAGTTTTGCGTTATTTTTGTATTCTTTGATATGTATACTTTAACCCTCAGTTAAACAAAATCAACTTTATCGATAAGAAAGTACGAAAATCATGCATTTATTGAGGCAAACTGTGTCCTAAAGGTGGTAATTTATCTCCCGAATACATCAAATTTTTCTATAGATTATCGAAAATTGGAAGTATGTGTGGTATAAAGGTGCTTTTGGTACCAAATGAAAGCTGAAGATGTGTACTAAATAGAAATAACAATATCTCACTTTTCAAAAAACACACTTATGTCTGGTTTTGTGGGAGAAGGTCACATATGTGATATTGGTGTTATGATTGGCCTATGAGAAACCTCAAGAACTTGGTTTTTTTCGTAATTTGGCTTGTTGAACTTTGGACTAAATAAGCATTACCTCTAAATTTTAAATACTATTAATCTCTAAAGGTATATCACCTAGAAGACCAAGTTGTACATCATTTTGAAGCTTTTGAATGTCTCCATTACATCAAATAACATCAAAATCAAAGCGTTAAGCACAGAGAAAATATGTAACAAAATTACCTTTGACCTTTAATTATGAAAATACGTCGGCTTTAAATTTATGATGTTTATAGCAACCGACAGTCTTGAAAAATTAAAAATTGTAAGCTTTTATTTTTTTTGTAAAGAAAAAGTCTTATACAGTATTGTAAGATCATATGTAAGATCTCTAATTATAAGATCTCTAATTATAAGGGTTTTTCCTGACAAAAATATCTAATAAAAAATCATAACTTTTCATTTTAGGGTTGATGTTTTATTTTGTTTCTAAATACATGTACCAGGCGTCTGTAAGAACAGATACACGCCGCCTCCAATCGAGAAGGAACCGGAAAAAGAAGAGAAGTCTAGTACCCCAGGTTCTCTGCCCCGTGGGCCAGGCTCGGCCTCCCTGTCATCTCTCAAGCCGGTGAGCTCTAGGGGCTCCTTCAGGCCCAAGATGTATACCATGGAAAGGTGAGGTAACGAGCATGAAATCCTAGATAACGAACAATCACATAAATTGATGTTTTTCTTCAATTTTTCAAATTTGAACACTATGAGATAGATATATGGGGCGAGAGAGTTTGTACTGTGAAGGAATTGCTGTTGAGTTAACCCTAACCCCCTGCCAGACGCAGTACAGTGCATCACGTGGAAAAGCCTGCTACACTTCGCATTTACCGTAATTCCCTGCGGACAAGGCGCTCGGCGGTTTAGGTGCGGGTCCCTAAAATCACCCAAAACAAATTCAAACGTCAACAGATAAAGCGCACCGCCGAATAAGGCGCATGCTTGAACGCACCCAAAAGAACACCAGGCGCCACCCGGTGTAGGTACATCGCCAGAAAGGGGTCATTTTGTTGCCTTAGAACGATCCCACTATTCCAAGCATGAATTAAACCGTAACCCCATGGGCTGGTCACATGTGTAGAGCCATGAAGAAAAGACCAAAGTAAATTGATACCAACCTTCATCCATCGAGCCAACGCTGTGCATGATTGCGGTTTCTGACCCTACAATGGTGCGTCTTTTTCCAAAAGAAAAAAGGTTCAATGAACTAAAAGCTTTGAGTGAGCCGACACGAAATGTATCAACAATCGCAAACCCCAGATGTTCCTGACCGCAGAGTTTATACAATGGAAGCCGATACATGTGCCTCTCCCGCAGATATCGGGTTTCAAAACCACATTTAATGTTTTGGTCCGTGGGATTGTAAATTAATTCAGTAGTAAGTTCAGTCAGTCAGTGATATAGTTTCTTTCCAGACAATGTAATCAGACAACATAGAGTTGACTTAATATATGGAAGGGATTTTTACGGGGGATTTTTTTAAATAAAGTTCTTTTCCTTTATTTCAAACCTATAATTTGTTAATCACGTTCATAAGATATTTGTTTAATACATCACTTCTCTTAGTGTTAGTTTTGTTTTGAAGATCATTTTTGGTGGAACAATTTCCACAAAATAGATAGTCTTGATCCAAGACCAAGCTAGCCGTTTATTTGTTCCGCGGCGCGCCGTCCGTATATATCTGGGCTTATTGAGGGCACCCTTAATTATCGCCAGATTCGTATAGGGGAACGAATCTGGCGAAATAAATAAATTCGCTCGAGAAATACACTGACCAACGCCTTTTAAATAAATTAAATAACTGCCAGGCGAGGGTTGGTGTAAGTACATACAATGTATCTTTGTTGGAGATAAGCGGGCCGGGACAACATTCTTTGAGAAGTAGTTTGTGTTGAGAGAACGTCAACACCCAATGGCAATGAAGATTTTTTTAACTGGACTTCAGGGTTGGATAACGATCTTTTCACTGGGGAAGTAGTGAGCGGTGCTAAGGATTTGATGTTGGTCTTTTCAAGAAACTTGGTCGGGTCATCACTCAGTCACCCTGAATAATAAGATAATATTACGTTAAATTCCCATAATACTTTCTCAAACAAACATTTAAAATGAGGCAATAAATAAATAAACGATTTGAACGTTTAATGAAACAAACGAAAGTGCAATTCGTATGTAGGCCTTTTGTATGTTTACCATAAACATTGGTACCGGTACTTCATATTATACTAAATAGTACGTTAGGTCTAAAGCAGACTTTGAAGATAAAATAAAACACCCTCAACGTTCACACAATAGAGGTTGGGTGAATGCGATTTCCAAACGTTTAAGTAATTCTGTTGCAGCATTTTCGGAATAAAAAAACGGCCACAAAGAAAAAGGGGGTCAACGCGTTGCGGCATTGTTGGAATAAAAGCACGGTCGTGGGGGGGGGGGGGGGGGGGGGGGGGGGGGGGGGGATTAACACATCGTGACATTGTTGGAAGGGAAGCACGGTTGTAGGGGATCAACACATTGCGGCATTGTCAGAATGGAAACACGGTCACAATGTCCGGAGAGTTGAGCTAATTGGTTGACCGCATTATTGAGTAAGATTGCAGCGTTCAAAGAATTCGACATCATATACGGCGCACCGAAAGATAAGGCGCGGCGATGTTTTTGTGGTCTAGAAAGTCAGATAAGCCGCGTCTTTACCGCAGGAAATTACGGTAGCTGTCAACACTTTGTGCATTAACAGCCAAGTCCAACATTATTGAGAGCTGTAGTCTCTAATGCATAGATCCTGCTGCATTTGGTGGCCAGAGACACTGAGGCAATTTGGCCTTATATTTTTGACATGATGGATTTTGCTGCACTTGTAAGGCTTGTCATTTTAGGTTTCTAGCCAAAATAACTAAAAGGGTTCGATTCAGCTTATCAATAACTACCATTTCCCATTTGGAGAGTTTGGCATCATAACAATTTTACAGCAACAACGAAATGCTCACGATGGAATTTTGATGGGAAGCTTATATTAGGGAGAAAAAAACCAAAACACTAAAATGAATATGTACAAACCGGTCGGGATAAAACTAATTGATGATGAATACCCTCACATCAGTTGAATTACCTTCCTTTCCCTATAGAGTGCCACAGTTAGAACCCATGTAGATCCCCAATTTCCCATTGTATATTGCATCATCAAATATAGACCCCCTTGTAATTTAGGCTTGGGCGACTCTAATATTTTTAGAATTAATTCTGATCCACCAGAAGTGGTTATTATGTTAAGAATGTACAAAAAAAAATTCAATTCAAAATAGAAGATAAACACTTTCACATGGTGAAATTATAAAATTTGCTTATAAGACAGAATTTACGTCAGGTGATGTAAATTCAATATAAGTGTATTTACACTGTATACTCAGTGTTGACTCGAGGGATTCTTTCAACAACAAAGAATTACTGACTGGGGTTGTACTCGAACTCACGACCTCCTGCTTTCTAGTGCAGACTTCTTATACCACTCGACCACCATGCTAGCCGGGGTCGCTGGATGGTTCCAATCTGATTAGCAGCTTAAATGAGATTCGAATCAGATTTAAACTAGCCAGATGACCTCGGCTTGTTTGGTCTTCGGGTTGTAAGACGTCTGCACTAGAAAGCAGCAGGTTGTTGGTTCAAGTCCCACCCGAGTCAGTGATTCTTTTCGAAAGAATCCCTCAGGACAACACTGAGTATACGGTGTAAATATACACGTCGGTGAAAGCCTAAGGCCAAAATCTAATATTAAAATATGATTCCAGTTAAGATTTTGATTTCATGCAGTTTTTGCCAGATTTGTGTCACCCAAGCCTTTAGTAAACATGTTGATGTGTGTATAAGCTTCAAGATAACTATAAAATTAGCTTTTAAATATCGTTTGATTTTTAACCTATTTTCTTTTGTCAATTCAAAGATATGTCATGTATGTTGGATTAACCACCAGCACTCACAATCCAGTGTGTGCCACTTTTAGAGAAATGATGCATCTAATCACCAAATGATCTCAGCATTTTGGCATGTTGGCCTAATGAACACTTTCTTTTAAACTTCTTCATAATAAACTTAACCTATTTAATCTCAAGATCAATTGAGCTAGATTACATAATGCAAGATAGATTGAGCTATTACATATTACATTTTCACACATTTTTGCTCTCCTTTGACGGTGTCTGAAGTCCAATCCTACCGGTGTAAGATGTCTTCAGATTAGACCTAATAATCAAACTGGAAAGTGGCACAACATCAATTGTGTATGAGTAGCTTTAGTTAATTGGACTGCTGACCAAACCAAATCAGATAAAAGGCAAATGTGTAGTCTTTCCGAGTGTGTAGCTTTTTGAAAGCAATTTTCATACCTTCATGATTAAAAAGATGCGTTCCCAAATGCACTAATTTGTTTGGGGACACCTACATTCGGTAGGCCTGTATAACCAATTTCTCCATGTTTACATATACAGCCGTCCCAGTCACTGCACAGATGAACTGTAAGTTTCCCCCTGGTGATGGTACATGTACATGTCCACAATGAGCTTTCTTGACTCAACACCTTTTGCTCGTCTGCTTTGTTTGTATCAATTTATAACCAACGCCCTCCCAGATCCTTCAAAATCCACCCAAATCCACCAGAGGTTTGGACAAAATGGGACGTACACAGTACAGAAAGAGCTTTATGGAATAATTGTCTTTATACCACCCTAGCTTTTCAAATCGAAGCTTTCTGTAATGCGGTGGCTTTTGAAGGATATTGAAAGCTTCCCAGCGAAAATAATGCTAAAGGAGTTGTGGTTTAATTAATGAAGTTGTGTGTTTCACTTTCCGAAGTTCTTTGATATATTGCCAATCTTTAATACAGATTTCAACAGATTTTTAGTGTTCGCATGATTCGTGAAAATAGTTCTGGTTAACTGCTGTACGTGTATCTTTATCAACCAAGCCACAGTTAGGCTTTTTAAACTTTAGCTTCATAAAAATGGATTTTATTGAACTCATAATTTTATGCAATAGTGCAAGTCCTCCTAACCTAATAACCTATAACCCCCTAATTACAAATCTAACAATCTTCAACAACTGGACATAGGTTGAAACCTGACAATTTGTGTGGTACTACTTGGCTAGGCTTTAAAAGGGCAAATTTATATTGCTTTGACACCAGTGGCGTATCCACAGGGGGGCCTGGATGTCAAACCACCCCCATCCCCAAACCTAAATTTCCATTTCAGATATCACTGAAAACAAAATAATAAGTACACAATTTGAAGTCAAAGAACTTTTAGGAATTGAAAACAAACTAATGCACTCTGAATACATGACAGCCATCTTGGATTATCCTATTGTATGCATTTGATCAATGAGCATCGAAATGATGCCACATTCGAATTACTTGCATTGGCTTGTGAATATTCATGAGCTAGATGGAACAGCCATATTTGCTTTGGTCTTACTGCCAGCCAAATTTTGTTTAGCCAGGGAACTGCAATGAGGCTTCCGGTACCTCTGAATTACTGGGCATATAACACGGGTCTACATGTATATATAGGGAAGTGGCTACAGCCTTTTCTATAGGCGCATGTGTAATTTACAGCCACAGTCCAATTTCCAAACCCCAGCTTTGTCTCCGTCTTTGGTATTGTTCATGCAGTTCGGCAATAGTGATGGAGCTGGGGATAGAGCCTTAATTATATATAAAGCTGGGGTGTGTTTTGGCGCTCATAACCAAAAACTGGCTCTTGTTTATTTTTTGTTAATTGTTTTGTTGATTTGAGTACTTCACAATTGTGCGTAATTCTCTAGCCAGTTGAAAATTCTCAAAGAAATTTACCAACAACTACCTCCTGAACCAGTTTTTGGTTATGACTGTTTGCGCCTGCCAAAAGGCACTCTTGGGGTTTGGAAAACGGCCAAAATCAAGTCATTCGTACACGACCTGAAGCTCACTGAAGAGGCAGCAAAATAGTCTGATGCTATTGGTGCTAAATTTGATACACATTAAGCTAATATTGCAGCAGGGAACTAGACAAGATGGCTGCCATGTTCACAGCCTTTTTGAGACCTGAAGTGTAGTTCTTGTCAGTGTTGCCCTTCTCTTCTATTGCACTACGATGGTGACGGGTGTTTTTTCTTCAATTCTCCTGTAATCTAAAGTAGTCTTTAATAGAAATTATCTATTTTCCTACCTCTTACCTGTCTGTCCAGCACTGCTTCTGCTAGTCTTGGTTCCAAGATGTCCTAGGCGTGGTATGCAATGCAGCCCACATAGGCCGCCGATGCGGGTGCCCTCTAACATACACCAAAGACACATTGCCCCTCTTGGCTCTTTCTCATTGGAACAGCGCGTGACCTCTATATAATTCAACAGGCTGTTCAAAAGAATAATAATGCTTGCACACTGGCAAAAGTTCAGGTTTTAGTAATGATACAAGCGTAACTAAGAAATATGTGACCTGTCACCACAAAATGAGAGTAAAGTCGGAAATATTGAAAATTGAGATATTGGTACTTTCAAATTCTTGAGAAAGAGAGCTTTCCAATGGTACATAACACTTGACGGTTTTGCGATAAATACTTTTTACAGCGCTCTTGAAAGTAATGGGTTTCAGAAAGCGGGATTGTGAGAAAACTTACTTTAAACATCTTAAACAAAACATGCAAAAGATTACAAAACAGGACAAGTAAGGTTCGGTTAAGCATAGCAACGGCTAAGTTCTAATCTTTATTTCTTCATGAAATTTTCTACACATACAAACTATTGTATAAACAAAAAAATATCAAAATTTCGAAAACGTGGGATACTTACAAGAACCTGATTTTCATATTTAATCACCGTGTTAATTAGACCACTAATGGCCTTTAATCCAAACACTAACTACGCAAAATTTAAATTTAAGAGGTTTTCGATCATCTGAAATCACCCCAAAAATGGGAATATACAGAGGAGGACTTGGGCTTTCCAAATTACTAAAAATCTCAAAATTGACCACCCCTTCATATTTTGACTTTGGATGGCCATATCTCTGAATAACATCGTGCGACTTTACTCTCATTTTGTGGTGACAGGTCACATATAAGACCAGTGGAACCGCTTGAAAAATTACACTCTTGCCAAACAAACAAAGATCATGGCCACGTGCACATTGATAAAGAGTACTGATCTGATGACTTTTTAGCTTTCCAAAACAGTTTCTTTGCCATAACATCGATTGCTTCGACCACTCATTGATCAGTCCTATAATTTGTTTACCAAATGACGCAACGCTAACAGTTACACGTACACCCACAGTATGGCTTCGTTAATATAAATCCACACGTCGCTGGAACATACAGAAACTAGACAAGTGAGTTGGCGATTATGCGCGTTACATGCATGTACGTCACACGATTATGCACGCAACGTCACACTTGCTTGCAAATGCTTAATTCTGCTCGGAATTTCCCGAGCCAAAATGCGAAAGAGCCAAAATGCGAAGAAGCCAAGACATCCTTGGTGATGTGTCTTTGTCTATGTGCGTTGTATTACATACTGCACCTAGGACATCCTGGAACTAAGACTATGCTTCTGCGTGCATCCACCAAGGTGTTAATGCAAACATACATGTACATACATGTACACAATTTCATAATTTTAGTGCAAACTTTTTTCTAAACATGAAACTCATTGTTGAACATTTTTCTAAAAATGAAACTCATTGTTGAGAGCATAAGTGAATGTCATCAACTCCCAAGACCCATTTTACATTTGTCTTTAATATTTGATTTTGAGAAATGTGTGCATACAGAAATATTAGCAGTTCAAATTTAAACACTTGATTGATTCTTGCCAAAATATACACAATATAATCATTCCATAATTTAAAATTGCTCTTACCAAGCTTTTCGTCAATGAAAAAGTCCTAATATTTGGTAAATAAAAAATAAAATGAGCTTGTGGCTTATCCTGGCTTAATGTTCTTGCTAAGCCCAATAATCCCCACTTTAATAGCATCTCCTGAAAGCTAGAGTTGGTTAAAACCAGTTCGCGCCGTTTTTTTAATTTAATTTACCGGAAGCAGGCATGGGATTATTGTTAACAAACATCGACCTAGGCCGGCAGTCCATAGGCGGCACACCCACAGTTGCGAGCCGGTCACTGATACAGATTTCCGGCCTCTCTCCGAGTTGCTCGTGGCGTGTTTATCAGTCATTCATTTTGATTTTTGGAATTTTTTTTCGTGTATACACGTCCTCCGGCGCGAACTGGTTAATACAGGCTTGTAATTATGTGTGGCCTGCTGAATGCTAATATACTCTAGCTTGCTGCATTGTGGTATGCACTGATACACTAACACAAAGGATGAAAACTTAGACCTAAAAATAGGCGTAGTAAATGCACAATCAGTATACAACTGTAGTTTGGTTAGAATCTACTGCACCAACATATATGGCATGAAATGTGCAATGTGAAGTCATCCTAATGTTTCACAAGTATCCATGAATTTAATACACATACATGTAGATATCACTGCATACATGTAGGGTGCGATAATTGAGTACCGGTAGCTCACCTGGATTGACCAGTGTAAAGTCAGTCGGGTTATAGTAGTCCTGCAGATTAATAACTTTGTTCACCACAATATTGCATTTGATGATACAAGCACCAAAATTGGCATAACTACTCTTTTGGGGTTACTGTAGACAAAAACCCCGTTAGCCAAATTAAAATCCAATATGGCGGCCATTTTTTTCAAGATGGCCGCCACTAAATGGTAACACTTAATGTTACATTGGATTAATTGGTCATACAAGCACCAACAGTTGCAACTATCCACCAAATGTACCCCTTATCATTTTCAAAAATAGAAACAACTTAAACATTCAAGATGGCGGCCATTTTTTCAAGATGGCGGCCATGTTTTCCAAGATTGCTTTCATTGAATGACATACATTGGTTATTTTCCAAAAGAAACCAAATGGTCATACAATAAAGCTGCAATTTACCTCTCGTTGGTCATTTATAATTAACAAATCATAAATCACTGGAAATCAAAGATGACCGCAATTTTTCAAAATGGCGGCCAACACGTACGTACAATACAAATTTATAACAATAGCGGGTGTCAGTAAAGAAGAAAATGGTTACAAGAATTGCGACCTGACTTGAGATTCTTACCATTACTGTTGTAATTGCTTTCCAAGATTAACTCTTTATTTTGTATTTGCGTTACTGAACATTTGAAGGCATACTTAGCGTGCCTTTGATGCTTACAGTCTGTGTTTTAACATCCCATGCTTAGATCAAATCGATCTCAACAGTCCTGGTTGAGCTTGTAACCAAGGTATTAACCAATCTATTGGTTATTCATAACCAATATATTGGTTATCCTCCAACTAGTTATATTGGTTGAGCTTGCAACCAACCCACTGGGCATTTTACCCGATATTACCCGGGTTGTAACGAGTAATAACGCTAGTTATTACTGGGTAACATACCGATATTACCCGGTATTAACCGATATTACCTGTAACAAGTAATTACGGTTATTACTGGGTAATAACGGGGAAATAGTAGACCAATATTTCCCTGTTATTACCACCCGATATTACCCCATTTACCCACTGTTACCAGGGAGAATGTTACCGATATTTCCGGCATTACATTGTTATTACCACCCGATATTACCAGGGAGAATGTAACTGTTATTTCCGACATTGCATTGTTATAACCACCCGATATTTCACCCTTTACCTATTATTATTACCCAATATTACCAGAAAAAATGTAATCGTTATTTAACATTATTTCTGGCATTGCAATTACCACCCAATATCACCCAATAGTACCAGGGAGAATGTTACCGATATTTCTGGCATTGTACTGTTATTACCACCCGATGTTACCCAATTGGTTAATTATATTGGTTAATACTAATATTACGATACTACCGGAACAATACTACAATATATACACATATAAACATCAATGACTCTTCTGAGCTTGCCACTGCTACAATCTTAGCATGTACTTAAACGCTATATATGTGCCCAATATCACCGCCGTCTATAATCACAGTTTGCAACTAATTTGTTGTTATTTATTTGTATGTTGGCTTTTTGGCAAATTTGTTTCTTTGAGACTTGGAGTAAATAAATATTACACAATTATCTCTACGAAAAAACCCTAAACGTATCGCTATTACGCAAAACATAACGTTCATGTAGAAAAAGTGACAAAAATGTTTCACCAAAGTTTATCACGCCCACTTGGTGTCAACATGTAAATTGAGGTCACCCGATATTACCCTATTTACCCAATATTACCAGGGAGAATGTAACTAATATTTCTGGCATTGCCATGTTATTACCACCTGATATTACCCCCTGATATTACCCTATTTACCAAATATTACCAAGGAGAATGTAACAATATTTCTGGCATTTCCGGCATTTCCGGCATTTCCGGCATTTCCATGTTATTAACTCGGTAAAATGTTACCCATTACCTCTCATTACCCTGTTATAACTCGCTAAAATGTCGGTTTCAACTGGGTAATAACAGTAATATTTGTACTTGGACATTTTTTCTGGAATTGCTATAATTTTACTGTTATTACAAAAATTCCCAATGTAATGACCAATTCAAGCCCTTCACCATTACCCACATTACCTGTATTTTGGTTATCCACATATCTACCAACTGGATTGGTTGAAATCGACCAATATATTGGTTATTTTCAATCAATCTGTTTTTAGAGTGTGTTGTATGTCTTTGTACCAGATATGTTACGATTTATGTGTCACTGTTTGTAACATATAGGCTGAGTCATCTTGTGGCGGCCATCTTTAAAAATGGTAGCCATCTTGAATTACCAAGTGGTTGACAATTTTAGCATAATATTGGATTCAAATGGAGATTAAATGCCCATTTTGGTCCTTGTATTACTGTTTGATCCTTGGTAACACTACTACTAGACCATTTTGGAAAATGGCGGCCATCTTAAATTTTCAAGTGCCTAATATACTGTTTTGGATATGCCAACAACAGGGAGACCGAACAGATGTTAAATGCCAAGTTTTGTGCTTGTATTGCCATTCTATCCATCCGTACATCAATATTTCGGTGACATTTGGCCTTCATTGGCGGCCATCTTCAAAAATGGCGGCCATCTTGGATTTTAATTTGGCTAACGGGGTTTTTGTATAAAGTGACCCAAAATGAGCATGTGTGCCAATTTTGGTGCTTGTATCACTAAATGCAATATTATTGTAGTAATCTGCAGGACTATAGCCACGAGAGCCGTGCTAAACGAACGCTCAAACCTGGGTCATCACGAACCGCAAGTGATGTTCGTAGCCGCGGCCGTAGCCATCGACAAAATGCCCTTTTTTGACTGAGGCTTACCTTCAAGAGGGAGGGGTAAATTGCCAAATAAAAATGGCAATTATGGGTTTTGTGGCTTCTGGTTAGCATCCCCCAAATAAGATATTGACTTATTTGGAGAACCGCCAACACAGGGCTGAATAGCTCAGTTGGTAGAGCACTGGAATGGCAATCCAAAGGGTTGCTGGTTCAAGCCCCGCTCCAGTCAATTTTTTTGTTTAATTTTCAAAAACAATATATTCACTGTACAGTTACACGTACCACTGTAACATCTTGTACAGTGGGCAAAAAAAGAGTACGATTCACTGCGTGCAAGAGCAGAACGAATGGCCATGATGGCTGCACAAGTGAGATCGATCTTCAGCTTGTCATCTACTGTACAATGCCAACGTGTTCTTTTTTCACCCACTGTGCAAACTGGGGCCAATGTCAAAAAAGCACACAAATTTACTTGGTACAAAAACGTCTTGCTCAGTAAAAACAGGTTACCAGCCAAAAATGTGTTTTGCATGCTAAACAAAAACCAGCTGATATCTGCAAATGGTGTATCATACTTTTAATATCACTACAAACAGTCAATATTTAGGAAGTAACTGTAGAAATGTAATAATTAGTTTGAGGGTACTGTGATACCGAAAATGATTTTTTTTATTTTTTTTATTATTGTTTCGTTGTGCTCCTTCCAGCTTGTTCATACCTAAGAGCGTGGAAGAAGAAGCATTGTTGCTTCTGCTGATAAGCGAGCTCCAGGTAAGTCCCTTCAGAAACAAACAATTAATAATCAAAGTTCAATAAACAAATTCTACAAATACATGTATAACATGGTGAATAGTCGATACTATAACACCTGAACCACAGATTCTGTGTCTTGATTGGCCAAGAGTGAGTCACATGGCATTTTTTATTTTTTTGCTCTCTTTTTGTGCACGTCTAAAAGTACTGTAATAGAATGTGGCTTTGGTGTTTGCAGTTTTTGCGGGCTATCGCGCTTAGGCGGGCCATATGTAGGGGAACGTGCGCAGTAGCCGGAAGAGCCTTTGTTTGGCACGCTATCACGCTTAGGTGTGTGGTGCCTGGGGGTGTGTGCGTCGAAGCTAGAAGAGCTTGTTTGTTCGCCGTGCGCTTTTGCCTCGTGTATGTGTGGTGTTCAGGGAGTTGGGTTCTTGGAAGCAAGTAGAGCGGATGCGTGTTGAGTTGCTTGTAGATCACGGTGCGGTGAATTGTGGTTGTGGTGCCCAGGGAGAGAGACGGAAGATGTCTGAGAGACCGACTAGCTTTGGGTAGCTGTCCGTTAGTGGTGATCAGGTTTTGCGACATTGGTTGGAACCAGTACAGCACCGGGGATCGGAGCACCGTGCCGTATACGGTGAACCTAGCACCAGAGGTCAACAAAGCGTCGCGCTGAGCGGCGCATTGCAAACGTGAGTTAACCAGTTCGCGCCGGATGACGTATATAAACGCAAAGTTTTCCCCCGATTCAAAACGGATGATGCACAAACACGCCACGAGCAAGGCCGGAAATGTCTGTCAGCAGCAAGCAAGGCCGGCAATGCGTGGGTGTGCTTCCGGCACTATTGGCCTGAACCCGCTTCAGATCGAGTTTCTTTAAAAATAATCCCACCCCTTTGCTCGGTGATGTTAAAATAATCCCTGCGCGAACTGTTTAACTTGCGTGCATTTTATGCTAAGTTTCGGACTGACTAGCAATTGGGTCGCATTTTTGTAGTTTTTTTTTTCCTCACTCGTCTCCCTCAGTTTAAATAAGTCCCGAAGTATACCAGACTCCCGGCCAACTCATCACCATAATTTTGATTAAGGCATCATTATATCCCTTGAGGAACCAATGCCCCCTTAAGAAACCACTATTCCCTTAAGGAATCTCTATCCCCTTAAGGAACCCAAATGAACCTTAAGGATTTAGTTGTACATTAAGTTTGTTTGGTGGTTGTTGGATTAAAGGGATATGAACATCGTTCTCAAATACACTTCTCCCTTCTCAGTTATTCTGTGTATCCATTGAGGTAGTCCGTGTCTTCCCTACCCGCCTAACTTAAGTTTCACGAGCGGCGATATATGGTCTCCAAACAAATGTTTGGTGATTGTTGCGGAAAAGTTTTCCCAAAGTCTTATTTTTCATTGTCCGAGAGGGTACTATGTAATTTGTAAAGTTGGCTACGGGCACTCGATTCCAAAATCTTGAACTGGGTCGTGACATCAACGGTCGGTACTCGGTTCTACCCGTGTACTCGGATACCTGGGTACTCGGGTACTCGGGTATTCGGGTATTCGAGTACCCGGGTGCCCGGTTCTGATGCACTTTTGTTTTGTTATTGTCCTGTGTAGGTTAACCGTGATGTGGTCCTGAGTCGTTCCAAGGAGCATACTCAGAGTAGAGAGCACACGTTTCTTCACGCTACAGCCGTCTATGACTTGCTTGCCATTACATTGTCAAGGAGAGTCCAGTACAATATGCTTGCAGCTGTAAGAAAACTTTTTGTTGAAGTTAAACAAGGAACACTATCAGGCACAAGTACCTTTACATTAAAAGAATACAGGATGATTTGCTAGTTTGATGATCATTTCCAATATAATTTGGATGAATCAAGCAAAATTAGTTGACTCTGGTCACTTTTTGCACTTCTTGTATTTTCATTTGAAGGACACTTTACGCTTTAATTCGGTAACAAAAACAAGTTGATAAGACCTTTGGTTCAAAAGTTACGACTTGCTGAGTAACGACACATTAAAAAGAAGAAAAGAGAGAAAATTAGGTTTAAAGTTATAGTATTGAGCCATTGATAATAAGCACACCTTTGATACATGGCAGAACGTATATGTGACCTGCTTCCACAAAACCAGACATAAGTGGGTTTTTTTTAAAGTGAGATATTGTTATTTCCATTTAGTACACATATTTAGCTTTCATTTGGTACCAAAACTACCTTTATACCATACATACTTCAAATTTTATAAGGATTTTATTTTGATGTATTTGGGAGATAAATTACCATTTTTAGGACACAGTTTGCCTCAATAAATGCATGATTTGTGTACTTTCTCATCAATAAAGTTGATCAATTAAAGTTGACGCGTTCAAATTTGCTCATGAATACTTCTGAGGTGTAGTAATAATTATTATGTTATCATGTGCAAATTCATGGCACATTATTTGTTGTTACTCTTCTGTCAGTTTTTAGATGGGACCATGAAGTTTTCCTACCAGGAGTTTCACATGTGGTACCAGTTTGCTCTGGCACTCATCAGCGCCGGCAGGGTAAGGCCATGTCCAAATCTTTTGTCTAAAGCTGTTGTCTCGGTGTTGGCCCATTACAACTACACATAATTTGGGCTGGGGATGTAAATTTTGAGCATTTAGAATTTTTTTGTTTTTAAGAATCTCTTTTTTAATCTGGATTTCCTGAGTTGTTCTAAAGGTGTTTTATAGACCAATATAGACCAATAAAAACATATATTTTAAGGGGGAGGGGCCGACATTTGATCATCGGACAATATTATTGGACAATATCATCGACCATGCCTTGACCAAAACTAAAGTATATCTAGCACAAATTTGTTGTGGCAAAAATGTATGGTACAGCCATTGTTATTATTGGCGAACATGAGGGTGGTTCATTGTCTGCATAAACATTAAAAGGTGCTTGAATTATCATGAATGGGTGGATTTGGAAGGTTGTATTTTATAGTAAATAACGTTTAACTGACCTGTCCGAAGTTTTACAATCAGGAATGCTGATAAAAGAAAGAAAAATGGCGTTCGTTTTAAAACCGGCATCGGGCAGTGGTTCTTATGTTGTTCTTGTTTTTTTTCTTCGCAATTGCCTTCCGGCGATTTAAAAAAAAAAAAAATTATATAATAATTTTTCGGGACAATTACAGGATATCTAGCGCAATCATTTTGCTGGATGCCTACAATCATTCTTTACTTTCAAATAAGAAAGTTATTTCTTAATAATTCTTAACAATCTAGAGCTGTAATGTAAGAGAAAAATGGTTGGAAACTCTCTGATAAGTCAAATTGGAAGGCTAATTAGCATGCAGCTGACTCCGGCCACATAAATGATGCTGCACGTGCTATAAGTTCTTTGAGTTGGCTTCTGCTACCGGTATGTGGTGTTGTTTCTTCAAAGATTTGCTGGAATTGCGAAGTTGGCTAATGTTGCAGTTGTTTCAAAGCCGTGTCACAAAAATGGAAGGCTACATTTAATTTTAATATTCGGTTTCCAAAATCGAAACCGAATATTAAAATAATTTGGTTTCAAATCTCACCACTACAAGCAATGTATCCGTCTGTAGCAAAGATGAAATCAAATGTACATCTTGAAATCGAATTAACTCGTTCAGATTTTTATTCCCAGTTTTAAAACTGTTTATGCATTATTATTTTTGTATTTTGCTTCAGTACACTAGGGCGCTGTTGGTGCTACGAGAGTGTGTCACGATGCAACCCAATAATGTGCCAGTCTTGCTACAAGCCACCAAGATATGTTTAGAAAAACTCAACATGGTAAGGAGAAGACATATCTGTATTCAGCTCAAGGCGACACAGTTAAAGGGGTAGTATACCATTTGCAGCTGTCCCAGAAGTAACCAAACAATTTTTTTTTAAAAAGCTTACTTGTAAATATACTACCCGGTAATCCTAACTCGTTTTGGTGATTTACTAGTGTAGAAACCTTTCTTAACATCCTTGCAAATTTCTGAGCTATTAAACTGTGCACTAAACAGCTGGACTCAACCCAATCCTTGTGTTGGAGTTTGGCTGGATGGGGATTGTTAGGGTTAATGATTCTAAACTCTCTGTGAAATTATTCCGTCTGGCATGCTGTCATTTTGAAGAAAAAAAATAGAAATGCCATTTCCAAATATACGTCTCATCAGAGACGTACTTATGGACATTTTAACAAATAGTGCGCGCAAGTGTTTCAATGACGCCTGACGTATGCGTTGGCACTACTATTGGTCTCTTCAGTGCTTGACATGCGAGTAGCTGCAATCTGCTGGCCGAAAAAAGTACCCTTAACGCAGATTGTGGTAGCAATTCAAATTGTGAATGAAATCGAAATCATATGCAGCATTCACAGAGCTAACAACTTCATCAGGTTGTCTGTCCAGCACCTTTCTTTATATTTTGAGCACTTTTGCTGTTATAAAAATGGAATGTTCTCTTCCATCTGTCACCAAATGAAATGATTCTGTCCATCGCACGAATGTGAAACATATGCATAAAAATGCACAACCGAGGTTTATTGTTTCTCTTGAAGCGAAAATGCTTTCTAGTCATGACAAGTGCCGTCGTGCCTGGTTAAAAATTGAAATCTTAAAATATTGTTTTCTCGGAATATTTACATTCATCAGGTTTGAGCTGTCCGGCACCATTCTTTAGATTTTGAGAACTTTTGCTGCTTTAAACGAAGAAAAAATGCACTACTGGCAAATCATATACTGTAACTTCAAGAAACCAATGTATCTTGTGAACCTCTTTGTGTAAAATATTTTTCTTACAGCCGGTTCAAAAAGGCATTCCAGAGTCATGCCAAACCAAAAGATGTAATTTATAGGTCCGTTAAAAGTTTGACGTTGGAACAAATAGAAGTGACTAGGCGCGCTAGAAGGTAAAAGATCGACTGCAGGAGTCGTTTATAGAGCAACTCAGGAATGACTTAAATTAAGTTTGGTTCGGCGCGACTCAAACAGATTTCTAAACCAGGTCTAAGTTTTTACAAAACTCTCATTGCTATCACGTTGTATATTTCTTTCCCTGTCAGATCAGCGATGGCATAGAGTTTGCCGAGAAGGCTGTTGCGGTAGGAGATAGCGGCCCATTTACCGCCAAGAGCTATCTTTGGCTGGGTGTTGGCTACATGCTTAAGGCTAACGAAAGTAGGTCCAGTTTTTCTAAACTTCACTTTAAGCTTCTCATATGTTTCCAAAGTTTTGCTCCTACATGTATGTTTTCTTTATTCCCCTTATTCATGGATCAACCCCTATACCTCATGCCTTCTTAAAACTTTACATTTGATGACTGTTTTTCATCTGAAAGCAACCATCCACACAGAGAGGCAGGAACTACAGAAGAAAGCCCTGAAGGCCCTGGAGAAATCCCATTCTCTGGACACTGGTGACTTCCTAGTACAGTATCACATCGCTTTACTTCTGGCATTATCTAGACAGGTAAAAACACTATAAACAACATGAAACCAATAATCCTAACTCCCTACTTTAGCTTTACTGAAGAAGACCATCAGCCGATTTCACAAAATCTTTCGCAATGGCGCAAGTACGCTGGCGCCAAAATTTATTGCGACAGTTTCAGGAGAGTTTGACAGTGCGTAAGTCCGTGGCTTATGCAACTAATTATGGCATAGTTAGACAGTCACTTTATATTAGGTGGCGTCAGTTGTGGTGTACGTAGCGACTTAAAATGACCTATTTTACCTACAAATTGTGATTGCCGTGAAGCCTGTTGTCAACCTTGATAAATGGCGGGTGGGGGTGATTCAAAGGCGATTTCGTTAAAGAACACAATTATACCCAAACAGTTGTCGTAAACGCTGTTTAAGACGTTGCACAGCTACGCCAAGTTTTGTACAATGGTCCGTAAGGAAATGGTGCAGCTACGTACGCAACTTTTTTGTTGCGCAAGCCTTACGCCAAGTTAAGTTAGAACTTTGCTGCTGTTATTAAGGACCAGTTAGGTGGAATTTCTTTGATCTATTTACAAATCTATTTGTCAGCTACTGTCTGGATAAGGGTATGGGTAAGAGGGAAGTCTTCACTGTGGTTATTAGCAGTAATTGACACACACACACACACACAAGTGGGTAAATGCCGTCAATAGGGGACGGGGCATTGTCCGACCGTCTTCCCTCTTTTGTTTGTACTCTAACGTTTTCGGATGATCGCCATAGGATTTGCACACGAGTCTGAATCGGGGACCTTTGCGGAATAGGGGACCCCATTGTTCCCTTTGTCATACGTCCCCTATTTCAATCAAAAACAAACGCACACACACAAGTGGGTAAATGCCGTCAATAGGGGACGGGGCATTGTCCGACCGTCTTCCCTCTTTTGTTTGTACTCTAACGTTTTCGGATGATTGCCATAGGATTTGCACACGAGTCTGAATCGGGGACCTTTGCGGAATAGGGGACCCCATTGTTCCCTTTGTCATACGTCCCCTATTTCAATCAAAAACAAACGCACGCACACAAGTGTGTAAAGGCCTTCGATCGTGGACGGGGTATTGTCCGACCGTCTTCCCTCTTTTGTTTATACTCTAACGTTTTTTGATGATCGCCATAGGATTTGTACACGGGAAAAGATCGTGGACGTTTTGTCAATCGTGGACCCATTGTTTGACTCCCAATTCTTTTGTCCGACGACCACGATTGCCGGTCAATACAAACGCAGCTTTACCTTACATACGCACTGTGGACATTCCTTTGTATTCGTGTAGTTAACAAACTTTGACTAAATACTCATTTTTCTCGCTTCCCCAAAACAAATTTACCCTCAAATTAGGATTATGGGCCTCTCAGCTGTCCCTTCTATCTTTTCTATATATAACCCTAACCCGTTTTTTCTCTAGCGCTCTTTTTCGGAAACTGAAAAACGGATTGTGGACGTGTGCAAGTCCACACACCGTAACCTCTTCCCGCATCGTGTGGACCTATATTGTTCGGAGGTCCACAGTGCGTATGCAAGACTAACTCAAAGTGTGTCACCTCTGTTGTGACTTGCTTGGAGAAAGGTGTGTTTTTTATGGCCATTGAAAACCAAATCAAAAATTAGACTTACGGTTTTAACTTACAGTTATTTTACATTTCAAAAGAATATTGCTCATAGATCTGATCTTGATTTTTGCTTATTACACTTTATTTGTAATCTTATCGCAAAGTCTGGTTCTATTTATTGCCCCCCCCAAAAAAATATTACCACCACAATATCAAAAACCCCTGAACGTCATATTACTTTGACCGCACCTTAATTCAATGACTTTTAAATATATAAAATCAATCAAATCAAATCAACTCTTCCTGTCAACGCTCTTGGTTGAGTGGATAAGTCCACTACAATGGAATCTCGCTGATTAGTCTTCAGAATAGCGCAGCTTTCCAATCTGAGGTAAGACACATGCAGTATTAAATAACTGAGAACGAATGAAGTGAAGGATAGAGAACAAATGAAAGGAAGGGAATCATATCAGAACTTTTACCGTATTGGAAAAAAAGTGGCAGCTGTACATGGTAATCTTATCTTTTATCCTTGTAACAATGCAGATTCCAGAGGCCGTGCTGAAGGTTCGTGAGGCTCTGAGACTGAATGGTGAACACATCCCCTCTCTTCACCTTCTGGCCCTGTTGTTATCAGCCCAAAAGCAGTACAGGGAAGCTTTGTGTTTGATTGAAGTAGCCTGCAATCAGTACCCAGATAGCATCAGGTAAAGGAAGTAGAAAAGATCAAAGAAAACCTGCAGCCATTTTCACAAAATGATAAGACGCGTCTTAAGCCTGAGTTAGACTTTGTTTGTTGCATCGGGTTTTATGCGTCCCCGTCCCTATCACGACCATAACAAATGGCAAATCCTGGAATGATCTGGGAGCACAGGAATATGGACTGGATAAGAAATTTAAGGGTTGTGAAATGGTCTGCATTGCATTGTCATGACAGGACAGTCAGCAACCCCAATTAATTTGGACATGCTCAAAACAGACAGGGTTTCTTCCCGATCTGACAACAATGGGATAATAATTGGGAATTAGGACGTGACTCGATCGGCAAAGTCCTAATAGCAACCTAATGCAGACGGGAGCATCAAAATAGCAGCTGTACATGTATTGAATATAGATGTGCATCCCAAGAATGGCTGAAAACTTTTCCTCCTGTATTTATACGTCCTCTGAACCACATGATCAACCTGGGAAAAATATATTAGACGGGATAAGCCTGAAAAATGAACGGGATAGGAACGGGGCGGATGGGATAAAAACGAGAAGGGTGGGGTCAGGTCGGTTTACCGGTACTTTCTTATAATAGAACTGTATTAGCATGGCGTAAAGGACAGGATTTTTCAGGCTAAAATATATGTTCTCTGCATGCACATGTGAAAACTGTTTTTTGGCTTATTATTTTTACGACTGTTTCGTCAAGCGGTAGCAAAAAACATGGTACATCTTGCTCGGGATGCGTGTAGTGAACTTGGATCGATGAAAAGGATCGATCTTAGAGCGCGGACTCCTCTTAATTCCGAAAACGAGTTGAAAGATAAGACAAGTTTCGTGAAATCGACTGCTGGATTGCATTCTACTTGTTCATGAACAATTTCCCATTGCACTTAAAGATTTTATGAAATCACTGTATTCAGAGAGATAACGTGGTATGAGGTTGGATAGTATACAAATAATGAATGTTTGTGGGTGCGATTGGTAAGAATACTTTTATAAATTAACAGATGGATGATTTGTTTTATACACCAAATCAGAATAATTTCCTGTCGTCTGATTGGTCAGAGCACAACCAATGGTGTGAACGTGCGACAGAAGTTCAAGTTTATTGTTAAATAGAAATTATATTTTTGCGATGTGACCGCGCCGTGCATTGGGATGAAAAATTCAATGACATGTGATCAACCATTAATTTCATAAACCAAGTTAAAGCACAACAATTTTCTTAGCTGAAAAAATCTTCCTTGGCAAAAATAGGGTTACAAATATAAATGTTCAAGTGATGTTTAATTGTTAATTTGTGACTGTTATTCAGCCGGTACTTGCTGAGCATTAAAAGCGTATAGAGTTTTAGCTGTTAAAGGGATCGTATACGTTTGGTAATTACTCCAAAAATTATTGGCAATGAAAACTTACTTGGTAAGAAGTAGAGCAGCTTTGAATAGTAAAATGCATTTTTAGAAACTTTTCACTTCGAAGTACTGTGGTTATAGAAAAAGATGCATTTTTTATCCCCAAAAATTTGAATCTGAGAAGCGTTACTGCAGTGACGTTTCTCAGAGCGTGTATTTTAATGCAGATTATCCTTCCTGCGTGGACAAAACCGCTCCAGAATTTCGGCAATATCTCAAAATTGCTACCACCTTTTGAAATGAAATTTGTACAGGTTAGTTTTATGGTATATATCTATAACTATATAGGATTGAAACAAACAGTGGGTTCCAATTACCAAACGTATACAATCCCTTTAACTTGTTTTTAATGAGCAAGATTTGTTTGTCCGTTTGTCCTAAGCAAATTTTTTGTGCTTACATGTTTTATGAAAGTGGCCCCAGGTGACGGTGATTTATTCAGGTGTTGTATAATATACGAATATTGACTGCTTCGAGTGCTGTAGTAATACTAGCCTCTGGAGGTGTTCTATCTTGCCAATGTACCTTGTATTCATTTCCTCCTTAGTCTGATGTTCACCAAGGTCAAACTTGAGGAGATACAGTCAGGTCCAGAGGAAGCCCTGATGACCTGCAAACAGATGCTGTCTACGTGGAAGGAGACCTATGATGCAATGCAGAGGTAGGAGGATATTATACAAATATTGACTGCTTTGAGTGGTATAGTAAAACTAGCCTCCCGAGGTGATCCATGGAGCATTCTATTTTCCCGAGGCGAAGCCGAGGGAAAATAGAATGCTCCATGGATCACCTCGGGAGGCTAGTTTTACTATACCGCAAAATAAAGCAGTCAATATTTGTTTTATAACACCTCACTCACAGATTCTGCACAATTTAAGCTTCCTGAAAGTATAGTAATGACAAAAATTCTCCAAATTCAGTGTCAACCTACGTGCAATCAGTGCGTTGTTTACGAAAGAAATGTACGTTAAATTTGCGTTTTGAAAGGGCACCAGACTATTTGTATCTTCGTTCCCTTTTTCTCGATCATACGTGTACTTTGTTGCCTTGATGAACGGGTGCGAGGGTGATAGAGCAATGTTTACACAATGCACCGAAACACACGTCTGGGTTTCAGTCACGCTTTTGTTGCTATGCGCATAGTACGTGTGTTGCTATGCGCATAGTATTTTTTCAGAACGAGGCTGCGTGGTATAGTCTTTTTGGAGCGCAAGTAAAAAATATTAAAAATAGCAAGTGACACATGACGCGCTCTCGGCCAATCAAGACACAGAATCTGTGAGGGAGGTGTTATAAACATGTATGACTGAGTCGGCCAGTTCGGTATCTCAATGATATAGTCCAGGACAGTAGTCCGGGATGAAATCACTGACATGATGTCACGCGATTTTATGGATACACCATTGGTAATGGCTTGAATTAGCAGGAATGGGTGGATTTGGAGGGTTGTATTTTATGGTAAATATCATTTAACTGACCTGTCCGAAGTTTTACAATAACAGTTGCTAAGAAAAGCAAGAAAAACGACGTTTGTTTTCAACAAGAACTAGAATAAATTTGATAAACAAATGGGTCTTTTTTGAAATTTGTGAAATTGGGATCAACGGTATATCGTAACACGTTAGGCCCATATGTATAACGTTAGGCCTACTGTCGGCAAGCAAAATGTTAATAGACCATCTTGTACAGAGTTGCTGCAACTACAACATAACCGTTCAAAAACTAGAGATCGTTCAAATGAGACCATTCCCAGCTTGTTATACCTCCGATAGGAGTGTTTTTTTAGCCTTTACTGCTACTTTTGGGAAATCCTAGAGCAATAATTTAGCTGGATGCCTACAATCAATTTAATTTCAAATAAGTAAGATATTTCTTAAGAATTTGGTAGTAACATGTTTAAATATCTGCAAATGGTACATCTTACCTTTAAAGTGAATATTGTTAGTTTCGGCGGGAGAAGGGGGGGGGGGGGGGGAGGTTTTCGTAGATGCTGGAAAAAACAAGAAAAACAATCATATTCTTGTAGTCTGGTTTCCTAACCCCACTTAGATAAAACAGAACAATATATACCGTAAATTCCTGCGGTAAAGACGCGGCTTATCTGACTTTCTAGACCACAAAAACATCGCCGCGCCTTATCTTTCAGTGCGCAGTATATGATGTCGCTTGAGTTTAAAGTGACAGTCTTTGTGTGAAGAATTCTTTGAACGCCGCAATCTTACTCAACAATGCCGTCAACCAATTAGCTCAACTCGTCTGACATTGTGACCGTGCTTCCCTTCCAACAATGCCTCGATGTGTTGATCCCCCCACGACCGTGCTTTTATTCCAACAATGCCGCAATGCGTTGACCCCTTTTTCTTTGTGGCCGTTTTTTCATTCCGAAAATGCTGCAACAGAATTACTTAAACGTTTGGAAATCGCATTAACCCAACCTCTATTGTGTGAATATATAGCCCGAATATATACGGACGGCGCACCGCGGAACAAATAAACGGCTAGCTTGGTCTTGGATCAAGTGAGAAGTGATGTATTAAACAAATATCTTATGAAGTGATTAACAAATTATAGGTTTGAAATAAAGGAAAAGAACTTTATTTAAAAAAATCCCCCGTAAAAATCCCTTCCATATATTAAGTCAACTCTATGTTGTCTGATTACGTTGTCTGGATAGAAACTATATCACTGACTGACTGAACTTACTACTGAATTAATTTACAATCCCACGGACCAAAACATTAAACGTGGTTTTGAAACCCGATATCTGCGGGAGAGGCACCATGTATTGGCTTCCATTGTATAAACATCTGGGGTTTGCGATTGTTGATACATTTCGTGTCGGCTCACTCAAAGGGTTAGTTCATTGAACCTTATTTCTTTTGGCAAAAGACGCACCATTGTAGGGTCAGAAACCGCAATCATGCACAGCGATGGATGAAGGTTGGTATCAATTTACTTCTTGGCTCTACACATGTGACCAGCCCATGGGGTTACGGTTTAATTCATGCTTGGAATAGTGGGATCGTTCTAAGGCAACAAAATGACCCCTTTCTGGCGATGTACCTACACCGGGTGGCGCCTGGTGTTCTTGTGGGTGCGTTCAAGCATGCGCCTTATTCGGCGGTGCGCTTTATCTGTTGACGTTTGAATTTTTTGGGGGGGATTTTTTATGACCCGCGCCTTAACCGCCGAGCGCCTTGTCCGCAGGAAATTACGGTACATGTACGTCATGGTAGTGTACGGCCAAGAAACATGTCTAGCTCGCTTGTCCCCTTTCTTATCGGTTGCTGACAGAAAAACTAACTAAATATGGTAAATTGTGGGTAGTAATTAAAAGAGACCAGTTTGTTCAAATGCTGGTCGGCTGACCAGCGTTGGAAATTAATATAAAAAATACCGCTTTTCTTAAATATGATTACACACCAGGTGCCATAATTTTACAGAATGCTTTAGAATGTCATTTACCTACAGTTCAGTGGGTGTTTCATAATACCTTTTTTGATATTTGTAAATGTCTTTTAACTCGTGAGTGTCGTGCGACCTCCTTGCAAGTTTCTTCTATTATCCAAAATGACTCGTGACCCATCACTTGTGCAGTTGAATTACCGAACTGGCTTATTGTGTTTTTTAATTTTTTTTTTATATTACCCAGTTCGCGCCGGTGGACGTATATACACGCACAGTTTTCTCCAGATTTAAAACGGATGGCGCATAAACACGTCACAAGCAAGGCTAGAAATGTCTGTCAGCAGCGAGCATGGCTGGGAATGCATGATTGTGCTTCCTAGTAGCATCGGCCTGAACCCGCCTTGGATCGTGTTTCGATAACATAATAATCCCGCACCTCGGCTCGGTGGTGATAAAAAATTCCAGCGCGAACTGGTTAAACCTAAAATACACATTCTTTATTAATGATGGAAAGATGACGGTTATTGTAGTAACTACTTCTTTCTATGTTTTCTAATCTAATTTGACAGTGAGGAGACTAGCCGAGGGACAGGACTTCTAGACATAGTGATGAGTGACCGACGCAGCCTGGCCCAGATGCACCTCTCAGAGTACAGTGATAGAGACTCAGGTAGGTAGAATAGACTGTGCATCTAGAGACTAGCCGAGGAACAGGACTTTGAGACATAGTGATGAGTGACCGACGCAGCCTGTCCCAGATGCACCTCTCAGAGTACAGTGATAGAGACTCAGGTAGGTAGAATAGACTGTGCATCTAGAGACTAGCCAAGGGACAGGACTTCTAGACATGATGAGTGACTGACGCAGCCTGGCCCAGATGCACCTCTCAGAGTACCGTGATAGAGACTCGGGTAGGTAGAATAGACTGTGCATCTAGAGACTAGCCGAGGGACAGGACTTTTAGACATAGTGATGAGTGACTGACGTAGCCCTGTCCAGATGCACCTCTCAGAGTACCGTGATAGAGACTCAGGTACATGTAGGTAGAATAGACTGTGCATCTAGAGACTAGCTGAGGGACAGGACTTTTAGACATAGTAATGAGTGATTAACGCAGCCGCACCTCTCAGAGTACAATGATAGAGACTCAGGTAGGTAGAATAGACTGTGGTAATACATGCCATCCAGGACCCAGTGTACTGCTATATGCTGACGATAGGATGCTGCAGGCATGATAACGACTGCATAGTTCTGTGCAAACGTGAATGTGTAGTCGGCTAGGCGTAACCTAGCTATGCACCAAAGGCTTCAATGGTTATGGCTGTGTCTATTGTCAGCCTGCTTACGCGTATTTGTAATGGACAAAGACCTAGACAATAGCCCCAGACAAGAGATCGGGCATCCAAATTCGAACACACTGACCACAAGGTGACCATTTGCTCTATTAAAGATAAGTTTGTCTGAAAATCGGCCAAAAAAATTTAAAAGAACTAGCATTAGCACTTAGTGACCTTTGACCCCAAAATTTAAGCAACCCAGAAGGAGCTTGGGCCAGGGATACATTTGACTAGAAAATGAGAAAAGAAGGGGGAAAAAAGGTGGCAATCACATCCTAGCTCTATGCTACGAGTACAGCTGATCTAGAAAATGATCTACACCTTTTGATTATTTTTATATACTTTACCAAAAGTGGGCGCCCTTCATTAACCCCTTTATTTAGTCCTGAATTCTATCATTTGATAAAAGCTGTTCCAGCACTAATGTTTGTTTTGGTTTGATTTTGGTTTGTTTGTTTGAGGGGAGATGGACTTTGTCAAACACCACCGTGACTATCTATAGGTGATGTTTGAATTGTTTTGTAATATTATCTTCAGCCAGTAAGCAGTTAAAATATTTACTCAGGTGTGAATCAGTGCCAAACATGGAAGCCAGGGATTGTAAGCAAATTTAATTGGATGATGAAAGATTATACGATGTACTGACACAACTACTTGTATATTTAACCATTGATACACAGCAACTTGTTTTGACCATGATCCTTAAATTATGCTGTTCTATTCGAATTTAATATAGTATTAATGGTGTCTGTGTGTGCTTTAGAAATGTTCAATCCGTTAATATGAACCCAAAAGTTCGTAAATTCCTGTTTGCTTCTACTTCGATTTGCTTCTCTGTGATTTGGAATTCGAGGGGGGAAGCCAAAGACAAAGTAAAGGTTTTTCGAGAACAAAACCTAAGCTCCGAAAGACTACAAACGAGTTGGACCATTGTTAGACCATTGAGAGCTGTTTTTTATTTCAAGTAAATAGGGTTGACAAATTTAGGTCAAAACAAAATTGGCCCTCGTCAAAGGAACTTGTGGACTTCGGATAGGTGGCACGTATTTATTCAAGAACAATTTTGGTTCAGCCGGGAACAAAAAGCTTTCTGCAGTGCAAAGGCAAACACAGACAGCGTGTCTCCAAAGGGCGAAAAGTTCATGAACAAAAATTTATAAGCCTGATGGAATTTGTCCTTGGCAAAAGCAATATAAGTGTACAAAAAAATGTGCAGAGAATTTGAGGTCACGTAAATCGTGATTTGGCCCGAGTAGGACATTTTTGATCGATTTACAGGGCTGCACCCTTGTCATGGTTAGTATTTTCAAGGGCAGTCATTGAGCTGCTACTTACACATATCTCATTTGACATGCTGCCTTTAATATCAAATCCATCAGGCAAAAATAATGTCATGACACAGAAAGAAGCTGAGCGATACCTCTTCCCATTCAACTACCGGTAGTTTGAATTATGAACCAAAACATAGAGTGTTTCTCATCAGTACGCTCATTGAATTTGCTGTACAATATTGTATCACCCAAATTTTGAAAATTGATCAACTTCACAATCTGTTGATACGGATTCACAATCGGTTGATACGGATTCACAATCTGTTAATACGGATTCACAATCTGTTATTACGGATTTACAATTCGTTATTAAGGATTCAAAATCTGTTATTACGGATTGGTGGGGTTGCGACCAATGATGTGACTGTGCAATGGAAGTTCTTTCTCGCTTTTAATTTTGTGGTGCGGCCTCAGCTCGCCATGCATTGTGATAACAAATTTTATCACATGATTAGGGAGTTTAGTTTCAATAATATATTTACAACAAGTAAGCTTTCTAATAACAGTATTCTTGTTAACAGTATTTTTGTTGGTTACTTTTTGGATAGCCTCAAATTAAATATCGCATGAAGCTGCAATATGTTGCTTGCATGGGTGTACATTGGTGTACACCGAGTTATGGGGACACTTTCTTTTGTTTGAAAAGGTCTGACCAGGTTGTGGGGACATTTTCGTGCCCCCATTACATTTTGGGTCTCCAGTAAAAGGGTCTAGAGGTAGAATTGGGTTAGGTTATAATGAAAGAAAATGGAGAAGATGACACATTAGGGTGTATGTTGAAAATGTAGGTCGAAACAAAATTCAGAGTTTTAGTTTAGAGAGATTTTCTTTAAGCAACGAATCCTATGGAATGTCCCCATAACGTCATGTACGGAAAGAATGTGTGTTCAAATTCATGTAGTAAACACATAATTTTTTGTTGTTGTCCATTTAGCCATGTTGGGAGATGCATTGAAGAGTAAGGAAATATATCTTACACAAAAACATGTATTTTGTTATATTCTGCTTCCAACCATGTTTATGCATCATGCTTATGTTCCCCTCTTTATACCGGTATGTTTGTTTCTTGTACACAGCTATTTTGCCTTCAAAGAAAATCTTGTTAAAATCTAAATATTAGGCCCGCTAAACTTATTTGATTTTTATATTTTACTTTACTTTACTTTGGGTGTCGGTTATTTTTGTCTCTGAAAGAATTTCGATAATATTTTTTCGGCTCCTTTTATTTGATTCATTTCTCAATTTCTATCATATGTTTAGCATTTTTATCCTTGACAACATAGTTAACCAGTTTGTGCCGGAGGACGTACATGCAAAGTTTGTTCTACATGTAGGTCAAAACGGATGACGCATAAACATGTCACGAGCAAGGCCGGAAATGTTTGTCAGCAGCGAGCAAGGCAGGAAATGCGTGGGTGTGCTTCCCGGACCATCGCCCTGAACCCGCCTCGGATCGAGTTTCGTTAAAAATAATCCCGCGCCTCGGCTCATCAGTGATGTTAAAACATTCCCAGCGCGAACTGGTTAATGGGGGAATTCTCTGATTCTGCAATCAAGTATTTTTTTGATAACTTTATGCCATGTGCCCATAGTAGCTACCTTTTGTGGGAAAACACATTATTTTTCTTTGTAGGCTTAAAAGTTTTCTAACTTTTAATTTTTACTAATACTTTTCATTGCAGTATTATGCACTGTCCTGTGTAAATTACACAGAACATGCCAAATGAGGCTTACGATGCTGTGGACATGGACGAGTATCAAATAAATCTTCTCCTGAAAGCCCACATAAGTCCTGCTTTTATCCTGATTTTCTCCAAAGACCTACTTTTCCCTTATTTTTCTGCAAATTTGATCCAACTCTTCTCATACTTTTTGACTTTGGTCTGCTTGAAAGCCTACTCTTGCCTATTTACAAACTTCTGCTAGACATTTTATTTGTATTTGTTATTAAATATAGATAATTTAACTTCTTTTTCTAAAAGAGTTTCTATGGCCTAACACAGATGTTGGAATCGTAAACTTGGTCTCGTTTGGAAATTTGAAGTTCAATTGCAATCAAACTTGGGTCATTATGGAAACCTCTATGTGATGGTGATATTGATGGGTCACATATTGAGGTCAAAGGTCATTTGAGGTCATGACATTTGAAATCAAGTTGTAAAAAAGGGTAATCATGAAAGTAGGTGAAACTCGTGGTTCAAGAACCACCTTATTTATGTTCAGAATGTCCATAAATCAAACCGTGTGCAATATTTGGGTAGCTCTTGTCTAATACCAGCTTAGTGTTGGCTTTGGTGAAAGGCTAACAGCACCGCCTAGGGAACTTCTGGTTTATAGGAAGCATGTATAAGGCACTGGGTTTTTTGTTTTTCAAACTTGAATACTTGATTCCTTAAAGGGCATTGTAAAAGATTTGGTAAATTCTCTGGAAATCTTCACTTGCTGCTTGTTGTGCACTGCATTTTGGTTAGTCCAGAACTTAGTAATTGTTCCTGCAATTGTCACTAAAGTTGACTCCAAACGTTTTTATTTGTTGTGAAGGAACCGACTTTGCTTTAAAGGTAGAATACACCATTTGCAGATATAAAAAAATATTTACTACCAAATTATGAAGAAATATCGTACTTATTTGAAAGTAAACCATGATTGTAGGCATCCAGCAAAATGATTGCGCTAGATGTCCTAAAATTGTTCAAAATTCACGATCGCGGGATGGCAATCACGAACAAAACAAGAACAATATAAAAAAACACTGCCCGATGCCAGTTGAAAGCGAACGCCGTTTTTCTTGCTTTCCTCGGCATCCACGATTGTAAAACTTCGAACACGTCAGTTAAACGATATATACTATAAAATACAACCCCCCCCCCCCAAACCCACCCAAACCCACACAAACCCACCCATTCATGATAATTTAGGCAATTATCAATGGTGTATCCTACCTTTAATATGTAATCACTCTTTGAGATGGAAGGCATCAAAGAATATGTGCTGAATAAAAAAAACCAACTTATTTCAGATGTAAAATTAAAAAAATAGGACACTAAAGAGCACTTTTGCAAACTTAATGGGTTTTTTGATACATTATTTTCATAATCGGCAAAACTTATTTTGTTTTACATCTGATACCGGTAGATATGTCACAAGAGGTATATTTTCACCTATACCCGCCATTTCAACTAGTTCTTTGATTTGTTTACTGTTTCAGGGTCTATCCATAATTCCATTGCCGCGTCCCGTGTGGAGCATGCTCTCTCTGAGGTAGCCTCATCGGAAGGCAGCTCCATCCCCAAGCAGGGACGTTCTCAACAAATCTGGATGATGCAAGCGCACATCTGGCTGGCCATCGGTATTAAAATAACAACCTTATTAGATCAACAATTTTAAAATAAACTTTGTATCCACTAGATAAAAAATAAACGTGAAAGCTAATGTGATGCATTCAAGCAAAATCAGTCGGAAGTCAGGAATAATTATGTTGAGATATGGGCCAGAATATGTGCTGAAGTGGAATGTTTATTAGTTATTTTTTTGCAAAAAGTAAAAGGAAAATTATTCATCTTTCACACAGTGAAGAAAAACATTCGAAATTTGAAAGAGAACAACTAAAAACAAAATGAGTTGGAATATCGCCCAAAATTGCTAACACTGGAAACGGGTATGATGTGATTTTGCATTCAAAGCGGACACGGCCCAAAGCAGGATTTGATTTCAAAAAAAGGTTTCTAAAATCACATCCAAATGCTCCAAATTCACATTCTCTGTCAAAATTTATATCCTGTGTTAAGAGGATGTGAATCCAGTGGATGTCAATTTAAATCTTAACAACTTAACGCAGGGTGTGAATTTGCAGAATGTGAATTTGCAGGATGTGAATTTGCAGGATGTGAATTTGCAGGATGTGAATTTGCAGGATGTAAATTTGCAGGATGTGAATTTGCAGGATGTGAATTTGCAGGATGTGAATTTAGAGCATTTGGATGTGCACTTTTCACCATTCAGTCGTTTTTAATTTATCATGTGTTGACTTTCAGCGGATTTGTACCTGAGTCTTGAGAAACCCAACGAAGCCAGAGCCTGTGTACAAGAAGCATCGTTGCTCTTCCCTCTCTCACATCACATCCTCTATGTTGTAAGTGTTCATTATTTGTTAGCTAAGAATAATAATTCTACTTGGCTATTTATTCACCAATTGAAATGCTGCATTGCAATTTGTTGTAAATGTAGCACAGGTGACTGTGCTGGAAGACGTGTATACACGCAAACAATTTCCCAAAAACAAAATGAATGACTGTTAAACACGCCATGAGCCACTCGGAACAAGGCCAAAATATCTGTCAGCGACCGGCTCGCAGCTGGCATGTGTGGATGTGCTGCCCATGGACTTTTGGCTTGGGCCAGCTAGGGTCGATGATTGTCAAAAATAATCCCGTGCCTGGGTCTGGTCAATAATTTTTTTTAAACCAGCTCGAACTGGAGCTGCTTTTTAAACATTGAAACTTGTAGGATTTAAGACTATAAGAATACACTACAAGCAGAATTTGAAGTATTCCTATTTTTCGCATTTTTGTTTTCATCTTGCTTCTTTTTCCATACTATTTCCTGAAAATTTCTACTATTTCTTACCTTTTGGTTGCACAATACAAATGAAATCTCATTGAAGGTGTTATTAACATTGTGTTACACACTAAATACAACAAGAAAAGCTGTACAAACATTTTATACGTACTGTGGACCTGCGAACTAAAGATGTTCACAGGACGCGGGAAGAGGTTATGTATTGTGGATGTCCACAGTCCGTTTCGCCCCTTCTGAAAAATAAAGGGGAACACATAATCGAGAGAGGCCAAGAATCAAAATTTGAAAACAAGAAAAATTAGTATTTAGCCAACGTTTTTCCTACTACATGAATGCAAAAGCATGTCCACAATACATTTTGAACGTGGAACAATAGAGGACAACAGGGTCTACGATTGACAGAAAGTCAAAAATTGAATTTTGTGTGCAAAACATATAGGAGGCCTTCCAATAAAGTTACGGTACAAACAAAAGAGGGACAATAGGCCTAGGGAGTCCACGATGGGAAGTGGACATACATGAGTTAGTCTTGCATACGCACTGTGGACCTCCGAACAATATAGGTTAACACGATGCGGGAAGAGGTTACGGTTTGTGGACTTGCCCAGGTCCACAATCTGTTTTTCAGTTTCCGAAAAAGAGCGCTAGAGGGAAAATGGGTTAGGGTTATATATAGAAAAGATAGAGGGAACGGCTGAGAGGGCCAGAATCAAAATTTGAGGGTAAATTTGTTTTGGGGAAGCGAGAAAAATTAGTATTTAGTCAAAGTTTTTTAACTACACGAAGACAAAGGAATGTCCACAGTACGTATGTAAGGTAAAGCTTTTCGTACCGGTATGTGTGTCTGGAGTACTTCAACTGTACAAGGTACTTCCAAGAGCTAAATGCAGGTGAAGCACAAGTGATATGAGTGCAGAACATGCCAATTGAGGCTTACAATGCTGTGATCACGGGGGAGAGCAAACAGAAACTACTGAAACCCCACCAAAAAGTCTTACTTTTATCTTAGTTTCGTCCTCCAAAGTTCTTTTTTTGTGTGGGTTTTTGTGTATCTTGCTCATTCTCCTACTTTTTCATCTGGGTCTGGAAAGCCTACACAAGTCCATCACGAATCCCATCACCAGTAAATCACTAGTTTACAATGGATATAGGAATTCCTTTTACAAAAGCTCATCTGAAAAGCTTGTGAGTCGACGTTGGACTGGAGGACTTTTGATGGACTTGCAGAGAATTGTGATGGACTCGACTACATTAGGATTGCCGTAAATGGCACTACCATCTTTACAATGCTCGACCCTACTTATAGCACAGTGCAATTAAAAGTTGCCTTAGAATGTGACATTTTTTCAACACCTTTTTCTCAAGTGGGAAACTGATTTTCACACTTTTTAGTGGGAAACCGTTTTCACACTTTTTCACACAAAACTGATTTTCACACAATTTTCAAATGTTTTCACATAAGTGGGAAACGTATTTTCACACTTTTTTTACACAATTTTCACACACACAGGTTTACCTCGCGTACGGACTGTGGACATTCCTTTGTCTTTGTGTAGTTAAAAAACGCTTCCCCAAAACAAATTTAACCTCAAATGTTGATTCTGGGCCTCTCAGCTGTTCCTCCTATCTTTTCTATATTACCCTATTCCGTTTTTCCTCTAGCGCTCTTTTTCGGAGACTGAAAAACGGACTGTGGACCTGGCCAAGTCCACAAACCGTAACCTTTTGCCGCATCGTGTGGACCTATATTGTTTGGAGGTCCACAGGGCGGGCGTATGCAAGACTAACTCACAAAGTGGGAAACCGCTTTCATACTTTTCCCAAAAAACTTTCCATTCTCATTCGCAGTGTTAACTTTCAATTGCATTGCACTGTACTGTACCTTCAGTTGTTCTTTTTTGTTCCTATAAATACATACATACCGTAAAACATGTGTTATGCCTAGATTTTCAAAGAGCTTGTGGGGTACCATTGGGCTATTGTTACCCTTTGTTTCCAGTACCCCATTATTTTAGTGCTAATGTGTTATGACAGGAGCTTCCTACCAGTTGCTGTAAACATCTGGAATAGGCTTTCCCCGATATCATCGGGCATCCTTCAGTAGAGGGGCTCAGTGTTTTAAGGAAGGCCGTACATCATGTATTAGAGTTCAGAGTAATCCAAACACGTTTATATATTTTTTATTTTTTTATTTAAAGCCTAATAATGTAACTGTGCGTGCTCCCAGTCTGTTTTTCTTTTCATGAGATTATTTGATTGCTTACTGGCGTTGTTTGTCATGTTTGACCGTAGCTGGCAAAATTGGGTTGTGTATTAAAAGAAATTAAAAAAAAAAGTTTTAAAAAAAAGTTGTAGATAATGAATACAAACACCTTTCTTTCTTCTTCCTACCGTATTTAGCGTGGTTGTATCCACGAGTACAACCAAGACTTTGCTGAGGCCAAGACGTGCTACGACAGTGCCCTGGCCATCAACCCCTCCCACATCAAGAGCATGCAGTGTCTAGGTGCAGTGCTCCTGGCCCTGGAGCAGTATGAGATGGCTGAGAAGGTCCTGAGGGACGCGGTGAATATTGACCCCACGGCGCACATGTCCTGGTGAGTGCTTATGAGACCTTTGCTTGGCGGCTGGAAAGGGCTGGGGGTATAGTATACAAATATTGAATGGCTCAGAGTGGAATAGGAGAAATATTATCGCTAGGTAAAATCTGAACTTTCAAGCCGAGTGAAATGGAAAAGTCCTGATTTTATCTCGCGATAATATTCCTCCCATAAACACAGTTTAAAGCCACTTAATATTTGTTTTATATAACTGACATACAGATCCGCGAGTGTTGGCTCAACTGTTGACATCACCGGCTGCCATGATTCTGTGTCAGCAGCACAAATCGGGTCACAACCTTCCTTCTTCCCCGGTTTTTGGAGTGAAGGCCGACTGTTTAACAGCCGCAGGAACTAGGATGATCCTTACTGTTGAATAGTAAATCCCATTCACCATGGGCGAATGAGACTTTTTGAGCCGCGACGTGAATGGGAGTAATAATGAATATCACATGATGTGAGTTCCACCAATCAATTGTCAAGGATCTGTATGTCAGTTATATAATATACACAAACTGGCAATGAGGTCACTAGTGCACATCCATGCACCCCGAGGGTCTCCAGAAGAGGGGCAGGGGGAAATAGGACCCTCTTCTTTTATAACTCACGAATGTCCAAAATATAAAACAAGAACAACTTTTCAGGGTTTCATAATTAAATTTTGGCTGAAAGCTATAGTGAGATGTGTGGTTCTGAGAAGAGTTCCCTCTGTTCATGAGTTCCCTCTCTGGTCCCGAATTCCCTCCGGTTCTTTTCATAACCACACATCTCACAATAGAGTATTACCGTGGTGTTACTGCAAAATACTTATCTTAGTGCTTTTTCGACATTCAAACCTCCAAATCTCATCATTTTGGCTAGCTTGAACTGTTCATTTGCAACAATGTCAATGCACTTGAATCACATACGCAATTTTGTCAAGTGATAATGTCCTCGTATTTATAGACATGCGTATATACATATATATACATATACATGCATACATCAAAGGAAGCGTTTAACATTACACAACAAAGTCATGCGCCTTATCGCGCTAATATTTGTAAAAGTAGCGCAACCGATGCGTACTCTTCTGTTTGCAACAAAATCAAGGCCTTGTAAATCGATGAATTAGATGATGCCAGACTATTTATTCGTTCCAATCCTCGCTTTTAATATATATATTTAATGTGGGTTTAAACATTAGCCTATATCATTAATCGCAAATTATAAAATTATTCATCAGAGCAGACTGGTATTAATTTGTAATTAACTTTTTTTCATTACATTTATTTCTATTTGCAAGTTTCAAAAATGAAGATTTTACTTCACTTTCAATCTTAGATGGCCGACCTGTGAATAAGTATACCTTACGTAACACTAGTCTATAGCGCTAGCAAATAGCTACACGTATCAAGAATTTAGTTTGCCATTTTGTCTGGCGAACTCCTTTTTTAAATTGGTCATCTCATTCCTACTTATTGAAAAATGTCGCATGTGATTCCATACATAAAAACCTTTTCATTACAAAAAATGCAGACAGTTTTATTTTGATTTGTGTATTTTTCTTTCATTTCTGGATGTACAGGATCAATCTCGGTAAGGTCTTGGAAGCCCAGGCTGAGTATGAGTCGGCCAGCGACTGCCTACTGACAGGATTGCAGCTGGAATCCACCTGCCCGGTCCAGCCCTTCACCACTGCCGGCCGACTGGCCTGAGGTTCACACCGTGCAACCCATCTAGCCCCCACCCCATTAACCCCCGCCCCTTTAATCTTTAACCTCCGTCCCTTTAATCTTTAACCCCCGCCCCTTTAATCTTTAACCCCCACATCATTATCACTGTTTTGTCATTTTTTTTACATTTCAGTAGGTTTCTGTCAAGGAGAATGGATGAGGAACTGTAGATTCGTGCAAATAATGGACGAGGCGAAGCCGAGTCCATTGTTGCACGAATCTACAGCTCCGAGTCTATTCTCCGACTTAATCAATGTTTTGTTAACAACAAAGGTTTGTTAAAATAAGGTTCCTGGCTTGCCGCAATCCCCACGTTTGTGAATAAGTGTGGATTCGTAAAGTTACCCATGCGTACGAGTATATTTAGTTGATGTACATGTACAACGAATGGAAGGCATCAGTAGTTCGGTTCGTGTCTCCTCAAGGTGGCAGCTCGCTGAAAACAAAAACTGTCGATTCAGGACGAATCTACAGTTTGCTGTAAATTCGTCAAAAATAATCTACACCTTCAAAAAAAGTATGACGTCACAGAAAGAGAATAATGCAAGTAATCTTTAACCAACAGCAGGTTTTGTTGGGATCTGTTATATTATGCTGGGTACTCCTTGTCTTTTACACTGGGTTAGACACATACCTCCAGAATCAGAGTCCAACAGTTTGTGTGTATAGATATCTGCAAATGGTGTATCCTACCTTTAACCAAAAGTTGGTAATTTTGACCAAAAACTCGGTTGGACACATAATTATGTACCCATGAGTTTTTTTTTTTTTTTTGAAAACCGTAGAATACATGTGTTGGTTTACCTTATATCAATTTGTAATTGTTAGTGTATTCGGGTACGTTTTACAAAAATCACTCAACTGTTTGTCTCTTTTACTCAAAGCCTCGTATGTTTCTAACAAAATATAAGATGCAGTTGTGTACATAATTTTATATGTAATAGACTTGAATGTTCATAGAGATTATACGAAATATTTGTGCTTGTAAACACACACAGACATTGCCTATATTTTGAGTTGTGTGCAGAAGTTTAGAAATCTCAGTACTTCTGTCAAAGTTAGGTCAACTTTTTCTTTACGTTTACTATGTTGTGTATGTTTGCAATTAGTGCAGTATTTACTTATTAAGTATGTAAATACCTCTGAAACCTGCACAGCCTAACGTTTTTTATCGTAAATGCTGTGTGTTAAAGGATATTTAGGATAAAAAAGGGCATTTTATGTTATTGCGTCAAAATACTGGTTTAAATTACCCAAATAGTATCAGGAAAAGTTTCATTTTGACCCTGAATTTGGACCCGGAAAGTGTCATTTGAACCCTGAGAAGGTATTATTTGGACCTGGAAAAGTGGTATTTCGGACCCGGAAAGGTGTCAATTTGGACCTTCGAAAGTGTCATTTGGACCCAAACAAGAAAGTGTTATTTGAACTTGGAAAAATGTTATTTGGAACCGGAAAAGTGTTATTTGGACCCGGGAAAAGTGTAATTTAGACTGGGAATCTCATTTAGACCCGGGAAAGGTGTAATTTGGACCCAGAATTAAGTATAGACTCCGAATTCGGGGTCAAATCGAATTGGCACTTTAAGAGTTTAGTTCAAAGAAGGTTCTGAACTATAACTACGTCTAAATAAAAAAATCCAAGTCATTTTCCTCTAAACTATATAGAACAGAGTTGCGAATTTAATTATTTGAATGAACCATAGATTTCATTTAGATGCACACACTTTAAAATAATACACATAAGAAAAGATTGTACAATAACATTTTGAGGGTTAAATACTATAAATATATAATAATGATTGTAACCAAATATTTTTTTGTTTCATGAAATACACAAATGTCTTTAAGTCGAAATGTGTTTTAGAATATGGCTCCTAATGTATACCTAGGTACCATTTTACCCCCGGGTGGAGAGAAGCAATTATATAGTTAAGTCGGCTCGTGATGTTAAAATAATCCCGGCGCTATTGTACTGTGGCTAAAACAGAGAAGTGCGCGTGTGGATAAACTCCTGAGATCATCGCAATTCAGCAAGGAAATAATCGGCTATTTATCCAGCCGTGTACAAGTTCCTGCTTAGCCGATGTTTAGTGGTCTCGCCATACATCATTCTATTCACAGCGGATTACGTAATATGTTAAATAAAAGGGCATATCTTTAAAAACACGCATATCGCTGTGCTCTGCTGATCAGCTCAGTTGACACATGGAGAAATAAGTATTTCTCCATGTGTGTGTGTTAATAAATAGAAGTTCCAGAACTCGTCAGTAGTGGAATAATCAGTAAAGTGTGGATTCAAACTGCCCTGTAAACAAGTTACTGCAAAATAAGTGCATGTTTGATCACAGTAAATGTAGCACAATTGTTTTAACATTTTAACACTGACATTGAAACAAAATTTAGAAATGTATACTATGGTTCAAGTCAAAAACCGTGAACTATCCGTGAACTTTCCATGTTGACGCTGAGGTGTAGACCTATCTCGCACAAATACATGGCCACGTATACCAGAATGCATGCCTTTTCGTGTCCACTCAACTGGATGAAAGTTGGCGCAATGGTTTACGTCATAGAATACACGACGAGATTCGCAGCTTTATTATTGGGAGGAGTTGACGAAGTACATGTATCACGATCGTCTAATATTAACACGTCCTATGCGTACAGTGCAAATATTTACCATCTCATCTTTGCACTAGTGCAGTGCTACTCGAAACACCAGTACTATAATTGATATAAGATTGATAACTCTGTTAAAAATGTCATTAGTTGTTGGTCCTTTAAGTAGGCATACGTGTTTTCTTGAAACTGTTGTCTGGCAATGAATACACTCTAACACCCCTCCCCCAAACAACACAATTACAAATACAAATACAAAACATATAACATAATAATATTCTTCATATATTTAGTTTTGTCAATTTGGTTTTGTTTTCTTACAAAGTTTGTAAATTCCTTTTCTGCAGTGACGCTGCGAGAAATTAGTTTAGACGATTTTCATTTTCGCGCCAACAAAATTTGATTTACAAAGAAGGCGGTATATATACGACCATTAGATGGGTATAATGCTTGCAACAACCTTGGCTGTTAGCGTTTATGCTTTTGTGTTCGTGGCTTTTGTGTGTGGCACCTCTGAAATAAATGTGCGTTATAGTACGACAGATAGGTGATGAGATGTTGCCTTTGATTATAGTCTTTGTCAAAGGTGACTGTATTTAATATTGTATTGTGCAGGTTGCTTTATGGTTTATGGTTTATTTATTTAAAAATGCCATCGCAGCATACCGCTGAATTGCGACATAATTTACAATCATTAAAAATATTACAATTATTAAAAAGCTTTACAGTAGAAAATATATAGTGAACATTTGATAAAAAATAATCACAAAACAAGGATCTGCCAGAAATGTACAAACAGTTTGACTACATTTATACACATTTAAGACCAGAAAAATTAGCAATATATTGAAATGGTTTTAGGAGTTCAGGAGCTTGGTGAGGTAGGGCAAGGGGCTATTTTGAAATCTGTTGGTTTTGCAGTGAAACAAACCAAACTTGGCTCGTTGGCGCAATTGCATGGATGAGTTGTTTACGGGAGCAGGGAACCACCTCGAACATCTCACAGAAGCGCTTGCCTTCTCCGCAAATTGATGGCAGAGTTTAATTCTTCGGGACTGGAGGGAGTCCAGTTGAAGAATAGACAGAGCATCATGATATGTTGTATAGTCCTTAGAGAGAATGTGACATACACGCTTCTGGATCTTCTCGAGGTGGTTCACCTGCTTCTAGGTAAGGCCAGCATTCCAGACAGGGGCTGCGTATTCGAGAACTGGGCGAATATAGCCTTTGTATACCGTGAGGAGCTCTTCAGTGTCTAGTCCAGCATCCTTCAACTTCCTTAGCATGAACAGCTTTCTGTTGGCCTTACTATACATCGAGTCTACTTGGCCCTCCCATTTTAGATTTTGTTCAATAATTACCCCTAGTAGTTTGACCTTGTCCACGATGGCGACACGATTAGTCAACATCCCTTACTCACACAGTCGTCTTTGCAAACTCGCTTAAATGGGGCGTGACCTTTTTATGCAAATTTTACCATTTAAATATGCACAACGTCTCCACGCAATCAACTACCTATTCAGCAGTCGCGCGGGCCTGCACTGTATATTTAATTAGAGCTGATCCACAATAAAAATTTCGTGAGTGGGCGTGGTATGTATTTTGCGTATATAAATAACCGCCGTTCTGCGGAAAAGATAAACCGCTGGATCGAGTTTGCAAAGGCGAATGTGTGAGTTGGGGAGCTGGTCGGTGCAATCGTATCGTTAGCGCAGCGGGCGCGCACTGCGTGAAAGAATATGTCACGTGCATATACTCAATTATAACACCTCACTCACAGATTCTGTGTCTTGATTGGCCGAGAGCGCGGCACGTGTCACTTGCTATTTTTACTATTTTTTACTTGCGCTATCCAAAAAGACTATACCACGCAAAAAGGACTATGCGCATAGCAACACACGAACGATGCGCATAGCAACGAAAGCGTGACTGAAACCCAGACGTGTGTTTCGGTGCATTGCGTAAACATTGCTCTATCACCTTCGCACCCGTTCATCAAGGCAACAAAGTACACGTATGATCGAGAGACGTATAATTCGGAGATTTGTTGTCATTACTATACTTTAAGGAAGCTTAAATTGTGCAGAATCTGTGAGTGAGGTGTTATAAAACAAATATTGACTGCTTTATTTCGCGGTATAGTAAAACTAGCCTCCCTCGGTGATCCATGGAGCATTCTATTTTCCCTCGGCTTCGCCTCGGGAAAATAGAATGCTCCATGGATCACCTCGGGAGGCTAGTTTTACTATACCACTCAAAGCAGTCAATATTTGTATAATATCGAATACAGTCTTCTTTGACAAAGACTATGATGATACAAGCATGGAATTTGGCACACAGTCAGAGTATGTCATGGAAACGATATTTGAATACAGAGTCATCACAGATTTGTCCTTTAAAAAATAAAATAACAAGTAAAGTCATTTTGATATTGTTTTCAAATTGATTGTTATTCTACCTATATTTGTTTTCAAAATCTGCGATGTCCCTCTAGATCCAAAATAATCAAAGCCACAATTCCCCTCAATATTTCCCGAATTTAGAAATCTTTTGTTAAAATCGCATTCTGCTAAGTACCGTGTCGATCCGCTTTAAATATGCAAAATCATATCATGCCCTTTCCTGGTGTTATGCTCCATATCATCTACACTGCTTCTAAATGACATCGCCACTGCCGTAACCTATAGCAGTGATAAAGGTGGATAATCTTAGAGGAATGAGGCAGTGACCACCCCTCCACAAAGGTAGGAAATAACGGATGATTTTGGAGGATTGAGAACGGAAACGATGTTTTACAAACTGGCAATTGGATGATTTTTCAGGGTTGAGAATGGTCCTTATACTTTCTAGCCAGAGGGCCAAGAATTATTTGTATCCACATCGTATCATATGCACGAATCAGCGACGCTCGTAATTCTCAAGTTAAACCAGCCTCGCCTGTAACTTATTCTACAGGAACAATGCCTGATTCGAAAGGATTATGTCGAAGCTAATAGTGCAGCAGATACACATCTCAAATATTCCAAATGTAGGCCTACATCCTCAGTCCAAATTTACTGGGTCAAGTTAGATTCAAATTCACATCCACTGGATTTACATTTATTCAACCTAGGATGTGAAGATGTGAGAATGTGAATTTGGAGCTTTTATATGTGATTTTTGAAATCTTTTGTTGAAATCACATCCTGCTGATAAGTACCGTGTCCGCTTTGATTGCAAAATTTCATCATACCCATTCCTAGTGGAATGGTGTAGGGTTTAAAACATTTGAAGAGATACTTTCGTAAATCGTAATGAGGGAAATTATCTTAATTGGATTTGTTAGTGGAGCACTGATTATGAACATTCGAATGTCCCAAATCCATTGGGAATTAGAAAAAGTTTCAATATCTACCAATCATAAGTCTTCTCACACCGCCAAGTGACCAATCACGACCAAAGCAGTTACTTGTCACAACCATAGTATATTTGTCATAACTCACCTTTATACATGTATACACAAAACACGGAGTTAATACAGGTTCTAGCAACGAACGAGAGACGAATAAAATGGGGACTTTGGAGAAGTGTTTACGTTGCTTATGAGTATTGACACGTCCGATGATTGGCGTGACGTTGCTCAACGTTATCGCGTATTGTTTACCATGGAGAAATAAGGTGTTTACTAACCTTGCAATTGCAATGTACATAGATCACAGACAAACGGAGTAAGTCTGGTAAAAGAGTTGTGTAAACCGACCACAAAAGCTTCAGATAATTAGGCTTGTGAATGTAATGAACCGACACGCTTGAATTCCTTCAAGACAGTGAAGCTAATTAGCGCGATGTATAGGCTTGTAGATACGACACCTGCCATATTCCAGTTTCGTCCGATCCTGGAATAGGAAACATGATTCCAGTTTTGACAAAAACGGGCCTTCTCAACATTTGTATCGCTTGCTTCCAATTATAATTTTGACTCAGTGTAGGCCTTTAGCATCAGATGTTTGCAAGTGCAACTTCTGTTCGACCAAGTTTGTATATGTATAGTTTGACTTTGGGTGTGTGAATTCGTCAGGCTTTGCTGGCTGTAAGTGATAGGTGCTCGTCAAAATGAGTTTTTTCGGTATTCAACCCGTGTTTTGTAACATCACAATCGCGACAGGCCCAGGTTATTTTACCGGTAAGTAAACGTAATCAATACTAAACTTGAATTAAAAGCATTTATGTCATTTGCATTTATCCAAAAAGCAATATACCGAGTTAGTACAGATACCAAAGAAACAGTCGCTTAACTATACGGGGTACATGGTGCAGGCGCGTTCCTAGAGCCAATATTTTAGGGGGGTAGACCCTTCGCACGTGACGTATACGTATACGTATTTGTTAGAATGTACTTTTTTTTTTATTTTTTTTTTTTTTTTTTTTATATATTTTTTTTTATATATTTATTTAGAACCGCGTTGGCGAGGCACCCCAACTCCCACCCCCCCCCCCACCCCCGCCCCCCACCCCCACACACACATGTGTATTCATCAAGCTTTACCTTACATACGCACTGTGGACATTCCTTTGTATTCGTGTAGTTAACAAACTTTGACTAAATACTCATTTTTCTCGCTTCCCCAAAACAAATTTACCCTCAAATTAGGATTATGGGCCTCTCAGCTGTCCCTTCTATCTTTTCTATATATAACCCTAACCCGTTTTTCCTCTAGCGCTCTTTTTCGGAAACTGAAAAACGGATTGTGGACGTGTGCAAGTCCACACACCGTAACCTCTTCCCGCATCGTGTGGACCTATATTGGTCGGAGGTCCACAGTGCGTATGCAAGACTAACTCACCTTACTGTAACAAACTGTAACAAAAACTATTTTTATATGTATAGCTGCAAAAGGTATACTTTAGCTTTAAATGTTGAAAAAAAAACAATGAATAGGTTTGTTATCTTGTCATACGAAAATCATACTCCTGTGAAAATCGTGCTCCTTTTCACTGCTATTGGGTAAACCCTCTAACGTGATTGGTCACTCTCTTAATAATTACCATCACCTAAAATTGGTGTGTCCGTGCTTTTGGGCGATTGCAGTCTGAATAATAGATGTTCAGATTGAATTGATAAATGTCTAGCATTGTATTTGTTATGAGCTTTCGAACGAGATATCCCACGGCAAAAAAAACAGGTGAACGGCGAGTACCTCATTAATTAAATACAAATTTTTAATTTTTAAACTTCCCACTCCTAATTCGTGGTGGCTCCGAATACGCACAACTGAACTGGAGCGCGCAATTGGCACAGTGATAACAAAAAACACGTTTTAACAATGTGTAAAGGCCGACCAATACAAAACAAATCAAAATTATTCGTACACTTAGTACATGGGTCTTCCTTCGAAATTCATAATACTACTAATGAGTCCGTATTATTTTCATAGTCTGAAATTCACGCCACACCGGTTCACTACTTCGCTTTTTTGTTATTTCGTTCCTCCCACAGAGCTAAGCATGCAGCCTATCTATTCGCTGATTTTCTCCTACGCTGCGCTGGTGTCTCTGGCCACGCTCGTCTTGTTCTTCGAGGCTTGTCACTTTATAGCAACCAGGGTACCAAGATCCTCTGTGGCTAATCATCGCCTCAATACGGCTATCATCATGTCCATCTATCCTGTACGTGTTTGGCTGACCATTCTTTTCTTATTATTTTTACTTAAAAAGTTGTTTTTCTTTTGGTGAGTTCCGCGATCTGTTTCGTCACAACCTGGGGTAGAATCTCAAAACTGTTTATTACAGCACACCAGACATATTAAAATTACACTCATAAAATACCTAAGACATCAGTTTAGCCATTCCTATTGATCCAGAGACCTGGACGTGTGTGGTTTTAAACGGCTGATAAAACACCAACTGGTCTAAAACGCTTTTTCCAGAGTCACAGTAAATTTGGACTCCTGTGAAATTATTATATTTTGCTCTTTTATTGGTTGAACCCTCACTTGGCATGCGCACTGACGGAATCCAGGTCGAACCATTGTATATTATTGTTTGCCCTTAGGCAACCCCCTTCCTCTTCCCGTTTGCTCAAAACTATACCAGCGCAATACTACCATGTCCGCGCACTTCGCACAACATGAAGTGTGTGTTTTGTTGTCTTGTACCCGACAGGTGTTTATTCTATTCTGTCTACCATCGCTGTTCGTGCCGACTGCTGCTGCATTCTGCCTCGCTCTTATTGACCTGTAAGCTTTCAAACCTACAACCTGAATACATCTGCCCATTAAATGGCCATCGAAAGACCCAACGTGCCTTCGCATAGTGGGCTTCGCCTGTCCGAACTGTGTATTCCAAAATTACACTTTGTGTAATTTAATGGGGGAAAATATATAAACACGTTATGAAAATATTATTGAAATATATTTAACCTGATACTTTTCCTAGATCAAAATAATCCGGAAAATGGAATCGTCATCAAGGAATCGTCATTTTGACCTGGAAAAGTGTCATTCTAACCCAGAAGCATTGTCATTCTAACCCGGAATTTATTTTAAGATGCAGGCTCGTACGCAGGATTTGTTATGGGGGGGGGGGGGGGGGGGGGGGGGGGGTGCGAATTTGTACTGATGTGACCATAAATGGAAACCTTAATGTTCTTGCCAGTACCGTAATTTCGGGGGCAAATTTGTACTGATAGGACCAAAAATGGGACAACAATTTTTCGTGTGCCTGTTGTTTTTGTTTTTGTTTTTGTTTTTTAAATTTTTTGGGTGCGTACGCACCCGTCGCACCCACCCCCCCCCCCCCCCCCCCCTGAGTACGGGCCTGAGATGATCAGAATACTCAAAAACGGTTTCTACGCCAGAAACACATTTGTGCTATCGACTTGCACGCCCATAACATGTCAACAAATTTACCAACAAATTATCTGACACTAGGAAAGGGTATGATGTGATTTTGCATTCAAAGCAGACACGGTCCTTAGCAGGATGTGATTTCAACAAAAACATTTCAAAATCACATCAAAATTCTCCAAATTCGCAACCTCATCAGTTCAAATTCACATCCTGGTTTAAGGGGATGTGAATCCAGTGAAAGTGTAATTTAAATCTGAACGCCTTAACCCATGATGTGAATTTGGAGCATTTAAATGTGATTTTATAAATCTTTTGTTGAAATCACATCCTACTATTAAAGGTATTATTATTGAAAGTAAATAATGACTGTAGGCATCCAGCAAAATGATTACGCTAGATATCTTTTAATTGGTTTAAAAAATGAAGATTTTTTTTTTTTTTTCGGTCGCCGGACGGCGATCGCGAATAAAACCCAGGAACAACATCAGAACTACTGCCCGACGCCGGTTGAAAGCGAACGCCGTTTTTCTTACTTTTCTGAGCATCCATGATTGTAAAACTTCGGACAATATTATCAGTTAAACGATATTTAAAATACAACCCCTAAATCCACGCATTCCTGATAATTAAAGCAATTACCAATGGTGTATCCTACCTTTTAAAGGACCGTGCAAAATCACACCATGCATTTTCCTATAGTGTGAGGGCTAAACACTCAACCAATGTTGTTCTATCGAATCTATTCCTATTATGTACCTTTAAATTGGTATCCAAAACGAAACTTGTACATGAATTCTGTCGCTAATGAAAAAAAATTACTTAACCACGATTGGCACCCCACTATCACTGTTATAATTATATTATAAACACAGGATTGTAAAAATCTTGCAGAATTACACCACCTCGTCATGTCGTTCCGCCTCAGGTACTACTCCTTCGCCATGTTCAAGTTCATCGTGCTTCAGGTGGACTACTACGGCGGTCATCGTAAGATGATGGTCAAGCTGACCACTCAGGAGGTGACCTTCCGAATAAACGTCCCCATCCTCTGCTGTTTCTTCTGCTTCAAACCCGTTCGTCTCACCAGGTTAATAATGTTTCGGTCTAGAATTGTTTTTGTATTCATTGTTAAGGTGTTTGCTGTTTGGTTTTTATGGGATTGGGAATACAGACAAAATTTCCGAATGAAGTTTGTCCCGAGCCAATGGCTCATAGGCCTATATAGCGTGTATTTACATTTGTTCCAATTATAAATATCTATATTAATAACAGAGATATCTTCTTTAATAATATAGATATCTCCTTTAATAATATATATTTTTTTCTAACAGGGATATCTATATTAAATTAGAGATACATGAATCTCTATTATAGTGAGATATCTGTTTCTAATAGAGATATCTTTATTAAATTGGGAATAGAAATAAACAGGTCAAAAGAAATAAGTCCCCCCCCTGGGAAATGTGCATTTTTCTGGAAGACAATTAGGCTCCTTAACCTGTTATGCAAATGTAAAATGTAGTCTGAAATGTTACACATTTATTGTGCAAAAGAGTTTCACCCAACCTTCGCCTTGAAATTTATTTATTTATTAAATGTGATGACCACTAAAAAATGACACTTTCTTGCATAGGGTTTGGACAAATGGAGAAAATCATGTTTTTACATTATTTTTTAATATTCTTTCCTCACTTCATTTAATTTTAAGTGTACAAATGTAAACATACATTTAATGTTTTTGTTTTGGTTTTAATATCATTACTGAAACGAAAGGACAAAAACAAAATTCCACAAAACCTTTATGGCAATTATCCTCTAGAAAAAATTGTTTTGCTTGGGTGACTCTAATTTACTGTAGTTTGTAAATTTAGAAAATTAAAAACAAAAACAAAAACATTGAATGCATGTTTACATTTGTACACTTCAGGAAAATAATTGAAGTGAGAAAAGAATATAAAAAAATTATGTAAAAACATGATTTTCTCCATTTGTCCAATCCCTATGCAAGAAAGTGTCAATTTGTATTGGTCGTCACTTTTAACAAATGGCAGCATTTCATTTTAACTGTTGGGTGAAACTTTATTGTACAATAAATGTGTAACATTTCAGACTACATTGTGTAACAGGTTAATATAAGGAGCCTAACTGTCTTCCAGAAAAATGCAAATTTTCCAGGGGGAACTTATTTCTTTTGACCTATTATTACTATTATTAATAGTTAATATCTCTATTAAAACAAAGTTTTTTAAAGGAAATATTGTTATTAGACATTTAAAGGTAAATGTATCTCTATTCCCAGTTTAATAGCGATATACATAGATATCTGTATTAGAAATATAGATATTTATTCTATTAATAGAGATATATCCTAATACAGGAATTAAATGTCAACTTTGTACGCCCGTATTAGGCATATTTCTATTAATGGAGATATCTCTGCGTTTTGGATTTAATGTGAAGTATGCACGCCAAACACTTGGCGTTTAGCAGTTTAGCAGTACTTTTTGGTTCTAGTTTCCCTTCGCCTAATTTTGCTTTGAAAATGATATTGTATCTTGATTTTATCAAGCTTTGACAAGTTAATTCCATCATCACCCCGCCCCCTCCCTACTTATCGACACGACACATAACGCCACCGATAAACAGCGCCCCAAGTCTCACATAGTCCCCTCTCCCCTCCCTCCTTCTCCAACTCGCCGATACAGATTTACGCCACTGCTCATGGCGCTACGTCATAACTGCCCTCTTCACTTGGCTAATGAAAATTTTCAAATAATATCCCAGCTTAATGCTGCCATTTCGCAAAGCAGCTGGAAACAATTGCACATCTGCGCCCCCACAGGTATCAACTGTATACTCCTGGGTGGAGAGAATCAATGAGTGACAAAGATCCTTGCCTATCACGCATCATATCACCCAGGCTGGACTCAAACCCACAACCTGCAAAATGACCCGCTCTTCATGCATAAAAACATATCCACACACCAAATACACAAGGCAAAACAATTGATAAGCCTTTGATCTTATTGGTAGATTTTTTAGCAAAGAAAAACATGTTATATCATTTGCTTATTATTTCGAATAATATCACCTGGCAGGAAGAGTTTTTTCTGGCTCAAGATAGGCGTTCTGCAGATTGCTATTCTGAAACCGATGCTGGCTTTCACGCAGGCTATCTTGAGCTTCACACAATTGGTAAGTGCCCGCATTCACATGTGTGTATCATTGTGTATCCTTTGTTCTCGTGTACAATTTTGTTTTAATTATTTTTTATTTAAATGCTTCTATTTCAACCACAAATAATTTCCGGGGTTGAATTGTCGACCCAATATCCTATATTATACCCTAACCCAAACACTAACTCTAACCCGCATCATAACTCTAGTTTTTTGTAATTTTGAGTTAATCTATATATCTATTTCGAGAAAAAACCTGTGAATACGTATTTATTCCACTGGTATTCATGTCTCCACATGGTTCCGTATTTCTCTCCAACGTGGCGATATAACAGTGCTCTTACTGGGTAGAAATCTAGGTACCCCACATGTTTAAGGCTATGTATTTTTAGATTTATATAAGAAAAAAGGAGAACAATATAATGTAAGTAGGGTCGGATAATAGAGGTTTACCCTATATCCGCAAATGTGTATCCCTCGTTTTCGTGTACACAATTTTGGAACTGTCAAAACTTATCTTCAAAATGCTCCTATTTCAACAACGCTTAATTTGTTGGACCAAAATATACCCTATTATTATACCCTATAACTCAAAACCCAAGCCAAACACTAACCCTAGTATTTGAGTAAAATCTATTTAGTTAAAAACCTTGTGGAGACCTATTCGTCTATAGAAATATACCCAGTGGAGACCTGTTGACTCTCATTGTCCTCCTTGTGTTTATGTCTTCACAAGGTACTGACTTTAGAAACCTAACCTCCATAATTATGTCAAGTATGTACGTATGGGTAGGCACCACTGATCTCTATAACTGGATATAAATAGGTCGAGCGGCTCTGCACGTGAAGCCATCATCAGCGGCCATATTGGGATATTAAAGACATTGCAGGCGTACACACGTTTGTATAGCGCACGACCGAGGAAACGAATGTAATATCACAGGAAACGAAGTTAACGTTACAAAAACGATCCAGTTTGATTAGGAAAATTAAGTTAAACATAATAACACCCAAGAATTACATGTATACGCCAAGTTTCAATGTTAAATAGGCCTATTTTTGGGAAAAGATATGAGACATTCGTGTGAGACGATACAATGCAGTGCAAAGTCTATGGGATATGTCGGACAAGTATTTTCAAGAATTTCCAACTTCTAATTTTTTTTTTGGGGGGGGTTTGGTTTTTTTGTTTTTTTGGGGGTGGGGGAAGAATTCCACATCATAACCTTATGCACAAACCATAGGAAAAGGCAAAACGAGTTTTGGGGGATTAAGGAAATTCTTGAAATTTTTGGTTTAATTTTATAAAAAGTGCCAGTTTTATGATAAAATAAAAAAATGTTGAAAAAATTGAAAAAATGTCAGTGTGTTTCAGGAAAATTAAATTGGCACATCATGGTTTGTTCGTGGGGTTTTAAGGCAGTGTCCAGATTTAGAATCAACCTAATGTTTAGTAAATTTTTTAGAAAGGGTCCCAAACATTCTTGCTGAACAAGTGGACAGAAAAAAATTAATTATGTGGTTTTGAGCTTAAACCATAGAGCTGTATAATAAAGATACAGCTCTATGGCTTAAACTGTGAACTTGAGAAACTTGAAATAAATCACAATTAAAAATATCAATCACATGTGTAAATAATGACATGTCACACAATGGATTCAATTTTGCTTAATGCTTTTATTTTACATTGATACATTACATATAACATGTAATAACTACTGCCATAGTAGCAATATGCTTATTATGTATTGTTTACTGATGTTAGAAAACCAAATAAAAAACAATTAACCCCCGACTGTTTATGAATTGAAAACCAAAACAAAACTTGCGATGTCATTTTAGAATAATAATTGTTGATACTATGCAAAGATACATTTGACAGCATTCTTCACAGGCCAAATTTTAATAGGACACCCTTGTACGGCTTTAACTTTGAATTGTGAGTGTTTCTAGATATTTGTGCGATATGAACACAATATTTGTTTTGTAAGAAAGCAAAATAAAACCATGATTGAAAAGCAAAATTTGACAGCATCAAAATATGACAGAACAGCGTAACATGTACACAGGGCGGCCGCTACCCAGTGATTGTGGAGAACACTGACTGGGTAAATCCATGTCATTTTAACATCTGTATAATTTGCTTTGAATATTAACAATACAATTATAACCAGATTTGTCAGTTTTCATAAAACACATGTTCAATATATTTCCATGTTACAAAGATAGGTTTGTGACTGTTGCGACTGTTTTATTATCTGTACTTATATTGTTGAAACATGAAATGCCAAGATGCAGAGTTCTGCAATATATTTGCAGCACATCTATAGGGATGTGGAACACCGAGATAGCTTAGCTTGGAAAACGTAGTTGGTCAATTAAGCTTGCGTATTTACTGATGGTTAAACAAAATAAGTTATGACATTCGCTGTCATCTGTTGTCCCTCTGTCATAATGGGAGCAGTTCGTCCTATGACTTGTCCAGCCGTAATAAGCTGTACAGACTGACATCTTAGTAGCAAGAAGTGGACTTGGGTAAACCAATTAGCTGTAGTGTACAACGAAAAGAAATATACAGGTAGGCCTATAAATTAAATGCCAAGGAAAGAATGTTGTAAAATGACGCTATTTTAAAAACACAAAATTCTCAATTTATTTGGCATACCCATTTTTTCAGAGAGTGAAATTTCATTTGAGCACTGTAAGGAATGTCCGTCATCAGGACTACTTTTTTAAGAGAGATTTGTGGGCGAAAATGAAATTGTTCTGAAGTATTGGAAATACGTGTCTACATCAAAGTTTCACCATGATAGCCTTGGCCTACACCATGCATTTAATAATACTATTATTATTATTAATAGGTGGCTCTACACTTCCAGAATTGTGAGAAAAAACTGTGATCATTGCGATATTGGGATAATTCTACAGAACATTAAATGTATGCACGTCAAATAGTTCATGACACAATGTGTGTACGAATGTGTACACAAATTACCACCATGAACTGTTTGACGTGCAAGTCAACGGGACAGTCTTCATGAAATGGGTACAAAATTGGTCTGAAAATACCTGTATTGTGGAATTCAATCATATTGTAAGGTATCCTAGACCAACTGATTCTATAAATCTACTGTTCTTTCGAAATATCCCAGTTTTTCTTTCAGATAAAATGATGGATAGGACCACAATATGAAAAAATCCCGCTGGAATTCATGTGGAAACAAAAATATCGTTTTCGCCCAACAATGTTCTCCTAAATCTCTCTTAAAACCGTAGTCCTGACATTTTTTACAAAGATAGATACTGATCGCACAGTCTGCGAGTTTATTTAATAAATTTACTTATTAACAAATGATTTTAATGCATTTTTACCCACCATCGCTGCTGCCACTGTCTCACTCTCGACGTGTCTACGCGTCTTTTGCAAGCACGAAGGCAATGTTTTGAATATCCCATCATGGCCGCCGGTTACTTCACGGCTCGCTATCCCATCAATGTATGCTCGACCTATCCAGTTATAGAGATCAGTGGTAGGCACTCACCGCATTAGGGGGACAGGCTCTTTTGTTTGGAAAAGACAGACCGAGTAGTGGGGACATTTTCGAGTCCCCATAGCGCGTTGGGTGTTCAGTAAAGGTAGAACAAGGTAAAATCGGGTTAGGGTATAATGAAAGAAAATGTAGAAAAGGACAAATTAGGGTGATGCTGAAAATTTTGGAATTGTTGAGTGTTCTGAGTTTGAGATTAGAGAGATTTCAGTTTAACACAAACCCTATGGGTTGTCCCCGTAACGCTATGTACCAAAAGAATCAGTGTTCAATTAATGGGGTACCGGGAACAAAGGGTAACGACACTGAAAGTTGTACTTTAAAATACAGGGCCCCATTATCATAATACTATGTATTTGGAGATTTTCTCGGAACGAAGGGGAACAATTAATACTAATAGAGCTACCCTGTAACTACCCGGTCATTTTATGTGCATCTGGATATGACTTGATGTTTATACTGACAGGAACGATATTTAAACCTGCGACATGCGGAATACCGTATACCGGCGCTCTACCAACCGAGCTTATAAGTAACTTGCCCTATGTTGGTGGTATCCAAAATGTTCAGTGTCTTTGTTCGGAACGCTAGTCATTAGTTATAAGCCCATAATTTCATAATATCCAGGAATCACGCCCAATGTTACGATACAACATGAAAACAATTTTATGGGATCACTCAGTAAGGATACGACTTTTTAAACGTATAATTCGTAAATACATATAGTCAGATATGAGTTGCATGTGGAATATAAAGTTACGTCATGATGACGTCATTGTGTGAACTTGTATTGGTTTTTATTTCTGTTCAGCTCATCTGCATACATCTTATGTATTAGGTACGGATACGTCATATATATATATATATATAATGTTCGATTCTTCACGTTTAATATTTCAATTTCCAATTTTTGTTTTTTCAATTTTAAATTTTTAATTTTCAATATTTATATTTTCGATTTTATATAGGCCTAAATGCAAATCAAAAGAAAATGAAATGAAATGAAATGAAAAATGAGAGGAAAAATGAACAATGCAAAAAATGCGAAAAGGCCATATGTTCTGTATATATCTCATATGTTCTGTTCATACATTTTCGATAGTTGCAAAAAGTATAACTATTCCTTCAATTGATCAGAATTTCAATACTTATAATACGACTCTATGATGGTTTGAAAATTAACCTCGCATTTTCACAAACACTCTAAAATAATCCCTGGTCGGATTTTGGGGCCTGATTATTTTGGGGTCAAAATGACACTTTTCTGGGTCACAATGACGCAGACAGGTGTCATTAGTAGGCGCCAGGCTATATAGAATCCGAATTGAAGTGTCACTCGAACCAAACAAAAATGTGCTATATGCTTAATAAATAAATACAATGGAATTACATATCTACTCTTAGTAGTTTTAGGTTCACCGTCTTACGTTTTAGTGTTTCGTTTCATCTTTCAAAGGGTGGCCTTCTTCAGAGTCTATTCATAGTTGATATCGTCACTGCAGCAACCACGTTAATCGCCGTGACGTCACTGAACATGATGACGGAAAACTCCGCCAGTCAAGAAATCAAGGAGAAGTACTTCTTAGACGAAAAGGCGAAAATTATGAGCTTGGCCTTGTTGCTTACCAGCCTACAAAAGTCCATCATCGGTATATGCGTTCTTTTCAGACCGCTGGGCTGTCTGGTACCCATTCCTACATATCTTCTGGGAAATCGTAAGTTTGGTGTCTCCTTCATCAATAATTATCTCACCCAGCAGAATTTGTGTATGGCTTTCTGTTCATGTCCGCCTATTTACTGTATCTTTGCTGTGTTTTGACGCGGACTCATTGTCCGAAGAATCGAACTCAAGATGTGCAGATCCAATTCTGTCCTTATTACAAAGTATTTAGTCAAAGGACACACGCACCACGACCCAACTTGCTGGAATCGTACCACAAACACTAGGAAAGGGTATATAATGTGATTTTGCATTTAAAGCAGACACAGTCGTTAGAAGGGTGTGATTTTAACAAAAGATTTTCAAAATCACATCCAAATGCTCCAAATTTACATCCTCAGTCCAATTTCATATCTTGGGCTAAGTCGTTAGGACTCAAATTCACATCCACTGGATTCACGCCCAATTAACCAAGGATGTGTATTTAGACTAAGGATGTGAATTTTGGGCATTTTGATGTGATTTGGGTCGTGGTGCGTGTGTCTTTGGGCTAAACACTTTGTAATACGAGACACAGTAAAGCTCAATTATAACAGTGTTCCAACAGCCTCCCGACGCAACCCAGCTAATCTTTGATCATTCACAAATGTATTTTTTTTCAAATTGCAGAATGGCAGGCCCTACTTCTCCTGCTTGAGTCCACCTTCATGATGATACCAGTGCTGAGGTTTTTCCGGACAGCCGATGGCAACGTGGTTGGCGTTCCCCCGCCTATTGAACACCATGAAGAGGAGGAGGAAGCACACTCGGGGATTGGCAAGATGAGGCATTGGGTACGCCGACACACCCTCATGTGATCAATCAAACCGGCTCCAGTGACTTTCATCTACAAGTAATAATCCAGTTCGGTATTCAAACTGCGCATGTGCCCATGAAGATTTGACGGTTATTTTGTTTGCCGCGTTGCAGACGGCGGCTCTAAGCGCCTATAGCGTTGTTGTTCTTCTTGTTTTAAATTCGACATCGAGGAACTTCTCGGTATAAGCACTTAAAAACAGCAGCCAAAATGACAACCAAAGCTGTACGACGATGTCCCGGAGCCGCACGACGGTACGGTTTTGGTTGTAGTCGAACAGTGCCTTCCTTACATTATGAAATTAACATGCTGCAGAAAATTTTCTGCAGTATTGTTGTGCATTTGGACTAGGGCAATATGCAACGACGCGGCTCTTGCACCGTAATCGTGCTTGTTTTTTAGATAAACAAATTATTCATTGTATGCGTGAAAAAGCAGTACCAGCAAGTTTTAAGAGATTGCCGTGTTATTTTTAATTTTTTTACCCCCCAAAACACAAACGTTTAGACATGCAGCTTGATGTTTTCAGGTGTTTTGTGTGTCCAAACTTTGTGAGTCCTAACAAAAGTTTCCATCGTCTTTTCGATTGCACGAACAAATTCACAGAATGTGGATTCGGTTACCATGTTCCACTTAGCCTTGTGGGCATTTATCTGCCGCGTTTATCCCAGGAGACAAATCGTCAAATCTTGTGGTGTACATGCGCAGTTGGAATACCGAACTGGCGTATTCCCTGTTTGTTTATTCAAAACGCATTGTACCTCCTTGTAGGGGTATATGCAGGTAATTTTTGGACCAATAAGCCAATTTGCATAATTTGCATAAAGGTAGATAAAGGTAAATATTGGTTGTTGGAATCAGTTGCAACTAGCCTTTCTTTTAATGTTACACTAGGAATAGGCATGATGTGATTTTGCATTCAAAGCGGACACGGTCCTTAGCAAGATGTGATTTTAACAAAAGATTTATAAAATCACATCCAAATGCTCCACATTCACATCCTCGATTCAAATTCACATCCACTGGAATGGCACATCCACTAAACCCAGGATGTGAATTTGAACTGAGGATGTGAATCTGGAGCATTTGGATGTGATTTTGGAAATCTTTTGTTGAAATCACAATCTGCTAGCGTGTCCGCTTTAAATGCAAAATCAAACCATGGCCATTCCTACAGTGTTATAGAATATGCGGTATCCACTAATACATTTACATGCAAAACGTGACGTCATCACCACAGGTAGCATATACCTGCATCTGTAGGGACATTGTTGTGATATTAAAATGCTATTTCACACCGGGAATTTATTTTAAGCTGTATTACATGATTATTATGTTAATAATTAACATTGTGGCGATGTCAAAATTGCTATTTTATACCTGAATTAAAAGAAATGTATTTGATTCATGTATCCCGATACCCGCAGTCTATTACTTGCACGGCCTATATCTTGGACACTTTTACTGCTATTCCGGGATGTAAAGTATTTTCGTAAAATAATTAATAATCTGGGACCTTATCCACGAAGCATCCGCTATTACCGGGTCCGTAACAGCCTTTGTGGATGGCCTAACGGATTCGTTAAAATTGCGCCGTATTCACGAAAGGTTCGTTAGGTATCGGTAAATTGCGGAGCTCCGCTATCAATGGGGGTGTCGTTCAACGAGCTGTACGGGTGAATGAAGCGCCTGCGTATGGTGGCCCTGAAGGGACTACGCAGATCGTGAATATTGACGTCAATATTCACGACAAATTTCACGACTTTCCTCAAAGTCACGAATATTGACGTCAAATTTGACGTCAATATTCACGACTTTCCCAAAAAGTCGCAAATATTTTGACGCGAATTTTTTTCCAGCAAGCTAGGTTTTGGCTAGTCTTGTTCCGGGGCGATCCGGCGATCGCGAATTTATTTTTATAAAATTATATTTTTCGGAATAATTACAGGATATCTAGCGCGATCATTTTGCTGGATGCCTAGAATCATAATTTACCTTCAAATGTTTGATGTCTGCAAATGGTGTATCCTACCTTTAAGTTCAGTTCACGAGATTTGTTTCTGAACTTGAAACAAATCCACTGATCTCTCGTGACAATCGAGGGCGCCCTCAATAAGCCCGTTTTCTGAGTATGGATGATCGACGAACAAATGAAAAACTCAGTCTTGGAGCAAGACTAGCCAAAACCTAGCTTGTGGAAAAAAATTCGCGTCAAAATATTTGCGACTTTGGGGGCAAGTCGCGAATATTGACGTCAAATTTGACGTCAATATTCGCGACTTTTTGGGCAAGTCGTGAATATTGACGTCAAATTTGACGTCAATATGCGCGACTTTTTGGGAAAGTCGTGAATATTGACGTCAATATTGACGTCAATATTCGCGACTTTGAGGAAAGTCGTGAATTTTGTCGCGAATATTGACGTCAATATTCGCGACTTTCGGGGAAAGTCGTGAAATTTGACGCGAATATCGACGTCAAATTTGACGTCAATATTCGCGACTTTTTGGGAAAGTCGCGAATATTGACGTCAAATTTGACGTCAATATTCGCGACTTTGAGAAAGTCGTGAAATTTTTCGTGAATATTGACGTCAATATTCACGATCTGCGTAGTCCCTTCAGGGCCACCATACCTGCGTGATTATGTAACAATTGATAAGGGCGTAAAATATAAATGTAGTCGAATTGTTATGAATCCAAAATACATATGGTAGCTGATTGCGGCCTATCTTTCAAATTCTTGGCGAAAAAAAGATGAATTTCCACAGTGCACTAGTTATTTTCTCAAACTAAGGAACGATTTCGTGAACTTCTTCTGTGAAAGGCATCATACCAATCTATTCCTTTTTTGGTTAAAAAAACATGTGAAATTAAGAAGTTGACTTAAATCACCAAGAAACATTTCGATCAAAACCGATCAATACATTGTTTACACACGGGATGCGTGTTACGTAATCTGAAAAGGCTTGACCATTGCACTGTAGTGTTTGGTACAACACCAGATAACAGTTTGCAAGACTGCGGCCATCCACCGACTGGGGAGCCTTGAAGTGTTTATTCTACAAGAATAAGTTGTACTTTTTTGTTCACGGTTTCGTTCAGGCTATTGAGAGGTTAAACCACTGTTGTTTTGTTTGTACATCTCCACACAGGACTTCTGATGACACCACGATAACACCACAATATACCTGCTCCAACCAGTTTATAAAACACAAGTGTTAAAGACAAAGAAGAATCAGCATCTCCTTCCCGGCTACAACTGCATATGTGTTGCTGATTTGACATGAGATTTGCATTTACACATTTGGAAGATTTTTTTAGAACTGTACAATAATACTCAAGATTAATTCCAATGGAACAATTTCTAGAAACATTATAATTCCCACAAGGCAGACTGATTCTATCCTGTTAATGCCACCTAAAATACCCGTTTCCTGTGGTTTGCAAACACCTACAGTATTTTCTTCTCGATAGGCTGCTTGTCGGTATGACTTTGCACTGTATGCAGTGGCCCATGGTCTATTTAAAGAAAATAGCAAGGTTTTTATTTGAGGAAGTTACTTTCAATCGAAAACTTTCTGATTTTATGTACAACTGTTTGAAACATGAAAAGCATCATGTAATGACGAACAAGCAAGTTGGTATTATACTCCATAAGTTTCGCGGTTTGTTTTTTCATCCAATCCCATTAGGTTTTCAGGACGTCAACAAGGTTTATCTATAAGTTACGATTCCACCCAGCTAGGAAACAAAACGATCTTCTCGAAGGTCGTGGCGTGGTATCGGTGTAGTACGTTAGAGGGCGACCTCATAGGTGACCTACGCGCGCCGCATACCGCGAATTGACTCGTCTTGCAAACAAGACTAGGATCATTATGATCATATTATAGTCATACTACACACATGTACACCTACTAAAAAGCATCATGCATTTTTTGGTGTATGGTTTATTATGTACCTTTTGTATATAAATTCTTACTCACCGAACGTAAACTCCGATGGCACGCTTACTACCCAGTGGGCACAGAACGCCTTATAGACGTAATATTATTTGTGACCCACTCCACAAATGGGTATTATGTCACAAAACAGTGAAATTTATATACATGGTTGAAAAGCCCACACGGTAAGCTTTTATTTGGTATAAATAGAGCTCCATAGCCCTTTCCGTTCTTGATATATGACATGTTGGCATATTGATTACTTCCTTGGAGTTCAAATTACGCAACTGAAAAGACATGGTTTGAAAAGGCCGGCTATATGGTAGTACAACAGAACGATGCACACACAATTATATTTTGTTCTACTTTATTCATACAAATCAACGTTTCTGTGAATGAAACCTGAAACTGTAGTTAATAAAGATGTCGTTCGTGACAAAACATGTAAATCACATTTTAATGAAATGTTTACCCTCCCAACTTTGAGTAGGCCATTACATGATAATGCACAGCGCGACCTAATACCTTTTTTTGTAGAGCCGGTCACATTTAAAAAAAACCATATCAATGACTGCCTTGGCATCTTTAGAATTCACCTGTTGTGAAAGTATCGTTGTTGCACTGTTGCACTTATGTTGCGAAAAATTGCTGCAAATTATGATCAAGTTTTTGGTCTTGTGTGAAATTTCCCCATCTTGTACGTACAACTTGCGGCGCGTGCGGGTGCGTCTCGGGATTGGCCTCTGACCGTGTTTCTGTGGTAACCATACATGCATGCTTGCTAGTGAAACAACAAACGTACACCCCTACGACATGTAGTTTATACAGTGTGTATTATAGTTTGTGCTATACATGTACATGCTATTATTTTAATAGACGTAGAACTACATGTACATGTACTTTGAATTAATATAAGACTTCACTGCATCCATGTCACATACACACGTACAAGTAGCTTAGCTTACCTGGCAAAAGTGATGGAGCCAAACTTTAATAATTATTAAATTGCTATTTCTGAAAATCTTATAATTGTATAAGAGATACAATTTCAATATATATTATGTAATCGTGTTCACTTTTATTTTATCGTATTTATTAGGGGTTTGTTTTTCTTGTGTTTAACCCTTTAAACTCGGGCCTGTTTCCGAAGATTTTGTACGTGTTGCTAGTTTGTATATACAAATATCATTTACAGTGTACAAATCCCATATACTTGTGTATCATTGGAAAGCTTACAAATAGGGCTATATTTGGGGGGAATTTTTAGACCCCCAGAGTTTTTAAGGGACTTATAAGTCTGTAGCGCGGGGCTGAAATGGAAACCACAAGTAATTCTCTACCCCAGGTGATGAGCTGCCCACTAGTCACCGACCCCAGAGCTTGCCCATCGTGCAGATCCTGACAATAGTATAGTGGCGTCGTAGACCAGATGTGGGATTAACCACTTGGAATTGGCCACATCGTTTTAAATAATTTAAACCCCTATGGTCAATCTAAACATTTTCAATTAGGTCGTAGTTTTGTTTTTTATGTGTAAAAAAGGGTGCATGTGTGATCATGCTCATATAATATTTATTTGAGATTGAGTTATTGCTATGAAAAGGAGCATGTAATTTGTTATCCCTTTATTTCCCTGACACAGAACTTTCTTGACCTTGTAGGCGATGAATCAGGAACAGTTCCAGTGGATTATGAGTATGTTTGTGTTTCCTGATGATTCTACGTATCATCTCCCTCCCGGGATTAGTCTAAAGAAATTTGAACCCGGTGATGCTATTCAGATTGCAGAATTGATTAATAGGTACAAGAAGGCCTTTTTTTCATGGGACCTCTAGACCTAGGAAGGTAAACCTTGATTCCCCATGAAATTAATTTGACAAGCAACAAGCCATTACGGTTGCCATAGGCGCATCCCACCACAGTGTAAGTCAGAAGTCTAGAAATTGCTGCAAGAAGTACTGGAGAAAGGGGTAATACAACAATTTTCTAGTCCGTATGCCAGTCTCACTGTGCTAGTGCGGAAAGGAGACGGTTCAATTAGGCTATACAGGAAGCTTAATTTCCTTACCGTGAACATATTTTGGCAATAATTTCGGCAGTATTTTGGCTCAGGTGTGGAGCTGGTGGGTGTCTCTTCATTCTCAAACAACCTTGAGGTTCGCAGCTAAGATATAAGTCGAGAAAATTATACTCATTCCAATCCATGTATTGTTGCTTAGGCCTATGCCGCCAGTGACCAGACGCCCGAGTCTCAATGTTTGGGTCCCTTCCAGTGAGAATTTCGGCGATATTTTAGCTAAGGTGTATAGCTGGTGAGTGTCTTTTCATTCTCCAACAACGTTGAGGTTCGCAGCTCAGATATAACTCGCGAAAAATATACTCATTCACAGCCATGTTTTCTTCTGTGTATTTATGTACACATGTATTGCTGCTTAGGCCTATGCCGACAGTGACCAGACGCCTGAGTCTCAACGTTTTGGTCCCCTCCAGTGAGAATTGTTGCTATACTTTGGCTCAGATGTGGAGCTGGTGAGTGTCTCTTCATTCTCCAACAACTTCGAGGTTCGCAGCTAAGATATAAGTCGAAAAATTATACACATTCCAATCCATGTTTTCTGTTGTGTATTTATGCACTCGTGTATTGCTGCATATAGGCCTATGTCGCCAGTGTCTTGACGCATGAGTCTCAAAGTTAGGTCCTTTCAAATGAGAGTTTCGGCAATTGTTTGGCTCATGTGTGGAGCTGGTCGGTGTCTCTTCATTCTCCAACAACTTTGAGGTTTGCAGCTCAAATATAAGTCGAGAAAATTGAACTCATTCCCATCCATGTTTTCTTCTGTGTATGAATGCACTCGTGTATTGCTGCATACTAGGCCTATGCCGCCGGTGACCTGACGCATGACTCTCAAAGTTTGGGTCCCCTCCAGTGAGAATTTTTGCTATACTCTGGCTTAGATGTGGAGCTGGTGAGTGTCTCTTCATTCTCCAACAACCTTGAGGTTCGCAGCTCAAATATAAGTATACTCATTCCCATCCCCATTCATGTTTTCTTCTGTGTATGCGTGAGTGTACACGTGTGTTGCTGCATATAGGCCTATGTCGCCAGTGTCGTGACGCAAGAGGCTCAAGGTTTAGGTTCTTTTCAATGAGAATTTCGGCATTTTGGGGGCTCAGGTGTGTGGCTGGTTAGCGTCTCTTCATTCTCCAACAACTTCGAGGTTCGCAGCTAAGATATAAGTCGAATAAATTAAACTTATTCCCATTCAAGTTTTCTTCTGTGTTTGTATGTACACGTGTATTGCTGCATCGGTCTATATGCCGCCGTTGACCTGACGCACGAGTCTCAAAGTTTGGGTCTTTTCCAGTGAGAATATCGGCAATATTTTAACTCAGATGTAATTGATCTGGTGATTGTCTCTTCATTATCCAACAACGTTGAGGTTCGCAGCTCAGATATAAGTCGAGAATATTATTCTCGTTCGCATGCCGATGCCGCCGGTGACCTGACGCATGAGTCTCGAAGCTTGGCTCCCTTAAAGTTAGTATCTCGGTAATATGTTGGCTCGCATGTGGAGCTGGTTAGTGTTTCGTCATTCTCCAACAACCTTGAGGTTCGCAGCTCAAATATATGTCTAGAGAAGTATACTCATTACTGTTATGTCGACAATGGAAAGTATCTGTTAATCTACTTTAACAGCTTACGTTTTTCTTTTTGTTAATTCGTCACAAACTCTGTGCGTAACACCGGTTTACTCAACTGTATAAATATTTGGTTATATAACATTTATGTATAACAGTACTGGGCCTTTGGGTACTCGGGGTCTGTGTCCCTCAACGTGCCACCGGGTTGCTCGCGGCCATAAGCTTGTGTATATTTGTGTTGTCAACTTGTAGAGTGTTACTCATTATTAAATTCTCTATTATCTGTGGTTGCCACAATCTATGTTTGCAAGCTGTGTATTTCTTGTCGTGTCGATCCCTTTGGGTGTGGCGGCCTTGCCATGCTAGGCTACCGCTCACAACCATAACATTACCATCCATGTTTTCTTCTATGTATGTATGCGTACAAAACGTGTACAAAACCAATGAGAGCCGCCGGGAAAAGAGGAACAAAGGAAACTCCTCGATTTACACCATAAACAAACGTGCTTGTACACGTGTGTTGCTGCATATAGGTATATGTCGCCAGTGTCGTGACGCAAGAGGCTCAAAGTTTAGGTAGCTGGCCAGTGTCTCTTTCTTCTCCAACAACTTCAAGGTTCGCAGCTAAGATATAAGTCAAGAAAATTAAACTCATTCCCATCTATGTTTTCTTCTGTGTAGGTATGCACTCATGTATTGCAGCATATAGGCCTAAGTCGCCAGTGTCTTGACGCATGAGTCTCCAAGTTTGGGTTCTTTCCAATGAGAATTTTGGCAATATTTTGGCTCAGGTGTGAAGCTGGTGAGTGTCTCTTCATTCTCCAACAACGTTCAGGTTCGCAGCTCAGATATAAGTCGCGAAAAATATACTCGTTCCCTTTTTTTTTTTTTTTTCTGTGTTTGTATGCGTTTGGTTATGGTGTAAATGGAGGACACATACCTGGCGACACGAAGGTGAATTGGGGTTAGGGTTAGAATCGAGGACGACCTCGATTGAGATTCGTGTACAAAACCAATGAGAGCCGTCGGAGTACAAACGAAGGAAATCTTTTAGAGGAACAAAGGAAACTCCTCGATTTACACCATAAACATAACTGCGTTTACACGTGCATTGCTGCATCGGTCTATGCCGCCGGTTACCTGACGCATGAGTCTCAAAGTTTCGGTCTTTTCCAGTGACAGTATCGGCAATATTTTAGCTTAGATGTGGATTTTCCAACAATGTTGAGGTTCAAAGCTCAGATATAAGTCCAGAAAAATATACTCTTTCCCAGCCATGTTTTCTTCTGTGTATTTATGTACACATGTATTGCTGCATAGGCCAATGCCGCCAGTGACCAGACGCCTGAGTCTCAACGTTTGGGTCCCTTCCAGTGAGAATTTCGGCGATATTTTAGCTAAGGTGTATAGCTGGTGAGTGTCTTTTCTTTCTCCAAAAACTTTGAGGTACTCTTTCCGATCCATGTTTTCTTCTGTGTATGTGCGTACTTGTGTATTGCTGCATCGGTCTATGCCGCCGGTGACCTGACGCATGAGTCTCAAAGTTTGGGTCCCCTCCAGTGAGAATTTTTGCTATACTTTGGCTCAGATGTGGAGCTGGTGAGTGTCTCTTTATTCTCCAACAGCTTTGAGGTTCGCAGCTCAAATATAAGTCCAGAAATGTATACTCATTCCCATCCATGTTCTCTTCTGTGTATATATGTAGGTTCCTTCCAGTGAGAACCTTGGCGATACTTTGGCTCAGATGTGGAGCTGGTGAGTGTCTCTTTCTTCTCCAACAGCTTTGAGGTTCGCAGCTCAAATATAAGTCCAGAAATGTATACTCATTCCCATCCATGTTCTCTTCTGTGTATATATGTACAAGTGTATTGTTGCATATAGGCCTATTCCGCCAGTGACCTGACGCACGAGTCTCGAAGTTTGTGTCCTTTCCAGTGAGAAGGTCGGCGATATTTTAGCTTAGATGTGGAGCTGGTGAGTGTCTCGTCATTCTCCAGCAGCGTTGGGGTTCGCAGTTCATATATAAGTCCAGAAACATATACTCATTCCCGGTCATGTTTTCTTCTGTGTATTTATGTACACATGTATTGCTGCATAGGTCTATGCCGCCAGTGGTGACCTGACGCTTGAGTCTCAACGTTTGGGTCCCTTCCAATGAGAATTTCGGCGATATTTTAGCCAATGTGTATAGCTGGTGAGCGTCTGTTCATTCTCCAACAACGTTGAGGCTCGCAGCTCAGATATAAGTCGAGAAAAATATACTCATTCCCAGCCAAGTTTTCTTCTGTGTATGTTTGTACACCTGTATTGCTGCATAGGCCTGTTGTCGGTGACCTGACGCATGAGTCTCAAAGTTTGGGTCCCTTCCAGTTAGAATTTTTGCTGTACTTTTGCTCAGATGTGGAGCTGGTGAGTGTCGCTTTATTCTCCAACAACTTTGGATTCGCAGCTCAGATATAAGTCGGGAAAAATATACTCCTTCCCAGCCATGTTATTTTATGTGTATTATGTACACATGTATTGCTATATATAAGCCTATGCCGCCAGTGACCTCACGCAGGAGTCTCAACATTTGGGTCCCGTCTAGTGAGAATTTCGGCGATATATTGAGGTTTGCAGCTCAGATATAACTCCAGAAATATATACTAATTCCCAGCCATATTTCCTTATTTGTATGTATGTCTATGTGTATTTCTGCATAGGCCTATGCCACCAGTAAGGGTGACCTGACGCATTAGTCTCAAAGTTTGGTCCCCTCCAGTGAAAATTTGTGCTACTCTTTAGCTCAGATGTGGAGCTGGTAAGTGTCTTTTTATTCTCCAACAACTTTGGAGTCGGAGTTCAGATAGAAGTCGAGAAAATTATACTAATTCCCATCCATGTTCTCTCCTATGTATGTATGTACACGTGTATTGCTGCATAATAGGCCTATGTCGCCAGTGTCCTGACGCATGAGTCTCAAAGTTTGGGTCCTGTCCAATGAGAATGTTGGCAATATTTTGGCTCAGGTGTGGAGCTGGTGAGTGTCTCTTCATTCTCCAACAACTTTGAGGTTCGCAGCTTAGATAGAAGTCGACAAAATTAAACTCATTCCCAGCCATGTGTATTGCTACATAATAGTTGGGTTTTTTGATTGCAGAAGTGAGCGTATTTATCAATGCGCTACTGTGCAGCCATAAATCAGATTACGGATCAAACTTGAGTTTTAGAGGTCAGCACGAAAATAGTTTGTGCGCCCTTGAATCGACTTCGTCAGATGACAACGAGTGTCTAATTAATAGTGGCCCCCTTTCACGAAGTTTCTATGGCCATCCAGTGCGAGATTTACTATTATATGAACGGCTGGTGTTTACAACATTCGCTGACACCTCTGCTGCAAACACCAACCGCAACCTTAAAGGATAAGCTGGTGCATTTTGGTCATAAATTCGATCGTTATATCGTTAAATCGAACTCCAAATGAAATTTTCAAAGTCCATTAGCCTTTGAGCCTGGTAGTTAAATCACTTCAGTGTCAACACAAATCTAAAATCAATGTTACAAAGGTTGTTTCTCCTTTGTTAGTTCTTTGATAACAAGATGAATATTTCATTCCCGTTTAATTTGTTTGTTCCCCGTATCGTACGGCCAAGTACAAGTTCCACAAGAAGACTGATAAAAACGCGAGCTCGCGCTGTGTGGGCTCACAAAATGTGCCAACGATGGACTTCGAACGTAAATTCGCATACACAGTGGTTCAAAACAAGATTTGTAAACTCCGATAACTTTCTTACAGTGTCTTTGCCCATCGCGTGTAGTGTTTCTTTGCAGTGCAACTGCGATCTTGAGGAGAGGAAAGCAAATAGCTTTTGTACTGGAAGCGCTACTTTATTTTTTCCTTGGAGTAATAACTCTTGAATTGCCAAGATGGGGGCTATGCTGGGCATCCCACAGACATTTTGCCCCGGTGAAAACGAAACAAACTGGGCAGATGGATCTCTGACGTCCGGTAAGTTTTTCTTTACAATCTTGAGGGTTGTGGTATTATGTATCTGAAAATAAAATCTGTCCTTAGTTTGGAATTTATCATTGAACTACCAAAGAAGCTTTTAAATTAATGGAATGTATGACAATTGTTTGCATACTGTTGTATTCGAGCCCTTGCATATACCAAGTACGAAATACCTAGCATGATATGAGACCGAGGGACTCCCCCCTTAGTCCCCTTTACCTATACAGGGTGTATACAAAAAAAGAAAACCCAACTTTAACTAGCTACTGTGGCAAAGATATACATTTTCTAGCTATAACCATGTTACCATCCAAAAGTAGACAACAAATGCTTTCCGGTGATACCTCACACATGAATTTACGATTACGCATCACTGAGCACCAGCGTTTTGAAATTTAGGTCAATTATTCGACGTGGCTCACTTTCCAAGTCAATGAAATCAACGTGGCTCCTTTCATAATTGATTTGGGTGTAACTGGAAATGTCTTTGTTGATTATGCAACCACTTGTGAGCCTAAGAGCTCTGACAGGCCTTCAGACAGTGTGTGTACCTGAGATCACAATGGTTCAGCTTACACCAGAACAAAGAATCTTTCTGGTGAAGACTTACCACGAAACCAGAAGTTTTCAGGCCACTGAGAATGCGTTCGCAGAAACTTTCCCTGATCGAGAACCACCCACAAAGAAAACCATCTGGTCAAACGTAAAAAAGTATCAAGACCACGGAACGAGCCTTAATCGTAACAGGGAGCACTCAGGGAGGCGGAGGACCGCAAGAACTGAAGAAAACATTGCAGCCGTACGACAGCAATTGGCCGAACATCCCGCGCAAACAAGTGCCAGACGGAATGGAGTTGGACTGGCCCCTGCGACCTTTAATCGAATTACCCTCCTCGACCTTCATCATCATCCCTACCACATCTACATCCGTCATGAGCTGCTGCCAGCGGACCTTGAGCGAAGACGAGCTTTTTGCGAATGGTTTCTTGAACGGAGAGAGAAACTGACGGTCTGGCTCGGACTGTGTGGAAATGGCAGGATCATTGGTCCATTTTTCTTTCAGCGGAACGTCAATGGCCAGGCCTACCTCCGAATGATTGACGAAGAGGTTGTACCCCAGATGGAACTCCACTTTGACAGACAAAATGAAAATGGAATGTTCCGTTACGTGTGGTGGGCTCAAGATGGTGCCCCAGCTCATCGCCTCATTGCAGTTCGCGAACGCCTCAGAGAGCTCTTCAATGAGCGCGTTATTGCACTCTGTCAACCAGTGGAATGGCCCCCCAGGTCTCCCGACCTGACGCCTTGTGACTTTTTTATGTGGGGGTATTTAAAGGATAAAGTGTTTGTAACTCCTCCACGCAACCTGCAGGACTTGCAACAGAGAATTGAGCACGAGGTTGAAGTTTTGCGACAGAACCCAGGTACCATCCGACGAGCCGTGAACGACATGAGACGTCGATGCCAACTGTGTCTTGAGAGGGGAGGGGGGCATGTGGAGGGCATTGGACAGTGAAAAAAGGTGAAATTTGTTTGGAAATTTCTTGAATAAAATTTCAGAGAAAAAAACACGAGTCAGTGTTAATTTTGTTGCATATCAGAGTGAGCCACCTCCAAAAATTGACCCAAATTCTAACACACTGCTGCTCAGCGATGCGTAACCGAAAATTCATGAATGAAGTATCGTCGGAAAGCATTTGTCGTCTACTTTTAGATGATACCATGGTTTCTGCTGTAAAATGTATAGTTTTGCCACAGTGACTATTTTAAGTTGGGTTTCCTTTTTTTTGATACACCCTGTACAGTCGCTAGACTATTGTTACCTAACGTCCCCCCCCCCCAAAAAAAAAATTACTGACAAACCACAACATTCCGAAAGCGCAATGACTAAGAAGGGGCGTTTCTCTCCGTCTCACTCTTGCTTCATGTGAAGCACATTGATATGTTATTGTTACCCAACACATCCCCCTCCCCTCAACACCTAGAATACCTGAAAATCCGGGAACAAAATGACCAACACAAAGTGGAGGTGGTGGGGGGGGGGGGGGGGTCCCTGAACCACATATCTTGCTTCATGCAAGTCCACTCACAATAGAAAGTCCAGTAACAATTCCTTTCATAAAGCCAGTCGCAATAATGCTTTTAACAGTTCTATAATACAATAATTTTAGGTGAGATGTAAGACGAATAATTACGTAAACTCCTCACAAAAAGTATCGAGACACTTAACAATGAGCCAATATTTTTCAAAAGTGACAATCATCCCTATATAAGCAGGTTTGCATTATTGTTTTGAATGATCAGGTTCTGCTTCTGCTTCTGCTTCTATAGGGATGATTGTCACTTTTGAAACTGGACCTACGACCATTGAAATGACAATAACTTCGCTGCGCAACATCGTATCTCAACAATCAAGATGTCCAAATACGCAGAACAAAATTATGCACTGGGTTATTTGCTTCGATTAATCAATACTCTTTCGGGCCGTTAATTATTGGCTAATTGTTAAGTGTCTTTTTGTGATGAGTATACATAAGTACATACATGGTATACAGCGGTCGTCTGTTTCCCTTCCTCCACGATACAACAAACATACATCGCGTTGTAGACTCCAACCTTGTGTTTTTGTACAGCATGTCTTTGTTTATTGTGTAGTTGTCACAAGCAACTGTATATACATGTATATATTTTGCTTAGTATTCATCTATTTGTTGAATTGATTTATTTGGTTGAGTGGTTTTGTGCGTTTGTATGTGAATTCTGGAATAGGTTAGAAGTTCTAGTATTTAATATTTAGTATTGTGTTGAGTTAAATATTGATGGTATGTAGATATACCGGGAAGTTTGCTGTTGTTACATGTGTGTAACAACAGCAGTAGGCTATCCGTGATCGGTAGAGTGAACCTTTGCCAAATGCCTTAAACATTTATTTAGAGGGAGTACAAGTGCCGTGTGTTTGTCAAGGCAGAGCTACTGCCGGCACTTGCTCGCTATAGACACACTAGAGGGAGGACATAATTTGTCCTGAAACCAAGCCAGGTCTTTGCACTGATTGTCGGTCAGCCTTTGCCTGAACAGCCAGCAACCACAGCCATACTACAAGTCTATGGTCTGCATACAAATCTTGTTTATACAATTTCAAGGGTTTTACGAAGATGCTTACTATGGCAAAATCGGACTTTGGATATTTCACTATAGTATTGAGTTTAATAGGCTAGGCCTCAACACTACACCAAATGGGTGAAGCTCCTGTCGCGGATTCCTACTTTTGCCGGACTCCCTGAAGTGATGCCACATTCATTGACATTCTAATAAGGACCTGGCAGCAGTCCGCTACTTTGTATAATTGTATTAAAAATACTGAATTAATAATACTTGATTTCGACTTGGAATATGAGGTTGTAAATAATGTTGAAGCAATAGAATTGAAAGAAGGATTACTCGATTTATTAGATTTTTGATTTTTCGAAAAATAACTATTTGGTGTGTCATTAATAATTTAAACAAATTGAGATTAATACAAAAAGGTTGATAATAAAAACAGAATTGAACAACAACAATAACAAATAAGTGTTTAAAAACAAAATTACAAAAACGTTTTTTAGTGAAGTGAAGTGTGACGAAAAACTGAAAGGTTTTAACTTAAACATAAGACAAGGTTGATACGAATTAACTTAGAATATTGATTAAGATTCAATGATGAATTTAAAGTGAGTCTGATCAACGAATTTTTGAATTATTTTGAGATTAAATGAAGGTTGCATAAAAATGACGTTTGATATGTGAAAGTTTAAAACAGGTTAATTAGTGATTTGAAATTGTGGATTGTTATAAATTGAAGTCAAGGTTAATATAAATAATTACGGGGGTAATAATAATTGGAATTGAAAATTGGAGGAATAATTAATAAGTGAAGGTTTGAAATTGAAATATTTGAATTGATAGAATTAATGTATTGATTAACCTGAAGTGATCAACCTTTATTGGAATGTGTATTTTTTGTATAATAGAATAAGAGACATTGTAAGCCATTTTACTAATTACATGTATATTTTCTGGATACTGAATTTTAGTCGCAACTAATTGTTGTACAGCTAAAGCCTCTTTTTAATTGTGACAGCCATTTTATAACTTGGAAACTATACATTATTTTGGTGGATACTTGCCATTTTAAAACTTTTTGAGAAGAACTCCGTTTATTCATTTGTGTGGCATTTTGGGGAATTTGTTAATTTGGTGAAAAAATCACGGACATTTTAGGTGATATATTTTGAGAACCCAATATTGAGTTGACTTTGTTGTTATTTGTCTGTGTCCCTATGTACATGGCATGTTCAGTCCCATGTCCGTATATATAGAACATCCCAAGAGGTTGGGTGACATTTCTATTACAATTGTTGTGACTTGAATTGACTCGATATAAATGCATGACTCGACTCGAACTTCTTAACCTAATGACTCGACTCAGTCACTTCTTTAAAAAAAGACTCGACTCGCCCGAGTCACAAACATTAGTAACTCGTTCAAACTCTCGCGACATCGCAAAAATCTGCGACATCTCAAAAATCTGCGACATCGCAGAAATATGCGATGTGTGATGTCCCTTTAGTATGGAATTCCATATGTGTCACTCTAAACGTCGTGCGTCGCCCTTGTTTCGTCGCCCTTGTTTCGTCGCCCTTGTTTCGTCGCCCTTGTTTCGTCGCCCTTGTTTCGTCGCCCTTGTTTCGTCGCCCTTGTTTCGTCGCCCTTGTTTCGTCGCCCTTGTTTTGTCGCCCTTGTTTCGTCGCCCTTGTTTCGTCGCCCTTGTTTCGTCGCCCTTGTTTCGTCGCCCTTGTTTCGTCGCCCTTGTTTCGTCGCCCTTGTTTCGTCGCCCTTGTTTCGTCGCCCTTGTTTCGTCGCCCTTGTTTCGTCGCCCTTGTTTCGTCGCCCTTGTTTCGTCGCCCTTGTTTCGTCGCCCTTGTTTCGTCGCCCTTCTTTCGTCGCCCTTCTTTCGTCGCCCTTCTTTCGTCGCCCTTCTTTCGTCGCCCTTCTTTCGTCGCCCTTCTTTCGTCGCCCTTCTTTCGTCGCCCTTCTTTCGTCGCCCTTCTTTCGTCGCCCTTCTTTCGTCGCCCTTCTTTCGTCGCCCTTCTTTCGTCGCCCTTCTTTCGTCGCCCTTCTTTCGTCGCCCGTCGTGCGTCGCCCGTCGTGCGTCGCCCGTCGTGCGTCGCCCGTCGTGCGTCGCCCGTCGTGCGTCGCCCGTCGCCTTAATTGTGTTTGACCTTGACGCATGCGCATATGTTTGTCATATCCCACTTAAGTTTATGCCTGTCAACGTGTGGTGCGTGTGAACTTATTAAAAAAAATATGGAAAGGTTTCAATATTTTAAGGCTCATAATCAGAATTTAATGTGACCTTTGTATGGGTGTATGGCGTAATAATAATAATAATAATAATACAAGCATTTGTAAAGCGCCATCTATCTATGTAGACATATTCCGAGGCGCTTTAAGAAAAGTTACTGTACAATAATAATTAATTTCCAAGTCACTTGAAACAAAACAAGCATTCTAATTATAAGTTGAGTTAAACATGAATGTTTTAAGGAGGCATTTGAAGGTTTGTAAAGATTGACAGCTACGAATTTCCTGAGGCAAAGAGTTCCATAGAGTGGGGGCCGAGACTGAGAAGGCTTGGTCACCATACAATGTTCTAGTTCTTGGTATCACAAGAAGATGTTTGCCAGATGACCTTAGGTGGCGATGAGGGGAATACTGGGTGAGGAGATGCTGCAGATATGTTGGTGCACTGTCATTGAGGGCTTTCCATGTAATTAGCATTAATTTGAAGGCAACCCTCTCTTTGACTGGAAGCCAGTGAAGATTTCTCAGGACTGGAGTAATGTGTTCAAATTTCCGTGTTCGGGATAAGACACGAGCCGCAGTGTTTTGTACACGTTGAAGTTTGCGCATGAGAGTGTTGGTGATTCCAAACAAAAGTGAGTTACCATTATCCAACCTAGATGTCACGAGAGCATGGATAAGGATGGCAGCTGACTCATCAGTCAGGATTCGGCGGATGCTGTTGATGTTTCTAATGTGGTAATATGACGTTTGACAAACTTTCTTGACATGTGATTCCATTGACATCGTTCTGTCAAACATGACGCCAAGATTACGTGCAATCGTAGAAGGTTCAATATTTGAAGTCCCAATTTGCATCTGGTTGCAGCTGATTTTATCCTGGCTACGTTTGGAAGTGATAATTAGAAGTTCGGTCTTGTCGTCGTTAAATCTTAATTTATTCCTGGTCATCCATTGCTTTAGATCACAAACACATTGTTCAATACGCCGTCTCACGGAATGTTCATCGTCATGGTTTCCCAGTTGAAATGATCCATATCTGTGTGTCGTCTGCGTAGCAATGAACTTGAAGTTGATGTCTTCGTACAATAGCGGCAATAGGCTCGGAGTATATTGTGAAAAATAAGGGACCTAGTACTGATCCTTGAGGGACACCAGAAGAAAGTGAGATGGGAGATGATAAGGTTCCATTAATGTTCACAGACTGAGTTCGATTACATATATATGATCTGATCCATTGCAGGGCTGGACCAGTAACACCGATGAACTGAAGGCGGTGGAATAAAACATCATAGTCTATAGTATCGAATGCTGCAGAGAGATCTAGGAGAACAAGGAACACGCCACGCTTATTGTCAACTGCCCGAAGAATATCGTTCTTTACTCTTAGAAGAGCAGTCTCTGTTCCATGATGTTTCCTATACGCAGATTGCAATGGTTCATGTAGATTGTGTTCATTCAGGTGATCAGTAATTTGTGAATAAACAACCTTCTCTATTACTTTGGATATGAATGAAAGGTTGGATACAGGACGAAAGTTCTTGAGGTTTTCAGGATCGAGGGTTGGTTTCTTCAGCAAAGGAGTCACCAGCGCATTTCTAAATTGCTGTGGGAATTTTCGTTTCCCTTCCACTGTGTTTGTCGTCCCTATTTGCAAATCAGAACCAGTCAGCCCAATGAATTGTGCTATCAGCTCTGTGCCAAATTTACTTGATATTGATTAGGACTTAAACAAATAAAAACCACGAAACGTAACGTAAAGTCAGGTGGCTTAGTGCAATTACCGTTACCGGGCAAATAAAAGCACCATATTTGGCATGAAAAAAACCTTGGGGCCTATAGTAATTAATATTAGCCTCAGAGCCCTTCGAAATTTTTTGAACATTTACATATTTGTTACCAGGTTTGGGTATATTAAAACAAAAAAACTAAATTGTAAAAGTTTATTTTGGTGATTCTACTTACTTTACTTCCATAACATTTTCTAAAGCAAATGACTGAATAATTATGAGAACATAGTAACGATCGAAATGACACAAAATCATCAGGTAGTCTTAGTTGCCAAAACCTCAGTATTGATAAGCTTCAAATTCACCAAGTTGCATACTGGCACAGTTACCATATTAAAACCTTATGAAAAATCATATGAACAATCATGATAACATTGTAATATTTAGCCCAGCGAACAACAACGTGAAAATGAGGTGTCCGTAAATTAGGCTAAAAAGTGGTCAAAGTTCAAGGAAATCACTACAATTGTGTGTAAGAAAACATGTTGACGTCAACATAATTATAAGCAATAATACTTTTATTTGGGGGATTTCCTTGAGCTTGTTTAAGTCTCCCACGTTAGGCAACCCTTCACCTACATTTCAGCACAATTTACAGACGTCTAATGTTTGCCTCTTTTTGTTTGATGGGCTAAATATCTCAATCTTAAAATATTGAAACCTTTCCACAGTTATTTAATAAACTCACACGCACCACACGTTGACAGGCATAAACTTAAGTAGGATATGACAAACATATGCGCATGCGTCAAGGTCAAAGGCCAAACACAATTAAGGCGACGGGCGACGCACGACGGGCGACGAAAGAAGGGCGACGAAAGAAGGGCGACGGAAGAAGGGCGACGAAACAAGGGCGACGAAACAAGGGCGACGAAACAAGGGCGACAAAACAAGGGCGACGAAACAAGGGCGACGAAACAAGGGCGACGAAACTAGGGCGACGAAACAAGGGCGACGAAACAAGGGCGACGAAACAAGGGCGAGTGGCACATATGGAGTGGCACATATGGAATTCCATACTTTAGAACCACCATACTATTGAAAGTTAAAGAACGGCGTTTTAAAAGTTAAACCACGACGTTTTAAAAGTTGAAACACGACGTTTTGAAAGTTGAACAACGACGTTTAAAAGTTAAACCACGACGCTTGCCTGTCGAGACAAAGCAGTTTACACGTGTTGCGGTACTATACCACAGGGCGAGGCCGTTCCAATGGGACTTTTAAGCGTCCCTGATAACTTACTGCGGCTGAGCGGAAACTTTCCGCAATCAATTTCGGCCTGGTAGTTTTACATCACCGCCGCGGTACGTTGACAGGGACGTTAATCTACCGCGCGTTTCCATTTGATTTAAAGGGATCGTATACGTTTGGTAATTACTCCAAAAATTAATGGCAATAACAACTTACTTGGTAAGAATACAGCAGCTTTGGATAGCATAATGCATTTTTTGAAAGTTTTCACTTCGAAGTACTGCGGTTATGGAAAAAGATATCACTTTTTAACCCCACAAATTTGAATATGAGAAGCGTTATTGCAGTGACGTTTCTCAGATTGTGTATTCCAATGCAGATTATTCTTCCTGCGTGGACATAACCGCTCCCGACTTTCGGCAATATCTCAAAATCGCTACCACCTTTTGAAATGAAATTTGTACAGGTTAGTTTGATGGTATATATCTATAACTATATATATAGGATTGAAACAAACAGTGGGTTCCAATTACCAAACGTATACGATCCCTTTAATGTTGTCACTCTACAAAACGGACAAGCATACTACAATACAGGGTGGCCAATACAAAACGGACAAGCATACTATAGTACAGGGTGGTCCATAACAAACGGACAAACTAGCTATAGTACAAGGTGGCCCATAAAAACCGGATAAGCATACTGTAGTACAGGGTGGCCCATACAAAAATGGACAAGCATACTATAGTACAGGGTGGTCCATAAAAACCGGACAAGCATCCATAATAAACGGACAAGCATACTTTAGTACGGGATGGCCCATACAAAACGGACAAGCATACTATAGTACGGGTGGTCCATACAAAACGGACAAGCATACTTTAGTACAGGGTGACCCATTAACAACGGACAGGTATACTTTCACTACCCGAAGGCCAAAGTAGATATTAACTTTCTTACGATTTAAATAGGTTAAATGCAATCCATGGGGGAAAATATAGGTCACTCCCTTAAATATCAAACATACGATGTTACTTTTGTGATTACTGTTACACGATTCATCAAATATATAAGCTCTAATATACAGGGTGGCCAATGAAAACGGACAATCATACTTCCACCACCCCTGCACCCAAACTACCTATACCAATGGATGGGTAATCTTTCTAGAAGAACAATGATACCAATATACCTTGATTTGGGCTAGTAATTTTAGCTCCAGACACTATTATGTGAAGCACAGTCAGAATTTAACATTGACACCGTTTAGTTATTTTGTTGGTGCGAATAATAATGTATCCTCTATTTTGAACACAGAGTTGGCCAAGTATCCCCTCTTCACATTACTGTTTTCCTACGCCTCAGTGGCCAGTTTTATCGTCATTGTGATATTCCTCGAAGCCGCGGTATTTACAGCGACGCGGGTTCCCCGATCGTCCGTGGCTAACCATCGAATCAACACCGTCATTATGATGTCAGTTTTTCCCGTAAGTGTGAAAAAAAATAGAAAAGGCATTCAGAAGTTTTATTTGTAACCTGTCATGATCGTTTCGGTATTTTTCCCCTTTACCCCTTTTACCTCTTTTACCCCCTTTTTCTTTTCTTTTTTCTCATTCGCCCCCTTGTCTCCTTTTCCCTCTTTTCTTTTTTCTCCCCTCTTACACTTTTCTTCTTTTTCCCCATTTCCCCTATTTTCTCCCTTTTCCCCTGTTTTCCCCTTTTTTCCTTTCCCCCTATTCTCCCTGTTATCATTCCCCCCTCCCCCTTTCCTCCTTGTTTCCCAATTCCCCCTTTTCCCCTTTTCCCTTTTACAGTCCATCTGTTTTAGTCTTTTTTGTATCACCTCCAAGAAAAAAAGTATCTTACTTTGGCTAATTGTTTTGTTTTTTCAATCTACATTGTATTTCTTTTGATCTTTTCTGTAGGTGTTTGTAATCTTTTGCCTACCCGCAGTCCTTATTCCAAATGCTGCCGCATTTTGTCTGGTGATGGCAGATTTGTGAGTATTAACAAATTGCAAAGGTATAAGTACTTTTGGATAGTTTTAAGCAAAATAGATTATGTTTAGGCATTACCCAAGTTGCAACCTTGTCAATTAAAAAAGAACTGTTATCATTCTAATTTCACAGAAATTACGTTTACTTTAATTTTGTTCGAGAACGTCGTTTGTGCGTTTCCATGCATAATTCCGACTTAGATTTATATACCCGTAGATTTCACATTTCCATTGATAGTACGAAGCAGTTTGTAAAAATAGGCAGTTTTTTTCAAACAATGTAGGCCAACCTACCGGTATGATGTGATTTTGCATTGGAAGGATGTAATTTCAACAAAAGATTTCCACAGTCGCATCCAAATGCTCCCAATTTACATCCACAGTCCAAATTCACATCCTGGTTTGAATGGGTGTGAATCCAATGGGTGTGAATTTGACTGGCTTAACCCAGGATGTGAATTTGGACTGAGGATGTGAATTTGGAGCCTTTGGATGTGATTTTGTAAAATATTTGTTGTAATCACATCCTGCTATACCGGCCGTGTCCGCTTTTAAAGCAAAATCATACCATACCCTTTCCTTGTGTTATTGAATGTAACTATATTGCTGATTTTTGCACAATATCCCTTTTCATTGGCAGGTATTTTGCTTTTGTCATGTTCAAGTTCATCGTGCTACAAGTCGACTACTATGGGGGTCATCGGAAAATGATGGCGAGACTAGCCGCAAAAAAAGTCATGTTTAACATTAATGTTCCCTTGCTCTGCTTTTTCTTCTGCCTCAAGCCGGCTCGTCTGACGAGGTAGAAAAATCTTGATGTACCCATAGAAAAATGATATACCGTATCAATTCGCACTCAAATTTTGAGGTCAATCGAATTATACGTCTTGTCAAGATGCTATCAAGACGCCGTCAAGATTTGTAGTAGTGCGATAGTGCCACGAGTGTTACGAATTATTACGATAGAGTTACGACATCGTCAAGATTTGTCACGGCGTACTACGAAATGCCAATATTGTACTACGACGTCACTACGGCGTCAGTGCGATTTCACAAGACGCCAGTACGACGTCAGTACGATTTAACAAGACGCCTGTACGATTTAATTAATCACATGACGAAAAGGGCACAATGGGTGAATATTTGGATGTTGTTGAAACAAACAAACAATACGATCAACAAGAGTGACGTGATACAAAACACGTTCTTGGTGGCGTCTTAGTGGCGTCTTTTTCAAGTCGTGCTAGGTCGCAACACCGTTGTAGTGGCATTGTATCAGCAACGTAGCGAAGCCTGGCTTTCCGTAGGTATTGTGGTCATTACTAATCAGTACCGATGAACAAGACGCCGTCACGACGTACCACGACAACGTCATGACAAAGTTAGGACTCTCATACGATGCTGCTGCGGTGGACCATGATCTCTTTTTTACCACTACTGTAGAGCAAGATTTTTTTGTACATTCCAAACAAATCGTGCTCCTCCACGGTGGCATTACGTGGCAAACATTGTGTATGTTGTGTATGTGGTAAAGACTGAGGCATTAGTACAAACAAAAGGGGACACGAATATCACCCATTTTGGGTCTGCCATTTAGCTAATTATGCAGAGAGATAGTCTTTGTTGTATTCGTGACAGGGGCACTGGTGCTTTTGATGGCCAGTTCAGTGACCATTTTAATCGCGAGAGGAGCCCTACAAAACAAATTAAGGCCAGTTTTCCATCTTGAGAGGGTGCCCCATTTTACAGTTGCGAGTGGGGGGTGCTGATTGTGCTTTTGAAGGGCAGTTTCCATCTCGAGCAGTTATCGCAATTGGAGAAAAAAATTACCCCTGCCCCTGGTTCAGACTAATATGTTGACAGTGTCAGAAATCTCAAGTTGATGTGTTGTATACTATTATGCTAATGACCCAGCCGTCTTCAATGTACGGCTTTCTGGTTGGCTGGTCGCACCTGCGCGTTGTTGGATTGCATGTAATTGAGATGAGGATGTCCTATCTCATTAAAGTTTTTTCACTGAGCCCGTGCTTTGTTATTGTAAAGGTTCACTTCATTTTTCGTCACCTGTCTCATCCCACCCACCCTCCCAGGAAAAGCTTTACGATTATCAAGATTCTTGTCCTGCAGACTGCCATCTTCAAGCCCATTTTGACGTTCTTGCAAGCAATTGCCGGTTTTGCCAATATAGTAAGTTTGCCGTTGAAGGGAATATACAACAGTTGCAAACAATCCAACTACCAAAATATGATGAAATACTGGACTGTTGGTGAATGACAGTCTAAAGCATCCTGTAAAATTATGGCACCTGGCGGGATGCACTTTTATATAAATGTATATAAATTGCTCTTTTTTATCTTAAGTGGAGTCAGAGAACCAGACTGAACAGTATTATCATATTGTGCATCAAACTGACTGAGTATAGTACCCCTTAGGTCAAGCCCTTTACAGGTCAAAGTAAGAGCTATATGACCAGCACCGCCTGTTACAACTGTAAGTGTAGTAACCAACGAATTGATGTATCACCAATCAAAAATGTAACACAAATTGACCGATACTGTTTTCCTAACTATTTAAAAATGAAATTAAACTCTCACATTAAATTTCGTCCGAAAAAAAATCAAACGCTTTCACTAAACTAATTTAGTATTTTATCATTCAATTTCAACTGTTGGTCATCCTTTACCGAATCGAGGATATTTAATCATTACAAGTCAAATTCGTCTAAGCTGTTGCCGAAAAACAGATTACAGAGATCAAATTTGTCTTATATCAATCAATTTTAAACCTTCGCCAAATAAATGTGTTCTAGAGTCAAGCACACATTATACTAATTTATTTAACATAATTTAAAATTGATTTCTGAAATTTGATCTCTGATTGCTGCCTTTTGGCAACAACATAGACGAATTTGATCTGTAATAACGAACATTCTCGATCATGTATTAGTAAAAATGACTAAATTGATTTGTAAAAGCGTATTATGTAAAATGTTTTTCTCGGTCGAAATTGAATGTGAGAGTTGTTGAATTTAAAAGGAAAATGTTTTTAAAAATCAGAGAAAACTTAAACAGGGTGAACTATCTAGAAGCCAGGGTTTTCAAGTATGTTTCTCAAGTATACAATTTATGCAATTTAAGAGGATCTGTCACAGTCATCGGTCGAGGATGACTTAAAGTTGCTATACCTTATACAATCTCTTCTCTTACAATCGTCTCTCTATAATTCTCATCTCTCAACAAAAACCACCAGAACCTGATTGGTATCCCAGACCTCGCCATAGAGCTTATGACAGTCCTGTCCACGATGACGGCAGTGACGGGAATGAACATGCTCACCAAGTCCTCCGGCAGCAAGGATCTGGAGAAGTACGACCTGCCTGCCAAGGCGCAACTGATGACGGCCGGGCTGCTCATAATGGGTCTGCAGCCAACCCTCATCTCTCTGGGCACTCTCAGCAGGCCCTTGGGTTGCTTCATTCCGTTTCCTTCCAGGTTGCTGGCATCCCGTAAGCTCACAGCCAGTTAAAAAAAACATACTTTTTTATACAAGCCCATACAATATAGTCCCCTGTTTCAATCTCGGGGGCCATGCGACGCTAATTTCCTATAGCAATAGGGTTACTGGCCCCCCACAATGCTCCACGGAAATATGTAATTGGGTTCATATATAGAAAAGGGCATGATTGATGTTGCGTTTAATGCAGATACGGTCCTTAGCAGGATGTGATTTCAACAAAAGATTTCCAAAATCACATCCAAATGCTTCAAATTCACATCTTCAGCCCAACTTTACATCTTTGGTTATGTCTTTAAGATTTAAATTCACATCCACTGGATTTACATCCACTCAACCTCAGATCTGAATTTGGACTGAGGATGTGAATTTAGAGCATTTGGATGGGATTTTGGAAATCTGTTGTTGAAACCACATCCTGCTAATGGACTGTGTCTGCTTTGAATGCAAAATCACATTATACCCTTTCTTAGTGATAGTGTTGCATAATTGTTAGGTTTTTCCAGTTATTTTAACACTTATCACACAAATTCCTTATAACTACGTTTCCAGTGTTGTAGTCGTTTTTTCCGGCCGATTTAAAACATTTTTTTATTCAAATTCACCAACTCTATGTGATGTGATGTGATTTTGCAATTAAAGCGGACTAAGTCCTTAGCAAGATGTGATTTCAACAAAAAAATTCTAAAAATCTACATCTAAATGTTCCAAATTCACATCCTCAGTCCAAATCTACATCTGGGGTAATACGTCGTTACGATTTAAATTCACATCCACTGGATTCGCATATACTGAATTTGGACTGAGAATGTGAATTTAGACTGAGAATGTGAATTTGGACTGAGAATGTGAATTTGGACTGAGAATGTGAATTTAGATGGGATTTGGAAATCTGTTGTTTTAATCGCTTCCAGCTAGGGACCGTGTCCGCTTTGAATGCAAATCACACTATACCCTTTCACACAAATCCCATTATAACTATATTTCCAGTGCTGTAGTCGAGTACTCTCAGAGTACTTTCCTTGTACTTGGTTTACTATACGTTTTCCCGGCTATTTAAAAAAAAAAAATCAAATTCCCCAACTCTCACATTAAATTATATCTGAGAAAAAAATATAACATGCTTTTTTCAAACTAATCTAGTTGGAAAAACATTATTAACAATTTTTTCCAGATTTTAAAAAGGTAATTTTTTGTTTAACTGGATTGTCTCCCAGAGTGGCAAGCCTTTTTGCTGATCCTGGAGTCCACTCTGCTAATGATTCCGATCCTGAGGTACTACCGGACAGCTGACAGCAACGTAGTGGGCGTGCCCCCGGCCCTTGACGATGAGGATGAAGCGACCACGGGACTGGGCAAAATGAGACAGTGGATCCGACGACACACGCTGATGTAAAAACAAAACAAAACACAGATGAGTCAATCAAGGCAATATTCTGCCGAATTAGACCAGTTTTCTCGAAAATTCCAATTCATGTACGCATGCGCATAAATATACCCCTGGAGACAAGAAGCAAATCAGCCCATTGAAAATGTACAGGGGTCCATACATTTTCTCAATTTTTTTTCCAGGATTTGTCCCATGTTTGTCTTTGGAAAAGTCACTGAAATCGTCGTAGGTATTACTTATGGGTCTAAGTGTGGGGGTTGGGGTTGGGGGTGGTGGTGGGGGGTTAGGGGGTACAAAATACATACTTAACAAAATGATGTCGCATCCGTGCGCATGATGCGTTCGCAAAACATCTTCCAAAACAAAGACACTTTTTACAATATTCCCTAACAAATGTATTAATGAAACGCCCACATTTGGTGACAGTATTTGTGCTGATACAATTCTCAGGTCTTTTAATTTTTTTTCCATACTATATATTGTATAGCCAAAATAATTACAAGGAAAAATCTTAACAGATTTAACAGAACTCGAAACAATAAGGTTCTCTCGGTCATTTGAACACTTCAATATCCCACACATTTCTTATAACGGCACTTTTTGTCCCCGAACGTCGTCAAGCTCAATTCTCATTTTTTATTTCAACAAGTTACCAATGAATTCCATTTAAGGTGCAGTATAATTTAAGTTGTAGCATTCTAATTCGTCCTTCATTTGTGAAATTCGTCAGATAGGGCGAACGGCGTTGAATTGAAAAAGCAAATTCGTTCTTTTGTCATTCAGTTTGCTGCTGTCATTTCAATTCAGATCAAAACTATACGATTCTAAATTGAAGGAAACGAAAGAGAATGACAACATCGTCAACAGGCATTGGTGATAATCCAATCACTTCTATAATAACCAATACCTTGATGGTTCATAGGATGTTGTTTTAGTAAGTATTTTTCATGACTATGTTTTGATCTGTTTAAAATCAGTCGATGCAATTTGCCAGAGCTGTAATTTTGTAAAAAGCAGATCATTTTTTTTCATTATTATCTTGTCTTTTGGAAGTAGATGATCGATGCTATTATAGTTTAATAAATACCTAGTAGAGTTGAAGGCTTCTGATTGGCCGAGACTCGATCACGTGCCGGTCATTATATGTAGTAACATCATGGGTTTTCCAAGGGCCGTTTTCTAAACCCCGGCTTTGGGCTGCACTCTGGCCACATTAGAGACGTTTTCCTAGTTCCGGATCGCAAACAATATTCAGGCTGTTTTCGGCAAGTCTAATCCTCGAAATTTAAATGAAATAGGTTTAGTAGTTTACCTTGAGTGATGGAGAAACTACAGTTTTTGTTTCGATATTTATGCTCTTCTTTATTTTAAAATACATACTGTACGACGTCAAATATACCGACATCCCTTTTTCTAGTTGTGGATCAGTTTAACCAATTCCGGATCGAGTAAAAAAACTGCTTCGTACATGCATGGAGGAATAAGAGCCCTCCATGGTACATGTACGTACATGAACAATTATCACGCTAGAACCAACCCGAATCAAGCCTATATTTCTGATAAAGTATTCATTAATTTATATAAATACAGTTTAAAATAAATGTCAAATACTTTAACTTCCAATAAAGTTTTAAAAAAGGACTTGCAAGGAAATGCTTTGAAATGTTTTGTCCGTGTACGTGTGTTGCGCGCGGCAACGATCCGATAAACTTTGTCCCACCATGGAGACATTTCTCCATGGTCCATTAGAACACGTCATATGAAATCGCTTGCGCGCGTGCTGTTGATGCATGTATTTTACGGGCGATCCGGAACTATAGAAAAAAAAATGAACGTTCAGTCTTTGGCAGATTTGAGACTTTTACTTCGACTTATTTTTACTTATGTATCAAGAAGCTTGTATGTTTCTTTTCAAAATGCACTTCATCTAAACAAATAGTATTGGAGACCAAGCCATAACAAGGTAGGTTTTTATTTGAAGCGATCTGGAACTAGAAAAAATCCGGAACTAGGAAAACAACTGTACCACTGCTAAACTACATGAACAAAGCCAAAATACGAAAACGAAGCTGCGTTTGTAAAACGGCGTAGAAGAAGCCGCGAAGTCGCGAAATTCGGAGTATTTTCACCATTTTTCTCGTTAAAAAGGTATTTATTAAAGGTAATAACAGTGCGAGATCCATTACCAGCGGTCATCCCCCAACCCGGTCATTACCACGCAGTAACAACCGGGTTCTCGCACTGTTATTACCTATATAGCGACGCTCCATTGTTTGTGTAAATAGTTACTTGTACTTTGTATTAACTTTACGATATTCAGCGTCAATTGTATTTAAAGGCACTTCGGATCATTTAATTTTTGTGAATTTGGTTTTTGGTTGAAGCAACAAAATTGCTGCAAATTTTAAGTGTGCACTTCATAAACTGCTGGGTCACAAAATAATTATTGACCCTAAATCAGAATTTGTGTTTACTCCACAAATTGTCTGGTAAAAAAAATGACACCTTCCTGGGTCAAATTTACGTTAAAACAAACTGTCATTCTTTCACCTAGAATTTGGTGCTACATATTTTGCAAAAAAAAGAAGAGAAAAACGCATGTGCTGCTTTGGATTACTTTGCTGATACACGATACACGTAAACAAAACAAGACCAGGAACCACACGCAGCGTTTGTTTTCTTTCATTTATATACAATTTCGTCTGAATTTGGATTATTTGATACCAGTCCTACACCTTCTATTCACTAATTTTCATACTCGATGACTCCAGAAGCGCGTTACCAGGGGCAAACTTTCAGGCTCTATAGCGCAATACCGTTTTGACAACGGATGTAATGGCCCTGTCACACCAGAACGTTTTAGGCCAACGCGTGAGTAGCGCGTTAAAAATAGTTGATACGCTGGCAAACGCTGAACTTAACAGAAAAAGTCAAGTGGAACCGTGATTTCAGCGTGTCCATAACGCGTTGATAACGGGTTAATAGCGTTCGCCAGCGCGTGAATAACACGTTAGTAGCGCGCTCGACGACTGATGAACGACTGCCCAGCGCGTGAGTAGCGCGGTCCAACGCGCGCCAGCGTACGGCAACGACCACATGATTAGTTGTACAAAAAGACGACGCGCTACTACAGTAATGGCCCTGTCACACCAGAACGTTTTAGGCCAACGTGGTGGAATTTCGGCAACACGCGGGTAAACGTTGACCAACGCTAGGCCAGCGTTCGCAACGCGCTGAGCGCGTTACCCACACGCTGGAACACGCTGTCACACGCTGTCACACGCTGAGGCAAAAATACATTTTTCAACATACCTAAAAAAATTCAGCGTTTGCCAGCGTGTGACTGCACACGCTGGCGGCGCGCAGGGAGGCCGTTACTGACGCGTCGAACGCGCTAGACGATCGTTACCAACCCACTACTCTCACGCTGGCGACCCGCTGTCGTATTTTTACTATAAATCAGTGATGCGTTCCTTACACGCTGAGCGCGTTCCTCACACGCTACTCACGCGCTGGCATACGCTATGAACCCGTTATCAACCTGTATGGACACGCTGAAATCACGGTTCCACTTGACTTTTTTTCTGTGAAAGTTCAGCAATTGCCAGCGTATCAACTATTTTTAACGCGCTACTCATGCATTGGCCTAAAACGTTCTGGTGTGGCAGGGCCATAACCAGCGTGTGGCAAGCGTACGCCAGCGTACGCCAGCGTGCGCCAGCGTGTGAGTAGCGGTTTGATAACGATCGTCTAGCGTGTTCGACGCGTGAGTAACAAACCTCCAACGCTCTGCCAGCGTGTACAGTGACACGCTGGCAAACGCTGGAAATTGTATGTATGTTGAAAAAAATATGTTTTCCTCAGCGTGTGACAGCATGTCTCAGCGCGTGAGTAACGCTCTCAGCGTGTTGCTAACGCTGGCCTAGCGTTGGTCAGCGTTTGCCAGCGTGTTGCCAAAATTACAACACGTTACTCACGCGTTGGCCTAAAATGGTCTGGTGTGACAGGGCCATTAGACTACAGCGCGCGTTCCCATTGGATTTAATTTCTTCATTCTAAAAAGTCGCGGTACGTTCTTAGCAGGAAAAAATCCAATGGGGCACGGCTTTAGTCTTTAGTGTGTATAGGGCATAAAGAAAAAATGGGTTCGCTATGCCTTAAATCGTGCTGGGTATAACTAATTTTGTTCTGTGTCCCCGAAATGAATCTTGAAACCCCTGACGCCGAACCCTGCCGCACGCATCTCAAAGTCAACAAGGCCTAGTTAATTGGATTGTAAATAATTGTATAGACGAGATTGAATTAACCGAATAAAAGCAAAGGTTATCTGTATAAAAAATAGAGCATCTGCATGTGTTGAAAATAAAAACAAAAATACACCATGTTTTTCAAAGACAAATTGGACCTCCAGGGGTCGTACACTTTTAACCTGGTACTAGTTTGTCAATATTAATGTCCGCAAGTGTTACAAAGGTTGTGCTTATTCGGTGATAAAAACTGATATGTAGAATCAATTATTGCTAAATTGTCATCTTTTTTCTTATTACGCGCCCGGTTTGCAAATTAGAGAGATAAGGAAGTGCCAATGCCCACTTGACCAGGGTTCAAGGTTCTTACTAATTTTGGTTTTTAGCTGCAGGTAGCAACTCGAGAAATCACAATGTACCTACAATTGGGTATCCTCGCTCCGGCACCTTGTAAATCTGCATCTTAGCATCTTAGCCACTGTGTATTCTAGCAACTCTGCATCTTAGCAACTCTGCAGTTTAGCAACTCTGCATCTTAGCAACTCTGCATCTTAGCAACTCTGCATCTTAGAAACTCTGCATCTTAGCAACTTTGCATCTTAGCAACTCTGAATCTTAGCAACTCTGCATCTTAGCAACTTTGCATCTTAGCAACTCTACATCTTAGCAACTCTGCATCTTAGCAACTCTGCATCTTAGCAACTCTGCATCTTAGCAACTCTACATCTTTAGAAACTCGGTATATTAGCTACTCGGTATATTAGCAACTGGGGACGTTAACAACTCGGCCCCTATCAACTTGGCCCTGCACAAAAATCAACTAGGCATCTAACGAACTGAGAACTTTTACAAGAAGATGCTGAACGACGTTGGCGAAGTTGAGCGAACTTTTGCATTGTTTGCGTGACGTGGCGGACAATGTATTGCAAATGTCACGCTTAGTGCGGCAGTTTCGAGGCGAAATCTCTATCGTTTTATATTGAAAGTTATTTTCAAGCATTCCAACTGCATAGGTTTAATATTTGTACAAGTATTTTGCCTCTTTTTGTCGATATCTGCCGGTTTCACTTTAGAATTGAGCCAATCCTTCATAAAGAACAGAGGACGTCTTTGCTTACTACACCATGCGCAGTCGCAAGCAATTGGCAATATTCTACCAAGCGAGGGCGCTAAATAAAATTGTCCTACTTTCGTTAGTTCCGTTAATAGGGGGAACAAACTTGCGACATGCGCATTTTAAAACTTTTTCTTTCAACCTGGTTTTGTAATTACCTTTTCAGAGAATAGGAATAAAGAACATTCTCAAAAAATCTTTAAACAATACACATTTGAAAGATTGAAGGTTCCACGTTTAAAGAGGGACACTGAAATGTTTACATTGCAATAAGTCACCACCAAATTTGGTTTCAGTCATTTTGTTTCTTTACTTTGAATAACTTGGTCATTTTGTAACTCATATCAGTTCATTACTCAATAATTTATATGATTTTTGTGCTAAAAAAATATTTTACAAGTTTCACGTGTAGGCCTAAAGGGGGACACCAAAATTGTATCCTTTTTTTTTTAATCCGAAAGAAGTTTGCCAAAAAAATATTCAGTGTTTGTTACAAACAAACACTGAAAAAACAGAACAACATAAGAACCACTTCCCGACGCCGGTTGAAAACAAACGCCGTTTTTCTCTATTTTATTTCTCGGGAAACATCAACAAATGCACAGACCAAAATTACAAAGAAAACATAAAATAAAAGTAATGTACAAAAACACAATAACCAAGACAAAGACAAAATGCCATTCAGCTCCCGAATGATTACCCAAAAGAAACATTGTTCCTGTCGAGGGGTTCTCCAAGCTGAATGGGATACAAGAAACAATTATATAATTGTAATTATAATTATAAAAAGAAAAGTAAATTAAATTAAATAATACGTTAAATAAAGTTCAGACCAAGTAAAGGTAAATATAATAAATTAACCCAAACAAAATTTATACTGTATATATTTTTTTGTTTAAAGAAAAAAAGGGGGGAATAAGAATAATATAAATAATAATAAAATAATAAATAATAATAGTAAATAAATAAGTACAAAATATAGTATAAAAATAATAATAATAATAATTAGGTATTTATTTAATTAAATAAACTTTACATTCTTATAATAAGAATACCGAATTGCCTGCCTTTGCCATGTTGGCTGTGACTCTGGCCACCGCCTTGCCCCTGCCATGGGTGGTCATTGTCCACCCTTAGCAGCAGCATAGCAACGGTTAAAGTCACAGCCAATGCTATTATTCAACCATGGCATAATTAGAAACAAGACCCATTATATAAATTTAACCAAGACAATTATTGGATGCCCTAATATGCCTGAAGGGTTGGACTGGAACTGAACAGATGATCGCGTAAAGAATTAATGAATGGTTTGAAATAAATAATTAATGTGAAGGTTCGCTACAACGGTCTCTAAGGTCACAAGGGAGAGAGTTAAACAACCTGGGGAAGAATAGAAAGAAAGAAAATTTTAAACAATAAGTCTTGCTGTACTAATGTTTAAAAAGAAAAGTTTCGGTCTTTCTAACATTTGGCAGTGGTAGGAAAGTTTCAGTAATGATGTTGTTTCTGTGTAGACATTTAGTAATAAAGCATACAGTGAGGAATATCAGTCTGTTGTAGAGTGGAGGCAAGTGAAGTGCGGTTAGACGTTGTTCATAGGAGAGAGAATTAGAAACCAGAAATGGAAAGCAGGACCTAGTAAAGCGTCGTTGGATTGACTCGACGCATTCAATGTGATTTTTCTGGTGTGGAAACCAGGCAGGGGCACCATACTCTATAATAGGCCTGCAAAGAGAACATAATAATTTGATCAGTACCTGTGGGTTTCGGGATTTGACTGTGCGGCGAATAAATCCAGCCAATTTAGCACATCTTGAACCAACCATTTGAGAAAAAAAAATTGAGATGATTATGCCAAGATACTTATATGAGTCAACAACTTCCATTGGGTGTGCCTCTTGTAGAGAGTACGCTGTGGGTACTGGATTCCTAGATCGAGAAATGTGCATAATTTTACATTTATTTGAGTTTAGCATCATGTGATTATCTGTGCACCACTTACTAATGATATCGAGGTCATTCTGCAAAATGACAGTGTCATTAGCATTTCTAATTACTCTGTACAAGACTGTGTCGTATGCATACCGTGGGAGTAAAGATGTGACATAGTTAGGCAAATCTGATGTAAATAAATTGAATAACACAGGACCGAGAACTGAGCCTTGTGGGACACCAGATGTAACAGGTATCCAATCAGACTTGGCACCTGAAAAAAGAACACGCTGTTGGCGGTTGGAAAGGAAGTTTCTAATCCACATCCACATGTTACTGCAAATGCCATACTTATGATGTATTTTATGTAAAAGAATAGAATGATCAACACGGACGGTCAAAGGCTTTGGACCAATCGAGAAAGATTGCATCAACTCGTGCTGGTTTTGCTGCATCTAAAGCTCTGGCCCACGTGTCAAAAAGGGTAGTTAACTGAGTTATACAAGAATCAACGTTTGGGTTGAAAACCATGCTGGGAGTCGGGTATAATGTTGTATTCTGCCGAGTGCTGAAGAAGTCTTTTTGATACAAAGCCTTCAAGCATTTTACATGGAACATAGCAAAGGGAAATTGGGCGATAGTTAGCAATGCTCGATTTATCTCCAGTTTTGAATAGTGGAAAAACATTTTATAGCTTCAAGTCCTGTGGAACTGCACCTGTAAAGGCTAAAATAGAAAATAGGAGCCAGCAAGCTCGAGTATTGCCGGTGAAATGCCATCGGACCCAGGTGGTTTAGAAGAGTTGAGCTACTTGATGACCACCAGTACGTCCCCTTCATTTACCTTGAGAGTATTCACATGAGTAATGCCAGGATACGTGTCACAGGAAGAGATGAGAGGAACGGTGAAATGCTGTGGGAGAAATTACTTTGAAAATGAGCATTGAAAGCATCAGCGTTGTAAGCTAGAGTGCTAAAATTACTGTCACCCTGTTTAAATACATTAACTTGGTGGGAATCCCTCTTACTCTTTACAAATGACCAAAAGCGCTTGGGGTTACGTTTACAATCAGTAGATAGATTCTGAATATAATCATTATAGGAAGCTTTGGTCATACGCTTAACGAGTGCTCTTAAGTCTTTATACTTGTTCCATAAATTTGTATTGTTTTTATGAGCAACAGCTTTCCGGTACATTCTGTTCTTTTTCTTGGAAGCACTAGTAATTTCACGGGTAATCCATGGTGATCGACTTTGACCCTTTGACACAGCGGTGTGGACTATGTCCTTCACAGTGGCATGCATCAGTGTCGTGAAATTATCCCAAGTTTCATCCATGTCGGTTTCATCAAGAAATAGGTTCCAATGAATACACCCCATCGTCCTCTTGAAATCTGTGATGTCGGCCTTGTGAAATTGCTTTTCACAGCATCAATTGTAAAACTTCGGACAGGTCAGTTAAATACGGAAGCTTAAAGTGACCATCCGCGTTTCCGCGTTTCTGAGATAATTTATCTCGGAAAGACGGAATACTGAGATAAAAAGATGTCTTTCCATGATAATCGTATCTCGGAAACACATCTTTCCTCGATATCGTATTTCAGAAAGACGTCTTTCCATGATAATCGTATCTCGGAAAGACATCTTTCCTCGATCTCGTATCTCGGAAAGACGGAACTCTGAGATAAAAAGATGTCTTTCCGTGATATCATATCTCAGAAGACGTCTTTCCTTGATAATCGTATTTCGGAAAGACATCTTTCCTCGATATCGTATCTAAGAAAGACTTTTTTCCGCGACATCGTATCTCCGAAAGACGTCTTTTCATGATAATCGTATCTCGGAAAGACGTCTTTCCATGATATGGCATCCTGGAAAGACGTCTTTCCACAATAATCGTATCTCGGAAAGACGTCTTTCCACTATAATCGAATATCGGAAAGACGTCTTTCCATGATAATCGTATCTCGGAAAGACGTCTTTCCACAATAATCGTATCTCAGAAAGACGTCTTTCCACGATAATCGTATATCGAAAGGACATACACGTATTATTTGCTGAAGGATATAGACCCCTTGCATATTATTTTGTGACTATGTTTGAATGGCTCCTACTTTACTAAATGCAAGGTCTAATTATATGCCTTGTGAGCATTTTGTAACCTGGCCCCAGGTTTGGAGACACGTGAATCATCATGTTTCTGCAATTGGTAAGCACTGAAATAAAACTTTTACAACCTACTATTTCACATGTATCTGCCAAGTACAATTTAGATTTGGATACATATTTATGGCATGCAGGTGCGTGCAGTACACTAGTGTAGTGAAAATTCCAGCCTATTATAACGTTAACGTATTGTTAATTTTAAAACCAAGACCCAAATGTTTTTAATTGTTAATTTGTTATTGTTATTTTAAATCCTTTTGGTTTTTTAGGTAATTTTGGCACTATTTGTTCAAGACGTCATTGCACCCCATGATGCTGCAGGGTACAGGGACTTCAATCTTCGTGGTCTAAGCAGACAACAACTGATTGTGCATTATTTCCGGCTTGGTTACACTGCTATGCAAATCTGCTCTATTCTCGCATTATATCACAACATTTGGCTGAGCCTACGCCATCTGCGCAGGTTAATGTGGGCTCAGGGTTTACGAGTACACCGACAAGATGCCCGGATCCGTGATGTTGTAGCTGCCATAAGAAGTGAATTAAGAGGAAGCGGTCGGTTACTCGGGTATCGTCTCATGTGGCATATAATTGAACTTTCAACACGGACTGCGAGTAACCCAAAATACTACAAGATTGCTTCTCGGCGCCCTTGATCCAGAAGGAGTGGGATTAAGAGCACGTGGTCGACTTTTCCGAAGACAATATTATTGTTCGGGGCCAAACCATATTTGGCATATCGATGGATATGACAAAATGAAACAGTTTGGTTTTGCAATTCATGGGGCAATTGATGGATTTTCTCGTAAAGTCTTGTGGCTACGTGTAGGCGCAAGTAACAATAATCCAGAGTTTATAGCTGGCTTTTTTTTAAGCAGGTTAAGCAGGCAAGAGGAATGCCAACAATTATTCGTTGTGACAGAGGAACTGAAAATAGCCTTGTGAGGGTTCTCCAGATCGCTCTTCGAATGGATCACCATGATGAACTTTCTGGATTCCAAAGTTCCATGTATGGACGGTCAACAGCGAATTGAATGTTTTGGTCCCAGTTTCGACGAATGGTTGGACACTTCTGGATAAACTTTTTTCAGAGATATGAGGGACAGAGGTTTTTTTGACAATAGCAGTGGCATACATGTCGAGTGTGTCAGATTTTGTTTTACATCGCTGTTGCAGGTTGAATTTGACAGAGCAGTCCGTTTGTGGAATAACCATACAATTCGCCATCAGCTTAACACAGAATGCCCATCAGGTAAACCAAATATGTTGTATCATACACCAGAACTTTATGGGAGTACAGACTGGCTTAAACCGTTGCTAGTCATTGACGATGAACTGAATGAAGTTGAGGTCGAGTACAGCAGAATGTATCCTCAGTATGGATGTAGTGATCAGTTTGTGGATGTGCTCAGTGAGATTGTTGGTGAAGATATATCTAACTTTGAAATGCAATCAACAGCAGAAGAAGCACTTTTACTCTATAGACGGATTCTTGAAGTAATTGATCTTCTCTAGGATTAAAAGAGATGACTTAAAGAAGTTTAGGCCTAACTTTATTTCCTAGCCCAACATGGTTTGTTTGGATAGGCCATTCGATTAAACACTATAAAGAAACAAATTTAATCATTAAATTACGTCAACTATGGACAATACATAGTTTTCACTTCCTCCGTCAATATTAAACAATTTTTTTTCCACCAAACAGTTACATATATTATAATAATAATAATAATAATACAAAGTTCTTATAAAGCGCACATATCCTAGACACTAGATCAAGGCGCTGAACAAAAAAGAATTAACAATAATCAAATTAATGAGCTCTGAACAGTTCAGTCTTCAACAGTTTTTTTGAATGTCATTATTGAGTCAGACTGGCGTATTTCTGGGGGGAGTTTGTTCCATAGATTGGGGCCGCTATAACCAAAAGCACCCCGACCAACCACTTTCTTACAGATGGTGGGAGTAAGTGTTGTTGCGTCGTGCAGTTTACGGAGTCGGCTGTCGCGATGATAAATGGAGAGAAGATTGTTGAGGTAGACAGGTGCTGAGGAGTGAAGGCATTTCCAGACAAAGAGCATTATTTTGAACTTTATTCTGTCAGAAACCGGAAGCCAATGGAGTTGTTGAAGGATGGGGGTGATGTGTTGGAATTTGCTAGTTCCAGTTATTAAGCGAGCTGTGTGGTTCTGGATTCGTTGTAGTCTGGCAATCTGACAACCTGTAGCTCCGTAGAGGATGGCATTACAGTAGTCGATGTTTGAGACAACCAGGGACTGGATAACAGTGCGACATGAAGATGTGGTCAGGTATTTCCTTATGTACTTTATTCGACGGAGGTGAAAGTTACATTTCTTACAAACGGCTGATACCTGAGCACTCATGGATAGATGGCGATTGAGTGTTACGCCAAGGTTTCTACACATTGAAGATAGCTGGACTACTGTTTCACCAATGACGATGTTGGTTGAGCCGAACTTGCGTAATTGGTGTGGGGACATTATTTGAAGAAACTCTGTTTTCGTGTCATTCAGTTTGAGAAGGTTTGTGGTCATCCAGTTACGAATTGCACCCGTGCACGAAGAGAGGTGATGCTTTGCTCGTTCAAGATCACCGTCGAGATTTGGATTGTAGAAGACATATAGCTGGATGTCATCTGCATATTTATGGTAGTGTATTTTATGGGATGTGATGACGGCTTCAAGTGGTGCAGTATATACAATGAACAGTATGGGGCCAAGAACTGACCCTTGTGGAACACCAAACTTCAGAGGGAATTCATCAGATGTGAAGGAGCCAATATTGATGCGCTGGGAGCGATGGGAAAGATATGATGCAAACCATGCTTTGGCTTTGCCTACAACACCAAACTGCCTTTCGAGGATACACATAAGGCGATCTTGGTCGATAGTGTCGAAAGCGGCGGACAGGTCTAACAGCACAAGAAGGCACGCTTTGTTGACACTCAGAGCAGTAGATATGTCATGATGAACCTTCAGAAGAGTGCTTTCTGTGCTGTGGTGTCTCTTATAGGCCGACTGAAGATCTTCGTTGAGGTTATTGATGTTGAAGTGGTCAATGAGCCTCTTGTTTGCTAGTCTTTCAAGGAGCTTTCCAATGAAGGGCAAGTTGGAAACTGGACGATAGTTCGACAGGTGTTCCTTATCGAGGTTAGGTTTCTTGAGGATTGGGGTGATGACTGCCTTCTTAAGATGCGTTGGGAATGTATTTTGACAAAGTGTGTTGTCCAAGATATTTGTGTGTCCAAGTAAGCTTAATCTTAATGACTTGGTGGTTAACAGTTTCTGTGACTTTTCAAAAGGAATAATTCAACAGTTAAGCATGTATGACCATGCAGAAGTCATCTTGTTGGTTGTCCTTGGTCTATTAATGTTGAATATTTGAGGAGCGAAATATATTCTGTACACAACTTTGGTCTTATATTGCTCTCTAATTTCTAGTTTCATGTTAACTTTGTTTTAGTTAACTTTGTGTAAACAAAACATGCCCCTCAGTGTTGTTAGCAAGGGCAAAACTTCCGAGGCCAACGCTGGGGTCACAACCTCCAAGGCCGAGTCCAAGGCCAAGGTCACAACATCGAGGCCACAGCCTCCGTGGCCAAAGTCAAGGCCGGGCCGCGATATTTTTTTCTGCAGGTAGGTTGGTACATTAGCCAATCAGAACACAGATGATGTTGACGTCATCGATGATGTTAGAGTTGTCTGGGACAAATTAACCCTAACCCCTAACCCTAACCCTAACCCTAACCCTAACCCTAACCCTAACCCTAGAGAAAATCCCTTTCTCTATGCACTAACCCCTAACCCCTAACCCTAGTCAGATCCCAGAAAACTCTAACATCATCGATGACGTCAACACCATCTGTGTTCTGATTGGCTAATAAATGTACACTATACACCAACCTACATGCAGATAAAATTATCGCGGCCGGGCCTTTTATTAAACACGTAATAAATCACCTAAACAATTTCCATTCTCTTTTCTGGTTTTTATAAAATAAAACTCGCATTGGCAAAAGTCAACACCAGACAAAATGCATAATAATTTCACAGTCGTTGTAGTCGTGCTATTTTGTTGCGTCGTCTAAAAATAGCTACGCTGCTTGTATTGCGTAATTATCCATTTTTGTCGCCGGCGGCTACCTGGCCTACAATTTAGACGTCTAGGCCTAAACAAAAATGTCAGGTTGGGGAACCAGACTAGCTTCGGTGTCGTTGGCAAAGTGTGACCGAGCGAGGGCGCTAACTTTCCTAAATGTCCTCCTATATAACGCCATAAAGCGCGCGAATACATGTAACAGGTTGGGTCCCTGTCCCACTGACCTCTACACATGGACAGGTCATCTTTGTTTCACATTTGAAATGTTCAGGTGTAGAGTTCAGTGGGTACGGTACGTATGACATAATGTTTATAAATACAAAATGTACAGAGTAAATCAACTGACCTCTACACATGGACATTTCATTGGCTCACAGAAGTGACGTCTTGGGTCCGCCATGTTGCACTTCTAGTTCGCGCCGACTTCATATACCATACTTATTCCTCCATGATATACCCAGCACGAATGTGGCAGAGGGGTACACCCACTGACCTCAACACCTGGACGGATCATTGTCCATATTCTGCTGTGCTTACACTTGAAGTCGGCGCGAACTGGAAGTGCAACATGGCGTCACTGCTGTGAGCCAATGAAATGTCCAGTTGTAGAGGTCAGTGGATTTACCAGCCAACTGAACTCTACACCTGGACATTTCATTGGCTCACAGAGTGACTTCGTGGGTCCGCCATGTTGCACTTCTCTGCATGCCGACTTCAAAATGAAACAATGGATGATCTGTCCATGTATAGAGGTCAGTGGGTACACCCCTCTTATCCCTACACTTTATACACACACAACACTATTGTTACCTAACACACAACCCCTTGAAACCTAAAAAGAATTCCTGAGATTCCGGGAACAAAATGGTCAACACAAAATAGGGGGGGGGGGGGGTTTCTCTGCCACATATCGTGCTTCATATGCGACTTCAAGCGTTAGCACAGCAGAATATGCGTCCGTCCAGGTGTAGAGGTCAGTGCCCTGTCCCCATTAACGCTAATGCCCACTGGTAACGTTCACTCGTTCAGTGCCGAGTGTAGTCTTGCTCCAAGACCGAGCTGTTCATCTGTTCCGGGGCGCGATTTTTCTTTCCGTACCACTAACGCGTCAATTTGTCCGTTTCATTGGAATGGGGCGACTTGAATAGAGACTTTTATAACTTTTTCTATAAGACCCTATCTAGATGAGATTATTGACCAATCATTTGGGTAAATAGAAAAAGGTATACAAGTCGTGTAGGCCCTATACGAAAAACTAGGGACTGTATACAATTAACTAGGGACTGTATCCATTAATGTTGGTGAATTATGGCTGTCAACGCCGTTGGTCTTCATACGTTCCGCGCGTATCAAAATCGATTCGTATTGAAGCGCGCGCTTTGGTCTCCATTCAAGTCGCCCAATTCGAATGAAACGGGAAAATTGACGCGTTAGTGGTTCGGGAAAAAAAATCGCCGGCCCTCGCCGTTCGCTATCCGTGCTTATTGAGGGCGCCCTTAATCATCGCCAGATTCGGTTCACAGCACGGTCGTTAAGCAAGGGTCACGTAAACCCGTAAAATTCCGGGGACATTCCAAGCATAGCTATAATAGCTACTCGCCTCCGCATGCGCGCTGAGTCATATGAAGCACGATATGTGGCAGAGAACCCCCCCCCCCCCCCCCCCCCCTATTTTGTGTTGGCCATTGTGTTGCTGGAATCTCAGGAATTCCTTTTAGGTTTCATGGGGGGGGGGGGGGGTGTTAGGTTACAATAGTGTTTAGTGCGTATAAAGTATAGTAAAGGGGGGGGGGGGTACCCCTCTGCCACATATCGTGCTGGGTATACGCTGAGTCGTTTTCGTTGGTTTAATATTCTGTCTTGTTTATTTTAGGTAATGCTGCCTCCCGGATACAGTCATTAGGGGCCGGGATGTTGCCGACAGAATATCATTGTATTCATGCGAGTGCAGTGACCCGCTTTTTTCTCTGTCAACAGAGGACGCTGTTCGCGTTACCGCTATTTTCCAGCATTTTTTACATGTTACATGTACATGTTGACACGCCACGTTTTATTACGAAATTGTTCCATTTTGAAGCTCAAAATTTAGCCTTTAGCTGCGACAAAACCTTGGTCAGCTCAGCAAAGTGAGTGATTATTGTTTGTTTAGATTTGTATACTGCCTATTAGTAGTAGTTTTAGAGTGATTTGAAGCCATAAATCGTGGATTTTCTGAGTGAAAGTTTGCTTGTAATAAGTTGTAAGCCACATAACGTTTACATGTATGTTCACAATTTATGCCATTATCATTGTAACTTGCTCAAGGTCTTTACGTGCTAGGGCTTTTTAGGAATGTGCAAGTACAGTTGAGTTATTGTTAAGAATTTATTAGTCTTGCATAAGTATACATGTAGTTTGATATGATTAGTGTGACATTAGGTACATGTCAGTGCATGTATTTAGAAGTTTTATATTTTCTTTTATATTTAGTCGAACCACCAAAGTGACACCAAGTGATACCACCAAAGTGACACAAGATAGAGACACCATTGCGACACACCATTGTGAATTCACCACTAGAATTCACCACCAGTTTTGACACCATAATTGCCACCTAACTTTGCCACAACTTTTCGTCACACGACTCAGTAATCGTCACCCCTACTCTCAGTACTCTGCCAATTAACCTATCGTCCAGTCATATGTCAAGTATCACAGTCGGAACTCTGTCATCAAATTCGTTGTTTAAGTCACGTCATTCAGATTGTTTGTTTCTACGTTTCATTAAATAACATTTCAACACGTTCATTGGTGCGTCTCATACGCTGAGTTTTTATTGACAACAAGAAAGCGACAATCTGTAGCATTACAGGCTACATATCTTATTAAGACAAATATAAATGTGTTTGGACATAATGAGTTTAATGTTGAACACTGGTGTGTTATTTATAATTTAAGTTACACATTAATCAAGTTAACTATAGATTTTCCTGGCCAATTTCAGCAAAAGAGCATTCAATTTCATCATTGCGCTTTCAAATTCACGCGATTTCTCTAATTCAATCAAACTAGGGTTACTCTTTCGATATTATTGAATTCAATTTCGTTTTCGTGCACCCATGATTTCTTTATTTTCATTCCATTTCGTTTATAAGCATTCAAGACTACAAGATCGCTATTGTTTTGTTGAATATCCACCACCTTTTCCGGAGAGGTGCAATCAAATTCAGAGTCATCGAAGCGCACTGCGATTTTGTACCTATTGTTTTTATCTTTTTCGTTTATGGGCAACGCGTTTTAACATTTGAGCGTTCAAATTCAACATGAGTATGGTACGGCTAACATGCTTGCGTTTAAAGTTAGCGATAATGTTATTTTACTGGCAGTTGTGTGGCTTATCTGTCTTACGCGTTTCATGTAATTCTTACTGTTAATCTTAATTGCAGATGTGTTCTTTTTGTTTTGTTACCCCATTAATTAAACTTTACAATGTGTCTGAATAAAGGCTGAATGAAGTTTTCTGGCACATTGTTTTCTTTAACCTTCAATGTTCTGACGTGTTAGGCATCTCGGCATGTACGTTTGGCTGTTGTTGTACCATCTCACGCAATTTTCATGAGTTATTTGTCCCACATTTTGTTGAGCCACCTTTTTGAACGAGGTCACCCCTCCACGGTTGAAGATTCGCTCCTGCGTTATGTGCTGCTTCTAGGTCCCCTATTCATAGCTGCTATTTTGGGAGGACCAAATCTCGCGTTTGACGCCGGCATTGAATGACGAATTGGCCATTTCAGTCATGTTCAGGAATGGTGAGTAGGGTGGCAGCCGCTTCAACTGGATCAGCTGGTTGATTCCGGCTGGGAGCTGGGTGCGTATGGGGTCTAGCATTGTCGTACACAAGAAAGACTGGTTCATTTGCGGGGAACATATTTTTGCACTCACGAGCTGTGTCCGCCAGAAACTCTTCAAATCTTTCTCTCGTGACGGTCGCAAAAGCTATTCGCTGGTGTACAAGACCAATCTCTCCAGAAACAGCGAATGTCACATTACAGTTGCGTCTGCGTTGTGCGTGTTCCACGCGTCTCGCTGGAATACCGCGAGGTGCTCTTCCAATTTCGTCAATGAACACGCAGTGGCCGACAACTCTGTACTGCATAAACCACTGCGCGTACTGTACACGCATATCAAGTACCCGTTGCGAGTTGCAGGCATCAGGCACGCCCTCTGCAAGTTTAAGGGACATGAGCATGCCGTCCAGGCTTCTGGCTATAGTGCTGGGAGACACGGTTGGCTTGTCTGGCAGAGAACGTTGGAGCTCATATTTTATCTGGGTGAGAATTAGTAGAGAATTTACGTCCAGCAATTGCTCAAGCTCATCTCGCATCTCCTCATCTACTTTAGTGTTGTATGCCCCTCCTGTAGGCAACTTCTCGTGACGATCGGTACGCAAGTATGTTGCCACGATGGACATGGACATTGCAGTAGACCTCTTGATTCCTATAGTGCCTGCCAATTCCAAGTAGTCAGCATGGTTGCCCTCGAATGCTTCATTCACCCTTCCTCTATCTACATTGCTTACTCTTCTGTTATGACCACGTTTGCTTCAATGTTTGCTTCAAATTCGTATATTTAGTGAGAGGTATAACTCGGCAACAGTGTAGAAGTGATTTCTACTGGTAATATCCTGCTTTTATATAAGCAAATACGAACCAGAAAGCCCATACCACAGAAACGAATTTGAATGCAAACGTTTTCAAAATGTTTGCCAGTTGATGAACATGAATAGTCGACCAGCCCGTCGCTGATGGCTGTGACGAAATTGAATGAACTAAGTGACCATATCAAATTGAATGATTTTATTTGTCTAATGAATGCTCAAGTTTTGAAATTGAATGACTCTTTTTAACTGTTGAATGTTGATGTACCTGAGCATTTATTTTTAAGCGAAATTGAATGAGCCGGGTATTAACTTGAATGTATTTTGGTTCAAATTGGCCGGGAAAACCTATATTAAAAAGGAGAAGATCTCAAAATATAACAATATTAAAAAACGTCATTAATTTGTCATTATTTTGTCATTAATATTAAAACAATATATTTGTCATAGTATTAATTTTAGGTTTTATCCAGTGCAGATGAATTGTGGCAGCAACAAAAATCACAGAATCGAACATGTAGATCATAAATAAATAGCAAATGCCATATGGAAGTATGGATAATGGAAGTGGTACCCTTATTAGTGGAATCACCCAACAACGTAACCAGCGCGCGACTCGACTCCGACTTCTTTATGTATTCATGTATGGGAGATGCGGGAGAGTTGAGCCAATTTTTATATTTTGTGTCACCATATGCGGAAGAAAAGTACAAACCTGTAAAAAATTAGTGTAAGATAAACTTTAGAGTGATGTTTTCGTTTTGAAACAATAACAGTTGGGATAGCAGTTAAGGCTTATTTATATAAAAGGTTTGAAAAAAATTGGTAAAGTGGCTCAACTCTCCCTACAATATGGGAGAGCTGAGCCACTATTACAGGAGAGTTGAGCCAGCATGATAAGTCAATGGCTGGTGAAAAAACAAAATCATATTTTTTCAACTTTTGATTTATTATTTTATTAAAGTAAATATGGTGCTCAATTGTTATTATCATGGCACAAAATAACACTTTCTCTCATTTATTATACATTTTTCACCTTTAGTCCAAAAATCAAAATGTTACTATGTTTTCTCTATGCTCAACTCTCCCCATGACCAATGGCTCAACTCTCCTCATTGCGACCATTTTGTAAATAACCCAATCCTGTCTGGTGTAGAACTTTTGGTAGTTTACAATAGTTCTCTAAAATAATGGTCATATATACCCCCTTCAATAAACAAATTACCGCCATTATAGTCTAAGTCTTGCTATGGGAAATAAGACAAAACATTTATTTTTCTATTTTTCACTCAAAAGTGAAAAAAATATAAAATTGTTTAGGTATCTTTGATACTGAGTACACATGACAGTAGAGTTTAACACTAAGAATGTCGTATTGATGCTATAAACAATATATGCAAATATAAATTTTAGTGAGTTACTACTTTTCGAGTTATAGGGGGTGGCTCAACTCTCCCGGTGGCTCAACTCTCCCGCATCTCCCCTACTGGCCACTGCCAGACTGCACTTTCATGGGTACTTGTTTGTTCGCGTGTCGTTGTCTAAGAACTGGAAACGGTGAGCTGCAATTTGTAACCTATTTGCACTGCTGCTTTGTTCGGGCTCCAGAATCTATACTAGGTTTAGATATGGGATAGATTCTTCGCTACGAACCAAGACTACGAAGCCTCTCCCATTCTCGCAATATCTCGCCCCAATATCACCCATACCCATACCTTAGATTTGTATACTGCCTATTAGTAGTAGTTTTAGAGTGATTTGAAGCCATAAATCGTGGATTTTCTGAGTGAAAGTTTGCTTCTAATAAGTTGTAAGCCACATAACGTTTACATGTATGTTCACAATTTATGCCATTATCATTGTAACTTGCTCAAGGTCTTTACGTGCTAGGGCTTTTTAGGAATGTGCAAGTACAGTTGAGTTATTGTTAAGAATTTATTAGTCTTGCATAAGTATACATGTAGTTTGATATGATTAGTGTGACATTAGGTACATGTCAGTGCATGTATTTAGAAGTTTTATATTTTCTTTTATATTTAGTCGAACCACCAAAGTGACACCAAGTGATACCACCAAAGTGACACAAGATAGAGACACCATTGCGACACACCATTGTGAATTCACCACTAGAATTCACCACCAGTTTTGACACCATAATTGCCACCTAACTTTGCCACAACTTTTCGTCACACGACTCAGTAATCGTCACCCCTACTCTCAGTACTCTGCCAATTAACCTATCGTCAAGTCATATGTCAAGTATCACAGTCGGAACTCTGTCATCAAATTCGTTGTTTAAGTCACGTCATTCAGATTGTTTGTTTCTACGTTTCATTAAATAACATTTCAACACGTTCATTGGTGCGTCTCATACGCTGAGTTTTTATTGACAACAAGAAAGCGACAATCTGTAGCATTACAGGCTACATATCTTATTAAGACAAATATAAATGTGTTTGGACATAATGAGTTTAATGTTGAACACTGGTGTGTTATTTATAATTTAAGTTACACATTAATCAAGTTAACTATAGATTTTCCTGGCCAATTTCAGCAAAAGAGCATTCAATTTCATCATTGCGCTTTCAAATTCACGCGATTTCTCTAATTCAATCAAACTAGGGTTACTCTTTCGATATTATTGAATTCAATTTCGTTTTCGTGCACCCATGATTTCTTTATTTTCATTCCATTTCGTTTATAAGCATTCAAGACTACAAGATCGCTATTGTTTTGTTGAATATCCACCACCTTTTCCGGAGAGGTGCAATCAAATTCAGAGTCATCGAAGCGCACTGCGATTTTGTACCTATTGTTTTTATCTTTTTCGTTTATGGGCAACGCGTTTTAACATTTGAGCGTTCAAATTCAACATGAGTATGGTACGGCTAACATGCTTGCGTTTAAAGTTAGCGATAATGTTATTTTACTGGCAGTTGTGTGGCTTATCTGTCTTACGCGTTTCATGTAATTCTTACTGTTAATCTTAATTGCAGATGTGTTCTTTTTGTTTTGTTACCCCATTAATTAAACTTTACAATGTGTCTGAATAAAGGCTGAATAAAGTTTTCTGGCACATTGTTTTCTTTAACCTTCAATGTTCTGACGTGTTAGGCATCTCGGCATGTACGTTTGGCTGTTGTTGTACCATCTCACGCAATTTTCATGAGTTATTTGTCCCACATTTTGTTGAGCCACCTTTTTGAACGAGGTCACCCCTCCACGGTTGAAGATTCGCTCCTGCGTTATGTGCTGCTTCTAGGTCCCCTATTCATAGCTGCTATTTTGGGAGGACCAAATCTCGCGTTTGACGCCGGCATTGAATGACGAATTGGCCATTTCAGTCATGTTCAGGAATGGTGAGTAGGGTGGCATCCGCTTCAACTGGATCAGCTGGTTGATTCCGGCTGGGAGCTGGGTGCGTATGGGGTCTAGCATTGTCGTACACAAGAAAGACTGGTTCATTTGCGGGGAACATATTTTTGCACTCACGAGCTGTGTCCGCCAGAAACTCTTCAAATCTTTCTCTCGTGACGGTCGCAAAAGCTATTCGCTGGTGTACAAGACCAATCTCTCCAGAAACAGCGAATGTCACATTACAGTTGCGTCTGCGTTGTGCGTGTTCCACGCGTCTCGCTGGAATACCGAGAGGTGCTCTTCCAATTTCGTCAATGAACACGCAGTGGCCGACAACTCTGTACTGCATAAACCACTGCGCGTACTGTACACGCATATCAAGTACCCGTTGCGAGTTGCAGGCATCAGGCACGCCCTCTGCAAGTTTAAGGGACATGAGCATGCCATCCAGGCTTCTGGCTATAGTGCTGGGAGACACGGTTGGCTTGTCTGGCAGAGAACGTTGGAGCTCATATTTTATCTGGGTGAGAATTAGTAGAGAATTTACGTCCAGCAATTGCTCAAGCTCATCTCGCATCTCCTCATCTACTTTAGTGTTGTATGCCCCTCCTGTAGGCAACTTCTCGTGACGATCGGTACGCAAGTATGTTGCCACGATGGACATGGACATTGCAGTAGACCTCTTGATTCCTATAGTGCCTGCCAATTCCAAGTAGTCAGCATGGTTGCCCTCGAATGCTTCATTCACCCTTCCTCTATCTACATTGCTTACTCTTCTGTTATGACCACGTTTGCTTCAATGTTTGCTTCAAATTCGTATATTTAGTGAGAGGTATAACTCGGCAACAGTGTAGAAGTGATTTCTACTGGTAATATCCTGCTTTTATATAAGCAAATACGAACCAGAAAGCCCATACCACAGAAACGAATTTGAATGCAAACGTTTTCAAAATGTTTGCCAGTTGATGAACATGAATAGTCGACCAGCCCGTCGCTGATGGCTGTGACGAAATTGAATGAACTGTAGGGATAGGTTTTCTAAAGGAAGAACCGATTCCAAAATAGGATGCCTCCAAAAATGGGGGAAAAATGGTAAGGAATCGATCAAACAAAATTATAAGAAGGAACCCTACGCTTTACTGTGCGATCCCACGTGCAAGAAATTAAATGATCAGGCACACATGAACAATTCAAAGTAATTTAATCTAGTAAATTTAAATCTCTTCTACAGTGTTGATTATACAAAAACAACACACCCTTTGCCACACAAAACAATGACAAAGGATAAATCACACTATAGTATTAGCATTAGCAAGTAAATACTCCTCAAATGAAGTACCAAAATTGGTCTGGCTTCTGTTGACCAATTCAATGCAATATGCACACAGATTATGTGATTATCAATTCAAAATGATTTACGAATCAGTATACAAAAGATCTAAAATACAATTGAAAACGTTATACACAGTTGAGATAAACAACTAATCGGTGCTCTCGAGTAGGGACGTAGAGTGTAACTGTAAGTGTTCTGCGACGAATCTTTGCTGAACGAAAAGTCCACAGTGGAATTGGAAGTAGCGGTCTCTCGATTGCGAAAAGGTCAGGAACTCCGCGGTGTGACGTCGGCGTAAAAACTGCTCTCTCACGCGTCGCGACTGTTCGTGACCGCTGCAAAACAGGACGAGGCTGCTGACGGAAAACTGGACAGGCGAAACAGTAAGCGTCCGCTGATTCAGTAGTAGGCTAGCTGGGCCAGAATCCGGAATGGAGCTGAGCGAGAAATACTGTCTGTACTGTATTCTAGACGTTGAAGTCGTCCTGGTATGTTGTCTAATTCACAACAGAACAGTCGGCGTGTGGTGAACTGTACTGCACGACGATACGGTAACGCTAATACTGTTGCCACGCACGCATGTGGTGTACACAAAAGATGGCGTCGCAGGTCAAATCCTCAAGAAAACACGGTGTTCCAAAACAGTTAGAATGTCACTTTCTTGAGGCGACTTAGCTGCCGTAACATACACAAACTGATCGCTGGTTCACTACACGAAGCTTAGTAGCAAAAGTTAGTGTGAACAAGGTATGATAAACTCATACAATTCGTAAAATCGGCAGAGGAAAACAACATTGAAGTTAACTCTGATACATAGGTCAGGCGAGAGAGTGAGCGCGAAAAACGCACACTTTTACACGAGAAAAAGACCCCAGACAGGAATATTAATTCGAACTCTGATTGGTTAAGCCATTGGACGTGAATACATATTCATGAAACAGTGTACAAAACTGATTTCGCAGGGCAACATTTCTGGGGTGATTTAGAATAAACATTTTGCTAAGATTACATATTGTATGATTAAATATCGGATTTAGTTTAAGAAAAAGGCTAATAATTGTGCCTGGTTGCTACATCAACCCCCCGTTAGACCTGAAGTGGTATAAACCTCTGAGGGGCGACAAAAATACAAGTTTACATATTTTAGATACATTTAGTTAAAAAAAACCAAAAAAAAAAAAAAAACTGTAAATTCGTAGAAAACGTAACATTATATAAAATACTAGCACTGTGCTGGCAAATGGTTTGAAATACCTATGGTATCGAGTCATGAATAATTTGTGAAAAAACTTCACATGACTAAACACATTGGAAAAAATACTTGAGAATTGTTTGTGGAAATAACCATTGCAATCAAACGAGAGATTAAACATGAGAGATGACTGCAAGATATTTAACATTTCTCCTGCACTAACTAAAACTGGTGATGGAGGGTACGAAAATTTGAAAAAGTAAGTTATAACTTGATGCACCATTTTGTTATCACGCTCTCAAAAGGTTCTAGTGAGTAACATTTCACAAAGAATAGCACGAAAGTTAATGATGATAATAATCAGACCTGTAATTTGGACAGTATTGCTACTTGCAGTTGCATCATAAACATTATACAAGGATATGGGCATGTATTGACATTGCTCAGTACTTGACACACAAATCGATATAGATCGAAATCATGCATTTAACCACAGCTATTAAACCCTGTACGTGTACTTGTAGAGCCATAATCAAGTACTGGATTAGAGATATGTGGCAATTGAACAATAAACAAATTGTAAAGAGGTAATTTGGCAAATGCAATATGCATTACAATTTGTGAATATGCATGAAGTAATGGGTATTAGCACTGCATTGGACAAATGAATTTGAGAACATTAAATTTGCATGACTTGCACGTAGCGTTTGGGCCAATGCACGTGTCTTCCTGAACGAGTGACTCGTGGTTGCTCAGGAGGATTGCTCACAGATGGAGAGTCGGCAGGCAGCGTGGGTGTCGCAGAGGGTGGCACTGGGGCTGCAGCAGGGGTAGCAGAAGGAATACTGGCAGGTGGTGCAAGGTTTACATCTGCTACTGGTCCTGATGAGGGTGAGGAAGGTGGCTCAACATACGCCACTTTGAGGCGATCCACACTAATGTTCTCCTTCCTTCCTTTAATGGAAAGCGTGAAGAATTTATCCGTCTTCTTCAAAACTCGGAAGGGGCCAGTATATGGTTGTTGTAGGGGCTTCCGCACTGAGTCAACTCTCACAAAGACATATGCGGCTTGAGTGAGACCTGTAGGCATCTGGACCTTGACCAGCTGAGCTCTGGTACGAGATGGAGAGATGTTACGCATGTGTTGGCGCAACCTGTCAACGTATCTGCCAGGGTCCAGTGTTGTGGACGACTGATCGGGGGTCACAAACTGTCCAGGTAAACGTAGAGTAGTTCCGAAAACCAGTTCTGCTGGTGAGCAGTTCAAATCAGATTTGACTGTAGATCTGATGCCAAGAAGGGTCAAAGGGAGGAACTCTGTCCATCGCTGAGGGTCTTCGTGTGCCTTTAAGGCAGCTTTGAGAGTCCGGTGGAAACGTTCCACGAGCCCGTTAGAGGCTGGATGGTAGGATGTAGTGCGAAGTCTCGAGGTGCCTAGCAACTTTGTGAGTTCTGCAAACAGGTGAGACTCGAACTGTCCACCACGATCAGTAGTAATCGTAGCAGGAGTACCAAAAACTGAAATCCACCGCTCCACGAAAGCTTTCGCGACTGTTTCCGCTGTAATGTCTGAAATGGGGATGGCATCTGGCCATCGCGTGAATCTATCCACACACGTGAAGAGGTAAGTATAACCATTGGAGGTGGGTAAAGGTCCAACCAAGTCGATATGGACATGCTCAAATCGCGCATCTGGAGAACTGAAGGTGCCAAGTGGGGCTTTAATGTGTCGGTGAACCTTAGACTTCTGACATTGAACACATGACTGTGCCCACTTGCGGATGTCCTTCTTGACTCCAGGCCAGACAAATCGAGAAGTGACGGTCAGCTGGGTTGCGCGAATCCCTGGGTGGGAAAGACCATGTAGGGCATTGAATACTGCACGCCTGTGTCTCTTGGGCACATACGGTCGAGGGGTGCCGGTTGATGTGTCGCAGATGATACTACCTCCAGTGGTAATCAGTGGAAGCGTCTGGAGAACAAGACTTGTAGTAGGGTTTTGCAATTCTGTCTGCAACTCGGTGTCATCTTTCTGATCGGCTGACAGTCGTTCAAAATCAACCACTGTGTCAGTGTAGAGAGCGTCAACCTCAGGACGAGATAATGTGTCAGCAACGACGTTGTCCTTGCCTTTAACATGCCTTAGATCCGTGGTATACTGCGAGATCAGGTCCAAGTGTCTGATTTCACGTGGATTGTGTCGGTCTGGCTTGGCGTGGAAGGCGTGTATCAAAGGCTTGTGATCCGTGAACACGCAGAACTGTCGCCCTTCCAACATGTGTCGAAAATGCTTAATAGTCAAGTAGACGGCGAGGAGTTCACGACCGAAAGCACTGTACTTCGTCTCGGCAGAGAGGAGCTTGTGAGAGTAAAATGCTATGGGTTGCCAGTAGTCATCAGTGAGTTGCTGGAGTACACCACCCACAGCTACGTCAGAAGCATCAGTCATAAGGCTAATGGGAGCGTCAATGCTAGGATGAGCAAGCATGGTTGCGTTAGACAAAGCATCCTTAACGTCAGTGAAGGCTGTGCTGCTTTCGGTTGTCCAGACCAGTGGTTTGCGGGATCCTTTTTGCTGTTTGCCAAGTAGGTTGGTCAGAGGAGCAAGGATATCAGCACAGTTGGGGACAAATCGACGGTAAAAGTTGACCAAACCAAGGAAACTCCGAAGTCGCTTGTATGAAGTCGGCTGAGGGAAGTTGCGAATGGCTTCAACTGTTGCTGGTAGTGGCCGAATTCCCTGGGCATCGACGTGGTGGCCAAGGAAACTGAGCTCGGACACTCCAAACATGCATTTGCTCGGATTGATGACGACGCCGTATTGATGGAGTCTGGTGAACAGCAAACGGAGATGCTCTTCGTGTTGTGCAGGGGTCTCACTGGCAACCAAGATGTCGTCTATATATGTGTAGACGAACGGAAGGCCGCGGACCACTTGGTCAATAAACCGTTGGAAAGTCTGTGCTGCATTTCGCAACCCAAATGGCATCTTTACAAATTCGAAAAGTCCAAAAGGAGTGATGATGGCTGTCTTGCACACGTCCTCTGGTTCTACTGGGATCTGGTGATATGCCCGTATCAAGTCAACCTTGCTGAAAATGGTCTTGCCTTTAAGATTTGCCGCAAAGTCCTGAAGGTGAGCGATTGGGTAACGATCGGGCAGGGTCACTCGATTGAGAGACCTATAATCGCCACAAGGACGCCAGTCTCCAGGTGACTTCTTCGGTACAAGATGCAAGGGAGAGGACCAAGTGCTGTCTGATGCACGTACTATGCCCAACTCAAGCATATGATCAAACTCTTGCTTGGCAATCTTTAAGCGGTCGGGTGCCAGACGACGAGGACGAGCCTTGGCTGGTGGTCCTTTGGTCAAGATGTGGTGAGTGACATCATGCTTCAATGGCGTTTCCTTACACAATGGCTGTGTAATCTCTGGGAAATCCTGGAGGACGATATCATATGGACTTGGGAATGGTGTAGAGAAGACTGGGCTGACAGGCATTTCCAAGGAGTTGACTCCTTTTACGACCAGGTGAGTAGTAGTGTCAATGAGTTGCTGCTTTGCCACGTCGACTAGCAGAGCAAAATGCCTCAGAAAGTCGGCCCCCAAAATTTGAGTAGGAGTATCGGCAAGTATGAATACCCATCTGCAAGTCCGACGGAGTCCGAAGTCTAGCGCTAAGGAACGCTGTCCGTAGGTGGGGATAGGGGTACCATTGGCAGCCTGCAGGGCAAGGGACGAGCTGTTACGCCGCTCCGTTGAATTGGGGGGAAACACACTCACCGCTGCACCGGTGTCTACTAAGAACCTGTGGTTAGAGAACTTGTCCATGACATAAAACAGGCGGCTGCTGTCTCGCCCAGTGGGAAGTGCCGCACCTACCCCCTGGGAGGTGCATTTCCCTGATGGTCGTCACCATAGCTGCAGGGTGGTACACATTTGTGAGCTTTGTCTTGGAATCGTGCATGATACCAACAATGTGTGCTGGACGAAGTGGTAGAGCCATTTTGTCCTCCAACTGCGTTGGGAGTAGCTGCACGACCACGATTTCTGGGTGGGCCACGAGAGCGGGAACGAGAGTTCGAGTGAGAACGTTGGCGCTCCAATTGAACTTGAAGGGAACTAACTTGCTGTGTTAGTTGCGCCAGTTGCTCTTTGATGTCGTGTGTTTCGGATCGAGACAAGACTTGCGAGATAGCTGGTACATGCGTCTCAACCAGTCGATCGGCTAGAATGGCGAGATCATCGACTGTGGTAGAGTCGCTAGCTGATGTTAGGATCAGACGAATGTTGGGTGGCAGACGTTGTAGGAACAGCTGACGTAGGATGCCGGCTTCTATCTGGCATCCACCCAAAAGCTGTTGCATCCGGCGTAAGAGTTGAGAAGGCTTGCGATCGCCAAGAACCTCTTCGTTGAGAAGAAGTTGGACGCGCCTCTGTTCTGAAGCAGATGTTCGCTTAATCAAAGTTTCTTTGAGAGTGGTGTACGGTTTGTCCTTCGGCGGGGATATGAGCAGGTCTCGCACTTCTTGCGCCACCTCGGGCTGCAGAGAGGAGATGACGTGTGCATATTTCGTCGACTCCAGTACAATTCCACGGGTCAAGAACTGGGCTTCCACCTGAGCAAACCATATGTGGGGGTCACTCGCCCAGAAAGGTGGGATCTTGAGACTTACAACATGCAGGGGTGGAGGTGGTTCAGGCGGTGCGGGTACATCAGGATTGCTCTCATCGTCCGAAGCAGACATGACTAGTATGAGTGCCAAGTACACGCACAAGGTAATATGCTGGTATGAATACGAGTATGGATATGATTATCAGTAACGTACCATAGATTTCTAAACAATTATTATTGAGTGTATGATCATGTTATTTCTGCACATGGAAAGATCACGTCTGGGTCACCAAATTGTAGGGATATGTTTTCTAAAGGGAGAACCGATTCAAAATAGGATGCCTCCAAAATGGGAAAAATGGTAAGGAATCGATCAAACAAAATTATAAGAAGGAACCCTACGCTTTACTGTGCGATCCCACGTGCAAGAAATTAAATGATCAGGCACACATGAACAATTCAAAGTAATTTAATCTAGTAAATTTAAATCTCTTCTACAGTGTTGATTATACAAAAACAACACACCCTTTGCCACACAAAACAATGACAAAGGATAAATCACACTATAGTATTAGCATTAGCAAGTAAATACTCCTCAAATGAAGTACCAAAATTGGTCTGGCTTCTGTTGACCAATTCAATGCAATATGCACACAGATTATGTGATTATCAATTCAAAATGATTTACGAATCAGTATACAAAAGATCTAAAATACAATTGAAAACGTTATACACAGTTGAGATAAACAACTAATCGGTGCTCTCGAGTAGGGACGTAGAGTGTAACTGTAAGTGTTCTGCGACGAATCTTTGCTGAACGAAAAGTCCACAGTGGAATTGGAAGTAGCGGTCTCTCGATTGCGAAAAGGTCAGGAACTCCGCGGTGTGACGTCGGCGTAAAAACTGCTCTCTCACGCGTCGCGACTGTTCGTGACCGCTGCAAAACAGGACGAGGCTGCTGACGGAAAACTGGACAGGCGAAACAGTAAGCGTCCGCTGATTCAGTAGTAGGCTAGCTGGGCCAGAATCCGGAATGGAGCTGAGCGAGAAATACTGTCTGTACTGTATTCTAGACGTTGAAGTCGTCCTGGTATGTTGTCTAATTCACAACAGAACAGTCGGCGTGTGGTGAACTGTACTGCACGACGATACGGTAACGCTAATACTGTTGCCACGCACGCATGTGGTGTACACAAAAGATGGCGTCGCAGGTCAAATCCTCAAGAAAACACGGTGTTCCAAAACAGTTAGAATGTCACTTTCTTGAGGCGACTTAGCTGCCGTAACATACACAAACTGATCGCTGGTTCACTACACGAAGCTTAGTAGCAAAAGTTAGTGTGAACAAGGTATGATAAACTCATACAATTCGTAAAATCGGCAGAGGAAAACAACATTGAAGTTAACTCTGATACATAGGTCAGGCGAGAGAGTGAGCGCGAAAAACGCACACTTTTACACGAGAAAAAGACCCCAGACAGGAATATTAATTCGAACTCTGATTGGTTAAGCCATTGGACGTGAATACATATTCATGAAACAGTGTACAAAACTGATTTCGCAGGGCAACATTTCTGGGGTGATTTAGAATAAACATTTTGCTAAGATTACATATTGTATGATTAAATATCGGATTTAGTTTAAGAAAAAGGCTAATAATTGTGCCTGGTTGCTACAGAACTAAGTGACCATATCAAATTGAATGATTTTATTTGTCTAATGAATGCTCAAGTTTTGAAATTGAATGACTCTTTTTAACTGTTGAATGTTGATGTACCTGAGCATTTATTTTTAAGCGAAATTGAATGAGCCGGGTATTAACTTGAATGTATTTTGGTTCAAATTGGCCGGGAAAACCTATATTAAAAAGGAGAAGATCTCAAAATATAACAATATTAAAAAACGTCATTAATTTGTCATTATTTTGTCATTAATATTAAAACAATATATTTGTCATAGTATTAATTTTAGGTTTTATCCAGTGCAGATGAATTGTGGCAACAACAAAAATCACAGAATCGAACATGTAGATCATAAATAAATAGCAAATGCCATATGGAAGTATGGATAATGGAAGTGGTACCCTTATTAGTGGAATCACCCAACAACGTAACCAGCGCGCGACTCGACTCCGACTTCTTTATGTATTCATGTATGGGAGATGCGGGAGAGTTGAGCCAATTTTTATATTTTGTGTCACCATATGCGGAAGAAAAGTACAAACCTGTAAAAAATTAGTGTAAGATAAACTTTAGAGTGATGTTTTCGTTTTGAAACAATAACAGTTGGGATAGCAGTTAAGGCTTATTTATATAAAAGGTTTGAAAAAAATTGGTAAAGTGGCTCAACTCTCCCTACAATATGGGAGAGTTGAGCCACTATTACAGGAGAGTTGAGCCAGCATGATAAGTCAATGGCTGGTGAAAAAACAAAATCATATTTTTTCAACTTTTGATTTATTATTTTATTAAAGTAAATATGGTGCTCAATTGTTATTATCATGGCACAAAATAACACTTTCTCTCATTTATTATACATTTTTCACCTTTAGTCCAAAAATCAAAATGTTACTACATGTTTTCTCTATGCTCAACTCTCCCCATGACCAATGGCTCAACTCTCCTCATTGCGACCATTTTGTAAATAACCCAATCCTGTCTGGTGTAGAACTTTTGGTAGTTTACAATAGTTCTCTAAAATAATGGTCATATATACCCCCTTCAATAAACAAATTACCGCCATTATAGTCTAAGTCTTGCTATGGGAAATAAGACAAAACATTTATTTTTCTATTTTTCACTCAAAAGTGAAAAAAATATAAAATTGTTTAGGTATCTTTGATACTGAGTACACATGACAGTAGAGTTTAACACTAAGAATGTCGTATTGATGCTATAAACAATATATGCAAATATAAATTTTAGTGAGTTACTACTTTTCGAGTTATAGGGGGTGGCTCAACTCTCCCGGTGGCTCAACTCTCCCGCATCTCCCCTACTGGCCACTGCCAGACTGCACTTTCATGGGTACTTGTTTGTTCGCGTGTCGTTGTCTAAGAACTGGAAACGGTGAGCTGCAATTTGTAACCTATTTGCACTGCTGCTTTGTTCGGGCTCCAGAATCTATACTAGGTTTAGATATGGGATAGATTCTTCGCTACGAACCAAGACTACGAAGCCTCTCCCATTCTCGCAATATCTCGCCCCAATATCACCCATACCCAGACCTTAGATTTGTATACTGCCTATTAGTAGTAGTTTTAGAGTGATTTGAAGCCATAAATCGTGGATTTTCTGAGTGAAAGTTTGCTTCTAATAAGTTGTAAGCCACATAACGTTTACATGTATGTTCACAATTTATGCCATTATCATTGTAACTTGCTCAAGGTCTTTACGTGCTAGGGCTTTTTAGGAATGTGCAAGTACAGTTGAGTTATTGTTAAGAATTTATTAGTCTTGCATAAGTATACATGTAGTTTGATATGATTAGTGTGACATTAGGTACATGTCAGTGCATGTATTTAGAAGTTTTATATTTTCTTTTATATTTAGTCGAACCACCAAAGTGACACCAAGTGATACCACCAAAGTGACACAAGATAGAGACACCATTGCGACACACCATTGTGAATTCACCACTAGAATTCACCACCAGTTTTGACACCATAATTGCCACCTAACTTTGCCACAACTTTTCGTCACACGACTCAGTAATCGTCACCCCTACTCTCAGTACTCTGCCAATTAACCTATCGTAAAGTCATATGTCAAGTATCACAGTCGGAACTCTGTCATCAAATTCGTTGTTTAAGTCACGTCATTCAGATTGTTTGTTTCTACGTTTCATTAAATAACATTTCAACACGTTCATTGGTGCGTCTCATACGCTGAGTTTTTATTGACAACAAGAAAGCGACAATCTGTAGCATTACAGGCTACATATCTTATTAAGACAAATATAAATGTGTTTGGACATAATGAGTTTAATGTTGAACACTGGTGTGTTATTTATAATTTAAGTTACACATTAATCAAGTTAACTATAGATTTTCCTGGCCAATTTCAGCAAAAGAGCATTCAATTTCATCATTGCGCTTTCAAATTCACGCGATTTCTCTAATTCAATCAAACTAGGGTTACTCTTTCGATATTATTGAATTCAATTTCGTTTTCGTGCACCCATGATTTCTTTATTTTCATTCCATTTCGTTTATAAGCATTCAAGACTACAAGATCGCTATTGTTTTGTTGAATATCCACCACCTTTTCCGGAGAGGTGCAATCAAATTCAGAGTCATCGAAGCGCACTGCGATTTTGTACCTATTGTTTTTATCTTTTTCGTTTATGGGCAACGCGTTTTAACATTTGAGCGTTCAAATTCAACATGAGTATGGTACGGCTAACATGCTTGCGTTTAAAGTTAGCGATAATGTTATTTTACTGGCAGTTGTGTGGCTTATCTGTCTTACGCGTTTCATGTAATTCTTACTGTTAATCTTAATTGCAGATGTGTTCTTTTTGTTTTGTTACCCCATTAATTAAACTTTACAATGTGTCTGAATAAAGGCTGAATAAAGTTTTCTGGCACATTGTTTTCTTTAACCTTCAATGTTCTGACGTGTTAGGCATCTCGGCATGTACGTTTGGCTGTTGTTGTACCATCTCACGCAATTTTCATGAGTTATTTGTCCCACATTTTGTTGAGCCACCTTTTTGAACGAGGTCACCCCTCCACGGTTGAAGATTCGCTCCTGCGTTATGTGCTGCTTCTAGGTCCCCTATTCATAGCTGCTATTTTGGGAGGACCAAATCTCGCGTTTGACGCCGGCATTGAATGACGAATTGGCCATTTCAGTCATGTTCAGGAATGGTGAGTAGGGTGGCAGCCGCTTCAACTGGATCAGCTGGTTGATTCCGGCTGGGAGCTGGGTGCGTATGGGGTCTAGCATTGTCGTACACAAGAAAGACTGGTTCATTTGCGGGGAACATATTTTTGCACTCACGAGCTGTGTCCGCCAGAAACTCTTCAAATCTTTCTCTCGTGACGGTCGCAAAAGCTATTCGCTGGTGTACAAGACCAATCTCTCCAGAAACAGCGAATGTCACATTACAGTTGCGTCTGCGTTGTGCGTGTTCCACGCGTCTCGCTGGAATACCGAGAGGTGCTCTTCCAATTTCGTCAATGAACACGCAGTGGCCGACAACTCTGTACTGCATAAACCACTGCGCGTACTGTACACGCATATCAAGTACCCGTTGCGAGTTGCAGGCATCAGGCACGCCCTCTGCAAGTTTAAGGGACATGAGCATGCCGTCCAGGCTTCTGGCTATAGTGCTGGGAGACACGGTTGGCTTGTCTGGCAGAGAACGTTGGAGCTCATATTTTATCTGGGTGAGAATTAGTAGAGAATTTACGTCCAGCAATTGCTCAAGCTCATCTCGCATCTCCTCATCTACTTTAGTGTTGTATGCCCCTCCTGTAGGCAACTTCTCGTGACGATCGGTACGCAAGTATGTTGCCACGATGGACATGGACATTGCAGTAGACCTCTTGATTCCTATAGTGCCTGCCAATTCCAAGTAGTCAGCATGGTTGCCCTCGAATGCTTCATTCACCCTTCCTCTATCTACATTGCTTACTCTTCTGTTATGACCACGTTTGCTTCAATGTTTGCTTCAAATTCGTATATTTAGTGAGAGGTATAACTCGGCAACAGTGTAGAAGTGATTTCTACTGGTAATATCCTGCTTTTATATAAGCAAATACGAACCAGAAAGCCCATACCACAGAAACGAATTTGAATGCAAACGTTTTCAAAATGTTTGCCAGTTGATGAACATGAATAGTCGACCAGCCCGTCGCTGATGGCTGTGACGAAATTGAATGAACTAAGTGACCATATCAAATTGAATGATTTTATTTGTCTAATGAATGCTCAAGTTTTGAAATTGAATGACTCTTTTTAACTGTTGAATGTTGATGTACCTGAGCATTTATTTTTAAGCGAAATTGAATGAGCCGGGTATTAACTTGAATGTATTTTGGTTCAAATTGGCCGGGAAAACCTATATTAAAAAGGAGAAGATCTCAAAATATAACAATATTAAAAAACGTCATTAATTTGTCATTATTTTGTCATTAATATTAAAACAATATATTTGTCATAGTATTAATTTTAGGTTTTATCCAGTGCAGATGAATTGTGGCAACAACAAAAATCACAGAATCGAACATGTAGATCATAAATAAATAGCAAATGCCATATGGAAGTATGGATAATGGAAGTGGTACCCTTATTAGTGGCATCACCCAACAACGTAACCAGCGCGCGACTCGACTCCGACTTCTTTATGTATTCATGTATGGGAGATGCGGGAGAGTTGAGCCAATTTTTATATTTTGTGTCACCATATGCGGAAGAAAAGTACAAACCTGTAAAAAATTAGTGTAAGATAAACTTTAGAGTGATGTTTTCGTTTTGAAACAATAACAGTTGGGATAGCAGTTAAGGCTTATTTATATAAAAGGTTTGAAAAAAATTGGTAAAGTGGCTCAACTCTCCCTACAATATGGGAGAGTTGAGCCACTATTACAGGAGAGTTGAGCCAGCATGATAAGTCAATGGCTGGTGAAAAAACAAAATCATATTTTTTCAACTTTTGATTTATTATTTTATTAAAGTAAATATGGTGCTCAATTGTTATTATCATGGCACAAAATAACACTTTCTCTCATTTATTATACATTTTTCACCTTTAGTCCAAAAATCAAAATGTTACTACATGTTTTCCCTATGCTCAACTCTCCCCATGACCAATGGCTCAACTCTCCTCATTGCGACCATTTTGTAAATAACCCAATCCTGTCTGGTGTAGAACTTTTGGTAGTTTACAATAGTTCTCTAAAATAATGGTCATATATACCCCCTTCAATAAACAAATTACCGCCATTATAGTCTAAGTCTTGCTATGGGAAATAAGACAAAACATTTATTTTTCTATTTTTCACTCAAAAGTGAAAAAAATATAAAATTGTTTAGGTATCTTTGATACTGAGTACACATGACAGTAGAGTTTAACACTAAGAATGTCGTATTGATGCTATAAACAATATATGCAAATATAAATTTTAGTGAGTTACTACTTTTCGAGTTATAGGGGGTGGCTCAACTCTCCCGGTGGCTCAACTCTCCCGCATCTCCCCTACTGGCCACTGCCAGACTGCACTTTCATGGGTACTTGTTTGTTCGCGTGTCGTTGTCTAAGAACTGGAAACGGTGAGCTGCAATTTGTAACCTATTTGCACTGCTGCTTTGTTCGGGCTCCAGAATCTATACTAGGTTTAGATATGGGATAGATTCTTCGCTACGAACCAAGACTACGAAGCCTCTCCCATTCTCGCAATATCTCGCCCCAATATCACCCATACCCATACCTTAGATTTGTATACTGCCTATTAGTAGTAGTTTTAGAGTGATTTGAAGCCATAAATCGTGGATTTTCTGAGTGAAAGTTTGCTTCTAATAAGTTGTAAGCCACATAACGTTTACATGTATGTTCACAATTTATGCCATTATCATTGTAACTTGCTCAAGGTCTTTACGTGCTAGGGCTTTTTAGGAATGTGCAAGTACAGTTGAGTTATTGTTAAGAATTTATTAGTCTTGCATAAGTATACATGTAGTTTGATATGATTAGTGTGACATTAGGTACATGTCAGTGCATGTATTTAGAAGTTTTATATTTTCTTTTATATTTAGTCGAACCACCAAAGTGACACCAAGTGATACCACCAAAGTGACACAAGATAGAGACACCATTGCGACACACCATTGTGAATTCACCACTAGAATTCACCACCAGTTTTGACACCATAATTGCCACCTAACTTTGCCACAACTTTTCGTCACACGACTCAGTAATCGTCACCCCTACTCTCAGTACTCTGCCAATTAACCTATCGTCAAGTCATATGTCAAGTATCACAGTCGGAACTCTGTCATCAAATTCGTTGTTTAAGTCACGTCATTCAGATTGTTTGTTTCTACGTTTCATTAAATAACATTTCAACACGTTCATTGGTGCGTCTCATACGCTGAGTTTTTATTGACAACAAGAAAGCGACAATCTGTAGCATTACAGGCTACATATCTTATTAAGACAAATATAAATGTGTTTGGACATAATGAGTTTAATGTTGAACACTGGTGTGTTATTTATAATTTAAGTTACACATTAATCAAGTTAACTATAGATTTTCCTGGCCAATTTCAGCAAAAGAGCATTCAATTTCATCATTGCGCTTTCAAATTCACGCGATTTCTCTAATTCAATCAAACTAGGGTTACTCTTTCGATATTATTGAATTCAATTTCGTTTTCGTGCACCCATGATTTCTTTATTTTCATTCCATTTCGTTTATAAGCATTCAAGACTACAAGATCGCTATTGTTTTGTTGAATATCCACCACCTTTTCCGGAGAGGTGCAATCAAATTCAGAGTCATCGAAGCGCACTGCGATTTTGTACCTATTGTTTTTATCTTTTTCGTTTATGGGCAACGCGTTTTAACATTTGAGCGTTCAAATTCAACATGAGTATGGTACGGCTAACATGCTTGCGTTTAAAGTTAGCGATAATGTTATTTTACTGGCAGTTGTGTGGCTTATCTGTCTTACGCGTTTCATGTAATTCTTACTGTTAATCTTAATTGCAGATGTGTTCTTTTTGTTTTGTTACCCCATTAATTAAACTTTACAATGTGTCTGAATAAAGGCTGAATAAAGTTTTCTGGCACATTGTTTTCTTTAACCTTCAATGTTCTGACGTGTTAGGCATCTCGGCATGTACGTTTGGCTGTTGTTGTACCATCTCACGCAATTTTCATGAGTTATTTGTCCCACATTTTGTTGAGCCACCTTTTTGAACGAGGTCACCCCTCCACGGTTGAAGATTCGCTCCTGCGTTATGTGCTGCTTCTAGGTCCCCTATTCATAGCTGCTATTTTGGGAGGACCAAATCTCGCGTTTGACGCCGGCATTGAATGACGAATTGGCCATTTCAGTCATGTTCAGGAATGGTGAGTAGGGTGGCAGCCGCTTCAACTGGATCAGCTGGTTGATTCCGGCTGGGAGCTGGGTGCGTATGGGGTCTAGCATTGTCGTACACAAGAAAGACTGGTTCATTTGCGGGGAACATATTTTTGCACTCACGAGCTGTGTCCGCCAGAAACTCTTCAAATCTTTCTCTCGTGACGGTCGCAAAAGCTATTCGCTGGTGTACAAGACCAATCTCTCCAGAAACAGCGAATGTCACATTACAGTTGCGTCTGCGTTGTGCGTGTTCCACGCGTCTCGCTGGAATACCGAGAGGTGCTCTTCCAATTTCGTCAATGAACACGCAGTGGCCGACAACTCTGTACTGCATAAACCACTGCGCGTACTGTACACGCATATCAAGTACCCGTTGCGAGTTGCAGGCATCAGGCACGCCCTCTGCAAGTTTAAGGGACATGAGCATGCCGTCCAGGCTTCTGGCTATAGTGCTGGGAGACACGGTTGGCTTGTCTGGCAGAGAACGTTGGAGCTCATATTTTATCTGGGTGAGAATTAGTAGAGAATTTACGTCCAGCAATTGCTCAAGCTCATCTCGCATCTCCTCATCTACTTTAGTGTTGTATGCCCCTCCTGTAGGCAACTTCTCGTGACGATCGGTACGCAAGTATGTTGCCACGATGGACATGGACATTGCAGTAGACCTCTTGATTCCTATAGTGCCTGCCAATTCCAAGTAGTCAGCATGGTTGCCCTCGAATGCTTCATTCACCCTTCCTCTATCTACATTGCTTACTCTTCTGTTATGACCACGTTTGCTTCAATGTTTGCTTCAAATTCGTATATTTAGTGAGAGGTATAACTCGGCAACAGTGTAGAAGTGATTTCTACTGGTAATATCCTGCTTTTATATAAGCAAATACGAACCAGAAAGCCCATACCACAGAAACGAATTTGAATGCAAACGTTTTCAAAATGTTTGCCAGTTGATGAACATGAATAGTCGACCAGCCCGTCGCTGATGGCTGTGACGAAATTGAATGAACTAAGTGACCATATCAAATTGAATGATTTTATTTGTCTAATGAATGCTCAAGTTTTGAAATTGAATGACTCTTTTTAACTGTTGAATGTTGATGTACCTGAGCATTTATTTTTAAGCGAAATTGAATGAGCCGGGTATTAACTTGAATGTATTTTGGTTCAAATTGGCCGGGAAAACCTATATTAAAAAGGAGAAGATCTCAAAATATAACAATATTAAAAAACGTCATTAATTTGTCATTATTTTGTCATTAATATTAAAACAATATATTTGTCATAGTATTAATTTTAGGTTTTATCCAGTGCAGATGAATTGTGGCAACAACAAAAATCACAGAATCGAACATGTAGATCATAAATAAATAGCAAATGCCATATGGAAGTATGGATAATGGAAGTGGTACCCTTATTAGTGGCATCACCCAACAACGTAACCAGCGCGCGACTCGACTCCGACTTCTTTATGTATTCATGTATGGGAGATGCGGGAGAGTTGAGCCAATTTTTATATTTTGTGTCACCATATGCGGAAGAAAAGTACAAACCTGTAAAAAATTAGTGTAAGATAAACTTTAGAGTGATGTTTTCGTTTTGAAACAATAACAGTTGGGATAGCAGTTAAGGCTTATTTATATAAAAGGTTTGAAAAAAATTGGTAAAGTGGCTCAACTCTCCCTACAATATGGGAGAGTTGAGCCACTATTACAGGAGAGTTGAGCCAGCATGATAAGTCAATGGCTGGTGAAAAAACAAAATCATATTTTTTCAACTTTTGATTTATTATTTTATTAAAGTAAATATGGTGCTCAATTGTTATTATCATGGCACAAAATAACACTTTCTCTCATTTATTATACATTTTTCACCTTTAGTCCAAAAATCAAAATGTTACTACATGTTTTCCCTATGCTCAACTCTCCCCATGACCAATGGCTCAACTCTCCTCATTGCGACCATTTTGTAAATAACCCAATCCTGTCTGGTGTAGAACTTTTGGTAGTTTACAATAGTTCTCTAAAATAATGGTCATATATACCCCCTTCAATAAACAAATTACCGCCATTATAGTCTAAGTCTTGCTATGGGAAATAAGACAAAACATTTATTTTTCTATTTTTCACTCAAAAGTGAAAAAAAAAAATTGTTTAGGTATCTTTGATACTGAGTACACATGACAGTAGAGTTTAACACTAAGAATGTCGTATTGATGCTATAAACAATATATGCAAATATAAATTTTAGTGAGTTACTACTTTTCGAGTTATAGGGGGTGGCTCAACTCTCCCGGTGGCTCAACTCTCCCGCATCTCCCCTACTGGCCACTGCCAGACTGCACTTTCATGGGTACTTGTTTGTTCGCGTGTCGTTGTCTAAGAACTGGAAACGGTGAGCTGCAATTTGTAACCTATTTGCACTGCTGCTTTGTTCGGGCTCCAGAATCTATACTAGGTTTAGATATGGGATAGATTCTTCGCTACGAACCAAGACTACGAAGCCTCTCCCATTCTCGCAATATCTCGCCCCAATATCACCCATACCTCACCCGTACCTCACCCGAACCACGTCACCCTTAGCACGTCACACGTACCGAACGCCACACGTACCAAACGCTACACGTACCGAACGCCACACGTACCGAACGTCACACGTACCGAACGTCCACGTACCGAACGTCACACGTACCGAACGTCACACGTACAGAACGTCAACTCCTATCCAGTAAAGCGGGGAACTTCAGGCCCATTTGGTGGCGCTTTGCCGTAAATACTAACGTATTTTTCGACCGACGCGGCGGGAATACGTGCAAAGAAAACCAACTTATATTGTATGTCGCCCCTCGTCGACGGGGGCGTGCGTAGCCATTCGGACTATCGATGCAAACTGGATCGGCCGAAGCGGGAGCGATGGAGTTCAAATTTCGATTCTGCAGGACCAGCTCCCGGGATATAAAATCCGATATTTGCGAGTTGCACGTTGCAGTTTGATAATGTGAGTGGTGAGAGGGCGGATAGGCCTACATGTCGAGGCCACAAAAACTGATAGTTAGTAGGGCGAGGAATACTACCTAATGAGCGACAGTTCGAACCAACCGGCGCGATTATGACCTTCGAGATATCTAAAATATAGGCCTACATGCACATTTTCCCTGCATCACGGTGCCAAAAAGCGTCGATGACGGGCATATTACTGGGGTCTCGTGTCGTCACACCTCGCTTAGACTTCAACCTCGCTTTTGGGAACATCTCGATAGACTTGCAGACGCCCGACGAACACGGGAAGCAAAATAGCGCGGAACTGGGGAATGCGTCCTGAATAAACCTACAAAACCACCCCAAACCTTAAACGCTGTTTCTTTAGACGCCAATATCCTATAGAAATACAGGGCTACTGGCCCCCCACGATGTCCGTGCGTGCGCGCTCCATCGTCTGTTTGATTGGATTCATCTATACGTTGGGAACAAGCAGTTTTGCAGCACGGCTGTACCTGTACGTCATGTGTTTTGTTTTAATTGCAATATTGTTTCTTGTGCTTTGTTATCCCATGATTAAAATTAAAGCCTGCACCCTGTCTGTAGAAGACTGTAGAAGTAAAGTTTGAAAAGTTATGGTGATAAGTTTGAAATGAAATCAAAATCTTTTGCTATAGCCTTTTGATCGTTTGCACTGGTCTTCTTTATTCTTCTTGTTTTCTTCTTTATTTCTGCTAATGTTCGGACTATGTCAAATTAAAAACTAAACAAATGTTTTTAAGAAACAAAAACTTAAATGTATCAGTGGGTCGTTATAAAATTAACCAAAACAAAATGATGTTCTTTTCATGTATATTTTTTTTTCAGAGGTGCTTTTCTTGTTCTGTTTTGTGTGTATATTTCTTCTAATCGTTTCTTTATACCTGAAGTTTATTTAATCTTCAATGTTTACTGACGTGCTAGGTATTTTGCCATGCACGTGTGGCTGTGGTTAAACCTTTTTACACACTTTTCAACAGTTATTTGGCCGACATTCAGTTACTGACTACGGCAGCCATCTTTTCGTTCAAATTCGCAGTACTTAAAGGTATATAAGGCAGAATTAGTGTGAATATAAATTCTCCTCAAAATATCTGCCTTTATATATTTACATATGAAATCAAAAAACACTTAATATAGAAACGAATTTGAATGTGAACATTTAAAACGTGTTTGCCAATTGATGAAAATGAATGGCTGACCAGCCTCTTGCTGCTGGATTTTACGAAATTGAATGATCTTTGCGACCTCGTGAATTTGAATGATGTTATTTTGCCAGTGAATGCCAACTTCTGAAATTGAATTACTCCTTTTGATTGTCGAATGCTGATGCAACGGATCATTTATTTTCAAATGAAATTGCACAAGCCGGGTATTAAATTGATTGAATTTTTGTTTAAATTTGCCGGGAAAACCTATAATAAATATTCCACATTTTATACAGTATATAAGCTGTACGTTTATAATTACATGGTAACAAAAACAAAAGATTATTACACAAGGACAAAAATAATATCCGGCTGAGTATACATTGTAACCAAGAAATATAAGGGTCCTTTTTTTCAATTATGTAAACACACGCATTGCAATTTTAACAGGCTTAAAATATTAAAACCCTCCGTCAAGCTAAGGTGCTCATCCGCGAGGCAAGTTTTTATACTTTTGTGTATAACTAAACAATCTTTGGGCCAATTCCGCTGATTTTTTGTAACTATTCTTGTACCCACCCGTATAGGCTGTAAAGGCATGTTCGACACAGAGTTCGTTTACCTTTCAATTCAGCCTTCAGAACAAAAAAAATGTATATCTTTAACATCTTTGGGCCAATTCCGCTGAATTTGTTTTCTAACTATCCTTGTAGAGTTCGTTCACCCTTCAATCCAGCCCTGTGAACTCTGTTTTACACATGCCTTTCGCGTGAGCACCGTGGTGCAACCGTGTGTGTGTTGATATGCCAGAATGCTTCAATATTGGTGTGCATGTCTAGGGATGGTCTATCGATATGCTCATACCATTAGACAATCAATTGTGACCCCCAAACACAGTTATATGCTGCTCGCGTGAGCACCAGATATAATTTTGTTGGGTCCATGCCTCCGATATGATATCCTTTTCGATGACATTGTGAAACACTGATTCGAAGGGGGGAGGTGGAGGGGGAGGGGGAGGAGGGAGGGGAGTGGGAAGAGGGGAGGGGGAGTGGGAGAGGGAGGGGGGAAATGGGGTTCTTTCTGTCCCATATATTGCTTCATTATGCTCGGGCCTGGCGCGAGTAACCGACCCGCCGAGCTGATTACTTGGGGAAGTATCCCATAAGGCCATGCAAAAACAATAGTTGCCAAGTTCAACGATGCGCCAGCTGTTGTAAATTTAAAATTGGAATTGTTTTATTATTATTAATCTGGACGATGCAGAGAAATGAATTCATTTTTAGAGTTTTCAAGGAAAATATATGTTATCACTCTTGCACATGCATGGCAGCGTAATTCAAATGAACGTCACTTATTGAGTCGAGTGACCCGAGGTCGTTTGTTTACTCTCACGTATTGCGCATGTACGGTTCCCCGTGTAAAGGCACAAATAAGCTCCGGCAAGTAATCGAACATTGCGTCTCTCCACCAAGGAGTAAATGGGTGTCTGCGGGGCGGAGATGGCGGCGATGCGCCGAAATGGCAGCTTCGGGCTGTATAGACTACTCCCCAGGGAGCTGAGATGTTAGTTGGAATGATTCGTGGGCCCAATGACCAGGACAGGTAATAATGATACAGCACATATGCCCTACATACGAATGGTTCATTATTATTGTTTTGTAATCAAAGAAGGGCCTGAACCATTTTCGAGAAAGACGAAACAGCACTTAATTCGCCACTCACCCTCGTATAAAGTTCAGACTTAATTATTTTGAATTTTTAACGTTCTGGTAATATTTCCCGTTATAGGCTGCTGTTTTCCCAGCGTTCTCGTCCAACGCGACATCGGTATACTCGGCTTCCTCGGTTTCCGAGCTCCCCTGGTCGACGGTTTCTGGACTTCGTGTTTTTCCAGTGTTCTCGTCCAACGCGACATAAAGTGTACTCGGCTTCCTCGGTTTCCGAGCCCCCCTGGTCGACGGTTTCTGGACCTCGTGTTTTTCCAGTGTTCTCGTCAGACGCGACATATGTGTACTCGGCTTCCTCGGTTTCCGAGCCCCCCTGGTCGACGGTTTCTGGACCTCGTGGTTTTCCAGTGTTCTCGTCAGACGCGACATCTGTGTACTCGGCTTCCTCTGTTTCCGAGCCCCTCTGGTCGACTGTTTCCAGACCTTTCCCAGTGTTTTTTTCCAACTCAGCATCAGCTTTCTGGGTTTGCAAGACCGTCTGGTAGACGGCTTCGTCCGTTGTTCCTTCCTTAGTCAGTGTTAGATAACAGTGGGTGTCTTTTCCTCCTGGTTGTAGCTCGACCTCAGGTGCTGGCAGTGGGTTGGTTTTCTTGGAGCTTCTGCGAAGGCGCCAACATCTTGCGATGAAGACAACATTGGCAAAAACTGAGGCGATCAACAGGGCGAGGAGTACCACAGCGACAGCAATCCACGCCATGGGGAACGCGCTTGGCCCATATGTCATCAGGAGGAGGGACTGGTCGGTTGTAGAAGCGTCCGGGGTAGGTTGTAGCTCTCCGTTAGTTGGTCCGGGCTCCGCGGTAGTAGCAGGTGCATCACGTTGATGATGGGTCGGAGATGGGGGAGTCCCCGCCACATTCGGCTTCAGGATATGGAGTGGTCCGATCGTGCAGGAACTCCACCGACCGGGAAACGTTGACTGGGAGGTCACGTTAAACACGAACGTGGCATTCTGGTGATCGGCACTGACCGACAGCAGTGACGATAAAACACGGCCATTCTCATTTCCTGTGTGGTTCCATAAAACATTGACGACGGACGAGACGACTTGCACCAACACGAGCGGATAGCCAGGCTCTGTGGTGCAATTCATTGGAAGTGTCGCCCCTTCTAAGACGGCGTAGCTTCCGTTTGGGGAGCAGATCAGGTACGGGGCTGCCGGGAAATAGCGCACCGTCCACATCGGGACCGCCGATGTCACCGATTGGCCATTCTGGGTGACTGAACACAAAAAGTGCCGATCGTCTCTGGTGACGTTTTGGATGGCGAAGATGTTAGATGTCGTCTCTGGTGGTTCGCCGACAAAGAATCCAAAATATCGCGGGTTCAGGATTATTCCGTCCGACGTTAAAGGTTCCCAAACAGTCTCCATGACGTGTCTTTGCCAATCTAATACGTAATTGTTGCTTGGCGAAAGTCCAGACGCGTTGCACACGAGGATCACAGTGCCACCCTCAGTTGGCTGTGCATCCGACGGGCGAGTTACTGCAGTGGATACTGTCAAAGGAACAACCATGGCACCAACATAATACTGCCACAGCAGCAGCAGCAGCAGCAGACACGTCGCTATCAAATCCATGCTTAATCTATACAGATAGGATCTCAAGATAGAAGCACAAGACTGGTCCGGTGAAGGAGTAAGAAGACTATCAGAGTTGAAAGAGTTGGTGCTGTACACGGCGCACTCTATACTGAGTATACGTCCTGCTAAAGCAATGTCTGGTCAATTCTGTATTCGTGCTTTAAAGGTATAGGTTTCGTTTCGTGAGTATAACAATAGTATTCCATTAATGCACTACGTGTGTTGGTTTGTATTCGTGTTGGGTTTATCCTTTCCATTGTCAGTTAGTTGCGCACGGGCGATTTTGTGAAGGATACAGGGTGGATTGGGGGGGGGGGGTTGAAATGTATAGTAAATATTGTTTAACTGACCTTTCCGAAGTTTTACAATCGTGGATGCCGAGAAAAAAGCAAGAAAAAACGGCGTTCGTTTCCATCTGGTGTCCGGCAATTGTTCTTCTACTTCTTTTTCGGGATCGCCATTGGGCGATCGTAATTTTGTTTTATAAAATGCAACTTTCAGAACAATACAGGATATCTAGCGCAATCATTTTGCTGGATGCCTAGTATCATTATTTACTTTCAAATAATTAAGATGTTTTCATAATAATTCGGTAGTTAATATTTTCGATATCTGCAAATGGTGTACTACCTTTAAGTCATTGACATTGATGTTAATGGCCGCGTCACACTGTCCCGAAATGGACACCATATGGCCATACGATAAAGGAAATGTTTGTAAAAACATCGGGCCATTCATATGACCGCCGGTAAAGTTTCTCAGGCTCCAGCAGCAACTTCGTGAGCGGTGGCAAAATCTTTGGCATGCCAAAATATTGCCGAAGGACCTTGCGGAGGTTCATTTTCGTGTTGAATTCGTGTGTCCATTTTGCCCTTCGTAAGGCCACCGTGAGGGGAATCCTTTCAAATCGTGTCATCGTCGTCTTTTCTTCGTGTAGTCATCGGTGCCTTCGGGTATTTTTCGCCTGACGAAGACAATACGAAGGAAACAAGAAGCTGCCTGATTGTCTTAGAAAGGCAACACGACTACGCGAAGCCCTTGCAATGCCGTCGTGTAGCCATCGTATTATAGTACGATGACATCGAGATGGGACAACAATGTCGGGTAAGACAGCCGAATTTGAGTAGCTCGAGCGTTTCCCATGTGTCATGGTAACCTGGAAATATAAAAGGCCAGCCTCAGAGCATCTTTCTCAGTCAGTCCTGAGCAACTCTACAGAGCAGAGGCGTGTGTAACTCCCAAAACGTGACGCCTTCGTGACCTAGTTCGAACGCATCGTACTCTCAATACGACGTCGTGTAGCCATCGTGTGGCCTTCGTGTGTCATGCGGGTACAAATTCACATCTTCGTGTTGCCTTCGTGTGTGGTTCGGGTGCCATCGTGTAACCTTCTGTAGGCACCGTACTTGCTTCGGCTGTTGGTTGGCTGTTGACCTAGTTCGGGGCCATCTTCTCGCGAAATTCAAAATTCCTTTATCGTATGGCCATCTGGTGTCCATTTCGAGACAGTGTGACGCGGGCATTTGGAATAGGACACGTGCGTGCATTTAGCTTTGCAAGAAAATGTTACTCGCTAATGCTAGGTTCCCACTATCACAATTCGCGCCACGATTGAAATCGTGGTCTTAATCGTAGAGTAATCGTGGTGATCCTATTAGATCTTATCAAATCTTGAAGTCAGTCGTGGCAATCGTGTTGATCGTCGAACATTTTTGAACGGTTCAACAATTGTCTACGATCAACACGATTAATTTTTAATCGTGATCATCGCATCAGATCGTAATGGATCGTAACAAAGCGCGACAGATCGCATCTAATGGTGCTTCTAAATCGAGGTGTTCGGGGTCAACCTTGGACAAGACAAACACCACCTCTGTTGAGATGCGCTGCGATCTGATTGTAGGTTGTAGTCTTCACTCTGTAGAAGTTCAAGAAACAATGGTCAGTCATGCTGTATATTATACCCATCGGGGTCCAATCGTGGCTCAAATCGTGATCACTCTCGATCCCGATCGTGAAAGACATCGCAACCACAATCATATCTGATCGCAACAGAGCGCATCGGTTCGTGATGATCGTATCGGAACGTATTGGAACGTATCTCCACGTTCCAGATCGTCCCAAATCGGGGACCCCGATCGTGCTGATTGTGCTGATCGTGTCAGATCGGGACCCAATCGGGGACTCAATCGGGACAATCCTATCGGAACATATCTGATCGTATCTGAACGGGAGATAGATCGTGACAGATCCTGTCACCTGAAAATGACCAATCGTCACTGTATCGCACCCAAGCGCACCAAATTGTACCATAACGTATTGACTCACAGCATCAACTCGTATCAAAACTTGAAATTTCAGAAAAATAAACGAAAATTCCACGATCAGCTACGAATGGCCAATCGTGGCGTTCGTAAAGGACCGCACGACAGTGGGAACCTAGCATACAAATTTTTAAAGTGTGGTTTTGGTGGCAATTTCCTTTTTCTTTGAAACAATATTTTTTGGAACGCAGATTAATATTTCCTTTTGTTGCCAGCCAAAAACTTGGCACATTATTGTAAAAATTGAAGGCAACAACTGTGAAATTGAACGCAATTACTTCGGAAAAAGATAAAATAAAAGACGGTACTTTTATTCAACAACAAATTATAAAATAAATACTTGGAGAGAGAGGATAAAGTAGGCTTTATTGTGATAGTTTCGCCCGTGAAATTGATAAATGCATAAACGAGTTACGACCGAAAATATGCATAAAATGCCAATTTTTCAAGCCTTTCACACAGTGCCAGCGTGAGATATGATCGTTCTGTGGACGACGGAGCTTAATTGAACAAGAGTAATCATATGGATAGTTTCCCAAGGCATTGTTGGTCTCATCAGTACAAATTCGCACGAATGAACATTCAGTTTATTTACAGCTACATATAAGTTTTATAACTGTTCAGATGGGGTCGATTCCTGTGTCATCCGGTAAATGAAATTGGTGCTGTCAGTACTGTCAAGTACTGCACTGAAGAGCTACTCCAATTCCAGATTGAAATTTTCATCTGATGATCCAGAAGATATGCTGTAATAAATAAATAAAAACAAAAAAATGTAATTTGTCCATTCCAAAAAAGATATTTTAATCAGAAGAGAATTTCTGAGTGCAATTTAATTTGCCTTTAAAACGCAGTGTGTATCGTTACGGTATTATAGTTGACGAGCTAATTCCCAAACATACCTAGGCCGACACATTGACAATAATATTTGGATGTCGTTCTTGGAACCAGACTGGTTGATACTAGCCAGGTTCCAAGAGTGAAAGGTCCAGAGTCTTGCCATTGTCAGGGAATCAGATAATCAACTGCAGTAATGATAGCCACTACGTTGTTGCCTACAAATATCATTAAATATTACCAATGGCACAAAACATTACGATATATAGTGCTACTACTTTAACATAAGGCACCCTAGTAGACTAGAAGGAGTAACACCCCTGCCTAGCGGCCCCCCCCCCCCCCCCCCCCCATACTTTGCAATAAAATGACATTTCCATCTTTGGTGGTTAACAGTTTTAGGTGGATTCTTCTGTGGTTATGGGAAGTATTACTAATAACTGTGCTGCCGCATTTGTGTTGTTGATGATGCCTTACGTGTGTTCTCTGGCGTCTTGCAAAATCGGAAACCGATTTCAAAATCAAAGAAAAGCAAAAAGCTAGGTTTCCTAAATACGACAAATCTAGATTTGTTAATATAAAAATATAGGCCTACCTCTATTCCTTGTTTCCTCACTTTCCAACTAAGTCCTTTTCGTTGCAGACCGTGGCACTGACACAACGTGCGTGTGTTTGTTTACAAATGAGCACGTCCTCATTGTACATGTATGTATCGGAACTCGACAGCAAGATTCGTGGTCAATAGTACCCGACGGTATATTAACAAGCTGTCTGTAATATATGAAAAACAACGGATAATGTATCACCTACCGAATTTCGGTAGGTTTGTGTAACATTTTCGGAAAATGTTACACAAATTTACCGATACTGTATCACTTAACCGATAACACTCGGAAAGGGTATGATGTGATATTGCATTCATAGCAGACACAGTCCTTAGCAGGATGTGATTTCAACAAAAGGTTTCTAAATTCACATTAAAATGCTCTAAGTTCACACTATCAGTAAAAATTTACATCGTGGGTTAAGTAGTTGAGAATTTTAATTCATACCAACTGGATTAACATCCACTTAACCCAGGATGCGAATTTGGACTGAGGATGTTATTTTGAAGCATTTAGATGTGATTTGGGGAATCTTTTGTTGAAATCACATCTTGCTAAGGACCGTGGTTGCTATGAATGCAAAATCATGCCCATTCCTAGTAGGCCGTATGGTGTGACTGAAAAGATGCCTAGAAAATGAGTTTCGTTTCGACCCCCATGGGTCTACTTTTTGAAGGCATTTATAGTTTCTAGTAGCTATTTATAATACTATGCTAAAAGTTCTCCAAAAAATATCCTGTCGAACTTGAGTTATTCACTTTAAAAATGTAATGGGGCGAAACTAGCATGGGGCGAGTTGGTTTTTCCCGCCTAGTTTTCATAACAATTTTGCCCCAAAGCCACTTCGCCCCATACTTGTTCCCCCACTTAATGTATATTGACTCAAACCAACTTGCCCCGTATAACGCACGTACATCACAGGACATCAACGTTTTTTTGTGACAAATATAACTTTGTTACCCCTGTCTACATGTAATTGTAAATCACTCCCTTTGGCTGGATAGGTGCCCAGATTGATCTATTTAAAAACGTTTTTTGATATTTGATTGGTAAATAAAATGGCTTATTCAACATGAATTTTTTTTTATAATTTAAAAAGAAAAAGTTATTATTATTAATATTTTTGGAGGGAGGGGGGATGGGTAATCAGCTGTTTTGTTTAAAGGGGTCAATTTAATAGGTTTCACATGTAAGACAAGCTTGTAATGAAATACATAATAATGAAAAAAATATAAAATAAGATCCACACAAAATCTATTGTTTGTCATTATATTCTTGTCAGCACTACACAATCTTCTGTGCTCACTTATGGAACATAACATTGCAAAGTGACATTAAAATAAACAGAATCAGATGACAATTGAGAATTAACAAATAAATGTTCACAATTTGTGGCCCTGTACCCACATGTTGGTTGCTGTGGTCCACGAGTGATAGTGCCTGACCCACCCAACAGTTTTATTTTACACTGGATCTGTATTAACCTTACTGGGCATACTGTAATCAATGGCATACTGAATTGTCTCTAAACAATTATTGTGATTAAAGTCAATGTTGCAATAACATTTGAAATGACAGAAAGAGTGAATTGTATGCACAATTTGAATAAATTTGTGTGAATGCCCATTGTTAGTACAATTAGTCAATATTTTCTCAAAAAGGGGGATATTCATACTCCATAATAAACTGGGTTACACTTTTCAATAAGAAAGAGCGTTGACAAAAAATTCAGTTAAATGAAAATAATTAAAAGTGTCAACAAGAAATGCTCCTGATGTGTCTTAAATATCATCAACCAGTTCAATCATAACCAGTTCGAGCATAATTCTCTCAACTTTTCCGTTAGAACAAATAAAAAAATCACTGGAGTTAGAACATTAACCCTAACTCCTTACACAACAAAGGAAGTTGGAGGATTTTGAAGGAATTGTATTGTTCAATAACAATGGTGAGGGAGTTAGGGTTAATGTTACAATTTTAACAACCCATGCGATATTTGGCAGATGATGCACATGGCTGGTAGGACGTGCTTCGAACTTTGGAGCTTATAGATGGTAGGCTGGCACTGGATCCGAGTAAATGCTTCTTTAGAGATCTACCATCATCACTGCTTGTTTCTTGATTAGCAACTGCATAAAAAGGTTGAATCTGGTGATAAACAAGAGGGGGAAAATATACAATCAATAATGGATTTTTGAACGACCGGTTACGAGAAAAAAATGTAAAAAAAGGTCAATATAGCCCCACTTGGGTCATCATTCGTGCAGTTTGGTATTTAAATGGTGATGAAGCTGGACTAAAGCATAAGCAGGGGTTATTTTTCAATCAACCAACCCCACCCCCGTGCAACCCCCACCCCCTGTCTCAGCTGTCACAATCGGGGTAGATCTGGTAATATAAACCAGAACTTCAGAAGTAGATTTTCCGGGGCAAAGGTAAGAGAAATGAATTTTAATTTTATTTTGTTTACATGTATGTCTATTCAACATACATTTTTAAGGTAAAACAGCCTCTCAAAATTCGATATAGACACAATCTGGGAAGCTGGAGAAGCAGATTAGAACGTTAATTTTGACCTTACTATATAACCTATACGTGTACATGACATGACCTACCTGCATCTTTACTGTTTTGGCCTGTCCGAGATTATTGGGTAACTCAACCTCTTGCTTGGTTCCTTGCCAATGATGACACAAATACTGACACAAAGTACTGATCTAGGCGGCAATAAACGGGACCCGATGATGACAGCGAACCCGACAAAGCTGAGACTGATTTTTGGGAGGCAAATGTGCTTATTCCGACAGTGTCTCTGAACGTTTACGCTTCTCCGCTGCATGCCAGGCATATTGCAGATTGTCAGGCGTTCGGGATCAATAATCCAGCGGTACTACACGCAACGTTTAGCGTAAACCCGATGCATGTGTGTAGTGTCACGACTGTTTGGCTGGTTTTCACGACCGATTTCCATACGACAGTTGTAGCACACAGTAACTTCTCTAGGCTCACCAACTTCTCTGCCAATTCGTTGTCATTTTCACACAGATTTTTTCGGGCGTAACATTATTTTAAGTGAACAAAACAACTGGTTTTATCACGGAGTCTTCGACACGCGACGATCGTGACATGGGCGACACCATGATTGTTTTGATTCGCAATGATACAATGATGGCCTATGACCTGAGTTGTGAATGGAGAATTCGGATCACGTGGTACCAAAGCGCATGTATTTCAAACAAATGTGACACGCTAGCGTAATGCGACCATGAACAAATGCCCCGTCGCTGTTGACCATTTAGTGCCGATTTTGGTCGATAATTACTCAAATACGACAGGCGTTTTTGTGGAGAACTTTTTTTAATCATAATCTCCAGAAAAAAACTATGTCCAAAACCAAAGAGTTCTCTTAGACCCACGGGGTCGAAACGGGATAAAAAGAAAAATGTGTACACCGTACGGCCTATTACTCATCTGGAAACTTCGAGACATGGTTGGCATTGATTTCAAACAATTTTGTTATGTCTAAATAACAAGGCATGCATATTTTAAACATACGTCCGTCCGGATATAAGTTGCACGAGTGTGCAATAATCTTTAGCCAAATTACCCCCCCCCCCCCCCCAATACCCCTATATTAGGGTGTACCACCCTTATTGAAAGGAGAATTTCTACGCGAGCTCATCTGCATGAAATGTGCCCCCCACAATTTCTTTTGAAAAAGGATGCCGTTTGGTGAAAGAAATGGTGGGATTGTGTAAATATAGCATAGGATCAACTCCCTGGTTTTTGAGCTTCAATCTGAGGGCAGACTTGACAAAATTACGGTTGAAAAATGGGTCCTAATTGCCCTACTGTGGAGGGATGCCATTTGTAAAATGGCTGCTTTCAGGCTCGGGAAGTATCACTTTTCGGAAGGTGAGTTTCTTTTGGTGTGAATATTAAACAAAGTAATCGGCTAACCTACTAAAAATTGAAAAGAAATGGAAAGATAAAGACCAAGACAATAACCTGATTGTTGTTTGAGAAACCCCAGTCATGTCGGTGTGCATGAAACTTGGTCCTAAACATTGTTGATTTACACTGTTTTCAATGGGACTTGAATTAGGGTGGTGCACCCTATATTAGGGTGCACTACCCTAATTGAAAGGAGAATTTCTAGCGAGCTCATCTGCATGAAATGTGCCCCCCACAATTTCTTTTGAAAAAGGATGCCGTTTGGTGAAAGAAATGGTGGGATTGTGTAAATATAGCATAGGATCAACTCCCTGGTTTTTGAGCTTCAATCTGAGGGCAGACTTGACAAAATTACGTTGAAAAATGGGTCCTAATTGCCCTACTATGGAGGGATGCCATTTGTAAAATGGCTGCTTTCAGGCTCGGGAAGTATCACTTTTCGGAAGGTGAGTTTCTTTTGGTGTGAATATTAAACAATGTAATCGGCTAACCTACTAAAAATTGAAAAGAAATGGGAAGATAAAGACCAAGACAATAACCTGATTGTTGTTTGAGAAACCCCAGTCATGTCGGTGTGCATGAAACTTGGTCCTAAACATTGTTGATTTTACACTGTTTTCAATGGGACTTGAATTAGGGTGGTGCACCCTATATTAGGGTGCACCACCCTAATTGAAAGGAGAATTTCTACGCGAGCTCATCTGCATGAAATGTGCCCCCCACAATTTCTTTTGAAAAAGGATGCCATTTGGTGAAAGAAATGGTGGGATTGTGTAAATATAGCATAGGATCAACTCCCTGGTTTTTGAGCTTCAATCTGAGGGCAGACTTGACAAAATTACGGTTGAAAAATGGGTCCTAATTGCCCTACTGTGGAGGGATGCCATTTGTAAAATGGCTGCTTTCAGGCTCGGGAAGTATCACTTTTCGGAAGGTGAGTTTCTTTTGGTGTGAATATTAAACAAAGTAATCGGCTAACCTACTAAAAATTGAAAAGAAATGGAAAGATAAAGACCAAGACAATAACCTGATTGTTGTTTGAGAAACCCCAGTCATGTCGGTGTGCATGAAACTTGGTCCTAAACATTGTTAATTTACACTGTTTTCAATGGGACTTGAATTAGGGTGGTGCACCCTATATTAGGGTGCACTACCCTAATTGAAAGGAGAATTTCTAGCGAGCTCATCTGCATGAAATGTGCCCCCCACAATTTCTTTTGAAAAAGGATGCCGTTTGGTGAAAGAAATGGTGGGATTGTGTAAATATAGCATAGGATCAACTCCCTGGTTTTTGAGCTTCAATCTGAGGGCAGACTTGACAAAATTACGTTGAAAAATGGGTCCTAATTGCCCTACTATGGAGGGATGCCATTTGTAAAATGGCTGCTTTCAGGCTCGGGAAGTATCACTTTTCGGAAGGTGAGTTTCTTTTGGTGTGAATATTAAACAATGTAATCGGCTAACCTACTAAAAATTGAAAAGAAATGGAAAGATAAAGACCAAGACAATAACCTGATTGTTGTTTGAGAAACCCCAGTCATGTCGGTGTGCATGAAACTTGGTCCTAAACATTGTTGATTTTACACTGTTTTCAATGGGACTTGAATTAGGGTGGTGCACCCTATATTAGGGTGCACCACCCTAATTGAAAGGAGAATTTCTACGCGAGCTCATCTGCATGAAATGTGCCCCCCACAATTTCTTTTGAAAAAGGATGCCATTTGGTGAAAGAAATGGTGGGATTGTGTAAATATAGCATAGGATCAACTCCCTGGTTTTTGAGCTTCAATCTGAGGGCAGACTTGACAAAATTACGGTTGAAAAATGGGTCCTAATTGCCCTACTGTGGAGGGATGCCATTTGTAAAATGGCTGCTTTCAGGCTCGGGAAGTATCACTTTTTGGAAGGTGAGTTTCTTTTGGTGTGAATATTAAAAAATGTAATCGACTAACCTACTAAAAATTTTAAAGAAATGGAAAGATAAAGACCAAGACAATAATCTGATTGTTGTTTGAGAAACCCCAGTCTTGTCGGTGTGCATGAAACTTGGTCCTAAACATTGTTGATTTTACACTGTTTTCAATGGGACTTGAATTAAGGTGGTGCACCCTATATTAGGGTGCACTACCCTAATTGAAAGGAGAATTTCTACGCGAGCTCATCTGCATGAAATGTGCCCCCCACAATTTCTTTTGAAAAAGGATGCCGTTTGGTGAAAGAAATGGTGGGATTGTGTAAATATAGCATAGGATCAACTCCCTGGTTTTTGAGCTTTAATCTGAGGGCAGACTTGACAAAATTACGGTTGAAAAATGGGTCCTAATTGCCCTACTATGGAGGGATGCCATTTGTAAAATGGCTGCTTTCAGGCTCGGGAAGTATCACTTTTCGGAAGGTGAGTTTCTTTTGGTGTGAATATTAAAAAATGTAATCGGCTAACCTACTAAAAATTGAAAAGAAATGGAAAGATAAAGATCAAGACATTGACAATAATCTGATTGTTGTTTGAGAAACCCCAGTCATGTCGGTGTGCATGAAACTTGGTCCTAAACATTGTTGATTTTACACTGTTTTCAATGGGACTTGAATTAAGGTGGTGCACCCTATATTAGGGTGCACCACCCTAATTGAAAGGAGAATTTCTACGCGAGCTCATCTGTATGAAAGGTGCCCTCCACAATTTCTTTTGAAAAAGGATGCCGTTTGGTGAAAGAAATGGTGGGATTGTGTAAATATAGCATAGGATCAACTCCCTGGTTTTTGAGCTTCAATCTGAGGGCAGACTTGACAAAATTACGTTGAAAAATGGGTCCTAATTGCCCTACTGTGGAGGGATGCCATTTGTAAAATGGCTGCTTTCAGGCTCGGGAAGTATCACTTTTCGGAAGGTGAGTTTCTTTTGGTGTGAATATTAAACAATGTAATCGGCTAACCTACTAAAAATTGAAAAGAAATGGAAAGATAAAGACCAAGACAATAACCTGATTGTTGTTTGAGAAACCCCAGTCATGTCGGTGTGCATGAAACTTGGTCCTAAACATTGTTGATTTTACACTGTTTTCAATGGGACTTGAATTAGGGTGGTGCACCCTATATTAGGGTGCACCACCCTAATTGAAAGGAGAATTTCTACGCGAGCTCATCTGCATGAAATGTGCCCCCCACAATTTCTTTTGAAAAAGGATGCCATTTGGTGAAAGAAATGGTGGGATTGTGTAAATATAGCATAGGATCAACTCCCTGGTTTTTGAGCTTCAATCTGAGGGCAGACTTGACAAAATTACGGTTGAAAAATGGGTCCTAATTGCCCTACTGTGGAGGGATGCCATTTGTAAAATGGCTGCTTTCAGGCTCGGGAAGTATCACTTTTTGGAAGGTGAGTTTCTTTTGGTGTGAATATTAAAAAATGTAATCGACTAACCTACTAAAAATTTTAAAGAAATGGAAAGATAAAGACCAAGACAATAATCTGATTGTTGTTTGAGAAACCCCAGTCTTGTCGGTGTGCATGAAACTTGGTCCTAAACATTGTTGATTTTACACTGTTTTCAATGGGACTTGAATTAAGGTGGTGCACCCTATATTAGGGTGCACTACCCTAATTGAAAGGAGAATTTCTACGCGAGCTCATCTGCATGAAATGTGCCCCCCACAATTTCTTTTGAAAAAGGATGCCGTTTGGTGAAAGAAATGGTGGGATTGTGTAAATATAGCATAGGATCAACTCCCTGGTTTTTGAGCTTTAATCTGAGGGCAGACTTGACAAAATTACGGTTGAAAAATGGGTCCTAATTGCCCTACTATGGAGGGATGCCATTTGTAAAATGGCTGCTTTCAGGCTCGGGAAGTATCACTTTTCGGAAGGTGAGTTTCTTTTGGTGTGAATATTAAAAAATGTAATCGGCTAACCTACTAAAAATTGAAAAGAAATGGAAAGATAAAGATCAAGACATTGACAATAATCTGATTGTTGTTTGAGAAACCCCAGTCATGTCGGTGTGCATGAAACTTGGTCCTAAACATTGTTGATTTTACACTGTTTTCAATGGGACTTGAATTAAGGTGGTGCACCCTATATTAGGGTGCACCACCCTAATTGAAAGGAGAATTTCTAAGCGAGCTCATCTGTATGAAAGGTGCCCTCCACAATTTCTTTTGAAAAAGGATGCCGTTTGGTGAAAGAAATGGTGGGATTGTGTAAATATAGCATAGGATCAACTCCCTGGTTTTTGAGCTTCAATCTGAGGGCAGACTTGACAAAATTACGTTGAAAAATGGGTCCTAATTGCCCTACTGTGGAGGGATGCCATTTGTAAAATGGCTGCTTTCAGGCTCGGGAAGTATCACTTTTCGGAAGGTGAGTTTCTTTTGGTGTGAATATTAAACAAAGTAATCGGCTAACCTACTAAAAATTGAAAAGAAATGGAAAGATAAAGACCAAGACAATAACCTGATTGTTGTTTGAGAAACCCCAGTCATGTCGGTGTGCATGAAACTTGGTCCTAAACATTGTTGATTTACACTGTTTTCAATGGGACTTGAATTAGGGTGGTGCACCCTATATTAGGGTGCACTACCCTAATTGAAAGGAGAATTTCTAGCGAGCTCATCTGCATGAAATGTGCCCCCCACAATTTCTTTTGAAAAAGGATGCCGTTTGGTAAAAGAAATGGTGGGATTGTGTAAATATAGCATAGGATCAACTCCCTGGTTTTTGAGCTTCAATCTGAGGGCAGACTTGACAAAATTACGTTGAAAAATGGGTCCTAATTGCCCTACTATGGAGGGATGCCATTTGTAAAATGGCTGCTTTCAGGCTCGGGAAGTATCACTTTTCGGAAGGTGAGTTTCTTTTGGTGTGAATATTAAACAATGTAATCGGCTAACCTACTAAAAATTGAAAAGAAATGGAAAGATAAAGACCAAGACAATAACCTGATTGTTGTTTGAGAAACCCCAGTCATGTCGGTGTGCATGAAACTTGGTCCTAAACATTGTTGATTTTACACTGTTTTCAATGGGACTTGAATTAGGGTGGTGCACCCTATATTAGGGTGCACCACCCTAATTGAAAGGAGAATTTCTACGCGAGCTCATCTGCATGAAATGTGCCCCCCACAATTTCTTTTGAAAAAGGATGCCATTTGGTGAAAGAAATGGTGGGATTGTGTAAATATAGCATAGGATCAACTCCCTGGTTTTTGAGCTTCAATCTGAGGGCAGACTTGACAAAATTACGTTGAAAAATGGGTCCTAATTGCCCTACTATGGAGGGATGCCATTTGTAAAATGGCTGCTTTCAGGCTCGGGAAGTATCACTTTTCGGAAGGTGAGTTTCTTTTGGTGTGAATATTAAACAATGTAATCGGCTAACCTACTAAAAATTGAAAAGAAATGAAAAGATAAAGACGAAAACATTGACAATAATCTGATTGTTGTTTGAGAAACCCCAGTCATGTCGGTGTGCATGAAACTTGGTCCTAAACATTGTTGATTTTACACTGTTTTCAATGGGACTTGAATTAGGGTGGTGCACCCTATATTAGGGTGCACCACCCTAATTGAAAGGAGAATTTCTACGCGAGCTCATCTGTATGAAAGGTGCCCCCACAATTTCTTTTGAAAAAGGATGCCGTTTGGTGAAAGAAATAGTGGGATTGTGTAAATATAGCATAGGATCAACTTCCTGGTTTTTGAGCTTCAATCTGAGGGCAGACTTGACAAAATTACGGTTGAAAAATGGGTCCTAATTGCCCTACTGTGGAGGGATGCCATTTGTAAAATGGCTGCTTTCAGGCTCGGGAAGTATCACTTTTCGGAAGGTGAGTTTCTTTTGGTGTGAATATTAAAAAATGTAATCGGCTAACCAACTAAAAATTGAAAAGAAATGGAAAGATAAAGACCAAGACAATAATCTGATTGTTGTTTGAGAAACTCCAGTGATGTCGGTGTGCATGAAACTTGGTCCTAAACATTGTTGATTTTACACTGTTTTCAATGGGACTTGAATTAGGGTGGTGCACCCTATATTAGGGTGCACCACCCTAACTGAAAGGAGAATTTCCACGCGAGCTCAACTGCATGAAATGTGCCCCCCACAATTTCTTTTGAAAAAGGATGCCGTTTGGTGAAAGAAATGGTGGGATTGTGTAAATATAGCATAGGATCAACTCCCTGGTTTTTGAGCTTCAATCTGAGGGCAGACTTGACAAAATTACGGTTGAAAAATGGGTCCTAATTGCCCTACTGTGGAGGGATGCCATTTGTAAAATGGCTGCTTTCAGGCTCGGGAAGTATCACTTTTCGGAAGGTGAGTTTCTTTTGGTGTGAATATTACAAAATGTAATCGGCTATTCTACTTAAAATTGAAAAGAAATGGAAAGATAAAGACCAAGACAATAATCTGATTGTTGTTTGAGAAACTCCAGTGATGTCGGTGTGCATGAAACTTGGTCCTAAACATTGTTGATTTTACACTGTTTTCAATGGGACTTGAATTAGGGTGGTGCACCCTATATTAGGGTGCACCACCCTAATTGAAAGGCGAATTTCTACGCGAGCTCATCTGCATGAAATGTGCCCCCCACAATTTCTTTTGAAAAAGAATGCCGTTTGGTGAAAGAAATGGTGGGATTGTGTAAATATAGCATAGGATCAACTCCCTGGTTTTTGAGCTTCAATCTGAGGGCAGACTTGACACAATTACGGTTGAAAAATGGGTCCTAATTGCCCTACTGTGGAGGGATGCCATTTGTAAAATGGCTGCTTTCAGGCTCGCGAAGTATCACTTTTCGGAAGGTGAGTTTCTTTTGGTGTGAATATTAAAAAATGTAATCGGCTAACCTACTAAAAATTGAAAAGAAATGGAAAGATAAAGACCAAGACAATAATCTGATTGTTGTTTGAGAAACGCCAGTCATGTCGGTGTGCATAAAACTTGGTCCTAAACATTGTTGATTTTCCACTGTTTTCAATGGGACTTGAATTAGGGTGGTGCACCCTATATTAGGGTGCACCACCCTAATTGAAAGGAGAATTTCTACGCGAGCTCATCTGCATGAAAGGTGCCCCCCACAATTTCTTTTGAAAAAGGATGCTGTTTGGTGAAAGAAATTGTGGGATTGTGTAAATATAGCATAGGATCAACTTCCTGGTTTTTGAGCTTCAATCTGAGGGCAGACTTGACAAAATTACGGTTGAAAAATGGGTCCTAATTGCCCTACTGTGGAGGGATGCCATTTGTAAAATGGCTGCTTTCAGGCTCGGGAAGTCTCACTTTTCGGAAGGTGAGTTTCTTTTGGTGTGAATATTAAAAAATGTAATCGGCTAACCTACTAAAAATTGAAAAGAAATGGAAAGATAAAGACCAAGACAATAATCTGATTGTTGTTTGAGAAACCCCAGTGATGTCAGTGTGCATGAAACTTGGTCCTAAACATTGTTGATTTTACACTGTTTTCAATGGGACTTGAATTAGGGTGGTGCACCCTATATTAGGGTGCACTACCCTAATTGAAAGGAGAATTTCTACGCGAGCTCATCTCCATGAAATGTGCCCCCCACAATTTCTTTTGAAAAAGGATGCCGTTTGGTGAAAGAAATGGTGGGATTGTGTAAATATAGCATAGGATCAACTCCCTGGTTTTTGAGCTTTAATCTGGGGGGAGACTTGACAAAATTACGGTTGAAAAATGGGTCCTAATTGCCCTACTATGGAGGGATGCCAATTGTAAAATGGCTGCTTTCAGGCTCGGGAAGTATCACTTTTCGGAAGGTGAGTTTCTTTTGGTGTGAATATTAAAAAATGTAATCGGCTAACCTACTAAAAATTGAAAAGAAATGGAAAGATAAAGACGAAAACATTGACAATAATCTGATTGTTGTTTGAGAAACCCCAGTCATGTCGGTGTGCATGAAACTTGGTCCTAAACATTGTTGATTTTACACTGTTTTCAATGGGACTTGAATTAGGGTGGTGCACCCTATATTAGGGTGCACCACCCTAATTGAAAGGAGAATTTCTACGCGAGCTCATCTGTATGAAAGGTGCCCCCCACAATTTCTTTTGAAAAAGGATGCCGTTTGGTGAAAGAAATAGTGGGATTGTGTAAATATAGCATAGGATCAACTTCCTGGTTTTTGAGCTTTAATCTGAGGGCAGACTTGACAAAATTACGGTTGAAAAATGGGTCCTAATTGCCCTACTGTGGAGGGATGCCATTTGTAAAATGGCTGCTTTCAGGCTCGGGAAGTATCACTTTTCGGAAGGTGAGTTTCTTTTGGTGTGAATATTAAAAAATGTAATCGGCTAACCTACTAAAAATTGAAAAGAAATGGAAAGATAAAGACCAAGACAATAATCTGATTGTTGTTTGAGAAACTCCAGTGATGTCGGTGTGCATGAAACTTGGTCCTAAACATTGTTGATTTTACACTGTTTTCAATGGGACTTGAATTAGGGTGGTGCACCCTATATTAGGGTGCACCACCCTAACTGAAAGGAGAATTTCCACGCGAGCTCAACTGCATGAAATGTGCCCCCCACAATTTCTTTTGAAAAAGGATGCCGTTTGGTGAAAGAAATGGTGGGATTGTGTAAATATAGCATAGGATCAACTCCCTGGTTTTTGAGCTTCAATCTGAGGGCAGACTTGACAAAATTACGGTTGAAAAATGGGTCCTAATTGCCCTACTGTGGAGGGATGCCATTTGTAAAATGGCTGCTTTCAGGCTCGGGAAGTATCACTTTTCGGAAGGTGAGTTTCTTTTGGTGTGAATATTACAAAATGTAATCGGCTATTCTACTAAAAATTGAAAAGAAATGGAAAGATAAAGACCAAGACAATAATCTGATTGTTGTTTGAGAAACTCCAGTGATGTCGGTGTGCATGAAACTTGGTCCTAAACATTGTTGATTTTACACTGTTTTCAATGGGACTTGAATTAGGGTGGTGCACCCTATATTAGGGTGCACCACCCTAATCGAAAGGCGAATTTCTACGCGAGCTCATCTGCATGAAATGTGCCCCCCACAATTTCTTTTGAAAAAGAATGCCGTTTGGTGAAAGAAATGGTGGGATTGTGTAAATATAGCATAGGATCAACTCCCTGGTTTTTGAGCTTCAATCTGAGGGCAGACTTGACACAATTACGGTTGAAAAATGGGTCCTAATTGCCCTACTGTGGAGGGATGCCATTTGTAAAATGGCTGCTTTCAGGCTCGCGAAGTATCACTTTTCGGAAGGTGAGTTTCTTTTGGTGTGAATATTAAAAAATGTAATCGGCTAACCTACTAAAAATTGAAAAGAAATGGAAAGATAAAGACCAAGACAATAATCTGATTGTTGTTTGAGAAACGCCAGTCATGTCGGTGTGCATAAAACTTGGTCCTAAACATTGTTGATTTTCCACTGTTTTCAATGGGACTTGAATTAGGGTGGTGCACCCTATATTAGGGTGCACCACCCTAATTGAAAGGAGAATTTCTACGCGAGCTCATCTGCATGAAAGGTGCCCCCCACAATTTCTTTTGAAAAAGGATGCTGTTTGGTGAAAGAAATGGTGGGATTGTGTAAATATAGCATAGGATCAACTTCCTGGTTTTTGAGCTTCAATCTGAGGGCAGACTTGACAAAATTACGGTTGAAAAATGGGTCCTAATTGCCCTACTGTGGAGGAATGCCATTTGTAAAATGGCTGCTTTCAGGCTCGGGAAGTCTCACTTTTCGGAAGGTGAGTTTCTTTTGGTGTGAATATTAAAAAATGTAATCGGCTAACCTACTAAAAATTGAAAAGAAATGGAAAGATAAAGACCAAGACAATAATCTGATTGTTGTTTGAGAAACCCCGGTGATGTCAGTGTGCATGAAACTTGGTCCTAAACATTGTTGATTTTACACTGTTTTCAATGGGACTTGAATTAGGGTGGTGCACCCTATATTAGGGTGCACTACCCTAATTGAAAGGAGAATTTCTACGCGAGCTCATCTCCATGAAATGTGCCCCCCACAATTTCTTTTGAAAAAGGATGCCGTTTGGTGAAAGAAATGGTGGGATTGTGTAAATATAGCATAGGATCAACTCCCTGGTTTTTGAGCTTTAATCTGAGGGCAGACTTGACAAAATTACGGTTGAAAAATGGGTCCTAATTGCCCTACTATGGAGGGATGCCATTTGTAAAATGGCTGCTTTCAGGCTCGGGAAGTATCACTTTTCGGAAGGTGAGTTTCTTTTGGTGTGAATATTAAAAAATGTAATCGGCTAACCTACTAAAAATTGAAAAGAAATGGAAAGTTAAAGACGAAAACATTGACAATAATCTGATTGTTGTTTGAGAAACCCCAGTCATGTCGGTGTGCATGAAACTGGGTCCTAAACATTGTTGATTTTACACTGTTTTCAATGGGACTTGAATTAGGGTGGTGCACCCTATTTTAGGGTGCACCACCCTAATTGAAAAGAGAATTTCTACGCGAGCTCATCTGTATGAAAGGTGCCCCCCACAATTTCTTTTGAAAAAGGATGCCGTTTGGTGAAAGAAATAGTGGGATTGTGTAAATATAGCATAGGATCAACTTCCTGGTTTTTGAGCTTCAATCTGAGGGCAGACTTGACAAAATTACGGTTGAAAAATGGGTCCTAATTGCCCTACTGTGGAGGGATGCCATTTGTAAAATGGCTGCTTTCAGGCTCGGGAAGTATCACTTTTCGGAAGGTGAGTTTCTTTTGGTGTGAATATTAAAAAATGTAATCGGCTAACCTACTAAAAATTGAAAAGAAATGGAAAGATAAAGACCAAGACAATAATCTGATTGTTGTTTGAGAAACTCCAGTGATGTCGGAGTGCATGAAACTTGGTCCTAAACATTGTTGATTTTACACTGTTTTCAATGGGACTTGAATTAGGGTGGTGCACCCTATATTAGGGTGCACCACCCTAACTGAAAGGAGAATTTCCACGCGAGCTCAACTGCATGAAATGTGCCCCCCACAATTTCTTTTGAAAAAGGATGCCGTTTGGTGAAAGAAATGGTGGGATTGTGTAAATATAGCATAGGATCAACTCCCTAGTTTTTGAGCTTCAATCTGAGGGCAGACTTGACAAAATTACGGTTGAAAAATGGGTCCTAATTGCCCTACTGTGGAGGGATGCCATTTGTAAAATGGCTGCTTTCAGGCTCGGGAAGTATCACTTTTCGGAAGGTGAGTTTCTTTTGGTGTGAATATTAAACAAAGTAATCGGCTAACCTACTAAAAATTGAAAAGAAATGGAAAGATAAAGACCAAGACAATAACCTGATTGTTGTTTGAGAAACCCCAGTCATGTCGGTGTGCATGAAACTTGGACCTAAACATTGTTGATTTACACTGTTTTCAATGGGACTTGAATTAGGGTGGTGCACCCTATATTAGGGTGCACTACCCTAATTGAAAGGATAATTTCTAGCGAGCTCATCTGCATGAAATGTGCCCCCCACAATTTCTTTTGAAAAAGGATGCCGTTTGGTGAAAGAAATGGTGGGATTGTGTAAATATAGCATAGGATCAACTCCCTGGTTTTTGAGCTTCAATCTGAGGGCAGACTTGACAAAATTACCTTGAAAAATGGGTCCTAATTGCCCTACTATGGAGGGATGCCATTTGTAAAATGGCTGCTTTCAGGCTCGGGAAGTATCACTTTTCGGAAGGTGAGTTTCTTTTGGTGTGAATATTAAAAAATGTAATCGACTAACCTACTAAAAATTTAAAAGAAATGGAAAGATAAAGACCAAGACAATAATCTGATTATTGTTTGAGAAACCCCAGTCTTGTCGGTGTGCATGAAACTTGGTCCTAAACATTGTTGATTTTACACTGTTTTCAATGGGACTTGAATTATGGTGCTGCACCCTATATTAGGGTGCACTACCCTAATTGAAAGAAGAATTTCTACGCGAGCTCATCTGCATGAAATGTGCCCCCCACAATTTCTTTTAAAAAAGGATGCCGTTTGGTGAAAGAAATGGTGGGATTGTGTAAATATAGCATAGGATCAACTCCCTGGTTTTTGAGCTTTAATCTGAGGGCAGACTTGACAAAATTACGGTTGAAAAATGGGTCCTAATTGCCCTACTATGGAGGGATGCCATTTGTAAAATGGCTGCTTTCAGGCTCAGGAAGTATCACTTTTCGGAAGGTGAGTTTCTTTTGGTGTGAATATTACAAAATGTAATCGGCTAACCTACTAAAAATTGAAAAGAAATGGAAAGATAAAGACCAAGACAATAATCTGATTGTTGTTTGAGAAACCCCGGTGATGTCAGTGTGCATGAAACTTGGTCCTAAACATTGTTGATTTTACACTGTTTTCAATGGGACTTGAATTAGGGTGGTGCACCCTATATTAGGGTGGACTACCCTAATTGAAAGGAGAATTTCTACGCGAGCTCATCTCCATGAAATGTGCCCCCCACAATTTCTTTTGAAAAAGGATGCCGTTTGGTGAAAGAAATGGTGGGATTGTGTAAATATAGCATAGGATCAACTCCCTGGTTTTTGAGCTTTAATCTGAGGGCAGACTTGACAAAATTACGGTTGAAAAATGGGTCCTAATTGCCCTACTATGGAGGGATGCCATTTGTAAAATGGCTGCTTTCAGGCTCGGGAAGTATCACTTTTCGGAAGGTGAGTTTCTTTTGGTGTGAATATTAAAAAATGTAATCGGCTAACCTACTAAAAATTGAAAAGAAATGGAAAGTTAAAGACGAAAACATTGACAATAATCTGATTGTTGTTTGAGAAACCCCAGTCATGTCGGTGTGCATGAAACTGGGTCCTAAACATTGTTGATTTTACACTGTTTTCAATGGGACTTGAATTAGGGTGGTGCACCCTATTTTAGGGTGCAACACCCTAATTGAAAGGAGAATTTCTACGCGAGCTCATCTGTATGAAAGGTGCCCCCCACAATTTCTTTTGAAAAAGGATGCCGTTTGGTGAAAGAAATAGTGGGATTGTGTAAATATAGCATAGGATCAACTTCCTGGTTTTTGAGCTTCAATCTGAGGGCAGACTTGACAAAATTACGGTTGAAAAATGGGTCCTAATTGCCCTACTGTGGAGGGATGCCATTTGTAAAATGGCTGATTTCAGGCTCGGGAAGTATCACTTTTCGGAAGGTGAGTTTCTTTTGGTGTGAATATTAAAAAATGTAATCGGCTAACCTACTAAAAATTGAAAAGAAATGGAAAGATAAAGACCAAGACAATAATCTGATTGTTGTTTGAGAAACTCCAGTGATGTCGGAGTGCATGAAACTTGGTCCTAAACATTGTTGATTTCACACTGTTTTCAATGGGACTTGAATTAGGGTGGTGCACCCTATATTAGGGTGCACCACCCTAACTGAAAGGAGAATTTCCACGCGAGCTCAACTGCATGAAATGTGCCCCCCACAATTTCTTTTGAAAAAGGATGCCGTTTGGTGAAAGAAATGGTGGGATTGTGTAAATATAGCATAGGATCAACTCCCTAGTTTTTGAGCTTCAATCTGAGGGCAGACTTGACAAAATTACGGTTGAAAAATGGGTCCTAATTGCCCTACTGTGGAGGGATGCCATTTGTAAAATGGCTGCTTTCAGGCTCGGGAAGTATCACTTTTCGGAAGGTGAGTTTCTTTTGGTGTGAATATTAAACAAAGTAATCGGCTAACCTACTAAAAATTGAAAAGAAATGGAAAGATAAAGACCAAGACAATAACCTGATTGTTGTTTGAGAAACCCCAGTCATGTCGGTGTGCATGAAACTTGGACCTAAACATTGTTGATTTACACTGTTTTCAATGGGACTTGAATTAGGGTGGTGCACCCTATATTAGGGTGCACTACCCTAATTGAAAGGATAATTTCTAGCGAGCTCATCTGCATGAAATGTGCCCCCCACAATTTCTTTTGAAAAAGGATGCCGTTTGGTGAAAGAAATGGTGGGATTGTGTAAATATAGCATAGGATCAACTCCCTGGTTTTTGAGCTTCAATCTGAGGGCAGACTTGACAAAATTACCTTGAAAAATGGGTCCTAATTGCCCTACTATGGAGGGATGCCATTTGTAAAATGGCTGCTTTCAGGCTCGGGAAGTATCACTTTTCGGAAGGTGAGTTTCTTTTGGTGTGAATATTAAACAATGTAATCGGCTAACCTACTAAAAATTGAAAAGAAATGGAAAGATAAAGACCAAGACAATAACCTGATTGTTGTTTGAGAAACCCCAGTCATGTCGGTGTGCATGAAACTTGGTCCTAAACATTGTTGATTTTACACTGTTTTCAATGGGACTTGAATTAGGGTGGTGCACCCTATATTAGGGTGCACCTCCCTAATTGAAAGGAGAATTTCTACGCGAGCTCATCTGCATGAAATGTGCCCCCCACAATTTCTTTTGAAAAAGGATGCCATTTGGTGAAAGAAATGGTGGGATTGTGTAAATATAGCATAGGATCAACTCCCTGGTTTTTGAGCTTCAATCTGAGGGCAGACTTGACAAAATTACGGTTGAAAAATGGGTCCTAATTGCCCTACTGTGGAGGGATGCCATTTGTAAAATGGCTGCTTTCAGGCTCGGGAAGTATCACTTTTCGGAAGGTGAGTTTCTTTTGGTGTGAATATTAAAAAATGTAATCGACTAACCTACTAAAAATTGAAAAGAAATGGAAAGATAAAGACCAAGACAATAATCTGATTGTTGTTTGAGAAACGCCAGTCATGTCGGTGTGCATAAAACTTGGTCCTAAACATTGTTGATTTTCCACTGTTTTCAATGGGACTTGAATTAGGGTGGTGCACCCTATATTAGGGTGCACCACCCTAATTGAAAGGAGAATTTCTACGCGAGCTCATCTGCATGAAAGGTGCCCCCCACAATTTCTTTTGAAAAAGGATGCTGTTTGGTGAAAGAAATTGTGGGATTGTGTAAATATAGCATAGGATCAACTTCCTGGTTTTTGAGCTTCAATCTGAGGGCAGACTTGACAAAATTACGGTTGAAAAATGGGTCCTAATTGCCCTACTGTGGAGGGATGCCATTTGTAAAATGGCTGCTTTCAGGCTCGGGAAGTCTCACTTTTCGGAAGGTGAGTTTCTTTTGGTGTGAATATTAAAAAATGTAATCGGCTAACCTACTAAAAATTGAAAAGAAATGGAAAGATAAAGACCAAGACAATAATCTGATTGTTGTTTGAGAAACCCCAGTGATGTCAGTGTGCATGAAACTTGGTCCTAAACATTGTTGATTTTACACTGTTTTCAATGGGACTTGAATTAGGGTGGTGCACCCTATATTAGGGTGCACTACCCTAATTGAAAGGAGAATTTCTACGCGAGCTCATCTCCATGAAATGTGCCCCCCACAATTTCTTTTGAAAAAGGATGCCGTTTGGTGAAAGAAATGGTGGGATTGTGTAAATATAGCATAGGATCAACTCCCTGGTTTTTGAGCTTTAATCTGGGGGGAGACTTGACAAAATTACGGTTGAAAAATGGGTCCTAATTGCCCTACTATGGAGGGATGCCAATTGTAAAATGGCTGCTTTCAGGCTCGGGAAGTATCACTTTTCGGAAGGTGAGTTTCTTTTGGTGTGAATATTAAAAAATGTAATCGGCTAACCTACTAAAAATTGAAAAGAAATGGAAAGATAAAGACGAAAACATTGACAATAATCTGATTGTTGTTTGAGAAACCCCAGTCATGTCGGTGTGCATGAAACTTGGTCCTAAACATTGTTGATTTTACACTGTTTTCAATGGGACTTGAATTAGGGTGGTGCACCCTATATTAGGGTGCACCACCCTAATTGAAAGGAGAATTTCTACGCGAGCTCATCTGTATGAAAGGTGCCCCCCACAATTTCTTTTGAAAAAGGATGCCGTTTGGTGAAAGAAATAGTGGGATTGTGTAAATATAGCATAGGATCAACTTCCTGGTTTTTGAGCTTTAATCTGAGGGCAGACTTGACAAAATTACGGTTGAAAAATGGGTCCTAATTGCCCTACTGTGGAGGGATGCCATTTGTAAAATGGCTGCTTTCAGGCTCGGGAAGTATCACTTTTCGGAAGGTGAGTTTCTTTTGGTGTGAATATTAAAAAATGTAATCGGCTAACCTACTAAAAATTGAAAAGAAATGGAAAGATAAAGACCAAGACAATAATCTGATTGTTGTTTGAGAAACTCCAGTGATGTCGGTGTGCATGAAACTTGGTCCTAAACATTGTTGATTTTACACTGTTTTCAATGGGACTTGAATTAGGGTGGTGCACCCTATATTAGGGTGCACCACCCTAACTGAAAGGAGAATTTCCACGCGAGCTCAACTGCATGAAATGTGCCCCCCACAATTTCTTTTGAAAAAGGATGCCGTTTGGTGAAAGAAATGGTGGGATTGTGTAAATATAGCATAGGATCAACTCCCTGGTTTTTGAGCTTCAATCTGAGGGCAGACTTGACAAAATTACGGTTGAAAAATGGGTCCTAATTGCCCTACTGTGGAGGGATGCCATTTGTAAAATGGCTGCTTTCAGGCTCGGGAAGTATCACTTTTCGGAAGGTGAGTTTCTTTTGGTGTGAATATTACAAAATGTAATCGGCTATTCTACTAAAAATTGAAAAGAAATGGAAAGATAAAGACCAAGACAATAATCTGATTGTTGTTTGAGAAACTCCAGTGATGTCGGTGTGCATGAAACTTGGTCCTAAACATTGTTGATTTTACACTGTTTTCAATGGGACTTGAATTAGGGTGGTGCACCCTATATTAGGGTGCACCACCCTAATCGAAAGGCGAATTTCTACGCGAGCTCATCTGCATGAAATGTGCCCCCCACAATTTCTTTTGAAAAAGAATGCCGTTTGGTGAAAGAAATGGTGGGATTGTGTAAATATAGCATAGGATCAACTCCCTGGTTTTTGAGCTTCAATCTGAGGGCAGACTTGACACAATTACGGTTGAAAAATGGGTCCTAATTGCCCTACTGTGGAGGGATGCCATTTGTAAAATGGCTGCTTTCAGGCTCGCGAAGTATCACTTTTCGGAAGGTGAGTTTCTTTTGGTGTGAATATTAAAAAATGTAATCGGCTAACCTACTAAAAATTGAAAAGAAATGGAAAGATAAAGACCAAGACAATAATCTGATTGTTGTTTGAGAAACGCCAGTCATGTCGGTGTGCATAAAACTTGGTCCTAAACATTGTTGATTTTCCACTGTTTTCAATGGGACTTGAATTAGGGTGGTGCACCCTATATTAGGGTGCACCACCCTAATTGAAAGGAGAATTTCTACGCGAGCTCATCTGCATGAAAGGTGCCCCCCACAATTTCTTTTGAAAAAGGATGCTGTTTGGTGAAAGAAATGGTGGGATTGTGTAAATATAGCATAGGATCAACTTCCTGGTTTTTGAGCTTCAATCTGAGGGCAGACTTGACAAAATTACGGTTGAAAAATGGGTCCTAATTGCCCTACTGTGGAGGAATGCCATTTGTAAAATGGCTGCTTTCAGGCTCGGGAAGTCTCACTTTTCGGAAGGTGAGTTTCTTTTGGTGTGAATATTAAAAAATGTAATCGGCTAACCTACTAAAAATTGAAAAGAAATGGAAAGATAAAGACCAAGACAATAATCTGATTGTTGTTTGAGAAACCCCGGTGATGTCAGTGTGCATGAAACTTGGTCCTAAACATTGTTGATTTTACACTGTTTTCAATGGGACTTGAATTAGGGTGGTGCACCCTATATTAGGGTGCACTACCCTAATTGAAAGGAGAATTTCTACGCGAGCTCATCTCCATGAAATGTGCCCCCCACAATTTCTTTTGAAAAAGGATGCCGTTTGGTGAAAGAAATGGTGGGATTGTGTAAATATAGCATAGGATCAACTCCCTGGTTTTTGAGCTTTAATCTGAGGGCAGACTTGACAAAATTACGGTTGAAAAATGGGTCCTAATTGCCCTACTATGGAGGGATGCCATTTGTAAAATGGCTGCTTTCAGGCTCGGGAAGTATCACTTTTCGGAAGGTGAGTTTCTTTTGGTGTGAATATTAAAAAATGTAATCGGCTAACCTACTAAAAATTGAAAAGAAATGGAAAGTTAAAGACGAAAACATTGACAATAATCTGATTGTTGTTTGAGAAACCCCAGTCATGTCGGTGTGCATGAAACTGGGTCCTAAACATTGTTGATTTTACACTGTTTTCAATGGGACTTGAATTAGGGTGGTGCACCCTATTTTAGGGTGCACCACCCTAATTGAAAAGAGAATTTCTACGCGAGCTCATCTGTATGAAAGGTGCCCCCCACAATTTCTTTTGAAAAAGGATGCCGTTTGGTGAAAGAAATAGTGGGATTGTGTAAATATAGCATAGGATCAACTTCCTGGTTTTTGAGCTTCAATCTGAGGGCAGACTTGACAAAATTACGGTTGAAAAATGGGTCCTAATTGCCCTACTGTGGAGGGATGCCATTTGTAAAATGGCTGCTTTCAGGCTCGGGAAGTATCACTTTTCGGAAGGTGAGTTTCTTTTGGTGTGAATATTAAAAAATGTAATCGGCTAACCTACTAAAAATTGAAAAGAAATGGAAAGATAAAGACCAAGACAATAATCTGATTGTTGTTTGAGAAACTCCAGTGATGTCGGAGTGCATGAAACTTGGTCCTAAACATTGTTGATTTTACACTGTTTTCAATGGGACTTGAATTAGGGTGGTGCACCCTATATTAGGGTGCACCACCCTAACTGAAAGGAGAATTTCCACGCGAGCTCAACTGCATGAAATGTGCCCCCCACAATTTCTTTTGAAAAAGGATGCCGTTTGGTGAAAGAAATGGTGGGATTGTGTAAATATAGCATAGGATCAACTCCCTAGTTTTTGAGCTTCAATCTGAGGGCAGACTTGACAAAATTACGGTTGAAAAATGGGTCCTAATTGCCCTACTGTGGAGGGATGCCATTTGTAAAATGGCTGCTTTCAGGCTCGGGAAGTATCACTTTTCGGAAGGTGAGTTTCTTTTGGTGTGAATATTAAACAAAGTAATCGGCTAACCTACTAAAAATTGAAAAGAAATGGAAAGATAAAGACCAAGACAATAACCTGATTGTTGTTTGAGAAACCCCAGTCATGTCGGTGTGCATGAAACTTGGACCTAAACATTGTTGATTTACACTGTTTTCAATGGGACTTGAATTAGGGTGGTGCACCCTATATTAGGGTGCACTACCCTAATTGAAAGGATAATTTCTAGCGAGCTCATCTGCATGAAATGTGCCCCCCACAATTTCTTTTGAAAAAGGATGCCGTTTGGTGAAAGAAATGGTGGGATTGTGTAAATATAGCATAGGATCAACTCCCTGGTTTTTGAGCTTCAATCTGAGGGCAGACTTGACAAAATTACCTTGAAAAATGGGTCCTAATTGCCCTACTATGGAGGGATGCCATTTGTAAAATGGCTGCTTTCAGGCTCGGGAAGTATCACTTTTCGGAAGGTGAGTTTCTTTTGGTGTGAATATTAAAAAATGTAATCGACTAACCTACTAAAAATTTAAAAGAAATGGAAAGATAAAGACCAAGACAATAATCTGATTATTGTTTGAGAAACCCCAGTCTTGTCGGTGTGCATGAAACTTGGTCCTAAACATTGTTGATTTTACACTGTTTTCAATGGGACTTGAATTATGGTGCTGCACCCTATATTAGGGTGCACTACCCTAATTGAAAGAAGAATTTCTACGCGAGCTCATCTGCATGAAATGTGCCCCCCACAATTTCTTTTAAAAAAGGATGCCGTTTGGTGAAAGAAATGGTGGGATTGTGTAAATATAGCATAGGATCAACTCCCTGGTTTTTGAGCTTTAATCTGAGGGCAGACTTGACAAAATTACGGTTGAAAAATGGGTCCTAATTGCCCTACTATGGAGGGATGCCATTTGTAAAATGGCTGCTTTCAGGCTCAGGAAGTATCACTTTTCGGAAGGTGAGTTTCTTTTGGTGTGAATATTACAAAATGTAATCGGCTAACCTACTAAAAATTGAAAAGAAATGGAAAGATAAAGACCAAGACAATAATCTGATTGTTGTTTGAGAAACCCCGGTGATGTCAGTGTGCATGAAACTTGGTCCTAAACATTGTTGATTTTACACTGTTTTCAATGGGACTTGAATTAGGGTGGTGCACCCTATATTAGGGTGGACTACCCTAATTGAAAGGAGAATTTCTACGCGAGCTCATCTCCATGAAATGTGCCCCCCACAATTTCTTTTGAAAAAGGATGCCGTTTGGTGAAAGAAATGGTGGGATTGTGTAAATATAGCATAGGATCAACTCCCTGGTTTTTGAGCTTTAATCTGAGGGCAGACTTGACAAAATTACGGTTGAAAAATGGGTCCTAATTGCCCTACTATGGAGGGATGCCATTTGTAAAATGGCTGCTTTCAGGCTCGGGAAGTATCACTTTTCGGAAGGTGAGTTTCTTTTGGTGTGAATATTAAAAAATGTAATCGGCTAACCTACTAAAAATTGAAAAGAAATGGAAAGTTAAAGACGAAAACATTGACAATAATCTGATTGTTGTTTGAGAAACCCCAGTCATGTCGGTGTGCATGAAACTGGGTCCTAAACATTGTTGATTTTACACTGTTTTCAATGGGACTTGAATTAGGGTGGTGCACCCTATTTTAGGGTGCAACACCCTAATTGAAAGGAGAATTTCTACGCGAGCTCATCTGTATGAAAGGTGCCCCCCACAATTTCTTTTGAAAAAGGATGCCGTTTGGTGAAAGAAATAGTGGGATTGTGTAAATATAGCATAGGATCAACTTCCTGGTTTTTGAGCTTCAATCTGAGGGCAGACTTGACAAAATTACGGTTGAAAAATGGGTCCTAATTGCCCTACTGTGGAGGGATGCCATTTGTAAAATGGCTGATTTCAGGCTCGGGAAGTATCACTTTTCGGAAGGTGAGTTTCTTTTGGTGTGAATATTAAAAAATGTAATCGGCTAACCTACTAAAAATTGAAAAGAAATGGAAAGATAAAGACCAAGACAATAATCTGATTGTTGTTTGAGAAACTCCAGTGATGTCGGAGTGCATGAAACTTGGTCCTAAACATTGTTGATTTCACACTGTTTTCAATGGGACTTGAATTAGGGTGGTGCACCCTATATTAGGGTGCACCACCCTAACTGAAAGGAGAATTTCCACGCGAGCTCAACTGCATGAAATGTGCCCCCCACAATTTCTTTTGAAAAAGGATGCCGTTTGGTGAAAGAAATGGTGGGATTGTGTAAATATAGCATAGGATCAACTCCCTAGTTTTTGAGCTTCAATCTGAGGGCAGACTTGACAAAATTACGGTTGAAAAATGGGTCCTAATTGCCCTACTGTGGAGGGATGCCATTTGTAAAATGGCTGCTTTCAGGCTCGGGAAGTATCACTTTTCGGAAGGTGAGTTTCTTTTGGTGTGAATATTAAACAAAGTAATCGGCTAACCTACTAAAAATTGAAAAGAAATGGAAAGATAAAGACCAAGACAATAACCTGATTGTTGTTTGAGAAACCCCAGTCATGTCGGTGTGCATGAAACTTGGACCTAAACATTGTTGATTTACACTGTTTTCAATGGGACTTGAATTAGGGTGGTGCACCCTATATTAGGGTGCACTACCCTAATTGAAAGGATAATTTCTAGCGAGCTCATCTGCATGAAATGTGCCCCCCACAATTTCTTTTGAAAAAGGATGCCGTTTGGTGAAAGAAATGGTGGGATTGTGTAAATATAGCATAGGATCAACTCCCTGGTTTTTGAGCTTCAATCTGAGGGCAGACTTGACAAAATTACCTTGAAAAATGGGTCCTAATTGCCCTACTATGGAGGGATGCCATTTGTAAAATGGCTGCTTTCAGGCTCGGGAAGTATCACTTTTCGGAAGGTGAGTTTCTTTTGGTGTGAATATTAAACAATGTAATCGGCTAACCTACTAAAAATTGAAAAGAAATGGAAAGATAAAGACCAAGACAATAACCTGATTGTTGTTTGAGAAACCCCAGTCATGTCGGTGTGCATGAAACTTGGTCCTAAACATTGTTGATTTTACACTGTTTTCAATGGGACTTGAATTAGGGTGGTGCACCCTATATTAGGGTGCACCTCCCTAATTGAAAGGAGAATTTCTACGCGAGCTCATCTGCATGAAATGTGCCCCCCACAATTTCTTTTGAAAAAGGATGCCATTTGGTGAAAGAAATGGTGGGATTGTGTAAATATAGCATAGGATCAACTCCCTGGTTTTTGAGCTTCAATCTGAGGGCAGACTTGACAAAATTACGGTTGAAAAATGGGTCCTAATTGCCCTACTGTGGAGGGATGCCATTTGTAAAATGGCTGCTTTCAGGCTCGGGAAGTATCACTTTTCGGAAGGTGAGTTTCTTTTGGTGTGAATATTAAAAAATGTAATCGACTAACCTACTAAAAATTTAAAAGAAATGGAAAGATAAAGACCAAGACAATAATCTGATTGTTGTTTGAGAAACCCCAGTCTTGTCGGTGTGCATGAAACTTGGTCCTAAACATTGTTGATTTTACACTGTTTTCAATGGGACTTGAATTATGGTGGTGCACCCTATATTAGGGTGCACTACCCTAATTGAAAGAAGAATTTCTACGCGAGCTCATCTGCATGAAATGTGCCCCCCACAATTTCTTTTAAAAAAGGATGCCGTTTGGTGAAAGAAATGGTGGGATTGTGTAAATATAGCATAGGATCAACTCCCTGGTTTTTGAGCTTTAATCTGAGGGCAGACTTGACAAAATTACGGTTGAAAAATGGGTCCTAATTGCCCTACTGTGGAGGGATGCCATTTGTAAAATGGCTGCTTTCAGGCTCGGGAAGTATCACTTTTCGGAAGGTGAGTTTCTTTTGGTGTGAATATTACAAAATGTAATCGGCTAACCTACTAAAAATTGAAAAGAAATGGAAAGATAAAGACCAAGACAATAATCTGATTGTTGTTTGAGAAACCCCAGTCATGTCGGTGTGCATGAAACTTGGTCCTAAACATTGTTGATTTTACACTGTTTTCAATGGGACTTGAATTAGGGTGGTGCACCCTATATTAGGGTGCACCACCCTAATTGAAAGGAGAATTTCTACGCGAGCTCATCTGCATGGAATGTGCCCCCCACAATTTCTTTTGAAAAAGGATGCCATTTGGTGAAAGAAATGGTGGGATTGTGTAAATATAGCATAGGATCAACTTCCTGGTTTTTGAGCTTCAATCTGAGGGCAGACTTGACAAAATTACGGTTGAAAAATGGGTCCTAATTGCCCTACTGTGGAGGGATGCCATTTGTAAAATGGCTGCTTTCAGGCTCGGGAAGTATCACTTTTCGGAAGGTGAGTTTCTTTTGGTGTGAATATTAAAAAATGTAATCGGCTAGCCTACTAAAAATTGAAAAGAAATGGAAAGATAAAGACCAAGACAATAATCTGATTGTTGTTTGAGAAACCCCAGTCATGTCGGTGTGCATGAAACTTGGTCCTAAACATTGTTGATTTTACACTGTTTTCAATGGGACTTGAATTAGGGTGGTGCACCCTATGTTAGGGTGCACTACCCTAATTGAAAGGATAATTTCTACGCGAGCTCATCTGCAAGAAATGTGCCCCCCACATTTTCTTTTGAAAAAGGATGCCGTTTGGTGAAAGAAATGGTGGGATTGTGTAAATATAGCATAGGATCAACTCCCTGGTTTTTGAGCTTTAATCTGAGGGCAGACTTGACAAAATTACGGTTGAAAAATGGGTCCTAATTGCCCTACTATGGAGGGATGCCATTTGTAAAATGGCTGCTTTCAGGCTCGGGAAGTATCACTTTTCGGAAGGTGAGTTTCTTTTGGTGTGAATATTAAAAAATGTAATCGGCTAACCTACTAAAAATTGAAAAGAAATGGAAAGATAAAGACGAAAACATTGACAATAATCTGATTGTTGTTTGAGAAACCCCAGTCATGTCGGTGTGCATGAAACTTGGTCCTAAACATTGTTGATTTTACACTGTTTTCAATGGGACTTGAATTAGGGTGGTGCACCCTATATTAGGGTGCACCACCCTAATTGAAAGGAGAATTTCTACGCGAGCTCATCTGTATGAAAGGTGCCCCCACAATTTCTTTTGAAAAAGGATGCCGTTTGGTGAAAGAAATAGTGGGATTGTGTAAATATAGCATAGGATCAACTTCCTGGTTTTTGAGCTTCAATCTGAGGGCAGACTTGACAAAATTACGGTTGAAAAATGGGTCCTAATTGCCCTACTGTGGAGGGATGCCATTTGTAAAATGGCTGCTTTCAGGCTCGGGAAGTATCACTTTTCGGAAGGTGAGTTTCTTTTGGTGTGAATATTAAAAAATGTAATCGGCTAACCAACTAAAAATTGAAAAGAAATGGAAAGATAAAGACCAAGACAATAATCTGATTGTTGTTTGAGAAACTCCAGTGATGTCGGTGTGCATGAAACTTGGTCCTAAACATTGTTGATTTTACACTGTTTTCAATGGGACTTGAATTAGGGTGGTGCACCCTATATTAGGGTGCACCACCCTAACTGAAAGGAGAATTTCCACGCGAGCTCAACTGCATGAAATGTGCCCCCCACAATTTCTTTTGAAAAAGGATGCCGTTTGGTGAAAGAAATGGTGGGATTGTGTAAATATAGCATAGGATCAACTCCCTGGTTTTTGAGCTTCAATCTGAGGGCAGACTTGACAAAATTACGGTTGAAAAATGGGTCCTAATTGCCCTACTGTGGAGGGATGCCATTTGTAAAATGGCTGCTTTCAGGCTCGGGAAGTATCACTTTTCGGAAGGTGAGTTTCTTTTGGTGTGAATATTACAAAATGTAATCGGCTATTCTACTAAAAATTGAAAAGAAATGGAAAGATAAAGACCAAGACAATAATCTGATTGTTGTTTGAGAAACTCCAGTGATGTCGGTGTGCATGAAACTTGGTCCTAAACATTGTTGATTTTACACTGTTTTCAATGGGACTTGAATTAGGGTGGTGCACCCTATATTAGGGTGCACCACCCTAATTGAAAGGCGAATTTCTACGCGAGCTCATCTGCATGAAATGTGCCCCCCACAATTTCTTTTGAAAAAGAATGCCGTTTGGTGAAAGAAATGGTGGGATTGTGTAAATATAGCATAGGATCAACTCCCTGGTTTTTGAGCTTCAATCTGAGGGCAGACTTGACACAATTACGGTTGAAAAATGGGTCCTAATTGCCCTACTGTGGAGGGATGCCATTTGTAAAATGGCTGCTTTCAGGCTCGCGAAGTATCACTTTTCGGAAGGTGAGTTTCTTTTGGTGTGAATATTAAAAAATGTAATCGGCTAACCTACTAAAAATTGAAAAGAAATGGAAAGATAAAGACCAAGACAATAATCTGATTGTTGTTTGAGAAACGCCAGTCATGTCGGTGTGCATAAAACTTGGTCCTAAACATTGTTGATTTTCCACTGTTTTCAATGGGACTTGAATTAGGGTGGTGCACCCTATATTAGGGTGCACCACCCTAATTGAAAGGAGAATTTCTACGCGAGCTCATCTGCATGAAAGGTGCCCCCCACAATTTCTTTTGAAAAAGGATGCTGTTTGGTGAAAGAAATTGTGGGATTGTGTAAATATAGCATAGGATCAACTCCCTGGTTTTTGAGCTTTAATCTGGGGGGAGACTTGACAAAATTACGGTTGAAAAATGGGTCCTAATTGCCCTACTATGGAGGGATGCCATTTGTAAAATGGCTGCTTTCAGGCTCGGGAAGTATCACTTTTCGGAAGGTGAGTTTCTTTTGGTGTGAATATTAAAAAATGTAATCGGCTAACCTACTAAAAATTGAAAAGAAATGGAAAGATAAAGACGAAAACATTGACAATAATCTGATTGTTGTTTGAGAAACCCCAGTCATGTCGGTGTGCATGAAACTTGGTCCTAAACATTGTTGATTTTACACTGTTTTCAATGGGACTTGAATTAGGGTGGTGCACCCTATATTAGGGTGCACCACCCTAATTGAAAGGAGAATTTCTACGCGAGCTCATCTGTATGAAAGGTGCCCCCCACAATTTCTTTTGAAAAAGGATGCCGTTTGGTGAAAGAAATAGTGGGATTGTGTAAATATAGCATAGGATCAACTTCCTGGTTTTTGAGCTTCAATCTGAGGGCAGACTTGACAAAATTACGCTTGAAAAATGGGTCCTAATTGCCCTACTGTGGAGGGATGCCATTTGTAAAATGGCTGCTTTCAGGCTCGGGAAGTATCACTTTTCGGAAGGTGAGTTTCTTTTGGTGTGAATATTAAAAAATGTAATCGGCTAACCTACTAAAAATTGAAAAGAAATGGAAAGATAAAGACCAAGACAATAATCTGATTGTTGTTTGAGAAACTCCAGTGATGTCGGTGTGCATGAAACTTGGTCCTAAACATTGTTGATTTTACACTGTTTTCAATGGGACTTGAATTAGGGTGGTGCACCCTATATTAGGGTGCACCACCCTAACTGAAAGGAGAATTTCCACGCGAGCTCAACTGCATGAAATGTGCCCCCCACAATTTCTTTTGAAAAAGGATGCCGTTTGGTGAAAGAAATGGTGGGATTGTGTAAATATAGCATAGGATCAACTCCCTGGTTTTTGAGCTTCAATCTGAGGGCAGACTTGACAAAATTACGGTTGAAAAATGGGTCCTAATTGCCCTACTGTGGAGGGATGCCATTTGTAAAATGGCTGCTTTCAGGCTCGGAAAGTATCACTTTTCGGAAGGTGAGTTTCTTTTGGTGTGAATATTACAAAATGTAATCGGCTATTCTACTAAAAATTGAAAAGAAATGGAAAGATAAAGACCAAGACAATAATCTGATTGTTGTTTGAGAAACTCCAGTGATGTCGGTGTGCATGAAACTTGGTCCTAAACATTGTTGATTTTACACTGTTTTCAATGGGACTTGAATTAGGGTGGTGCACCCTATATTAGGGTGCACCACCCTAATCGAAAGGCGAATTTCTACGCGAGCTCATCTGCATGAAATGTGCCCCCCACAATTTCTTTTGAAAAAGAATGCCGTTTGGTGAAAGAAATGGTGGGATTGTGTAAATATAGCATAGGATCAACTCCCTGGTTTTTGAGCTTCAATCTGAGGGCAGACTTGACACAATTACGGTTGAAAAATGGGTCCTAATTGCCCTACTGTGGAGGGATGCCATTTGTAAAATGGCTGCTTTCAGGCTCGCGAAGTATCACTTTTCGGAAGGTGAGTTTCTTTTGGTGTGAATATTAAAAAATGTAATCGGCTAACCTACTAAAAATTGAAAAGAAATGGAAAGATAAAGACCAAGACAATAATCTGATTGTTGTTTGAGAAACGCCAGTCATGTCGGTGTGCATAAAACTTGGTCCTAAACATTGTTGATTTTCCACTGTTTTCAATGGGACTTGAATTAGGGTGGTGCACCCTATATTAGGGTGCACCACCCTAATTGAAAGGAGAATTTCTACGCGAGCTCATCTGCATGAAAGGTGCCCCCCACAATTTCTTTTGAAAAAGGATGCTGTTTGGTGAAAGAAATGGTGGGATTGTGTAAATATAGCATAGGATCAACTTCCTGGTTTTTGAGCTTCAATCTGAGGGCAGACTTGACAAAATTACGGTTGAAAAATGGGTCCTAATTGCCCTACTGTGGAGGAATGCCATTTGTAAAATGGCTGCTTTCAGGCTCGGGAAGTCTCACTTTTCGGAAGGTGAGTTTCTTTTGGTGTGAATATTAAAAAATGTAATCGGCTAACCTACTAAAAATTGAAAAGAAATGGAAAGATAAAGACCAAGACAATAATCTGATTGTTGTTTGAGAAACCCCGGTGATGTCAGTGTGCATGAAACTTGGTCCTAAACATTGTTGATTTTACACTGTTTTCAATGGGACTTGAATTAGGGTGGTGCACCCTATATTAGGGTGCACTACCCTAATTGAAAGGAGAATTTCTACGCGAGCTCATCTCCATGAAATGTGCCCCCCACAATTTCTTTTGAAAAAGGATGCCGTTTGGTGAAAGAAATGGTGGGATTGTGTAAATATAGCATAGGATCAACTCCCTGGTTTTTGAGCTTTAATCTGAGGGCAGACTTGACAAAATTACGGTTGAAAAATGGGTCCTAATTGCCCTACTATGGAGGGATGCCATTTGTAAAATGGCTGCTTTCAGGCTCGGGAAGTATCACTTTTCGGAAGGTGAGTTTCTTTTGGTGTGAATATTAAAAAATGTAATCGGCTAACCTACTAAAAATTGAAAAGAAATGGAAAGTTAAAGACGAAAACATTGACAATAATCTGATTGTTGTTTGAGAAACCCCAGTCATGTCGGTGTGCATGAAACTGGGTCCTAAACATTGTTGATTTTACACTGTTTTCAATGGGACTTGAATTAGGGTGGTGCACCCTATTTTAGGGTGCACCACCCTAATTGAAAGGAGAATTTCTACGCGAGCTCATCTGTATGAAAGGTGCCCCCCACCATTTCTTTTGAAAAAGGATGCCGTTTGGTGAAAGAAATAGTGGGATTGTGTAAATATAGCATAGGATCAACTTCCTGGTTTTTGAGCTTCAATCTGAGGGCAGACTTGACAAAATTACGGTTGAAAACTGGGTCCTAATTGCCCTACTGTGGAGGGATGCCATTTGTAAAATGGCTGCTTTCAGGCTCGGGAAGTATCACTTTTCGGAAGGTGAGTTTCTTTTGGTGTGAATATTAAAAAATGTAATCGGCTAACCTACTAAAAATTGAAAAGAAATGGAAAGATAAAGACCAAGACAATAATCTGATTGTTGTTTGAGAAACTCCAGTGATGTCGGAGTGCATGAAACTTGGTCCTAAACATTGTTGATTTTACACTGTTTTCAATGGGACTTGAATTAGGGTGGTGCACCCTATATTAGGGTGCACCACCCTAATTGAAAGGATAATTTCTAGCGAGCTCATCTGCATGAAATGTGCCCCCCACAATTTCTTTTGAAAAAGGATGCCGTTTGGTGAAAGAAATGGTGGGATTGTGTAAATATAGCATAGGATCAACTCCCTGGTTTTTGAGCTTCAATCTGAGGGCAGACTTGACAAAATTACCTTGAAAAATGGGTCCTAATTGCCCTACTATGGAGGGATGCCATTTGTAAAATGGCTGCTTTCAGGCTCGGGAAGTATCACTTTTCGGAAGGTGAGTTTCTTTTGGTGTGAATATTAAACAATGTAATCGGCTAACCTACTAAAAATTGAAAAGAAATGGAAAGATAAAGACCAAGACAATAACCTGATTGTTGTTTGAGAAACCCCAGTCATGTCGGTGTGCATGAAACTTGGTCCTAAACATTGTTGATTTTACACTGTTTTCAATGGGACTTGAATTAGGGTGGTGCACCCTATATTAGGGTGCACCACCCTAATTGAAAGGAGAATTTCTACGCGAGCTCATCTGCATGAAATGTGCCCCCCACAATTTATTTTGAAAAAGGATGCCATTTGGTGAAAGAAATGGTGGGATTGTGTAAATATAGCATAGGATCAACTCCCTGGTTTTTGAGCTTCAATCTGAGGGCAGACTTGACAAAATTACGGTTGAAAAATGGGTCCTAATTGCCCTACTGTGGAGGGATGCCATTTGTAAAATGGCTGCTTTCAGGCTCGGGAAGTATCACTTTTCGGAAGGTGAGTTTCTTTTGGTGTGAATATTAAAAAATGTAATCGACTAACCTACTAAAAATTTAAAAGAAATGGAAAGATAAAGACCAAGACAATAATCTGATTATTGTTTGAGAAACCCCAGTCTTGTCGGTGTGCATGAAACTTGGTCCTAAACATTGTTGATTTTACACTGTTTTCAATGGGACTTGAATTATGGTGCTGCACCCTATATTAGGGTGCACTACCCTAATTGAAAGAAGAATTTCTACGCGAGCTCATCTGCATGAAATGTGCCCCCCACAATTTCTTTTAAAAAAGGATGCCGTTTGGTGAAAGAAATGGTGGGATTGTGTAAATATAGCATAGGATCAACTCCCTGGTTTTTGAGCTTTAATCTGAGGGCAGACTTGACAAAATTACGGTTGAAAAATGGGTCCTAATTGCCCTACTATGGAGGGATGCCATTTGTAAAATGGCTGCTTTCAGGCTCGGGAAGTATCACTTTTCGGAAGGTGAGTTTCTTTTGGTGTGAATATTACAAAATGTAATCGGCTAACCTACTAAAAATTGAAAAGAAATGGAAAGATAAAGACCAAGACAATAATCTGATTGTTGTTTGAGAAACCCCGGTGATGTCAGTGTGCATGAAACTTGGTCCTAAACATTGTTGATTTTACACTGTTTTCAATGGGACTTGAATTAGGGTGGTGCACCCTATATTAGGGTGCACTACCCTAATTGAAAGGAGAATTTCTACGCGAGCTCATCTCCATGAAATGTGCCCCCCACAATTTCTTTTGAAAAAGGATGCCGTTTGGTGAAAGAAATGGTGGGATTGTGTAAATATAGCATAGGATCAACTCCCTGGTTTTTGAGCTTTAATCTGAGGGCAGACTTGACAAAATTACGGTTGAAAAATGGGTCCTAATTGCCCTACTATGGAGGGATGCCATTTGTAAAATGGCTGCTTTCAGGCTCGGGAAGTATCACTTTTCGGAAGGTGAGTTTCTTTTGGTGTGAATATTAAAAAATGTAATCGGCTAACCTACTAAAAATTGAAAAGAAATGGAAAGTTAAAGACGAAAACATTGACAATAATCTGATTGTTGTTTGAGAAACCCCAGTCATGTCGGTGTGCATGAAACTGGGTCCTAAACATTGTTGATTTTACACTGTTTTCAATGGGACTTGAATTAGGGTGGTGCACCCTATTTTAGGGTGCACCACCCTAATTGAAAGGAGAATTTCTACGCGAGCTCATCTGTATGAAAGGTGCCCCCCACAATTTCTTTTGAAAAAGGATGCCGTTTGGTGAAAGAAATAGTGGGATTGTGTAAATATAGCATAGGATCAACTTCCTGGTTTTTGAGCTTCAATCTGAGGGCAGACTTGACAAAATTACGGTTGAAAAATGGGTCCTAATTGCCCTACTGTGGAGGGATGCCATTTGTAAAATGGCTGCTTTCAGGCTCGGGAAGTATCACTTTTCGGAAGGTGAGTTTCTTTTGGTGTGAATATTAAAAAATGTAATCGGCTAACCTACTAAAAATTGAAAAGAAATGGAAAGATAAAGACCAAGACAATAATCTGATTGTTGTTTGAGAAACTCCAGTGATGTCGGAGTGCATGAAACTTGGTCCTAAACATTGTTGATTTTACACTGTTTTCAATGGGACTTGAATTAGGGTGGTGCACCCTATATTAGGGTGCACCACCCTAACTGAAAGGAGAATTTCCACGCGAGCTCAACTGCATGAAATGTGCCCCCCACAATTTCTTTTGAAAAAGGATGCCGTTTGGTGAAAGAAATGGTGGGATTGTGTAAATATAGCATAGGATCAACTCCCTAGTTTTTGAGCTTCAATCTGAGGGCAGACTTGACAAAATTACGGTTGAAAAATGGGTCCTAATTGCCCTACTGTGGAGGGATGCCATTTGTAAAATGGCTGCTTTCAGGCTCGGGAAGTATCACTTTTCGGAAGGTGAGTTTCTTTTGGTGTGAATATTAAACAAAGTAATCGGCTAACCTACTAAAAATTGAAAAGAAATGGAAAGATAAAGACCAAGACAATAACCTGATTGTTGTTTGAGAAACCCCAGTCATGTCGGTGTGCATGAAACTTGGACCTAAACATTGTTGATTTACACTGTTTTCAATGGGACTTGAATTAGGGTGGTGCACCCTATATTAGGGTGCACTACCCTAATTGAAAGGATAATTTCTAGCGAGCTCATCTGCATGAAATGTGCCCCCCACAATTTCTTTTGAAAAAGGATGCCGTTTGGTGAAAGAAATGGTGGGATTGTGTAAATATAGCATAGGATCAACTCCCTGGTTTTTGAGCTTCAATCTGAGGGCAGACTTGACAAAATTACCTTGAAAAATGGGTCCTAATTGCCCTACTATGGAGGGATGCCATTTGTAAAATGGCTGCTTTCAGGCTCGGGAAGTATCACTTTTCGGAAGGTGAGTTTCTTTTGGTGTGAATATTAAACAATGTAATCGGCTAACCTACTAAAAATTGAAAAGAAATGGAAAGATAAAGACCAAGACAATAACCTGATTGTTGTTTGAGAAACCCCAGTCATGTCGGTGTGCATGAAACTTGGTCCTAAACATTGTTGATTTTACACTGTTTTCAATGGGACTTGAATTAGGGTGGTGCACCCTATATTAGGGTGCACCACCCTAATTGAAAGGAGAATTTCTACGCGAGCTCATCTGCATGAAATGTGCCCCCCACAATTTATTTTGAAAAAGGATGCCATTTGGTGAAAGAAATGGTGGGATTGTGTAAATATAGCATAGGATCAACTCCCTGGTTTTTGAGCTTCAATCTGAGGGCAGACTTGACAAAATTACGGTTGAAAAATGGGTCCTAATTGCCCTACTGTGGAGGGATGCCATTTGTAAAATGGCTGCTTTCAGGCTCGGGAAGTATCACTTTTCGGAAGGTGAGTTTCTTTTGGTGTGAATATTAAAAAATGTAATCGACTAACCTACTAAAAATTTAAAAGAAATGGAAAGATAAAGACCAAGACAATAATCTGATTGTTGTTTGAGAAACCCCAGTCTTGTCGGTGTGCATGAAACTTGGTCCTAAACATTGTTGATTTTACACTGTTTTCAATGGGACTTGAATTATGGTGGTGCACCCTATATTAGGGTGCACTACCCTAATTGAAAGAAGAATTTCTACGCGAGCTCATCTGCATGAAATGTGCCCCCCACAATTTCTTTTAAAAAAGGATGCCGTTTGGTGAAAGAAATGGTGGGATTGTGTAAATATAGCATAGGATCAACTCCCTGGTTTTTGAGCTTTAATCTGAGGGCAGACTTGACAAAATTACGGTTGAAAAATGGGTCCTAATTGCCCTACTATGGAGGGATGCCATTTGTAAAATGGCTGCTTTCAGGCTCGGGAAGTATCACTTTTCGGAAGGTGAGTTTCTTTTGGTGTGAATATTACAAAATGTAATCGGCTAACCTACTAAAAATTGAAAAGAAATGGAAAGATAAAGACCAAGACAATAATCTGATTGTTGTTTGAGAAACCCCAGTCATGTCGGTGTGCATGAAACTTGGTCCTAAACATTGTTGATTTTCCACTGTTTTCAATGGGAATTGAAGCACCCTATATTAGGGTGCACCACCCTAATTGAAAGGCGAATTTCTACGCGAGCTCATCTGCATGAAATGTGCCCCCCCACAATTTCTTTTAAAAAAGGATGCCGTTTGGTGAAAGAAATGGTGGGATTGTGTAAATATAGCATAGGATCAACTCCCTGGTTTTTGAGCTTCAATCTGAGGGCAGACTTGACAAAATTACGGTTGAAAAATGGGTCCTAATTGCCCTACTGTGGAGGGATGCTATTTGTAAAATGGCTGCTTTTAGGCTCGGGAAGTATCACTTTTCGGAAGGTGAGTTTCTTTTGGTGTGAATATTAAAAATGTAATCGGCTAACCTACTACAAATTGAAAAGAAATGGAAAGATAAAGACCAAGGCAATAATCTGATTGTTGTTTGAGAAACCCCAGTCATGTCGGTGTGCATGAAACTTGATCCTAAACATTGTTGATTTTACACTGTTTTCAATGGGACTTGAATTAGGGTGGTGCACCCTATATTAGGGTGCACCACCCTAACTGAAAGGAAAATTTCTACGCGAGCTCATCTGCATGAAATGTGCCCCCCCCCCCCCCCCACAATTTCTTTTGAAAAAGGATGCCGTTTGGTGAAAGAAATAGTGGGATTGTGTAAATATAGCATAGGATCAACTCCCTGGTTTTTGAGCTTCAATCTGAGGGCTGACTTGACAAAATTACGGTTGAAAAATGGGTCCTAATTGCCCTACTGTGGAGGGATGCCATTTGTAAAATGGCTGCTTTCAGGCTCGGGAAGTATCACTTTTCGGAAGGTGAGTTTCTTTTGGTGTGAATATTAAAAAATGTAATCGGCTAACCTACTAAAAATTGAAAAGAAATGGAAAGATAAAGACCAAGACAATAATCTGATTGTTGTTTGAGAAACCCCAGTGATGTCGGTGTGCATGAAACTTGGTCCTAAACATTGTTGATTTTACACTGTTTTCAATGGGACTTGAATTAGGGTGGTGCACCCTATATTAGGGTGCACCACCCTAATTGAAAGGCGAATTTCTACGCGAGAACATCTGCATGAAATGTGCCCCCCCACAATTTCTTTTTAAAAAGGATGCCGTTTGGTGAAAGAAATGGTGGGATTGTGTAAATATAGCATAGGATCAACTCCCTGGTTTTTGAGCTTCAATCTGAGGGCAGACTTGACAAAATTACGGTTGAAAAATGGGTCCTTATTGCACTACTGTGGAGGGATGCCATTTGTAAAATGGCTGCTTTCAGACTCGGGAAGTATCACTTTTCGGAAGGTGAGTTTCTTTTGGTGTGAATATTACAAAATGTAATCGGCTAACCTACTAAAAATGGGGAAAAATGGAAAGATAAAGACCAAGACAATAATCTGATTGTTGTTTGAGAAACCCCAGTCATGTCGGTGTGCATGAAACTTGGTCCTAAACATTGTTGATTTTCCACTGTTTTCAATGGGAATTGAAGCACCATATATTAGGGTGCACCACCCTAATTGAAAGGAGAATTTCTACGCGAGCTCATCTGCATGAAATGTGCCCCCCCACAATTTCTTTTGAAAAAGGATGCCGTTTGGTGAAAGAAATGGTGGGATTGTGTAAATATAGCATAGGATCAACTCCCTAGTTTTTGAGCTTCAATCTGAGGGCAGACTTGACAAAATTACGGTTGAAAAATGGGTCCTAATTGCCCTACTGTGGAGGGATGCCATTTGTAAAATGGCTGCTTTCAGGCTCGGGAAGTATCACTTTTCGGAAGGTGAGTTTCTTTTAGTGTGAATATTAAAAATGTAATCGGCTAACCTACTAAAAATTGAAAAGAAATGGAAAGATAAAGACCAAGGCAATAATCTGATTGTTGTTTGAGAAACCCCAGTCATGTCGGTGTGCATGAAACTTGGTCCTAAACATTGTTGATTTTACACTGTTTTCAATGGGACTTGAATTAGGGTGGTGCACCCTATATTAGGGTGCACCACCCTAACTGAAAGGAAAATTTCTACGCGAGCTCATATGCATGAAATGTGCCCCCCCCCCCCCCCCCCCCCACAATTTCTTTTGAAAAAGGATGCCGTTTGGTGAAAGAAATAGTGGGATTGTGTAAATATAGCATAGGATCAACTCCCTGGTTTTTGAGCTTCAATCTGAGGGCAGACTTGACAAAATTACGGTTGAAAAATGGGTCCTAATTGCCCTACTGTGGAGGGATGCCATTTGTAAAATGGCTGCTTTCAGGCTCGGGAAGTATCACTTTTCGGAAGGTGAGTTTCTTTTGGTGTGAATATTAAAAAATGTAATCGGCTAACCGACTAAAAATTGAAAAGAAATGGAAAGATAAAGACCAAGACAATAATCTGATTGTTGTTTGAGAAACCCCAGTCATGTCGGTGTGCATGAAACTTGGTCCTAAACATTGTTGATTTTACACTGTTTTCAATGGGACTTGAATTAGGGTGGTGCACCCTATATTAGGGTGCACCACCCTAATTGAAAGGCGAATTTCTACGCGAGCTCATCTGCATGAAATGTGCCCCCCCCCCCCCCCCCCACAATTTCTTTTAAAAAAGGATGCCGTTTGGTGAAAGAAATGGTGGGATTGTGTAAATATAGCATAGGATCAACTCCCTGGTTTTTGAGCTTCAATCTGAGGGCAGACTTGACAAAATTACGGTTGAAAATTGGGTCCTAATTGCCCTACTGTGGAGGGATGCCATTTGTAAAATGGCTGCTTTCAGGCTAGGGAAGTATCACTTTTCGGAAGGTGAGTTTCTTTTGGTGTGAATATTAAAACATGTAATCGGCTAACCTACTAAAAATTGAAAAGAAATGGAAAGATAAAGACCAAGACAATAATCTGATTGTTGTTTGAGAAACCCCAGTGATGTCGGTGTGCATGAAACTTGGTCCTAAACATTGTTGATTTTACACTGTTTTCAATGGGACTTGAATTAGGGTGGTGCACCCTATATTAGGGTGCACCACCCTAATTGAAAGGCGAATTTCTACGCGAGCTCATCTGCATGAAATGTGCCCCCCCACAATTTCTTTTAAAAAAGGATGCCGTTGGGTGAAAGAAATAGTGGGATTGTGTAAATATAGCATAGGATCAACTCCCTGGTTTTTGAGCTTCAATCTGAGGGCAGACTTGACAAAATTACGGTTGAAAAATGGGTCCTAATTGCCCTACTGTGGAGGGATGCCATTTGTAAAATGGCTGCTTTCAGGCTCGGGAAGTATCACTTTTCGGAAGGTGAGTTTCTTTTGGTGTGAATATTAAAAAATGTAATCGGCTAACCTACTAAAAATTGAAAAGAAATGGAAAGATAAAGACCAAGACAATAATCTGATTGTTGTTTGAGAAACCCCAGTGATGTCGGTGTGCATGAAACTTGGTCCTAAACATTGTTGATTTTACACTGTTTTCAATGGGACTTGAATTAGGGTGGTGCACCCTATATTAGGGTGCACCACCCTAACTGAAAGAAGAATTTCTACGCGAGCTCATCTGCATGAAATGTGCCCCCCACAATTTCTTTTGAAAAAGGATGCCGTTTGGTGAAAGAAATGGTGGGATTGTGTAAATATAGCATAGGATCAACTCCCTGGTTTTTGAGCTTCAATCTGAGGGCAGACTTGACAAAATTACGGTTGAAAATGGGTCCTAATTGCCCTACTGTGGAGGGATGCCATTTGTAAAATGGCTGCTTTCAGGCTCGGGAAGTATCACTTTTCGGAAGGTGAGTTTCTTTTGGTGTGAATATTACAAAATGTAATCGGCTAACTTACTAAAAATGGGGGGAAATGGAAAGATAAAGACCAAGACAATAATCTGATTGTTGTTTGAGAAACCCCAGTCATGTCGGTGTGCATGAAACTTGGTCCTAAACATTGTTGATTTTACACTGTTTTCAATGGGACTTGAATTAGGGTGGTGCACCCTATATTAGGGTTCACCACCCTAACTGAAAGAAGAATTTCTACGCGAGCTCATCTGCATGAAATGTGCCCCCCACAATTTCTTTTGAAAAAGGATGCCGTTTGGTGAAAGAAATGGTGGGATTGTGTAAATATAGCATAGGATCAACTCCCTGGTTTTTGAGCTTCAATCTGAGGGCAGACTTGACAAAATTACGGTTGAAAATGGGTCCTAATTGCCCTACTGTGGAGGGATGCCATTTGTAAAATGGCTGCTTTCAGGCTCGGGAAGTATCACTTTTCGGAAGGTGAGTTTCTTTTGGTGTGAATATTACAAAATGTAATCGGCTAACCTACTAAAAATGGGGAAAAATGGAAAGATAAAGACCAAGACAATAATCTGATCGTTGTTTGAGAAACCCCAGTGATGTCGGTGTGCATGAAACTTGGTCCTAAACATTGTTGATTTTACACTGTTTTCAATGGGACTTGAATTAGGGTGGTGCACCCTATATTAGGGTGCACCACCCTAATTGAAAGGCGAATTTCTACGCGAGAACATCTGCATGAAATGTGCCCCCCCACAATTTCTTTTAAAAAAGGATGCCGTTTGGTGAAAGAAATGGTGGGATTGTGTAAATATAGCATAGGATCAACTCCCTGGTTTTTGAGCTTCAATCTGAGGGCAGACTTGACAAAATTACGGTTGAAAAATGGGTCCTTATTGCACTACTGTGGAGGGATGCCATTTGTAAAATGGCTGCTTTCAGGCTCGGGAAGTATCACTTTTCGGAAGGTGAGTTTCTTTTGGTGTGAATATTACAAAATGTAATCGGCTAACCTACTAAAAATTGAAAAGAAATGGAAAGATAAAGACCAAGACAATAATCTGATTGTTGTTTGAGAAACCCCAGTCATGTCGGTGTGCATGAAACTTGGTCCTAAACATTGTTGATTTTACACTGTTTTCAATGGGACTTGAATTAGGGTGGTGCACCCTATATTAGGGTGCACCACCCTAACTGAAAGAAGAATTTCTACGCGAGCTCATCTGCATGAAATGTGCCCCCCACAATTTCTTTTGAAAAAGGATGCCGTTTGGTGAAATAAATGGTGGGATTGTGTAAATATAGCATAGGATCAACTCCCTGGTTTTTGAGCTTCAATCTGAGGGCAGACTTGACAAAATTACGGTTGAAAATGGGTCCTAATTGCCCTACTGTGGAGGGATGCCATTTGTAAAATGGCTGTTTCAGGCTCGGGAAGTATCACTTTTCGGAAGGTGAGTTTCTTTTGGTGTGAATATTACAAAATGTAATCGGCTAACCTACTAAAAATGGGGAAAAATGGAAAGATAAAGACCAAGACAATAATCTGATTGTTGTTTGAGAAACCCCAGTCATGTCGGTGTGCATGAAACTTGGTCCTAAACATTGTTGATTTTACACTGTTTTCAATGGGACTTGAATTAGGGTGGTGCACCCTATATTAGGGTGCACCACCCTAACTGAAAGAAGAATTTCTACGCGAGCTCATCTGCATGAAATGTGCCCCCCACAATTTCTTTTGAAAAAGGATGCCGTTTGGTGAAAGAAATGGTGGGATTGTGTAAATATAGCATAGGATCAACTCCCTGGTTTTTGAGCGTCAATCTGAGGGCAGACTTGACAAAATTACGGTTGAAAATGGGTCCTAATTGCCCTACTGTGGAGGGATGCCATTTGTAAAATGGCTGCTTTCAGGCTCGGGAAGTATCACTTTTCGGAAGTTGAGTTTCTTTTGGTGTGAATATTACAAAATGTAATCGGCTAACTTACTAAAAATGGGGAAAAATGGAAAGATAAAGACCAAGACAATAATCTGATTGTTGTTTGAGAAACCCCAGTCATGTCGGTGTGCATGAAACTTGGTCCTAAACATTGTTGATTTTCCACTGTTTTCAATGGGAATTGAAGCACCCTATATTAGGGTGCACCACCCTAATTGAAAGGAGAATTTCTACGCGAGCTCATCTGCATGAAATGTGCCCCCCACAATTTCTTTTGAAAAAGGATGCCGTTTGGTGAAAGAAATGGTGGGATTGTGTAAATATAGCATAGGATCAACTCCCTGGTTTTTGAGCTTCAATCTGAGGGCAGACTTGACAAAATTACGGTTGAAAATGAGTCCTAATTGCCCTACTGTGGAGGGATGCCATTTGTAAAATGGCTGCTTTCAGGCTCGGGAAGTATCACTTTTCGGAAGGTGAGTTTCTTTTGGTGTGAATATTACAAAATGTAATCGGCTAACCTACTAAAAATGGGAAAAAATGGAAAGATAAAGACCAAGACAATAATCTGATTGTTGTTTGAGAAACCCCAGTCATGTCGGTGTGCATGAAACTTGGTCCTAAACATTGTTGATTTTCCACTGTTTTCAATGGGAATTGAAGCACCCTATATTAGGGTGCACCACCCTAATTGAAAGGAGAATTTCTACGCGAGCTCATCTGCATGAAATGTGCCCCCCCACAATTTCTTTTGAAAAAGGATGCCGTTTGGTGAAAGAAATGGTGGGATTGTGTAAATATAGCATAGGATCAACTCCCTGGTTTTTGAGCTTCAATCTGAGGGCAGACTTGACAAAATTACGGTTGAAAAATGGGTCCTAATTGCCCTACTGTGGAGGGATGCTATTTGTAAAATGGCTGCTTTTAGGCTCGGGAAGTATCACTTTTCGGAAGGTGAGTTTCTTTTGGTGTGAATATTAAAAATGTAATCGGCTAACCTACTACAAATTGAAAAGAAATGGAAAGATAAAGACCAAGGCAATAATCTGATTGTTGTTTGAGAAACCCCAGTCATGTCGGTGTGCATGAAACTTGGTCCTAAACATTGTTGATTTTACACTGTTTTCAATGGGACTTGAATTAGGGTGGTGCACCCTATATTAGGGTGCACCACCCTAACTGAAAGGAAAATTTCTACGCGAGCTCATCTGCATGAAATGTGCCCCCACCCCCCCCCCCCCCCCCCCCACAATTTCTTTTGAAAAAGGATGCCGTTTGGTGAAAGAAATAGTGGGATTGTGTAAATATAGCATAGGATCAACTCCCTGGTTTTTGAGCTTCAATCTGAGGGCAGACTTGACAAAATTACGGTTGAAAAATGGGTCCTAATTGCCCTACTGTGGAGGGATGCCATTTGTAAAACGGCTGCTTTCAGGCTCGGGAAGTATCACTTTTCGGAAGGTGAGTTTCTTTTGGTGTGAATATTAAAAAATGTAATCGGCTAACCTACTAAAAATTGAAAAGAAATGGAAAGATAAAGACCAAGACAATAATCTGATTGTTGTTTGAGAAACCCCAGTGATGTCGGTGTGCATGAAACTAGGTCCTAAACATTGTTGATTTTACACTGTTTTCAATGGGACTTGAATTAGGGTGGTGCACCCTATATTAGTGTGCACCACCCTAATTGAAAGGCGAATTTCTACGCGAGCTCATCTGCATGAAATGTGCCCCCCCCCCCCACAATTTCTTTTAAAAAAGGATGCCGTTTGGTGAAAGAAATGGTGGGATTGTGTAAATATAGCATAGGATCAACTCCCTGGTTTTTGAGCTTCAATCTGAGGGCTGACTTGACAAAATTACGGTTGAAAAATGGGTCCTAATTGCCCTACTGTGGAGGGATGCCATTTGTAAAATGGCTGCTTTCAGGCTCGGGAAGTATCACTTTTCGGAAGGTGAGTTTCTTTTGGTGTGAATATTAAAAAATGTAATCGGCTAACCTACTAAAAATTGAAAAGAAATGGAAAGATAAAGACCAAGACAATAATCTGATTGTTGTTTGAGAAACCCCAGTGATGTCGGTGTGCATGAAACTTGGTCCTAAACATTGTTGATTTTACACTGTTTTCAATGGGACTTGAATTAGGGTGGTGCACCCTATATTAGGGTGCACCACCCTAATTGAAAGGCGAATTTCTACGCGAGAACATCTGCATGAAATGTGCCCCCCCACAATTTCTTTTAAAAAAGGATGCCGTTTGGTGAAAGAAATGGTGGGATTGTGTAAATATAGCATAGGATCAACTCCCTGGTTTTTGAGCTTCAATCTGAGGGCAGACTTGACAAAATTACGGTTGAAAAATGGGTCCTTATTGCACTACTGTGGAGGGATGCCATTTGTAAAATGGCTGCTTTCAGACTCGGGAAGTATCACTTTTCGGAAGGTGAGTTTCTTTTGGTGTGAATATTACAAAATGTAATCGGCTAACCTACTAAAAATTTAAAAGAAATGGAAAGATAAAGACCAAGACAATAATCTGATTGTTGTTTGAGAAACCCCAGTCATGTCGGTGTGCATGAAACTTGGTCCTAAACATTGTTGATTTTACACTGTTTTCAATGGGACTTGAATTAGGGTGGTGCACCCTATATTAGGGTGCACCACCCTAACTGAAAGAAGAATTTCTACGCGAGCTCATCTGCATGAAATGTGCCCCCCATAATTTCTTTTGAAAAAGGATGCCGTTTGGTGAAAGAAATGGTGGGATTGTGTAAATATAGCATAGGATCAACTCCCTGGTTTTTGAGCTTCAATCTGAGGGCAGACTTGACAAAATTACGGTTGAAAAATGGGTCCTAATTGCCCTACTGTGGAGGGATGCCATTTGTAAAATGGCTGCTTTCAGGCTCGGGAAGTATCACTTTTCGGAAGGTGAGTTTCTTTTGGTGTGAATATTACAAAATGTAATCGGCTAACCTACTAAAAATGGGGAAAAATGGAAAGATAAAGACCAAGACAATAATCTGATTGTTGTTTGAGAAACCCCAGTCATGTCGGTGTGCATGAAACTTGGTCCTAAACATTGTTGATTTTCCACTGTTTTCAATGGGAATTGAAGCACCCTATATTAGGGTGCACCACCCTAATTGAAAGGAGAATTTCTACGCGAGCTCATCTGCATGAAATGTGCCCCCCCACAATTTCTTTTGAAAAAGGATGCCGTTTGGTGAAAGAAATGGTGGGATTGTGTAAATATAGCATAGGATCAACTCCCTAGTTTTTGAGCTTCAATCTGAGGGCAGACTTGACAAAATTACGGTTGAAAAATGGGTCCTAATTGCCCTACTGTGGAGGGATGCTATTTGTAAAATGGCTGCTTTCAGGCTCGGGAAGTATCACTTTTCGGAAGGTGAGTTTCTTTTAGTGTGAATATTAAAAATGTAATCGGCTAACCTACTAAAAATTGAAAAGAAATGGAAAGATAAAGACCAAGGCAATAATCTGATTGTTGTTTGAGAAACCCCAGTCATGTCGGTGTGCATGAAACTTGGTCCTAAACATTGTTGATTTTACACTGTTTTCAATGGGACTTGAATTAGGGTGGTGCACCCTATATTAGGGTGCACCACCCTAACTGAAAGGAAAATTTCTACGCGAGCTCATATGCATGAAATGTGCCCCCCCCCCCCCCCCCCCCCACAATTTCTTTTAAAAAAGGATGCCGTTGGGTGAAAGAAATAGTGGGATTGTGTAAATATAGCATAGGATCAACTCCCTGGTTTTTGAGCTTCAATCTGAGGGCAGACTTGACAAAATTACGGTTGAAAAATGGGTCCTAATTGCCCTACTGTGGAGGGATGCCATTTGTAAAATGGCTGCTTTCAGGCTCGGGAAGTATCACTTTTCGGAAGGTGAGTTTCTTTTGGTGTGAATATTAAAAAATGTAATCGGCTAACCTACTAAAAATTGAAAAGAAATGGAAAGATAAAGACCAAGACAATAATCTGATTGTTGTTTGAGAAACCCCAGTGATGTCGGTGTGCATGAAACTTGGTCCTAAACATTGTTGATTTTACACTGTTTTCAATGGGACTTGAATTAGGGTGGTGCACCCTATATTAGTGTGCACCACCCTAATTGAAAGGCGAATTTCTACGCGAGCTCATCTGCATGAAATGTGCCCCCCCACAATTTCTTTTAAAAAAGGATGCCGTTTGGTGAAAAAAATGGTGGGATTGTGTAAATATAGCATAGGATCAACTCCCTGGTTTTTGAGCTTCAATCTGAGGGCAGACTTGACAAAATTACGGTTGAAAAATGGGTCCTTATTGCACTACTGTGGAGGGATGCCATTTGTAAAATGGCTGCTTTCAGGCTCGGGAAGTATCACTTTTCGGAAGGTGAGTTTCTTTTGGTGTGAATATTACAAAATGTAATCGGCTAACCTACTAAAAATTGAAAAGAAATGGAAAGATAAAGACCAAGACAATAATCTGATTGTTGTTTGAGAAACCCCAGTCATGTCGGTGTGCATGAAACTTGGTCCTAAACATTGTTGATTTTACACTGTTTTCAATGGGACTTGAATTAGGGTGGTGCACCCTATATTAGGGTGCACCACCCTAACTGAAAGAAGAATTTCTACGCGAGCTCATCTGCATGAAATGTGCCCCCCACAATTTCTTTTGAAAAAGGATGCCGTTTGGTGAAAGAAATGGTGGGATTGTGTAAATATAGCATAGGATCAACTCCCTGGTTTTTGAGCTTCAATCTGAGGGCAGACTTGACAAAATTACGGTTGAAAATGGGTCCTAATTGCCCTACTGTGGAGGGATGCCATTTGTAAAATGGCTGCTTTCAGGCTCGGGAAGTATCACTTTTCGGAAGGTGAGTTTCTTTTGGTGTGAATATTACAAAATGTAATCGGCTAACTTACTAAAAATGGGGAAAAATGGAAAGATAAAGACCAAGACAATAATCTGATTGTTGTTTGAGAAACCCCAGTCATGTCGGTGTGCATGAAACTTGGTCCTAAACATTGTTGATTTTACACTGTTTTCAATGGGACTTGAATTAGGGTGGTGCACCCTATATTAGGGTTCACCACCCTAACTGAAAGAAGAATTTCTACGCGAGCTCATCTGCATGAAATGTGCCCCCCACAATTTCTTTTAAAAAAGGATGCCGTTTGGTGAAAGAAATGGTGGGATTGTGTAAATATAGCATAGGATCAACTCCCTGGTTTTTGAGCTTCAATCTGAGGGCAGACTTGACAAAATTACGGTTGAAAATGGGTCCTAATTGCCCTACTGTGGAGGGATGCCATTTGTAAAATGGCTGCTTTCAGGCTCGGGAAGTATCACTTTTCGGAAGGTGAGTTTCTTTTGGTGTGAATATTACAAAATGTAATCGGCTAACCTACTAAAAATGGGGAAAAATGGAAAGATAAAGACCAAGACAATAATCTGATCGTTGTTTGAGAAACCCCAGTGATGTCGGTGTGCATGAAACTTGGTCCTAAACATTGTTGATTTTACACTGTTTTCAATGGGACTTGAATTAGGGTGGTGCACCCTATATTAGGGTGCACCACCCTAATTGAAAGGCGAATTTCTACGCGAGAACATCTGCATGAAATGTGCCCCCCCACAATTTGTTTTAAAAAAGGATGCCGTTTGGTGAAAGAAATGGTGGGATTGTGTAAATATAGCATAGGATCAACTCCCTGGTTTTTGAGCTTCAATCTGAGGGCAGACTTGACAAAATTACGGTTGAAAAATGGGTCCTTATTGCACTACTGTGGAGGGATGCCATTTGTAAAATGGCTGCTTTCAGGCTCGGGAAGTATCACTTTTCGGAAGGTGAGTTTCTTTTGGTGTGAATATTACAAAATGTAATCGGCTAACCTACTAAAAATTGAAAAGAAATGGAAAGATAAAGACCAAGACAATAATCTGATTGTTGTTTGAGAAACCCCAGTCATGTCGGTGTGCATGAAACTTGGTCCTAAACATTGTTGATTTTACACTGTTTTCAATGGGACTTGAATTAGGGTGGTGCACCCTATATTAGGGTGCACCACCCTAACTGAAAGAAGAATTTCTACGCGAGCTCATCTGCATGAAATGTGCCCCCCACAATTTCTTTTGAAAAAGGATGCCGTTTGGTGAAAGAAATGGTGGGATTGTGTAAATATAGCATAGGATCAACTCCCTGGTTTTTGAGCTTCAATCTGAGGGCAGACTTGACAAAATTACGGTTGAAAATGGGTCCTAATTGCCCTACTGTGGAGGGATGCCATTTGTAAAATGGCTGCTTTCAGGCTCGGGAAGTATCACTTTTCGGAAGGTGAGTTTCTTTTGGTGTGAATATTACAAAATGTAATCGGCTAACCTACTAAAAATGGGGAAAAATGGAAAGATAAAGACCAAGACAATAATCTGATTGTTGTTTGAGAAACCCCAGTCATGTCGGTGTGCATGAAACTTGGTCCTAAACATTGTTGATTTTACACTGTTTTCAATAGGACTTGAATTAGGGTGGTGCACCCTATATTAGGGTGCACCACCCTAACTGAAAGAAGAATTTCTACGCGAGCTCATCTGCATGAAATGTGCCCCCCACAATTTCTTTTGAAAAAGGATGCCGTTTGGTGAAAGAAATGGTGGGATTGTGTAAATATAGCATAGGATCAACTCCCTGGTTTTTGAGCTTCAATCTGAGGGCAGACTTTACAAAATTACGGTTGAAAAATGGGTCCTAATTGCCCTACTGTAGAGGGATGCTATTTTAGGGTGCACCACCCTAATTGAAAGGCGAATTTCTACGCGAGCTCATCTGCATGAAATGTGCCCCCCCCCCCCCCACAATTTCTTTTAAAAAAGGATGCCGTTTGGTGAAAGAAATGGTGGGATTGTGTAAATATAGCATAGGATCAACTCCCTGGTTTTTGAGCTTCAATCTGAGGGCAGACTTGACAAAATTACGGTTGAAAAATGGGTCCTTATTGCACTACTGTGGAGGGATGCCATTTGTAAAATGGCTGCTTTCAGGCTCGGGAAGTATCACTTTTCGGAAGGTGAGTTTCTTTTGGTGTGAATATTACAAAATGTAATCGGCTAACCTACTAAAAATGGGAAAAAATGGAAAGATAAAGACCAAGACAATAATCTGATTGTTGTTTGAGAAACCCCAGTCATGTCGGTGTGCATGAAACTTGGTCCTAAACATTGTTGATTTTCCACTGTTTTCAATGGGAATTGAAGCACCCTATATTAGGGTGCACCACCCTAATTGAAAGGAGAATTTCTACGCGAGCTCATCTGCATGAAATGTGCCCCCCCCCCCCCATAATTTCTTTTGAAAAAGGATGCCGTTTGGTGAAAGAAATGGTGGGATTGTGTAAATATAGCATAGGATCAACTCCCTGGTTTTTGAGCTTCAATCTGAGGGCAGACTTGACAAAATTACGGTTGAAAAAATGGGTCCTTATTGCACTACTGTGGAGGGATGCCATTTGTAAAATGGCTGCTTTCCGGCTCGGGAAGTATCACTTTTCGGAAGGTGAGTTTCTTTTGGTGTGAATATTACAAAATGTAATCGGCTAACCTACTAAAAATTGAAAAGAAATGGAAAGATAAAGACCAAGACAATTTTCTGATTGTTGTTTGAGAAACCCCAGTCATGTCGGTGTGCATGAAACTTGGTCCTAAACATTGTTGATTTTACACTGTTTTCAATGGGACTTGAATTAGGGTGGTGCACCCTATATTAGGGTGCACCACCCTAACTGAAAGAAGAATTTCTACGCGAGCTCATCTGCATGAAATGTGCCCCCCACAATTTCTTTTGAAAAAGGATGCCGTTTGGTGAAAGAAATGGTGGGATTGTGTAAATATAGCATAGGATCAACTCCCTGGTTTTTGAGCTTCAATCTGAGGGCAGACTTGACAAAATTACGGTTGAAAATGGGTCCTAATTGCCCTACTGTGGAGGGATGCCATTTGTAAAATGGCTGCTTTCAGGCTCGGGAAGTATCACTTTTCGGAAGGTGAGTTTCTTTTGGTGTGAATATTACAAAATGTAATCGGCTAACCTACTAAAAATGGGAAAAGATGGAAAGATAAAGACCAAGACAATAATCTGATTGTTGTTTGAGAAACCCCAGTCATGTCGGTGTGCATGAAACTTGGTCCTAAACATTGTTAATTTTCCACTGTTTTCAATGGGAATTGAAGCACCCTATATTAGGGTGCACCACCCTAATTGAAAGGAGAATTTCTACGCGAGCTCATCTGCATGAAATGTGCCCCCCACAATTTCTTTTGAAAAAGGATGCCGTTTGGTGAAAGAAATGGTGGGATTGTGTAAATATAGCATAGAATCAACTCCCTGGTTTTTGAGCTTCAATCTGAGGGCAGACTTTACAAAATTACGGTTGAAAAATGGGTCCTAATTGCCCTACTGTAGAGGGATGCTATTTTAGGGTGCACCACCCTAATTGAAAGGCGAATTTCTACGCGAGCTCATCTGCATGAAATGTGCCCCCCCCCCCCCCCCCCCCCACAATTTCTTTTAAAAAAGGATGCCGTTTGGTGAAAGAAATGGTGGGATTGTGTAAATATAGCATAGGATCAACTCCCTGGTTTTTGAGCTTCAATCTGAGGGCAGACTTGACAAAATTACGGTTGAAAAATGGGTCCTTATTGCACTACTGTGGAGGGATGCCATTTGTAAAATGGCTGCTTTCAGGCTCGGGAAGTATCACTTTTCGGAAGGTGAGTTTCTTTTGGTGTGAATATTACAAAATGTAATCGGCTAACCTACTAAAAATGGAAAAAAATGGAAAGATAAAGACCAAGACAATAATCTGATTGTTGTTTGAGAAACCCCAGTCATGTCGGTGTGCATGAAACTTGGTCCTAAACATTGTTGATTTTCCACTGTTTTCAATGGGAATTGAAGCACCCTATATTAGGGTGCACCACCCTAATTGAAAGGAGAATTTCTACGCGAGCTCATCTGCATGAAATGTGCCCCCCCCCCCCCCCATAATTTCTTTTGAAAAAGGATGCCGTTTGGTGAAAGAAATGGTGGGATTGTGTAAATATAGCATAGGATCAACTCCCTGGTTTTTGAGCTTCAATCTGAGGGCAGACTTGACAAAATTACGGTTGAAAAATGGGTCCTTATTGCACTACTGTGGAGGGATGCCATTTGTAAAATGGCTGCTTTCCGGCTCGGGAAGTATCACTTTTCGGAAGGTGAGTTTCTTTTGGTGTGAATATTACAAAATGTAATCGGCTAACCTACTAAAAATTGAAAAGAAATGGAAAGATAAAGACCAAGACAATCTTCTGATTGTTGTTTGAGAAACCCCAGTCATGTCGGTGTGCATGAAACTTGGTCCTAAACATTGTTAATTTTCCACTGTTTTCAATGGGAATTGAAGCACCCTATATTAGGGTGCACCACCCTAATTGAAAGGAGAATTTCTACGCGAGCTCATCTGCATGAAATGTGCCCCCCACAATTTCTTTTGAAAAAGGATGCCGTTTGGTGAAAGAAATGGTGGGATTGTGTAAATATAGCATAGAATCAACTCCCTGGTTTTTGAGCTTCAATCTGAGGGCAGACTTTACAAAATTACGGTTGAAAAATGGGTCCTAATTGCCCTACTGTGGAGGGATGCTATTTTAGGGTGCACCACCCTAATTGAAAGGCGAATTTCTACGCGAGCTCATCTGCATGAAATGAGCCCCCCCCCCCCCCCCCCCCCACAATTTCTTTTAAAAAAGGATGCCGTTTGGTGAAAGAAATGGTGGGATTGTGTAAATATAGCATAGGATCAACTCCCTGGTTTTTGAGCTTCAATCTGAGGGCAGACTTGAAAAAATTACGGTTGAAAAATGGGTCCTTATTGCACTACTGTGGAGGGATGCCATTTGTAAAATGGCTGCTTTCAGGCTCGGGAAGTATCACTTTTCGGAAGGTGAGTTTCTTTTGGTGTGAATATTACAAAATGTAATCGGCTAACCTACTAAAAATGGGAAAAAATGGAAAGATAAAGACCAAGACAATAATCTGATTGTTGTTTGAGAAACCCCACTCATGTCGGTGTGCATGAAACTTGGTCCTAAACATTGTTGATTTTCCACTGTTTTCAATGGGAATTGAAGCACCCTATATTAGGGTGCACCACCCTAATTGAAAGGAGAATTTCTACGCGAGCTCATCTGCATGAAATGTGCCCCCCCACAATTTCTTTTGAAAAAGGATGCCGTTTGGTGAAAGAAATGGTGGGATTGTGTAAATATAGCATAGGATCAACTCCCTGGTTTTTGAGCTTCAATCTGAGGGCAGACTTGACAAAATTACGGTTGAAAAATGGGTCCTAATTGCCCTACTGTGGAGGGATGCCATTTGTAAAATGGCTGCTTTTAGGCTCGGGAAGTATCACTTTTCGGAAGGTGAGTTTCTTTTGGTGTGAATATTAAAAATGTAATCGGCTAACCTACTAAAAATTGAAAAGAAATGGAAAGATAAAGACCAAGGCAATAATCTGATTGTTGTTTGAGAAACCCCAGTCATGTCGGTGTGCATGAAACTTGGTCCTAAACATTGTTGATTTTACACTGTTTTCAATGGGACTTGAATTAGGGTGGTGCACCCTATATTAGGGTGCACCACTCTAACTGAAAGGAAAATTTCTACGCGAGCTAATCTGCATGAAATGTGCCCCCCCACAATTTCTTTTAAAAAAGGATGCCGTTTGGTGAAAGAAATGGTGGGATTGTGTAAATATAGGATAGGATCAACTCCCTGGTTTTTTAGCTTCAATCTGAGGGCAGACTTGACAAAATTACGGTTGAAAAATGGGTCTTATTGCACTACTGTGGAGGGATGCCATTTGTGAAATGGCTGCTTTCAGGCTCGGGAAGTATCACTTTTCGGAAGGTGAGTTTCTTTTGGTGTGAATATTACAAAATGTAATCGGCTAACCTACTAAAAATTGAAAAGAAATGGAAAGATAAAGACCAAGACAATAATCTGATTGTTGTTTGAGAAACCCCAGTCATGTCGGTGTGCATGAAACTTGGTCCTAAACATTGTTGATTTTACACTGTTTTCAATGGGACTTGAATTAGGGTGGTGCACCCTATATTAGGGTGCACCACCCTAACTGAAAGAAGAATTTCTACGCGAACTCATCTGCATGAAATGTGCCCCCCACAATTTCTTTTGAAAAAGGATGCCGTTTGGTGAAAGAAATGGTGGGATTGTGTAAATATAGCATAGGATCAACTCCCTGGTTTTTGAGCTTCAATCTGAGGGCAGACTTGACAAAATTACGGTTGAAAATGGGTCCTAATTGCCCTACTGTGGAGGGATGCCATTTGTAAAATGGCTGCTTTCAGGCTCGGGAAGTATCACTTTTCGGAAGGTGAGTTTCTTTTGGTGTGAATATTACAAAATGTAATCGGCTAACCTACTAAAAATGGGAAAAAATGGAAAGATAAAGACCAAGACAATAATCTGATTGTTGTTTGAGAAACCCCAGTCATGTCGGTGTGCATGAAACTTGGTCCTAAACATTGTTGATTTTCCACTGTTTTCAATGGGAATTGAAGCACCCTATATTAGGGTGCACCACCCTAATTGAAAGGAGAATTTCTACGCGAGCTCATCTGCATGAAATGTGCCCCCCCCCCCACAATTTCTTTTGAAAAAGGATGCCGTTTGGTGAAAGAAATGGTGGGATTGTGTAAATATAGCATAGGATCAACTCCCTGGTTTTTGAGCTTCAATCTGAGGGCAGACTTGACAAAATTACGGTTGAAAAATGGGTCCTAATTGCCCTACTGTGGAGGGATGCCATTTGTAAAATGGCTGCTTTTAGGCTCGGGAAGTATCACTTTTCGGAAGGTGAGTTTCTTTTGGTGTGAATATTAAAAATGTAATCGGCTAACCTACTAAAAATTGAAAAGAAATGGAAAGATAAAGACCAAGGCAATAATCTGATTGTTGTTTGAGAAACCCCAGTCATGTCGGTGTGCATGAAACTTGGTCCTACACATTGTTGATTTTACACTGTTTTCAATGGGACTTGAATTAGGGTGGTGCACCCTATATTAGGGTGCACCACTCTAACTGAAAGGAAAATTTCTACGCGAGCTCATCTGCATGAAATGTGCCCCCCCCCCCCCCCCCCCCCCCCCCCACCCCCCCCCCCCCCCCCCCACAATTTCTTTTGAAAAAGGATGCCGTTTGGTGAAAGAAATAGTGGGATTGTGTAAATATAGCATAGGATCAACTCCCTGGTTTTTGAGCTTCAATCTGAGGGCAGACTTGACAAAATTACGGTTGAAAAATGGGTCCTAATTGCCCTACTGTGGAGGGATGCTATTTGTAAAATGGCTGCTTTTAGGCTCGGGAAGTATCACTTTTCGGAAGGTGAGTTTCTTTTGGTGTGAATATTAAAAATGTAATCGGCTAACCTACTAAAAATTGAAAAGAAATGGAAAGATAAAGACCAAGGCAATAATCTGATTGTTGTTTGAGAAACCCCAGTCATGTCGGTGTGCATGAAACTTGGTCCTAAACATTGTTGATTTTACACTGTTTTCAATGGGACTTGAATTAGGGTGGTGCACCCTATATTAGGGTGCACCACTCTAACTGAAAGAAGAATTTCTACGCGAGCTCATCTGCATGAAATGTGCCCCCCACAATTTCTTTTGAAAAAGGATGCCGTTTGGTGAAAGAAATGGTGGGATTGTGTAAATATAGCATAGGATCAACTCCCTGGTTTTTGAGCTTCAATCTGAGGGCAGACTTGACAAAATTACGGTTGAAAAATGGGTCCTTATTGCACTACTGTGGAGGGATGCCATTTGTAAAATGGCTGCTTTCAGGCTCGGGAAGTATCACTTTTCGGAAGGTGAGTTTCTTTTGGTGTGAATATTACAAAATGTAATCGGCTAACCTACTAAAAATGGGAAAAAATGGAAAGATAAAGACCAAGACAATAATCTGATTGTTGTTTGAGAAACCCCAGTCATGTCGGTGTGCATGAAACTTGGTCCTAAACATTGTTGATTTTCCACTGTTTTCAATGGGAATTGAAGCACCCTATATTAGGGTGCACCACCCTAATTGAAAGGAGAATTTCTACGCGAGCTCATCTGCATGAAATGTGCCCCCCCCCCCCCCCCCATAATTTCTTTTGAAAAAGGATGCCGTTTGGTGAAAGAAATGGTGGGATTGTGTAAATATAGCATAGGATCAACTCCCTGGTTTTTGAGCTTCAATCTGAGGGCAGACTTGACAAAATTACGGTTGAAAATGGGTCCTAATTGCCATACTGTGGAGGGATGCCATTTGTAAAATGGCTGCTTTCAGGCTCGGGAAGTATCACTTTTCGGAAGGTGAGTTTTTTTGGTGTGAATATTAAAAAATGTAATCGGTAACCTACTACAAATTGAAAAGAAATGGAACGATAAAGACCAAGACAATAATCTGATTGTTGTTTGAGAAACCCCAGTGATGTCGGTGTGCATGAAACTTGGTCCTAAACATTGTTGATTTTACACTGTTTTCAATGGGACTTGAATTAGGGTGGTGCACCCTATATTAGGGTGCACCACCCTAATTGAAAGGCGAATTTCTACGCGAGCTCATCTGCATGAAATGTGCCCCCCACAATTTCTTTTAAAAAAGGATGCCGTTTGGTGAAAGAAATGGTGGGATTGTGTAAATATAGCATAGGATCAACTCCCTGGTTTTTGAGCTTCAATCTGAGGGCAGACTTGACAAAATTACGGTTGAAAAATGGGTCCTTATTGCACTACTGTGGAGGGATGCCATTTGTAAAATGGCTGCTTTCCGGCTCGGGAAGTATCACTTTTCGGAAGGTGAGTTTCTTTTGGTGTGAATATTACAAAATGTAATCGGCTAACCTACTAAAAATTGAAAAGAAATGGAAAGATAAAGACCAAGACAATCTTCTGATTGTTGTTTGAGAAACCCCAGTCATGTCGGTGTGCATGAAACTTGGTCCTAAACATTGTTGATTTTACACTGTTTTCAATGGGACTTGAATTAGGGTGGTGCACCCTATATTAGGGTGCACCACCCTAACTGAAAGAAGAATTTCTACGCGAGCTCATCTGCATGAAATGTGCCCCCCACAATTTCTTTTGAAAAAGGATGCCGTTTGGTGAAAGAAATGGTGGGATTGTGTAAATATAGCATAGGATCAACTCCCTGGTTTTTGAGCTTCAATCTGAGGGCAGACTTGACAAAATTACGGTTGAAAATGGGTCCTAATTGCCCTACTGTGGAGGGATGCCATTTGTAAAATGGCTGCTTTCAGGCTCGGGAAGTATCACTTTTCGGAAGGTGAGTTTCTTTTGGTGTGAATATTACAAAATGTAATCGGCTAACCTACTAAAAATGGGAAAAAATGGAAAGATAAAGACCAAGACAATAATCTGATTGTTGTTTGAGAAACCCCAGTCATGTCGGTGTGCATGAAACTTGGTCCTAAACATTGTTGATTTCCCACTGTTTTCAATGGGAATTGAAGCACCCTATATTAGGGTGCACCACCCTAATTGAAAGGAGAATTTCTACGCGAGCTCATCTGCATGAAATGTGCCCCCCACAATTTCTTTTGAAAAAGGATGCCGTTTGGTGAAAGAAATGGTGGGATTGTGTAAATATAGCATAGAATCAACTCCCTGGTTTTTGAGCTTCAATCTGAGGGCAGACTTTACAAAATTACGGTTGAAAAATGGGTCCTAATTGCCCTACTGTGGAGGGATGCTATTTTAGGGTGCACCACCCTAATTGAAAGGCGAATTTCTACGCGAGCTCATCTGCATGAAATGTGCCCCCCCCCCCCCCCCCCCCCCCACAATTTCTTTTAAAAAAGGATGCCGTTTGGTGAAAGAAATGGTGGGATTGTGTAAATATAGCATAGGATCAACTCCCTGGTTTTTGAGCTTCAATCTGAGGGCAGACTTGAAAAAATTACGGTTGAAAAATGGGTCCTTATTGCACTACTGTGGAGGGATGCCATTTGTAAAATGGCTGCTTTCAGGCTCGGGAAGTATCACTTTTCGGAAGGTGAGTTTCTTTTGGTGTGAATATTACAAAATGTAATCGGCTAACCTACTAAAAATGGGAAAAAATGGAAAGATAAAGACCAAGACAATAATCTGATTGTTGTTTGAGAAACCCCAGTCATGTCGGTGTGCATGAAACTTGGTCCTAAACATTGTTGATTTTCCACTGTTTTCAATGGGAATTGAAGCACCCTATATTAGGGTGCACCACCCTAATTGAAAGGAGAATTTCTACGCGAGCTCATCTGCATGAAATGTGCCCCCCCACAATTTCTTTTGAAAAAGGATGCCGTTTGGTGAAAGAAATGGTGGGATTGTGTAAATATAGCATAGGATCAACTCCCTGGTTTTTGAGCTTCAATCTGAGGGCAGACTTGACAAAATTACGGTTGAAAATGGGTCCTAATTGCCATACTGTGGAGGGATGCCATTTGTAAAATGGCTGCTTTCAGGCTCGGGAAGTATCACTTTTCGGAAGGTGAGTTTTTTTGGTGTGAATATTAAAAAATGTAATCGGTAACCTACTACAAATTGAAAAGAAATGGAACGATAAAGACCAAGACAATAATCTGATTGTTGTTTGAGAAACCCCAGTGATGTCGGTGTGCATGAAACTTGGTCCTAAACATTGTTGATTTTACACTGTTTTCAATGGGACTTGAATTAGGGTGGTGCACCCTATATTAGGGTGCACCACCCTAATTGAAAGGCGAATTTCTACGCGAGCTCATCTGCATGAAATGTGCCCCCCACAATTTCTTTTAAAAAAGGATGCCGTTTGGTGAAAGAAATGGTGGGATTGTGTAAATATAGGATAGGATCAACTCCCTGGTTTTTTAGCTTCAATCTGAGGGCAGACTTGACAAAATTACGGTTGAAAAATGGGTCTTATTGCACTACTGTGGAGGGATGCCATTTGTGAAATGGCTGCTTTCAGGCTCGGGAAGTATCACTTTTCGGAAGGTGAGTTTCTTTTGGTGTGAATATTACAAAATGTAATCGGCTAACCTACTAAAAATTGAAAAGAAATGGAACGATAAAGACCAAGACAATAATCTGATTTTTGTTTGAGAAACCCCAGTGATGTCGGTGTGCATGAAACTTGGTCCTAAACATTGTTGATTTTACACTGTTTTCAATGGGACTTGAATTAGGGTGGTGCACCCTATATTAGGGTGCACCACCCTAATTGAAAGGCGAATTTCTACGCGAGCTCATCTGCATGAAATGTGCCCCCCACAATTTCTTTTAAAAAAGGATGCCGTTTGGTGAAAGAAATGGTGGGATTGTGTAAATATAGCATAGGATCAACTCCCTGGTTTTTGAGCTTCAATCTGAGGGCAGACTTGACAAAATTACGGTTGAAAAATGGGTCCTTATTGCACTACTGTGGAGGGATGCCATTTGTAAAATGGCTGCTTTCCGGCTCGGGAAGTATCACTTTTCGGAAGGTGAGTTTCTTTTGGTGTGAATATTACAAAATGTAATCGGCTAACCTACTAAAAATTGAAAAGAAATGGAAAGATAAAGACCAAGACAATCTTCTGATTGTTGTTTGAGAAACCCCAGTCATGTCGGTGTGCATGAAACTTGGTCCTAAACATTGTTGATTTTACACTGTTTTCAATGGGACTTGAATTAGGGTGGTGCACCCTATATTAGGGTGCACCACCCTAACTGAAAGAAGAATTTCTACGCGAGCTCATCTGCATGAAATGTGCCCCCCACAATTTCTTTTGAAAAAGGATGCCGTTTGGTGAAAGAAATGGTGGGATTGTGTAAATATAGCATAGGATCAACTCCCTGGTTTTTGAGCTTCAATCTGAGGGCAGACTTGACAAAATTACGGTTGAAAATGGGTCCTAATTGCCCTACTGTGGAGGGATGCCATTTGTAAAATGGCTGCTTTCAGGCTCGGGAAGTATCACTTTTCGGAAGGTGAGTTTCTTTTGGTGTGAATATTACAAAATGTAATCGGCTAACCTACTAAAAATGGGAAAAAATGGAAAGATAAAGACCAAGACAATAATCTGATTGTTGTTTGAGAAACCCCAGTCATGTCGGTGTGCATGAAACTTGGTCCTAAACATTGTTGATTTCCCACTGTTTTCAATGGGAATTGAAGCACCCTATATTAGGGTGCACCACCCTAATTGAAAGGAGAATTTCTACGCGAGCTCATCTGCATGAAATGTGCCCCCCACAATTTCTTTTGAAAAAGGATGCCGTTTGGTGAAAGAAATGGTGGGATTGTGTAAATATAGCATAGAATCAACTCCCTGGTTTTTGAGCTTCAATCTGAGGGCAGACTTTACAAAATTACGGTTGAAAAATGGGTCCTAATTGCCCTACTGTGGAGGGATGCTATTTTAGGGTGCACCACCCTAATTGAAAGGCGAATTTCTACGCGAGCTCATCTGCATGAAATGTGCCCCCCCCCCCCCCCCCCCCACAATTTCTTTTAAAAAAGGATGCCGTTTGGTGAAAGAAATGGTGGGATTGTGTAAATATAGCATAGGATCAACTCCCTGGTTTTTGAGCTTCAATCTGAGGGCAGACTTGAAAAAATTACGGTTGAAAAATGGGTCCTTATTGCACTACTGTGGAGGGATGCCATTTGTAAAATGGCTGCTTTCAGGCTCGGGAAGTATCACTTTTCGGAAGGTGAGTTTCTTTTGGTGTGAATATTACAAAATGTAATCGGCTAACCTACTAAAAATGGGAAAAAATGGAAAGATAAAGACCAAGACAATAATCTGATTGTTGTTTGAGAAACCCCAGTCATGTCGGTGTGCATGAAACTTGGTCCTAAACATTGTTGATTTTCCACTGTTTTCAATGGGAATTGAAGCACCCTATATTAGGGTGCACCACCCTAATTGAAAGGAGAATTTCTACGCGAGCTCATCTGCATGAAATGTGCCCCCCCACAATTTCTTTTGAAAAAGGATGCCGTTTGGTGAAAGAAATGGTGGGATTGTGTAAATATAGCATAGGATCAACTCCCTGGTTTTTGAGCTTCAATCTGAGGGCAGACTTGACAAAATTACGGTTGAAAAATGGGTCCTAATTGCCCTACTGTGGAGGGATGCCATTTGTAAAATGGCTGCTTTTAGGCTCGGGAAGTATCACTTTTCGGAAGGTGAGTTTCTTTTGGTGTGAATATTAAAAATGTAATCGGCTAACCTACTAAAAATTGAAAAGAAATGGAAAGATAAAGACCAAGGCAATAATCTGATTGTTGTTTGAGAAACCCCAGTCATGTCGGTGTGCATGAAACTTGGTCCTAAACATTGTTGATTTTACACTGTTTTCAATGGGACTTGAATTAGGGTGGTGCACCCTATATTAGGGTGCACCACTCTAACTGAAAGGAAAATTTCTACGCGAGAACATCTGCATGAAATGTGCCCCCCCACAATTTCTTTTAAAAAAGGATGCCGTTTGGTGAAAGAAATGGTGGGATTGTGTAAATATAGCATAGGATCAACTCCCTGGTTTTTGAGCTTCAATCTGAGGGCAGACTTGACAAAATTACGGTTGAAAAATGGGTCCTTATTGCACTACTGTGGAGGGATGCCATTTGTAAAATGGCTGCTTTCAGGCTCGGGAAGTATCACTTTTCGGAAGGTGAGTTTCTTTTGGTGTGAATATTACAAAATGTAATCGGCTAACCTACTAAAAATTGAAAAGAAATGGAAAGATAAAGACCAAGACAATAATCTGATTGTTGTTTGAGAAACCCCAGTCATGTCGGTGTGCATGAAACTTGGTCCTAAACATTGTTGATTTTACACTGTTTTCAATGGGACTTGAATTAGGGTGGTGCACCCTATATTAGGGTGCACCACCCTAATTGAAAGGCGAATTTCTACGCGAGCTCATCTGCATGAAATGTGCCCCCCACAATTTCTTTTGAAAAAGGATGCCGTTTGGTGAAAGAAATGGTGGGATTGTGTAAATATAGCATAGGATCAACTCCCTGGTTTTTGAGCTTCAATCTGAGGGCAGACTTGACAAAATTACTGTTGAAAATGGGTCCTAATTGCCCTACTGTGGAGGGATGCCATTTGTAAAATGGCTGCTTTCAGGCTCGGGAAGTATCACTTTTCGGAAGGTGAGTTTCTTTTGGTGTAAATATTACAAAATGTAATCGGCTAACCTACTAAAAATGGGGAAAAATGGAAAGATAAAGACCAAGACAATAATCTGATTGTTGTTTGAGAAACCCCAGTCATGTCGGTGTGCATGAAACTTGGTCCTAAACATTGTTGATTTTACACTGTTTTCAATGGGAATTGAAGCACCCTATATTAGGGTGCACCACCCTAATTGAAAGGAGAATTTCTACGCGAGCTCATCTGCATGAAATGTGCCCCCCCCCCCCCCCCCCCCACAATTTCTTTTGAAAAAGGATGCCGTTTGGTGAAAGAAATGGTGGGATTGTGTAAATATAGCATAGGATCAACTCCCTGGTTTTTGAGCTTCAATCTGAGGGCAGACTTGACAAAATTACGGTTGAAAAATGGGTCCTAATTGCCCTACTGTGGAGGGATGCTATTTGTAAAATGGCTGCTTTTAGGCTCGGGAAGTATCACTTTTCGGAAGGTGAGTTTCTTTTGGTGTGAATATTAAAAATGTAATCGGCTAACCTACTAAAAATTGAAAAGAAATGGAAAGATAAAGACCAAGGCAATAATCTGATTGTTGTTTGAGAAACCCCAGTCATGTCGGTGTGCATGAAACTTGGTCCTAAACATTGTTGATTTTACACTGTTTTCAATGGGACTTGAATTAGGGTGGGGCACCCTATATTAGGGTGCACCACCCTAACTGAAAGGAAAATTTCTACGCGAGCTAATCTGCATGAAATGTGCCCCCCCCACAATTTCTTTTAAAAAAGGATGCCGTTTGGTGAAAGAAATGGTGGGATTGTGTAAATATAGGATAGGATCAACTCCCTGGTTTTTTAGCTTCAATCTGAGGGCAGACTTGACAAAATTACGGTTGAAAAATGGGTCTTATTGCACCACTGTGGAGGGATGCCATTTGTAAAATGGCTGCTTTCAGGCTCGGGAAGTATCACTTTTCGGAAGGTGAGTTTCTTTTGGTGTGAATATTACAAAATGTAATCGGCTAACCTACTAAAAATTGAAAAGAAATGGAAAGATAAAGACCAAGACAATAATCTGATTGTTGTTTGAGAAACCCCAGTCATGTCGGTGTGCATGAAACTTGGTCCTAAACATTGTTGATTTTACACTGTTTTCAATGGGACTTGAATTAGGGTGGTGCACCCTATATTAGGGTGCACCACCCTAACTGAAAGAAGAATTTCTACGCGAGCTCATCTGCATGAAATGTGCCCCCCAAAATTTATTTTGAAAAAGGATGCCGTTTGGTGAAAGAAATGGTGGGATTGTGTAAATATAGCATAGGATCAACTCCCTGGTTTTTGAGCTTCAATCTGAGGGCAGACTTGACAAAATGACGGTTGAAAATGGGTCCTAATTGCCCTACTGTGGAGGGATGCCATTTGTAAAATGGCTGCTTTCAGGCTCGGGAAGTATCACTTTTCGGAAGGTGAGTTTCTTTTGGTGTGAATATTACAAAATGTAATCGGCTAACCTACTAAAAATGGGAAAAAATGAAAAGATAAAGACCAAGACAATAATCTGATTGTTGTTTGAGAAACCCCAGTCATGTCGGTGTGCATGAAACTTGGTCCTAAACATTGTTGATTTTCCACTGTTTTCAATGGGAATTGAAGCACCCTATATTAGGGTGCACCACCCTAATTGAAAGGCGAATTTCTACGCGAGCTCATCTGCATGAAATGTGCCCCCCCCCCCCCCCCCCACAATTTCTTTTAAAAAAGGATGCCGTTTGGTGAAAGAAATGGTGGGATTGTGTAAATATAGCATAGGATCAACTCCCTGGTTTTTGAGCTTCAATCTGAGGGCAGACTTGACAAAATTACGGTTGAAAAATGGGTCCTTATTGCACTACTGTGGAGGGATGCCATTTGTAAAATGGCTGCTTTCAGGCTCGGGAAGTATCACTTTTCGGAAGGTGAGTTTCTTTTGGTGTGAATATTACAAAATGTAATCGGCTAACCTACTAAAAATGGGAAAAAATGGAAAGATAAAGACCAAGACAATAATCTGATTGTTGTTTGAGAAACCCCAGTCATGTCGGTGTGCATGAAACTTGGTCCTAAACATTGTTGATTTTCCACTGTTTTCAATGGGAATTGAAGCACCCTATATTAGGGTGCACCACCCTAATTGAAAGGAGAATTTCTACGCGAGCTCATCTGCATGAAATGTGCCCCCCCCACAATTTCTTTTGAAAAAGGATGCCGTTTGGTGAAAGAAATGGTGGGATTGTGTAAATATAGCATAGGATCAACTCCCTGGTTTTTGAGCTTCAATCTGAGGGCAGACTTGACAAAATTGCGGTTGAAAAATGGGTGCTTATTGCACTACTGTGGAGGGATGCCATTTGTAAAATGGCTGCTTTCAGGCTCGGGAAGTATCACTTTTCGGAAGGTGAGTTTCTTTTGGTGTGAATATTAAAAATGTAATCGGCTAACCTACTAAAAATTGAAAAGAAATGGAAAGATAAAGACCAAGGCAATAATCTGATTGTTGTTTGAGAAACCCCAGTCATGTCGGTGTGCATGAAACTTGGTCCTAAACATTGTTGATTTTACACTGTTTTCAATGGGACTTGAATTAGGGTGGTGCACCCTATATTAGGGTGCACCACCCTAACTGAAAGGAAAATTTCTACGCGAGCTAATCTGCATGAAATGTGCCCCCCCACAATTTCTTTTAAAAAAGGATGCCGTTTGGTGAAAGAAATGGTGGGATTGTGTAAATATAGGATAGGATCAACTCCCTGGTTTTTTAGCTTCAATCTGAGGGCAGACTTGACAAAATTACGGTTGAAAAATGGGTCTTATTGCACTACTGTGGAGGGATGCCATTTGTAAAATGGCTGCTTTCAGGCTCGGGAAGTATCACTTTTCGGAAGGTGAGTTTCTTTTGGTGTGAATATTACAAAATGTAATCGGCTAACCTACTAAAAATTGAAAAGAAATGGAAAGATAAAGACCAAGGCAATAATCTGATTGTTGTTTGAGAAACCCCAGTCATGTCGGTGTGCATGAAACTTGGTCCTAAACATTGTTGATTTTACACTGTTTTCAATGGGACTTGAATTAGGGTGGTGCACCCTATATTAGGGTGCACCACCCTAACTGAAAGGAAAATTTCTACGCGAGCTCATCTGCATGAAATGTGCCCCCCCCCCCCCCCCCCCCCACAATTTCTTTTGAAAAAGGATGCCGTTTGGTGAAAGAAATAGTGGGATTGTGTAAATATAGCATAGGATCAACTCCCTGGTTTTTGAGCTTCAATCTGAGGGCAGACTTGACAAAATTACGGTTGAAAAATGGGTCCTAATTGCCCTACTGTAGAGGGATGCCATTTGTAAAATGGCTGCTTTCAGGCTCGGGAAGTATCACTTTTCGGAAGGTGAGTTTCTTTTGGTGTGAATATTAAAAAATGTAATCGGCTAACCTACTAAAAATTGAAAAGAAATGGAAAGATAAAGACCAAGACAATAATCTGATTGTTGTTTGAGAAACCCCAGTCATGTCGGTGTGCATGAAACTTGGTCCTAAACATTGTTGATTTTACACTGTTTTCAATGGGACTTGAATTAGGGTGGTGCACCCTATATTAGGGTGCACCACCCTAACTGAAAGAAGAATTTCTACGCGAGCTCATCTGCATGAAATGTGCCCCCCACAATTTCTTTTGAAAAAGGATGCCGTTTGGTGAAAGAAATGGTGGGATTGTGTAAATATAGCATAGGATCAACTCCCTGGTTTTTGAGCTTCAATCTGAGGGCAGACTTGACAAAATTACGGTTGAAAATGGGTCCTAATTGCCCTACTGTGGAGGGATGCCATTTGTAAAATGGCTGCTTTCAGGCTCGGGAAGTATCACATTTCGGAAGGTGAGTTTCTTTTGGTGTGAATATTACAAAATGTAATCGGCTAACCTACTAAAAATGGGGAAAAATGGAAAGATAAAGACCAAGACAATAATCTGATTGTTGTTTGAGAAACCCCAGTCATGTCGGTGTGCATGAAACTTGGTCCTAAACATTGTTGATTTTCCACTGTTTTCAATGGGAATTGAAGCACCCTATATTAGGGTGCACCACCCTAATTGAAAGGAGAATTTCTACGCGAGCTCATCTGCATGAAATGTGCCCCCCACAATTTCTTTTGAAAAAGGATGCCGTTTGGTGAAAGAAATGGTGGGATTGTGTAAATATAGCATAGGATCAACTCCCTGGTTTTTGAGCTTCAATCTGAGGGCAGACTTTACAAAATTACGGTTGAAAAATGGGTCCTAATTGCCCTACTGTGGAGGGATGCTATTTTAGGGTGCACCACCCTAATTGAAAGGCGAATTTCTACGCGAGCTCATCTGCATGAAATGTGCCCCCCACAATTTCTTTTGAAAAAGGATGCCGTTTGGTGAAAGAAATGGTGGGATTGTGTAAATATAGCATAGGATCAACTCCCTGGTTTTTGAGCTTCAATCTGAGGGCAGACTTTACAAAATTACGGTTGAAAAATGGGTCCTAATTGCCCTACTGTGGAGGGATGCCATTTGTAAAATGGCTGCTTTCAGGCTCGGGAAGTATCACTTTTCGGAAGGTGAGTTTCTTTTGGTGTGAATATTACAAAATGTAATCGGCTAACCTACTAAAAATGGGAAAAAATGGAAAGATAAAGACCAAGACAATAATCTGATTGTTGTTTGAGAAACCCCAGTCATGTCGGTGTGCATGAAACTTGGTCCTAAACATTGTTGATTTCCCACTGTTTTCAATGGGAATTGAAGCACCCTATATTAGGGTGCACCACCCTAATTGAAAGGAGAATTTCTACGCGAGCTCATCTGCATGAAATGTGCCCCCCACAATTTCTTTTGAAAAAGGATGCCGTTTGGTGAAAGAAATGGTGGGATTGTGTAAATATAGCATAGAATCAACTCCCTGGTTTTTGAGCTTCAATCTGAGGGCAGACTTTACAAAATTACGGTTGAAAAATGGGTCCTAATTGCCCTACTGTGGAGGGATGCTATTTTAGGGTGCACCACCCTAATTGAAAGGCGAATTTCTACGCGAGCTCATCTGCATGAAATGTGCCCCCCCCCCCCCCCCCCCCCACAATTTCTTTTAAAAAAGGATGCCGTTTGGTGAAAGAAATGGTGGGATTGTGTAAATATAGCATAGGATCAACTCCCTGGTTTTTGAGCTTCAATCTGAGGGCAGACTTGAAAAAATTACGGTTGAAAAATGGGTCCTTATTGCACTACTGTGGTGGGATGCCATTTGTAAAATGGCTGCTTTCAGGCTCGGGAAGTATCACTTTTCGGAAGGTGAGTTTCTTTTGGTGTGAATATTACAAAATGTAATCGGCTAACCTACTAAAAATGGGAAAAAATGGAAAGATAAAGACCAAGACAATAATCTGATTGTTGTTTGAGAAACCCCAGTCATGTCGGTGTGCATGAAACTTGGTCCTAAACATTGTTGATTTTCCACTGTTTTCAATGGGAATTGAAGCACCCTATATTAGGGTGCACCACCCTAATTGAAAGGAGAATTTCTACGCGAGCTCATCTGCATGAAATGTGCCCCCCCACAATTTCTTTTGAAAAAGGATGCCGTTTGGTGAAAGAAATGGTGGGATTGTGTAAATATAGCATAGGATCAACTCCCTGGTTTTTGAGCTTCAATCTGAGGGCAGACTTGACAAAATTACGGTTGAAAAATGGGTCCTAATTGCCCTACTGTGGAGGGATGCCATTTGTAAAATGGCTGCTTTTAGGCTCGGGAAGTATCACTTTTCGGAAGGTGAGTTTCTTTTGGTGTGAATATTAAAAATGTAATCGGCTAACCTACTAAAAATTGAAAAGAAATGGAAAGATAAAGACCAAGGCAATAATCTGATTGTTGTTTGAGAAACCCCAGTCATGTCGGTGTGCATGAAACTTGGTCCTAAACATTGTTGATTTTACACTGTTTTCAATGGGACTTGAATTAGGGTGGTGCACCCTATATTAGGGTGCACCACTCTAACTGAAAGGAAAATTTCTACGCGAGAACATCTGCATGAAATGTGCCCCCCCACAATTTCTTTTAAAAAAGGATGCCGTTTGGTGAAAGAAATGGTGGGATTGTGTAAATATAGCATAGGATCAACTCCCTGGTTTTTGAGCTTCAATCTGAGGGCAGACTTGACAAAATTACGGTTGAAAAATGGGTCCTTATTGCACTACTGTGGAGGGATGCCATTTGTAAAATGGCTGCTTTCAGGCTCGGGAAGTATCACTTTTCGGAAGGTGAGTTTCTTTTGGTGTGAATATTACAAAATGTAATCGGCTAACCTACTAAAAATTGAAAAGAAATGGAAAGATAAAGACCAAGACAATAATCTGATTGTTGTTTGAGAAACCCCAGTCATGTCGGTGTGCATGAAACTTGGTCCTAAACATTGTTGATTTTACACTGTTTTCAATGGGACTTGAATTAGGGTGGTGCACCCTATATTAGGGTGCACCACCCTAATTGAAAGGCGAATTTCTACGCGAGCTCATCTGCATGAAATGTGCCCCCCACAATTTCTTTTGAAAAAGGATGCCGTTTGGTGAAAGAAATGGTGGGATTGTGTAAATATAGCATAGGATCAACTCCCTGGTTTTTGAGCTTCAATCTGAGGGCAGACTTGACAAAATTACTGTTGAAAATGGGTCCTAATTGCCCTACTGTGGAGGGATGCCATTTGTAAAATGGCTGCTTTCAGGCTCGGGAAGTATCACTTTTCGGAAGGTGAGTTTCTTTTGGTGTAAATATTACAAAATGTAATCGGCTAACCTACTAAAAATGGGGAAAAATGGAAAGATAAAGACCAAGACAATAATCTGATTGTTGTTTGAGAAACCCCAGTCATGTCGGTGTGCATGAAACTTGGTCCTAAACATTGTTGATTTTACACTGTTTTCAATGGGAATTGAAGCACCCTATATTAGGGTGCACCACCCTAATTGAAAGGAGAATTTCTACGCGAGCTCATCTGCATGAAATGTGCCCCCCCCCCCCCCCCCCCACAATTTCTTTTGAAAAAGGATGCCGTTTGGTGAAAGAAATGGTGGGATTGTGTAAATATAGCATAGGATCAACTCCCTGGTTTTTGAGCTTCAATCTGAGGGCAGACTTGACAAAATTACGGTTGAAAAATGGGTCCTAATTGCCCTACTGTGGAGGGATGCTATTTGTAAAATGGCTGCTTTTAGGCTCGGGAAGTATCACTTTTCGGAAGGTGAGTTTCTTTTGGTGTGAATATTAAAAATGTAATCGGCTAACCTACTAAAAATTGAAAAGAAATGGAAAGATAAAGACCAAGGCAATAATCTGATTGTTGTTTGAGAAACCCCAGTCATGTCGGTGTGCATGAAACTTGGTCCTAAACATTGTTGATTTTACACTGTTTTCAATGGGACTTGAATTAGGGTGGGGCACCCTATATTAGGGTGCACCACCCTAACTGAAAGGAAAATTTCTACGCGAGCTAATCTGCATGAAATGTGCCCCCCCCACAATTTCTTTTAAAAAAGGATGCCGTTTGGTGAAAGAAATGGTGGGATTGTGTAAATATAGGATAGGATCAACTCCCTGGTTTTTTAGCTTCAATCTGAGGGCAGACTTGACAAAATTACGGTTGAAAAATGGGTCTTATTGCACCACTGTGGAGGGATGCCATTTGTAAAATGGCTGCTTTCAGGCTCGGGAAGTATCACTTTTCGGAAGGTGAGTTTCTTTTGGTGTGAATATTACAAAATGTAATCGGCTAACCTACTAAAAATTGAAAAGAAATGGAAAGATAAAGACCAAGACAATAATCTGATTGTTGTTTGAGAAACCCCAGTCATGTTGGTGTGCATGAAACTTGGTCCTAAACATTGTTGATTTTACACTGTTTTCAATGGGACTTGAATTAGGGTGGTGCACCCTATATTAGGGTGCACCACCCTAACTGAAAGAAGAATTTCTACGCGAGCTCATCTGCATGAAATGTGCCCCCCAAAATTTATTTTGAAAAAGGATGCCGTTTGGTGAAAGAAATGGTGGGATTGTGTAAATATAGCATAGGATCAACTCCCTGGTTTTTGAGCTTCAATCTGAGGGCAGACTTGACAAAATGACGGTTGAAAATGGGTCCTAATTGCCCTACTGTGGAGGGATGCCATTTGTAAAATGGCTGCTTTCAGGCTCGGGAAGTATCACTTTTCGGAAGGTGAGTTTCTTTTGGTGTGAATATTACAAAATGTAATCGGCTAACCTACTAAAAATGGGAAAAAATGAAAAGATAAAGACCAAGACAATAATCTGATTGTTGTTTGAGAAACCCCAGTCATGTCGGTGTGCATGAAACTTGGTCCTAAACATTGTTGATTTTCCACTGTTTTCAATGGGAATTGAAGCACCCTATATTAGGGTGCACCACCCTAATTGAAAGGCGAATTTCTACGCGAGCTCATCTGCATGAAATGTGCCCCCCCCCCCCCCCCCCACAATTTCTTTTAAAAAAGGATGCCGTTTGGTGAAAGAAATGGTGGGATTGTGTAAATATAGCATAGGATCAACTCCCTGGTTTTTGAGCTTCAATCTGAGGGCAGACTTGACAAAATTACGGTTGAAAAATGGGTCCTTATTGCACTACTGTGGAGGGATGCCATTTGTAAAATGGCTGCTTTCAGGCTCGGGAAGTATCACTTTTCGGAAGGTGAGTTTCTTTTGGTGTGAATATTACAAAATGTAATCGGCTAACCTACTAAAAATGGGAAAAAATGGAAAGATAAAGACCAAGACAATAATCTGATTGTTGTTTGAGAAACCCCAGTCATGTCGGTGTGCATGAAACTTGGTCCTAAACATTGTTGATTTTCCACTGTTTTCAATGGGAATTGAAGCACCCTATATTAGGGTGCACCACCCTAATTGAAAGGAGAATTTCTACGCGAGCTCATCTGCATGAAATGTGCCCCCCCCACAATTTCTTTTGAAAAAGGATGCCGTTTGGTGAAAGAAATGGTGGGATTGTGTAAATATAGCATAGGATCAACTCCCTGGTTTTTGAGCTTCAATCTGAGGGCAGACTTGACAAAATTGCGGTTGAAAAATGGGTGCTTATTGCACTACTGTGGAGGGATGCCATTTGTAAAATGGCTGCTTTCAGGCTCGGGAAGTATCACTTTTCGGAAGGTGAGTTTCTTTTGGTGTGAATATTAAAAATGTAATCGGCTAACCTACTAAAAATTGAAAAGAAATGGAAAGATAAAGACCAAGGCAATAATCTGATTGTTGTTTGAGAAACCCCAGTCATGTCGGTGTGCATGAAACTTGGTCCTAAACATTGTTGATTTTACACTGTTTTCAATGGGACTTGTGGTGCACCCTATATTAGGGTGCACTACCCTAATTGAAAGGAGAATTTCTACGCGAGCTCATCTGCATGAAATGTGCCCCCCACAATTTCTTTTGAAAAAGGATGCCGTTTGGTGAAAGAAATGGTGGGATTGTGTAAATATAGCATAGGATCAACTCCCTGGTTTTTGAGCTTCAATCTGAGGGCAGACTTTACAAAATTACGGTTGAAAAATGGGTCCTAATTGCCCTACTGTGGAGGGATGCTATTTTAGGGTGCACCACCCTAATTGAAAGGCGAATTTCTACGCGAGCTCATCTGCATGAAATGTGCCCCCCCCCCCCCCCCCCCACAATTTCTTTTAAAAAAGGATGCCGTTTGGTGAAAGAAATGGTGGGATTGTGTAAATATAGCATAGGATCAACTCCCTGGTTTTTGAGCTTCAATCTGAGGGCAGACTTGACAAAATTACGGTTGAAAAATGGGTCCTTATTGCACTTCTGTGGAGGGATGCCATTTGTAAAATGGCTGCTTTCAGGCTCGGGAAGTATCACTTTTCGGAAGGTGAGTTTCTTTTGGTGTGAATATTACAAAATGTAATCGGCTAACCTACTAAAAATGGGAAAAAATGGAAAGATAAAGACCAAGACAATAATCTGATTGTTGTTTGAGAAACCCCAGTCATGTCGGTGTGCATGAAACTTGGTCCTAAACATTGTTGATTTTCCACTGTTTTCAATGGGAATTGAAGCACCCTATATTAGGGTGCACCACCCTAATTGAAAGGAGAATTTCTACGCGAGCTCATCTGCATGAAATGTGCCCCACCAAAATTTCTTTTGAAAAAGGATGCCGTTTGGTGAAAGAAATGGTGGGATTGTGTAAATATAGCATAGGATCAACTCCCTGGTTTTTGAGCTTCAATCTGAGGGCAGACTTGACAAAATTACGGTTGAAAAATGGGTCCTAATTGCCCTACTGTGGAGGGATGCTATTTGTAAAATGGCTGCTTTTAGGCTCGGGAAGTATCACTTTTCGGAAGGTGAGTTTCTTTTGGTGTGAATATTAAAAATGTAATCGGCTAACCTACTAAAAATTGAAAAGAAATGGAAAGATAAAGACCAAGGCAATAATCTGATTGTTGTTTGAGAAACCCCAGTCATGTCGGTGTGCATGAAACTTGGTCCTAAACATTGTTGATTTTACACTGTTTTCAATGGGACTTGAATTAGGGTGGTGCACCCTATATTAGGGTGCACCACCCTAACTGAAAGGAAAATTTCTACGCGAGCTAATCTGCATGAAATGTGCCCCCCCACAATTTCTTTTAAAAAAGGATGCCGTTTGGTGAAAGAAATGGTGGGATTGTGTAAATATAGGATAGGATCAACTCCCTGGTTTTTTAGCTTCAATCTGAGGGCAGACTTGACAAAATTACGGTTGAAAAATGGGTCTTATTGCACTACTGTGGAGGGATGCCATTTGTAAAATGGCTGCTTTCAGGCTCGGGAAGTATCACTTTTCGGAAGGTGAGTTTCTTTTGGTGTGAATATTACAAAATGTAATCGGCTAACCTACTAAAAATTGAAAAGAAATGGAAAGATAAAGACCAAGGCAATAATCTGATTGTTGTTTGAGAAACCCCAGTCATGTCGGTGTGCATGAAACTTGGTCCTAAACATTGTTGATTTTACACTGTTTTCAATGGGACTTGAATTAGGGTGGTGCACCCTATATTAGGGTGCACCACCCTAACTGAAAGGAAAATTTCTACGCGAGCTCATCTGCATGAAATGTGCCCCCCCCCCCCCCCCCCCCCCACAATTTCTTTTGAAAAAGGATGCCGTTTGGTGAAAGAAATAGTGGGATTGTGTAAATATAGCATAGGATCAACTCCCTGGTTTTTGAGCTTCAATCTGAGGGCAGACTTGACAAAATTACGGTTGAAAAATGGGTCCTAATTGCCCTACTGTAGAGGGATGCCATTTGTAAAATGGCTGCTTTCAGGCTCGGGAAGTATCACTTTTCGGAAGGTGAGTTTCTTTTGGTGTGAATATTAAAAAATGTAATCGGCTAACCTACTAAAAATTGAAAAGAAATGGAAAGATAAAGACCAAGACAATAATCTGATTGTTGTTTGAGAAACCCCAGTCATGTCGGTGTGCATGAAACTTGGTCCTAAACATTGTTGATTTTACACTGTTTTCAATGGGACTTGAATTAGGGTGGTGCACCCTATATTAGGGTGCACCACCCTAACTGAAAGAAGAATTTCTACGCGAGCTCATCTGCATGAAATGTGCCCCCCACAATTTCTTTTGAAAAAGGATGCCGTTTGGTGAAAGAAATGGTGGGATTGTGTAAATATAGCATAGGATCAACTCCCTGGTTTTTGAGCTTCAATCTGAGGGCAGACTTGACAAAATTACGGTTGAAAATGGGTCCTAATTGCCCTACTGTGGAGGGATGCCATTTGTAAAATGGCTGCTTTCAGGCTCGGGAAGTATCACATTTCGGAAGGTGAGTTTCTTTTGGTGTGAATATTACAAAATGTAATCGGCTAACCTACTAAAAATGGGGAAAAATGGAAAGATAAAGACCAAGACAATAATCTGATTGTTGTTTGAGAAACCCCAGTCATGTCGGTGTGCATGAAACTTGGTCCTAAACATTGTTGATTTTCCACTGTTTTCAATGGGAATTGAAGCACCCTATATTAGGGTGCACCACCCTAATTGAAAGGAGAATTTCTACGCGAGCTCATCTGCATGAAATGTGCCCCCCACAATTTCTTTTGAAAAAGGATGCCGTTTGGTGAAAGAAATGGTGGGATTGTGTAAATATAGCATAGGATCAACTCCCTGGTTTTTGAGCTTCAATCTGAGGGCAGACTTTACAAAATTACGGTTGAAAAATGGGTCCTAATTGCCCTACTGTGGAGGGATGCTATTTTAGGGTGCACCACCCTAATTGAAAGGCGAATTTCTACGCGAGCTCATCTGCATGAAATGTGCCCCCCACAATTTCTTTTGAAAAAGGATGCCGTTTGGTGAAAGAAATGGTGGGATTGTGTAAATATAGCATAGGATCAACTCCCTGGTTTTTGAGCTTCAATCTGAGGGCAGACTTTACAAAATTACGGTTGAAAAATGGGTCCTAATTGCCCTACTGTGGAGGGATGCTATTTTAGGGTGCACCACCCTAATTGAAAGGCGAATTTCTACGCGAGCTCATCTGCATGAAATGTGCCCCCCCCCCCCCCCCCCCACAATTTCTTTTAAAAAAGGATGCCGTTTGGTGAAAGAAATGGTGGGATTGTGTAAATATAGCATAGGATCAACTCCCTGGTTTTTGAGCTTCAATCTGAGGGCAGACTTGACAAAATTACGGTTGAAAAATGGGTCCTTATTGCACTACTGTGGAGGGATGCCATTTGTAAAATGGCTGCTTTCAGGCTCGGGAAGTATCACTTTTCGGAAGGTGAGTTTCTTTTGGTGTGAATATTACAAAATGTAATCGGCTAACCTACTAAAAATGGAAAAAAATGGAAAGATAAAGACCAAGACAATAATCTGATTGTTGTTTGAGAAACCCCAGTCATGTCGGTGTGCATGAAACTTGGTCCTAAACATTGTTGATTTTACACTGTTTTCAATGGGACTTGAATTAGGGTGGTGCACCCTATATTATTAGGGTGCACCACCCTAACTGAAAGGAAAATTTCTACGCGAGCTAATCTGCATGAAATGTGCCCCCCCACAATTTCTTTTAAAAAAGGATGCCGTTTGGTGAAAGAAATGGTGGGATTGTGTAAATATAGGATAGGATCAACTCCCTGGTTTTTTAGCTTCAATCTGAGGGCAGACTTGACAAAATTACGGTTGAAAAATGGGTCTTATTGCACTACTGTGGAGGGATGCCATTTGTAAAATGGCTGCTTTCAGGCTCGGGAAGTATCACTTTTCGGAAGGTGAGTTTCTTTTGGTGTGAATATTACAAAATGTAATCGGCTAACCTACTAAAAATTGAAAAGAAATGGAAAGATAAAGACCAAGACAATAATCTGATTGTTGTTTGAGAAACCCCAGTCATGTCGGTGTGCATGAAACTTGGTCCTAAACATTGTTGATTTTACACTGTTTTCAATGGGACTTGAATTAGGGTGGTGCACCCTATATTAGGGTGCACCACCCTAACTGAAGAAAGAATTTCTACGCGAGCTCATCTGCATGAAATGTGCCCCCCACAATTTCTTTTGAAAAAGGATGCCGTTTGGTGAAAGAAATGGTGGGATTGTGTAAATATAGCATAGGATCAACTCCCTGGTTTTTGAGCTTCAATCTGAGGGCAGACTTGACAAAATTACGGTTGAAAATGGGTCCTAATTGCCCTACTGTGGAGGGATGCCATTTGTAAAATGGCTGCTTTCAGGCTCGGGAAGTATCACTTTTCGGAAGGTGAGTTTCTTTTGGTGTGAATATTACAAAATGTAATCGTCTAACCTACTAAAAATGGGAAAAAATGGAAAGATAAAGACCAAGACAATAATCTGACTGTTGTTTGAGAAACCCCAGTCATGTCGGTGTGCATGAAACTTGGTCCTAAACATTGTTGATTTTCCACTGTTTTCAATGGGAATTGAAGCACCCTATATTAGGGTGCACCACCCTAATTGAAAGGAGAATTTCTACGCGAGCTCATCTGCATGAAATGTGCCCCCCCACAATTTCTTTTGAAAAAGGATGCCGTTTGGTGAAAGAAATGGTGGGATTGTGTAAATATAGCATAGGATCAACTCCCTGGTTTTTGAGCTTCAATCTGAGGGCAGACTTGACAAAATTACGGTTGAAAAATGGGTCCTAATTGCCCTACTGTGGAGGGATGCTATTTGTAAAATGGCTGCTTTTAGGCTCGGGAAGTATCACTTTTCGGAAGGTGAGTTTCTTTTGGTGTGAATATTAAAAATGTAATCGGCTAACCTACTTAAAATTGAAAAGAAATGGAAAGATAAAGACCAAGGCAATAATCTGATTGTTGTTTGAGAAACCCCAGTCATGTCGGTGTGCATGAAACTTGGTCCTAAACATTGTTGATTTTACACTGTTTTCAATGGGACTTGAATTAGGGTGGGGCACCCTATATTAGGGTGCACCACCCTAACTGAAAGGAAAATTTCTACGCGAGCTAATCTGCATGAAATGTGCCCCCCCACAATTTCTTTTAAAAAAGGATGCCGTTTGGTGAAAGAAATGGTGGGATTGTGTAAATATAGGATAGGATCAACTCCCTGGTTTTTTAGCTTCAATCTGAGGGCAGACTTGACAAAATTACGGTTGAAAAATGGGTCTTATTGCACTACTGTGGAGGGATGCCATTTGTAAAATGGCTGCTTTCAGGCTCGGGAAGTATCACTTTTCGGAAGGTGAGTTTCTTTTGGTGTGAATATTACAAAATGTAATCGGCTAACCTACTAAAAATTGAAAAGAAATGGAAAGATAAAGACCAAGACAATAATCTGATTGTTGTTTGAGAAACCCCAGTCATGTCGGTGTGCATGAAACTTGGTCCTAAACATTGTTGATTTTACACTGTTTTCAATGGGACTTGAATTAGGGTGGTGCACCCTATATTAGGGTGCACCACCCTAACTGAAAGAAGAATTTCTACGCGAGCTCATCTGCATGAAATGTGCCCCCCAAAATTTATTTTGAAAAAGGATGCCGTTTGGTGAAAGAAATGGTGGGATTGTGTAAATATAGCATAGGATCAACTCCCTGGTTTTTGAGCTTCAATCTGAGGGCAGACTTGACAAAATGACGGTTGAAAATGGGTCCTAATTGCCCTACTGTGGAGGGATGCCATTTGTAAAATGGCTGCTTTCAGGCTCGGGAAGTATCACTTTTCGGAAGGTGAGTTTCTTTTGGTGTGAATATTACAAAATGTAATCGGCTAACCTACTAAAAATGGGAAAAAATGAAAAGATAAAGACCAAGACAATAATCTGATTGTTGTTTGAGAAACCCCAGTCATGTCGGTGTGCATGAAACTTGGTCCTAAACATTGTTGATTTTCCACTGTTTTCAATGGGAATTGAAGCACCCTATATTAGGGTGCACCACCCTAATTGAAAGGAGAATTTCTACGCGAGCTCATCTGCATGAAATGTGCCCCCCCACAATTTCTTTTGAAAAAGGATGCCGTTTGGTGAAAGAAATGGTGGGATTGTGTAAATATAGCATAGGATCAACTCCCTGGTTTTTGAGCTTCAATCTGAGGGCAGACTTTACAAAATTACGGTTGAAAAATGGGTCCTAATTGCCCTACTGTGGAGGGATGCTATTTTAGGGTGCACCACCCTAATTGAAAGGCGAATTTCTACGCGAGCTCATCTGCATGAAATGTGCCCCCCCCCCCCCCCCCCACAATTTCTTTTAAAAAAGGATGCCGTTTGGTGAAAGAAATGGTGGGATTGTGTAAATATAGCATAGGATCAACTCCCTGGTTTTTGAGCTTCAATCTGAGGGCAGACTTGACAAAATTACGGTTGAAAAATGGGTCCTTATTGCACTACTGTGGAGGGATGCCATTTGTAAAATGGCTGCTTTCAGGCTCGGGAAGTATCACTTTTCGGAAGGTGAGTTTCTTTTGGTGTGAATATTACAAAATGTAATCGGCTAACCTACTAAAAATGGGAAAAAATGGAAAGATAAAGACCAAGACAATAATCTGATTGTTGTTTGAGAAACCCCAGTCATGTCGGTGTGCATGAAACTTGGTCCTAAACATTGTTGATTTTCCACTGTTTTCAATGGGAATTGAAGCACCCTATATTAGGGTGCACCACCCTAATTGAAAGGAGAATTTCTACGCGAGCTCATCTGCATGAAATGTGCCCCCCCCCACAATTTCTTTTGAAAAAGGATGCCGTTTGGTGAAAGAAATGGTGGGATTGTGTAAATATAGCATAGGATCAACTCCCTGGTTTTTGAGCTTCAATCTGAGGGCAGACTTGACAAAATTGCGGTTGAAAAATGGGTGCTTATTGCACTACTGTGGAGGGATGCCATTTGTAAAATGGCTGCTTTCAGGCTCGGGAAGTATCACTTTTCGGAAGGTGAGTTTCTTTTGGTGTGAATATTAAAAATGTAATCGGCTAACCTACTAAAAATTGAAAAGAAATGGAAAGATAAAGACCAAGGCAATAATCTGATTGTTGTTTGAGAAACCCCAGTCATGTCGGTGTGCATGAAACTTGGTCCTAAACATTGTTGATTTTACACTGTTTTCAATGGGACTTAAATTAGGGTGGTGCACCCTATATTAGGGTGCACTACCCTAATTGAAAGGAGAATTTCTACGCGAGCTCATCTGCATGAAATGTGCCCCCCACAATTTCTTTTGAAAAAGGATGCCGTTTGGTGAAAGAAATGGTGGGATTGTGTAAATATAGCATAGGATCAACTCCCTGGTTTTTGAGCTTCAATCTGAGGGCAGACTTTACAAAATTACGGTTGAAAAATGGGTCCTAATTGCCCTACTGTGGAGGGATGCTATTTTAGGGTGCACCACCCTAATTGAAAGGCGAATTTCTACGCGAGCTCATCTGCATGAAATGTGCCCCCCCCCCCCCCCCCCCCCACAATTTCTTTTAAAAAAGGATGCCGTTTGGTGAAAGAAATGGTGGGATTGTGTAAATATAGCATAGGATCAACTCCCTGGTTTTTGAGCTTCAATCTGAGGGCAGACTTGACAAAATTACGGTTGAAAAATGGGTCCTTATTGCACTTCTGTGGAGGGATGCCATTTGTAAAATGGCTGCTTTCAGGCTCGGGAAGTATCACTTTTCGGAAGGTGAGTTTCTTTTGGTGTGAATATTACAAAATGTAATCGGCTAACCTACTAAAAATGGGAAAAAATGGAAAGATAAAGACCAAGACAATAATCTGATTGTTGTTTGAGAAACCCCAGTCATGTCGGTGTGCATGAAACTTGGTCCTAAACATTGTTGATTTTCCACTGTTTTCAATGGGAATTGAAGCACCCTATATTAGGGTGCACCACCCTAATTGAAAGGAAAATTTCTACGCGAGCTCATCTGCATGAAATGTGCCCCCCCACAATTTCTTTTGAAAAAGGATGCCGTTTGGTGAAAGAAATGGTGGGATTGTGTAAATATAGCATAGGATCAACTCCCTGGTTTTTGAGCTTCAATCTGAGGGCAGACTTGACAAAATTACGGTTGAAAAATGGGTCCTAATTGCCCTACTGTGGAGGGATGCTATTTGTAAAATGGCTGCTTTTAGGCTCGGGAAGTATCACTTTTCGGAAGGTGAGTTTCTTTTGGTGTGAATATTAAAAATGTAATCGGCTAACCTACTAAAAATTGAAAAGAAATGGAAAGATAAAGACCAAGGCAATAATCTGATTGTTGTTTGAGAAACCCCAGTCATGTCGGTGTGCATGAAACTTGGTCCTAAACATTGTTGATTTTACACTGTTTTCAATGGGACTTGAATTAGGGTGGTGCACCCTATATTAGGGTGCACCACCCTAACTGAAAGGAAAATTTCTACGCGAGCTAATCTGCATGAAATGTGCCCCCCCACAATTTCTTTTAAAAAAGGATGCCGTTTGGTGAAAGAAATGGTGGGATTGTGTAAATATAGGATAGGATCAACTCCCTGGTTTTTTAGCTTCAATCTGAGGGCAGACTTGACAAAATTACGGTTGAAAAATGGGTCTTATTGCACTACTGTGGAGGGATGCCATTTGTAAAATGGCTGCTTTCAGGCTCGGGAAGTATCACTTTTCGGAAGGTGAGTTTCTTTTGGTGTGAATATTACAAAATGTAATCGGCTAACCTACTAAAAATTGAAAAGAAATGGAAAGATAAAGACCAAGGCAATAATCTGATTGTTGTTTGAGAAACCCCAGTCATGTCGGTGTGCATGAAACTTGGTCCTAAACATTGTTGATTTTACACTGTTTTCAATGGGACTTGAATTAGGGTGGTGCACCCTATATTAGGGTGCACCACCCTAACTGAAAGGAAAATTTCTACGCGAGCTCATCTGCATGAAATGTGCCCCCCCCCCCCCCCCACAATTTCTTTTGAAAAAGGATGCCGTTTGGTGAAAGAAATGGTGGGATTGTGTAAATATAGGATAGGATCAACTCCCTGGTTTTTTAGCTTCAATCTGAGGGCAGACTTGACAAAATTACGGTTGAAAAATGGGTCTTATTGCACTACTGTGGAGGGATGCCATTTGTAAAATGGCTGCTTTCAGGCTCGGGAAGTATCACATTTCGGAAGGTGAGTTTCTTTTGGTGTGAATATTACAAAATGTAATCGGCTAACCTACTAAAAATGGGGAAAAATGGAAAGATAAAGACCAAGACAATAATCTGATTGTTGTTTGAGAAACCCCAGTCATGTCGGTGTGCATGAAACTTGGTCCTAAACATTGTTGATTTTCCACTGTTTTCATTGGGAATTGAAGCACCCTATATTAGGGTGCACCACCCTAATTGAAAGGAGAATTTCTACGCGAGCTCATCTGCATGAAATGTGCCCCCCACAATTTCTTTTGAAAAAGGATGCCGTTTGGTGAAAGAAATGGTGGGATTGTGTAAATATAGCATAGGATCAACTCCCTGGTTTTTGAGCTTCAATCTGAGGGCAGACTTTACAAAATTACGGTTGAAAAATGGGTCCTAATTGCCCTACTGTGGAGGGATGCTATTTTAGGGTGCACCACCCTAATTGAAAGGCGAATTTCTACGCGAGCTCATCTGCATGAAATGTGCCCCCCACAATTTCTTTTGAAAAAGGATGCCGTTTGGTGAAAGAAATGGTGGGATTGTGTAAATATAGCATAGGATCAACTCCCTGGTTTTTGAGCTTCAATCTGAGGGCAGACTTTACAAAATTACGGTTGAAAAATGGGTCCTAATTGCCCTACTGTGGAGGGATGCTATTTTAGGGTGCACCACCCTAATTGAAAGGCGAATTTCTACGCGAGCTCATCTGCATGAAATGTGCCCCCCCCCCCCCCCCCCCACAATTTCTTTTAAAAAAAGGATGCCGTTTGGTGAAAGAAATGGTGGGATTGTGTAAATATAGCATAGGATCAACTCCCTGGTTTTTGAGCTTCAATCTGAGGGCAGACTTGACAAAATTACGGTTGAAAATGGGTCCTAATTGCCCTACTGTGGAGGGATGCCATTTGTAAAATGGCTGCTTTCAGGCTCGGGAAGTATCACTTTTCGGAAGGTGAGTTTCTTTTGGTGTGAATATTACAAAATGTAATCGTCTAACCTACTAAAAATGGGAAAAAATGGAAAGATAAAGACCAAGACAATAATCTGATTGTTGTTTGAGAAACCCCAGTCATGTCGGTGTGCATGAAACTTGGTCCTAAACATTGTTGATTTTCCACTGTTTTCAATGGGAATTGAAGCACCCTATATTAGGGTGCACCACCCTAATTGAAAGGAGAATTTCTACGCGAGCTCATCTGCATAAAATGTGCCCCCCCACAATTTCTTTTGAAAAAGGATGCCGTTTGGTGAAAGAAATGGTGGGATTGTGTAAATATAGCATAGGATCAACTCCCTGGTTTTTGAGCTTCAATCTGAGGGCAGACTTTACAAAATTACGGTTGAAAAATGGGTCCTAATTGCCCTACTGTGGAGGGATGCTATTTTAGGGTGCACCACCCTAATTGAAAGGCGAATTTCTACGCGAGCTCATCTGCATGAAATGTGCCCCCCCCCCCCCCCCCCCACAATTTCTTTTAAAAAAGGATGCCGTTTGGTGAAAGAAATGGTGGGATTGTGTAAATATAGCATAGGATCAACTCCCTGGTTTTTGAGCTTCAATCTGAGGGCAGACTTGACAAAATTACGGTTGAAAAATGGGTCCTTATTGCACTACTGTGGAGGGATGCCATTTGTAAAATGGCTGCTTTCAGGCTCGGGAAGTATCACTTTTCGGAAGGTGAGTTTCTTTTGGTGTGAATATTACAAAATGTAATCGGCTAACCTACTAAAAATGGAAAAAAATGGAAAGATAAAGACCAAGACAATAATCTGATTGTTGTTTGAGAAACCCCAGTCATGTCGGTGTGCATGAAACTTGGTCCTAAACATTGTTGATTTTACACTGTTTTCAATGGGACTTGAATTAGGGTGGTGCACCCTATATTATTAGGGTGCACCACCCTAACTGAAAGGAAAATTTCTACGCGAGCTAATCTGCATGAAATGTGCCCCCCCACAATTTCTTTTAAAAAAGGATGCCGTTTGGTGAAAGAAATGGTGGGATTGTGTAAATATAGGATAGGATCAACTCCCTGGTTTTTTAGCTTCAATCTGAGGGCAGACTTGACAAAATTACGGTTGAAAAATGGGTCTTATTGCACTACTGTGGAGGGATGCCATTTGTAAAATGGCTGCTTTCAGGCTCGGGAAGTATCACTTTTCGGAAGGTGAGTTTCTTTTGGTGTGAATATTACAAAATGTAATCGGCTAACCTACTAAAAATTGAAAAGAAATGGAAAGATAAAGACCAAGACAATAATCTGATTGTTGTTTGAGAAACCCCAGTCATGTCGGTGTGCATGAAACTTGGTCCTAAACATTGTTGATTTTACACTGTTTTCAATGGGACTTGAATTAGGGTGGTGCACCCTATATTAGGGTGCACCACCCTAACTGAAGAAAGAATTTCTACGCGAGCTCATCTGCATGAAATGTGCCCCCCACAATTTCTTTTGAAAAAGGATGCCGTTTGGTGAAAGAAATGGTGGGATTGTGTAAATATAGCATAGGATCAACTCCCTGGTTTTTGAGCTTCAATCTGAGGGCAGACTTGACAAAATTACGGTTGAAAATGGGTCCTAATTGCCCTACTGTGGAGGGATGCCATTTGTAAAATGGCTGCTTTCAGGCTCGGGAAGTATCACTTTTCGGAAGGTGAGTTTCTTTTGGTGTGAATATTACAAAATGTAATCGTCTAACCTACTAAAAATGGGAAAAAATGGAAAGATAAAGACCAAGACAATAATCTGACTGTTGTTTGAGAAACCCCAGTCATGTCGGTGTGCATGAAACTTGGTCCTAAACATTGTTGATTTTCCACTGTTTTCAATGGGAATTGAAGCACCCTATATTAGGGTGCACCACCCTAATTGAAAGGAGAATTTCTACGCGAGCTCATCTGCATGAAATGTGCCCCCCCACAATTTCTTTTGAAAAAGGATGCCGTTTGGTGAAAGAAATGGTGGGATTGTGTAAATATAGCATAGGATCAACTCCCTGGTTTTTGAGCTTCAATCTGAGGGCAGACTTTACAAAATTACGGTTGAAAAATGGGTCCTAATTGCCCTACTGTGGAGGGATGCTATTTTAGGGTGCACCACCCTAATTGAAAGGCGAATTTCTACGCGAGCTCATCTGCATGAAATGTGCCCCCCCCCCCCCCCCACAATTTCTTTTAAAAAAGGATGCCGTTTGGTGAAAGAAATGGTGGGATTGTGTAAATATAGCATAGGATCAACTCCCTGGTTTTTGAGCTTCAATCTGAGGGCAGACTTGACAAAATTACGGTTGAAAAATGGGTCCTTATTGCACTACTGTGGAGGGATGCCATTTGTAAAATGGCTGCTTTCAGGCTCGGGAAGTATCACTTTTCGAAAGGTGAGTTTCTTTTGGTGTGAATATTACAAAATGTAATCGGCTAACCTACTAAAAATGGGAAAAAATGGAAAGATAAAGACCAAGACAATAATCTGATTGTTGTTTGAGAAACCCCAGTCATGTCGGTGTGCATGAAACTTGGTCCTAAACATTGTTGATTTTCCACTGTTTTCAATGGGAATTGAAGCACCCTATATTAGGGTGCACCACCCTAATTGAAAGGAGAATTTCTACGCGAGCTCATCTGCATGAAATGTGCCCCCCCACAATTTCTTTTGAAAAAGGATGCCGTTTGGTGAAAGAAATGGTGGGATTGTGTAAATATAGCATAGGATCAACTCCCTGGTTTTTGAGCTTCAATCTGAGGGCAGACTTGACAAAATTACGGTTGAAAAATGGGTCCTAATTGCCCTACTGTGGAGGGATGCTATTTGTAAAATGGCTGCTTTTAGGCTCGGGAAGTATCACTTTTCGGAAGGTGAGTTTCTTTTGGTGTGAATATTAAAAATGTAATCGGCTAACCTACTAAAAATTGAAAAGAAATGGAAAGATAAAGACCAAGGCAATAATCTGATTGTTGTTTGAGAAACCCCAGTCATGTCGGTGTGCATGAAACTTGGTCCTAAACATTGTTGATTTTACACTGTTTTCAATGGGACTTGAATTAGGGTGGTGCACCCTATATTAGGGTGCACCACCCTAACTGAAAGGAAAATTTCTACGCGAGCTAATCTGCATGAAATGTGCCCCCCCACAATTTCTTTTAAAAAAGGATGCCGTTTGGTGAAAGAAATGGTGGGATTGTGTAAATATAGGATAGGATCAACTCCCTGGTTTTTTAGCTTCAATCTGAGGGCAGACTTGACAAAATTACGGTTGAAAAATGGGTCTTATTGCACTACTGTGGAGGGATGCCATTTGTAAAATGGCTGCTTTCAGGCTCGGGAAGTATCACTTTTCGGAAGGTGAGTTTCTTTTGGTGTGAATATTACAAAATGTAATCGGCTAACCTACTAAAAATTGAAAAGAAATGGAAAGATAAAGACCAAGACAATAATCTGATTGTTGTTTGAGAAACCCCAGTCATGTCGGTGTGCATGAAACTTGGTCCTAAACATTGTTGATTTTACACTGTTTTCAATGAGACTTGAATTAGGGTGGTGCACCCTATATTAGGGTGCACCACCCTAACTGAAAGAAGAATTTCTACGCGAGCTCATCTGCATGAAATGTGCCCCCCACAATTTCTTTTGAAAAAGGATGCCGTTTGGTGAAAGAAATGGTGGGATTGTGTAAATATAGCATAGGATCAACTCCCTGGTTTTTGAGCTTCAATCTGAGGGCAGACTTGACAAAATTACGGTTGAAAATGGGTCCTAATTGCCCTACTGTGGAGGGATGCCATTTGTAAAATGGCTGCTTTCAGGCTCGGGAAGTATCACTTTTCGGAAGGTGAGTTTCTTTTGGTGTGAATATTACAAAATGTAATCGTCTAACCTACTAAAAATGGGAAAAAATGGAAAGATAAAGACCAAGACAATAATCTGACTGTTGTTTGAGAAACCCCAGTCATGTCGGTGTGCATGAAACTTGGTCCTAAACATTGTTGATTTTCCACTGTTTTCAATGGGAATTGAAGCACCCTATATTAGGGTGCACCACCCTAATTGAAAGGAGAATTTCTACGCGAGCTCATCTGCATGAAATGTGCCCCCCCACAATTTCTTTTGAAAAAGGATGCCGTTTGGTGAAAGAAATGGTGGGATTGTGTAAATATAGCATAGGATCAACTCCCTGGTTTTTGAGCTTCAATCTGAGGGCAGACTTTACAAAATTACGGTTGAAAAATGGGTCCTAATTGCCCTACTGTGGAGGGATGCTATTTTAGGGTGCACCACCCTAATTGAAAGGCGAATTTCTACGCGAGCTCATCTGCATGAAATGTGCCCCCCACAATTTCTTTTGAAAAAGGATGCCGTTTGGTGAAAGAAATGGTGGGATTGTGTAAATATAGCATAGGATCAACTCCCTGGTTTTTGAGCTTTAATCAGAGGGCAGACTTGACAAAATTACGGTTGAAAATGGGTCCTAATTGCCCTACTGTGGAGGGATGCCATTTGTAAAATGGCTGCTTTCAGGCTCGGGAAGTATCACTTTTCGGAAGGTGAGTTTCTTTTGGTGTGAATATTACAAAATGTAATCGGCTAACCTACTAAAAATGGGAAAAAATGGAAAGATAAAGACCAAGACAATAATCTGATTGTTGTTTGAGAAACCCCAGTCATGTCGGTGTGCATGAAACTTGGTCCTAAACATTGTTGATTTTCCACTGTTTTCAATGGGAATTGAAGCACCCTATATTAGGGTGCACCACCCTAATTGAAAAAAGAATTTCTACGCGAGCTCATCTGCATGAAATGTGCCCCCCCACAATTTCTTTTGAAAAAGGATGCCGTTTGGTGAAAGAAATGGTGGGATTGTGTAAATATAGCATAGGATCAACTCCCTGGTTTTTGAGCTTCAATCTGAGGGCAGACTTTACAAAATTACGGTTGAAAAATGGGTCCTAATTGCCATACTGTGGAGGGATGCCATTTGTAAAATGGCTGCTTTCAGGCTCGGGAAGTATCACTTTTCGGAAGGTGAGTTTTTTTGGTGTGAATATTAAAAAATGTAATCGGTAACCTACTACAAATTGAAAAGAAATGGAAAGATAAAGACCAAGACAATAATCTGATTGTTGTTTGAGAAACCCCAGTGATGTCGGTGTGCATGAAACTTGGTCCTAAACATTGTTGATTTTACACTGTTTTCAATGTGACTTGAATTAGGGTGGTGCACCCTATATTAGGGTGCACCACCCTAATTGAAAGGCGAATTTCTACGCGAGCTCATCTGCATGAAATGTGCCCCCCACAATTTCTTTTAAAAAAGGATGCCGTTTGGTGAAAGAAATGGTGGGATTGTGTAAATATAGCATAGGATCAACTCCCTGGTTTTTGAGCTTCAATCTGAGGGCAGACTTGACAAAATTACGGTTGAAAAATGGGTCCTTATTGCACTACTGTGGAGGGATGCCATTTGTAAAATGGCTGCTTTCCGGCTCGGGAAGTATCACTTTTCGGAAGGTGAGTTTCTTTTGGTGTGAATATTACAAAATGTAATCGGCTAACCTACTAAAAATTGAAAAGAAATGGAAAGATAAAGACCAAGACAATCTTCTGATTGTTGTTTGAGAAACCCCAGTCATGTCGGTGTGCATGAAACTTGGTCCTAAACATTGTTGATTTTACACTGTTTTCAATGGGACTTGAATTAGGGTGGTGCACCCTATATTAGGGTGCACCACCCTAACTGAAAGAAGAATTTCTACGCGAGCTCATCTGCATGAAATGTGCCCCCCACAATTTCTTTTGAAAAAGGATGCCGTTTGGTGAAAGAAATGGTGGGATTGTGTAAATATAGCATAGGATCAACTCCATGGTTTTTGAGCTTCAATCTGAGGGCAGACTTGACAAAATTACGGTTGAAAATGGGTCCTAATTGCCCTACTGTGGAGGGATGCCATTTGTAAAATGGCTGCTTTCAGGCTCGGGAAGTATCACTTTTCGGAAGGTGAGTTTCTTTTGGTGTGAATATTACAAAATGTAATCGGCTAACCTACTAAAAATGGGGGGAAAAAATGGAAAGATAAAGACCAAGACAATAATCTGATTGTTGTTTGAGAAACCCCAGTCATGTCGGTGTGCATGAAACTTGGTCCTAAACATTGTTGATTTTCCACTGTTTTCAATGGGAATTGAAGCACCCTATATTAGGGTGCACCACCCTAATTGAAAGGAGAATTTCTACGCGAGCTCATCTGCATGAAATGTGCCCCCCCACAATTTCTTTTGAAAAAGGATGCCGTTTGGTGAAAGAAATAGTGGGATTGTGTAAATATAGCATAGGATCAACTCCCTGGTTTTTGAGCTTCAATCTGAGGGCAGACTTGACAAAATTACGGTTGAAAAATGGGTCCTAATTGCCCTACTGTGGAGGGATGCTATTTTAGGGTGCACCACCCTAATTGAAAGGCGAATTTCTACGCGAGCTCATCTGCATGAAATGTGCCCCCCCCCCCCCCCCCCACAATTTCTTTTAAAAAAGGATGCCGTTTGGTGAAAGAAATGGTGGGATTGTGTAAATATAGCATAGGATCAACTCCCTGGTTTTTGAGCTTCAATCTGAGGGCAGACTTGACAAAATTACGCTTGAAAAATGGGTCCTTATTGCACTACTGTGGAGGGATGCCATTTGTAAAATGGCTGCTTTCAGGCTCGGGAAGTATCACTTTTCGGAAGGTGAGTTTCTTTTGGTGTGAATATTACAAAATGTAATCGGCTAACCTACTAAAAATGGGAAAAAATGGAAAGATAAAGACCAAGACAATAATTTGATTGTTGTTTGAGAAACCCCAGTCATGTCGGTGTGCATGAAACTTGGTCCTAAACATTGTTGATTTTCCACTGTTATCAATGGGAATTGAAGCACCCTATATTAGGGTGCACCACCCTAATTGAAAGGAGAATTTCTACGCGAGCTCATCTGCATGAAATGTGCCCCCCCCCCCCCCCCATAATTTCTTTTGAAAAAGGATGCCGTTTGGTGAAAGAAATGGTGGGATTGTGTAAATATAGCATAGGATCAACTCCCTGGTTTTTGAGCTTCAATCTGAGGGCAGACTTGACAAAATTACGGTTGAAAATGGGTCCTAATTGCCATACTGTGGAGGGATGCCATTTGTAAAATGGCTGCTTTCAGGCTCGGGAAGTATCACTTTTCGGAAGGTGAGTTTTTTTGGTGTGAATATTAAAAAATGTAATCGGTAACATACTACAAATTGAAAAGAAATAGAAAGATAAAGATCAAGACAATAATCTGATTGTTGTTTGATAAAACCCCAGTGATGTCAGTGTGCATGAAACTTGGTCCTAAACATTGTTGATTTTACACTGTTTTTAATGGAACTTGAATTAGGGTGGTGCACCCTATATTAGGGTGCACCACCCTAATTGGAAGGAGAATTTCTACGCGAGCTCATCTGCATGAAATGTGCCCCCCCTACAATTTCTTTTGAAAAAGGATGCCGTTTGGTGAAAGAAATGGTGGGATTGTGTAAATATAGCATAGGATCAACTCCCTGGTTTTTGAGCTTCAATCTGAGGGCAGACTTGACAAAATTACGCTTGAAAAATGGGTCCTTATTGCACTACTGTGGAGGGATGCCATTTGTAAAATGGCTGCTTTCAGGCTCGGGAAGTATCACTTTTCGGAAGGTGAGTTTCTTTTGGTGTGAATATTACAAAATGTAATCGGCTAACCTACTAAAAATGGGAAAAAATGGAAAGATAAAGACCAAGACAATAATTTGATTGTTGTTTGAGAAACCCCAGTCATGTCGGTGTGCATGAAACTTGGTCCTAAACATTGTTGATTTTCCACTGTTTTCAATGGGAATTGAAGCACCCTATATTAGGGTGCACCACCCTAATTGAAAGGAGAATTTCTACGCGAGCTCATCTGCATGAAATGTGCCCCCCCCCCCCCCCCCATAATTTCTTTTGAAAAAGGATGCCGTTTGGTGAAAGAAATGGTGGGATTGTGTAAATATAGCATAGGATCAACTCCCTGGTTTTTGAGCTTCAATCTGAGGGCAGACTTGACAAAATTACGGTTGAAAATGGGTCCTAATTGCCATACTGTGGAGGGATGCCATTTGTAAAATGGCTGCTTTCAGGCTCGGGAAGTATCACTTTTCGGAAGGTGAGTTTTTTTGGTGTGAATATTAAAAAATGTAATCGGTAACATACTACAAATTGAAAAGAAATAGAAAGATAAAGACCAAGACAATAATCTGATTGTTGTTTGATAAAACCCCAGTGATGTCAGTGTGCATGAAACTTGGTCCTAAACATTGTTGATTTTACACTGTTTTTAATGGAACTTGAATTAGGGTGGTGCACCCTATATTAGGGTGCACCACCCTAATTGGAAGGAGAATTTCTACGCGAGCTCATCTGCATGAAATGTGCCCCCCCTACAATTTCTTTTGAAAAAGGATGCCGTTTGGTGAAAGAAATGGTGGGATTGTGTAAATATAGCATAGGATCAACTCCCTTGTTTTTGAGCTTCAATCTGAGGGCAGACTTGACAAAATTACGGTTGAAAATTGGGTCCTAATTGTCCTACTGTGAAGGGATGCCATTTGTAAAATGGCTGCTTTCAGGCTCGGGAAGTATCACTTTTCGGAAGGTGAGTTTCTTTTGGTGTGAATATTAAAAAAATTAATCGGCTAACCTACTAAAAATTGAAAAGAAATGGAAAGATAAAGACCAAGACAATAATCTGATTGTTGTTTGAGAAACCCCAGTGATGTCGGTGTGCATGAAACTTGGTCCTAAACATTGTTGATTTTCCACTGTTTTCAATGGGAATTGAAGCACCCTATATTAGGGTGCACCACCCTAATTGAAAGGAGAATTTCTACGCGAGCTCATCTGCATGAAATGTGCCCCCCACAATTTCTTTTGAAAAATGATGCCGTTTGGTGAAAGAAATGGTGGGATTGTGTAAATATAGCATAGGATCAACTCCCTGGTTTTTGAGCTTCAATCTGAGGGCAGACTTGACAAAATTACGGTTGAAAAATGGGTCCTAATTGTCCTACTGTGAAGGGATGCCATTTGTAAAATGGCTGCTTTCAGGCTCGGGAAGTATCACTTTTCGGAAGGTGAGTTTCTTTTGGTGTGAATATTAAAAAATTTAATCTGCTAACCTACTAAAAATTGAAAAGAAATGGAAAGATAAAGACCAAGACAATAATCTGATTGTTGTTTGAGAAACCCCAGTCATGTCGGTGTGCATGAAACTTGGTCCTAAACATTGTTGATTTTCCACTGTTTTCAATGGGAATTGAAGCACCCTATATTAGGGTGCACCACCCTAATTGAAAGGATAATTTCTACGCGAGCTCATCTGCATGAAATGTGCCCCCCACAATTTCTTTTGAAAAATGATGCCGTTTGGTGAAAGAAATGGTGGGATTGTGTAAATATAGCATAGGATCAACTCCCTGGTTTTTGAGCTTCAATCTGAGGGCAGACTTGACAAAATTACGGTTGAAAAATGGGTCTTAATTGCCATACTGTGGAGGGATGCCATTTGTAAAATGGCTGCTTTCAGGCTCGGGAAGTATCACTTTTCGGAAGGTGAGTTTCTTTTGGTGTGAATATTAAAAAAATTAATCGGCTAACCTACTAAAAATTGAAAAGAAATGGAAAGATAAAGACCAAGACAATAATCTGATTGTTGTTTGAGAAACCCCAGTGATGTCGGTGTGCATGAAACTTGGTCCTAAACATTGTTGATTTTCCACTGTTTTCAATGGGAATTGAAGCACCCTATATTAGGGTGCACCACCCTAATTGAAAGGAGAATTTCTACGCGAGCTCATCTGCATGAAATGTGCCCCCCACAATTTCTTTTGAAAAATGATGCCGTTTGGTGAAAGAAATGGTGGGATTGTGTAAATATAGCATAGGATCAACTCCCTGGTTTTTGAGCTTCAATCTGAGGGCAGACTTGACAAAATTACGGTTGAAAAATGGGTCCTAATTGTCCTACTGTGAAGGGATGCCATTTGTAAAATGGCTGCTTTCAGGCTCGGGAAGTATCACTTTTCGGAAGGTGAGTTTCTTTTGGTGTGAATATTACAAAATGTAATCTGCTAACCTACTAAAAATGGGGAAAAATGGAAAGATAAAGACCAAGACAATAATCTGATTGTTGTTTGAGAAACCCCAGTCATGTCGGTGTGCATGAAACTTGGTCCTAAACATTGTTGATTTTACACTGTTTTCAATGGGAATTGAAGCACCCTATATTAGGGTGCACCACCCTAATTGAAAGGATAATTTCTACGCGAGCTCATCTGCATGAAATGTGCCCCCCCCCCCCCCCCCCCCATAATTTCTTTTGAAAAAGGATGCCGTTTGGTGAAAGAAATGGTGGGATTGTGTAAATATAGCATAGGATCAACTCCCTGGTTTTTGAGCTTCAATCTGAGGGCAGACTTGACAAAATTACGGTTGAAAATGGGTCCTAATTGCCATACTGTGGAGGGATGCCATTTGTAAAATGGCTGCTTTCAGGCTCGGGAAGTATCACTTTTCGGAAGGTGAGTTTTTTTGGTGTGAATATTAAAAAATGTAATCGGTAACCTACTACAAATTGAAAAGAAATAGAAAGATAAAGACCAAGACAATAATCTGATTGTTGTTTGATAAAACCCCAGTGATGTCAGTGTGCATGAAACTTGGTCCTAAACATTGTTGATTTTACACTGTTTTTAATGGAACTTGAATTAGGGTGGTGCACCCTATATTAGGGTGCACCACCCTAATTGGAAGGAGAATTTCTACGCGAGCTCATCTGCATGAAATGTGCCCCCCACAATTTCTTTTGAAAAAGGATGCCGTTTGGTGAAAGAAATGGTGGGATTGTGTAAACATAGCATAGGATCAACTCCCTTGTTTTTGAGCTTCAATCTGAGGGCAGACTTGACAAAATTACGGTTGAAAATTGGGTCCTAATTGTCCTACAGTGAAGGGATGCCATTTGTAAAATGGCTGCTTTCAGGCTCGGGAAGTATCACTTTTCGGAAGGTGAGTTTCTTTTGGTGTGAATATTAAAAAATTTAATCGGCTAACCTACTAAAAATTGAAAAGAAATGGAAAGATAAAGACCAAGACAATAATCTGATTGTTGTTTGAGAAACCCCAGTGATGTCGGTGTGCATGAAACTTGGTCCTAAACATTGTTGATTTTCCACTGTTTTCAATGGGAATTGAAGCACCCTATATTAGGGTGCACCACCCTAATTGAAAGGAGAATTTCTACGCGAGCTCATCTGCATGAAATGTGCCCCCCCCCCCCCCCCCCCCATAATTTCTTTTGAAAAAGGATGCCGTTTGGTGAAAGAAATGGTGGGATTGTGTAAATATAGCATAGGATCAACTCCCTGGTTTTTGAGCTTCAATCTGAGGGCAGACTTGACAAAATTACGGTTGAAAATGGGTCCTAATTGCCATACTGTGGAGGGATGCCATTTGTAAAATGGCTGCTTATTAAAAAATGTAATCGGTAACCTACTACAAATTGAAAAGAAATAGAAAGATAAAGACCAAGACAATAATCTGATTGTTGTTTGATAAAACCCCAGTGATGTCAGTGTGCATGAAACTTGGTCCTAAACATTGTTGATTTTACACTGTTTTTAATGGAACTTGAATTAGGGTGGTGCACCCTATATTAGGGTGCACCACCCTAATTGGAAGGAGAATTTCTACGCGAGCTCATCTGCATGAAATGTGCCCCCCACAATTTCTTTTGAAAAAGGATGCCGTTTGGTGAAAGAAATGGTGGGATTGTGTAAACATAGCATAGGATCAACTCCCTTGTTTTTGAGCTTCAATCTGAGGGCAGACTTGACAAAATTACGGTTGAAAATTGGGTCCTAATTGTCCTACTGTGAAGGGATGCCATTTGTAAAATGGCTGCTTTCAGGCTCGGGAAGTATCACTTTTCGGAAGGTGAGTTTCTTTTGGTGTGAATATTAAAAAATTTAATCGGCTAACCTACTAAAAATTGAAAAGAAATGGAAAGATAAAGACCAAGACAATAATCTGATTGTTGTTTGAGAAACCCCAGTGATGTCGGTGTGCATGAAACTTGGTCCTAAACATTGTTGATTTTCCACTGTTTTCAATGGGAATTGAAGCACCCTATATTAGGGTGCACCACCCTAATTGAAAGGAGAATTTCTACGCGAGCTCATCTGCATAAAATGTGCCCCCCACAATTTCTTTTGAAAAATGATGCCGTTTGGTGAAAGAAATGGTGGGATTGTGTAAATATAGCATAGGATCAACTCCCTGGTTTTTGAGCTTCAATCTGAGGGCAGACTTGACAAAATTGCGGTTGAAAAATGGGTCTTAATTGCCCTACTGTGGAGGGATGCCATTTGTAAAATGGCTGCTTTCAGGCTCGGGAAGTATCACTTTTCGGAAGGTGAGTTTCTTTTGGTGTGAATATTAAAAAATGTAATCGGCTAACCTACTAAAAATTGAAAAGAAATGGAAAGATAAAGACCAAGACAATAATCTGATTGTTGTTTGAGAAACCCCGGTCATGTCGGTGTGCATGAAACTTGGTCCTAAACATTGTTGATTTTCCACTGTTTTCAATGGGAATTGAAGCACCCTATATTAGGGTGCACCACCCTAATTGAAAGGAGAATTTCTACGCGAGCTCATCTGCATGAAATGTGCCCCCCCACAATTTCTTTTGAAAAATGATGCCGTTTGGTGAAAGAAATGGTGGGATTGTGTAAATATAGCATAGGATCAACTCCCTGGTTTTTGAGCTTCAATCTGAGGGCAGACTTGACAAAATTACGGTTGAAAAATGGGTCTTAATTGCCCTACTGTGGAGGGATGCCATTTGTAAAATGGCTGCTTTCAGGCTCGGGAAGTATCACTTTTCGGAAGGTGAGTTTCTTTTGGTGTGAATATTAAAAAATGTAATCGGCTAACCTACTAAAAATTGAAAAGAAATGGAAAGATAAAGACCAAGACAATAATCTGATTGTTGTTTGAGAAACCCCAGTGATGTCGGTGTGCATGAAACTTGGTCCTAAACATTGTTGATTTTACACTGTTTTCAATGGGACTTGAATTAGGGTGGTGCACCCTATATTAGGGTGCACCACCCTAATTGAAAGGCGAATTTCTACGCGAGCTCATCTGCATGAAATGTGCCCCCCCACAATTTCTTTTAAAAAAGGATGCCGTTTGGTGAAAGAAATGGTGGGATTGTGTAAATATAGCATAGGATCAACTCCCTGGTTTTTGAGCTTCAATCTGAGGGCAGACTTGACAAAATTACGGTTGAAAAATGGGTCTTATTGCACTACTGTGGAGGGATGCCATTTGTAAAATGGCTGCTTTCAGGCTCGGGAAGTATCACTTTTCGGAAGGTGAGTTTCTTTTGGTGTGAATATTACAAAATGTAATCGGCTAACCTACTAAAAATTGAAAAGAAATGGAAAGATAAAGACCAAGACAATAATCTGATTGTTGTTTGAGAAACCCCAGTCATGTCGGTGTGCATGAAACTTGGTCCTAAACATTGTTGATTTTCCACTGTTTTCAATGGGAATTGAAGCACCCTATATTAGGGTGCACCACCCTAATTGAAAGGAGAATTTCTACGCGAGCTCATCTGCATGAAATGTGCCCCCCCCCCCCCCCCCCCCATAATTTCTTTTGAAAAAGGATGCCGTTTGGTGAAAGAAATGGTGGGATTGTGTAAATATAGCATAGGATCAACTCCCTGGTTTTTGAGCTTCAATCTGAGGGCAGACTTGACAAAATTACGGTTGAAAATGGGTCCTAATTGCCATACTGTGGAGGGATGCCATTTGTAAAATGGCTGCTTTCAGGCTCGGGAAGTATCACTTTTCGGAACGTGAGTTTTTTTGGTGTGAATATTAAAAAATGTAATCGGTAACCTACTACAAATTGAAAAGAAATAGAAAGATAAAGACCAAGACAATAATCTGATTGTTGTTTGATAAAACCCCAGTGATGTCAGTGTGCATGAAACTTGGTCCTAAACATTGTTGATTTTACACTGTTTTTAATGGAACTTGAATTAGGGTGGTGCACCCTATATTAGAGTGCACCACCCTAATTGGAAGGAGAATTTCTACGCGAGCTCATCTGCATGAAATGTGCCCCCCACAATTTCTTTTGAAAAAGGATGCCGTTTGGTGAAAGAAATGGTGGGATTGTGTAAACATAGCATAGGATCAACTCCCTTGTTTTTGAGCTTCAATCTGAGGGCAGACTTGACAAAATTACGGTTGAAAATTGGGTCCTAATTGTCCTACTGTGAAGGGATGCCATTTGTAAAATGGCTGCTTTCAGGCTCGGGAAGTATCACTTTTCGGAAGGTGAGTTTCTTTTGGTGTGAATATTAAAAAATGTAATCGGCTAACCTACTAAAAATTGAAAAGAAATGGAAAGATAAAGACCAAGACAATAATCTGATTGTTGTTTGAGAAACCCCCAGTGATGTCGGTGTGCATGAAACTTGGTCCTAAACATTGTTGATTTTCCACTGTTTTCAATGGGAATTGAAGCACCCTATATTAGAGTGCACCACCCTAATTGAAAGGAGAATTTCTACGCGAGCTCATCTGCATGAAATGTGCCCCCCCCCAATTTCTTTTGAAAAATGATGCCGTTTGGTGAAAGAAATGGTGGGATTGTGTAAATATAGCATAGGATCAACTCCCTGGTTTTTGAGCTTCAATCTGAGGGCAGACTTGACAAAATTACGGTTGAAAAATGGGTCTTAATTGCCCTACTGTGGAGGGATGCCATTTGTAAAATGGCTGCTTTCAGGCTCGGGAAGTATCACTTTTCGGAAGGTGAGTTTCTTTTGGTGTGAATATTAAAAAATGTAATCGGCTAACCTACTAAAAATTGAAAAGAAATGGAAAGATAAAGACCAAGACAATAATCTGATTGTTGTTTGAGAAACCCCAGTCATGTCGGTGTGCATGAAACTTGGTCCTAAACATTGTTGATTTTCCACTGTTTTCAATGGGAATTGAAGCACCCTATATTAGGGTGCACCACCCTAATTGAAAGGAGAATTTCTACGCGAGCTCATCTGCATGAAATGTGCCCCCCCATAATTTCTTTTGAAAAATGATGCCGTTTGGTGAAAGAAATGGTGGGATTGTGTAAATATAGCATAGGATCAACTCCCTGGTTTTTGAGCTTCAATCTGAGGGCAGACTTGACAAAATTACGGTTGAAAAATGGGTCTTAATTGCCCTACTGTGGAGGGATGCCATTTGTAAAATGGCTGCTTTCAGGCTCGGGAAGTATCACTTTTCGGAAGGTGAGTTTCTTTTGGTGTGAATATTAAAAAATGTAATCGGCTAACCTACTAAAAATTGAAAAGAAATGAAAAGATAAAGACCAAGACAATAATCTGATTGTTGTTTGAGAAACCCCAGTCATGTCGGTGTGCATGAAACTTGGTCCTAAACATTGTTGATAATGGAATGACGTACGCTAACAAAAATCGATCTTTTCTCTAATTGGATATATCGTTCACATTTTGTAAATTGAAATGAACAGTAATATTTATTTAAACGTTTTTATCTACCTTTCAGTAAAAGATCAGCGTCGAAGAAACTGAACTACTTTCTTTACACGTTGAAGCTCCTATTCGATGTGCCCAGAAGTTCGATTTCTTGTAAAGTCTCGTACGTTCTCGAGGTCAACTTACACGCTCTATTCCTCTAACATGCATGTTTACTCGAATTTAATGACCAACACGTTCCAGTTAACGAACAATACATTTTTCAAAGAGCTACAGAAATAATTTAAAATGGAAGCCCGAAACCTGGACACAACTTGGTCTCCGCGTTAAAAATGTCTACATTGCCTGTTGCGGGTGTAAATGGGCTCTGTGAGCGTATATATAGGGGCGCTGCTCCCCTAACCGGGCGTTGGGCGGGAAGCAATGATGTGGCTTTAAAGATTTATGTGAGGGAAACGCAATGCATTATGGGTAGCGTATCGTGACCTTAATATTTCAAATTGCACGTAGCGCAACTGAGCGGCGGAACTGTTCACATGTCACATAAAATCTATCAAATAAGAGCTCAAATCGCATCAACGTACGCTTCGCCCAATATGCCCTTATTCACGAGAAAGCCATTTTGGTCGTGTTCTCTGGATGTATTCTGAACACTGACCTCTACACATGGACGGATCATTGCCCATTAGCCTCTGTCATGACCTTTCTAAAAGGTCAACACGCGGAAAATTGTCAAAATGGCGGCGCTTAACAACAGCAACACGTATGTCGTTGATGTCAGAACTTTATGGCTTACGACGAAGCTCTAAAGGCTGTGGCTATTTCGGAAGAATAAACCATAGGCATAAGGCTGAATGTCATCCAAAATCGTAAAATTACGAAAAAGAAAGAAACAGTGACTGTAAAAATGACCAGTTGGTGTAAGTGTGCTGCCGTGCGCTACGTGCGTAGCAGGTACGTGCGTAGCTAGCTGTACTTCGACGTTTACATTGTTTATAAACAGTTACTGTTGGGCCGACTTTCCTCATGTAATGTTGCCAAACTTCTTTGTTGACAAACTGCAAATTCATTGTACCTTTACCATGTTAATATTATGAATGCTTGCTATTTAGCCTCTGTTAACAATTTAAGTGTAAATTTAGTCCGAAAATACCCAAAACGGTGGCGTCCAGAAATTTGGCACACAATCGACCGACTGTCCCCTAAGTCGCGGCGCAATGAACAATTCTTGGAAAATCCAAGTTTAATATTTACAAACTTCTTTTAATAGTAAATGTCATTTATGACCCATGTGAGGTTTCAGTCAATAAAGGGTGAAAAATACTAGATTTCACAGGCGTCTACATTTATTGTGACACTATAAAAAGTGTTTAAAACTGGTTGGTTTTTGCTGGATTTAGGAATGTTGAGGTTTAACGCCCATAATTATAGCAATTATGTGAACAAAGTGCTCGTGTGTAAAGCCCCAAATTTACATTTCATGTCCAAAAAAAAATACAAAATGCAAAAAGAATATTGCTTGTATGAATTGGTCCCAGAAAATATTTACTGTATGGCATTCAAATATATAGCATTCAAATAAAGCTTCAGTTCAGTGCCACTGTAAAACAAACTGTAGGCACTAATTAGTTAAAATGTTGGGTCTAACCGATTTTCTGAGGAGCATAAATACACTTGAAGTGCAGGAAAACAAATCTAGTTTTATGATTGGCCATTTTGTTTTATTAAGTATTTCCCCCCACTTCACTAACTATCTGTTTTCCTTCCTCCATGGTAGCTAACGTTAGTCTTACGCGAGAGCTCGGAAGCCATATTGACAAATTTCCGCAAAACGCCCTCTTCGGTTGATTTTCGTCAATTCATGACAGAGGCTAATTCACGCTCGGAAGTCGGCGCGAACGAGAAGTGCAACATGGCGGACCCACGACGTCACTCTGTGAGCCGAAATGTCCAGGTGTGGAGGTCAGTGGGTAATGTACGTATGACGTAATGTTTATAAATAAAGAATGTACAGAGTAAATCCACTGACCTCTACACCTGGACATTTCATTGGCTCACAGAAGTGACGTCTTGGGTCCCCCATGTTGCACTTCTCGTTCGCGCCAACTTCAAGCGTTAGCTTTAACATTAAGGTATGTTTAATCACAATTGTAAATTAATTATCAAAGAAGGCAGGTAATAATTTGTAATGAACTTTAGGTCATTAGTAAAAGTATGGCCGACTCGATCGTAAATATAAGGCTCATATGGGCGGTTGTCGAGCAACCGTACTTATGGGCAGTACATCGCTGGTATTACGCACCGCGCTCCTCATTCATTTGATACTCGTATACCAGTTGCATTGCTTGTCTGTTCGCTGACTCTCTTAATTGTGTTTTATTAAGAATATCATAGCGGGAACCAGACACTTAATACATTGAAGTGAAGTAAGATGGCGCCGATAATGACTCCTCAAGTTAGCCTTACGGCCCACAGAGATACTTGTGGACGGGGCCCATAGATCGAAGACATAATGATAATGACGCCACTCTTTGTTTACATATGCGCTTTCCCATGGGAGATTGGTGGCTTTCGTCGTACGTCCCCACCAAGCTCCAATAATGGGAAAACGATTATGTAAACAAAACACGACGTCTTATTTGAATATGTTGTCACTAGCTCTTGTCGTAAAACGTGAGAATTTTTCTGATCGTTAAATTTGTTTAGCGCCCTCAACGTTGGCACGATCCTAATATCTCGGTTTTGGGGCTCGTGC